>CM073595.1:22222500-23467500 GCA_037074705.1 Zhengitettix transpicula | reverse complement strand
AGAATACTGGTACCAGCTGGACACTACGTAAGTAACAAAACCAAAACTAATGATTAATTGTAAACGTAATTAAAGGATAGAGTCAGATTTCGTTCTCTTTTAATTGTCAATAAAAATAATTTCTTTACTTTTAATTTATTTCAATCGACATATTGTTTAGGTAAATTGTGAACTGTTGTTAATAAGATTTTAAAATCAATTTGTAGTGTTCATTATCAAACCCAGTCAAAGCCCTGAGAGAATGAGATTTCAAATTTTGTTGTAATTACCTTTATTGCCACAAAATAAAATAAAATATTTTGTTTGTTAATTTTTGATTATTATTTCATTTAATTAACGCCTTCCATTTAATTATTACCTAAATAGCGCTTCACGTGAGGTAAATTCTTTAAATTCATTAAATTAATTGAAGTAAAAAGTATATATAAGTAATATATATTGTAATAATAATTAAGGAGGCCAGTAATGACTTTAATTCTGATGAATTGTTTAGCGTCACCGATCTCAAAGACAACAATGGAAAAACATAGACTAGCTTTGTCGTGAACTGCGCGCATTGTACGGGAAGGGTAGTCAGTTGGTTGCAGTTGGTCGTTGTGGTCTGGATTGTACAGAGGTCAGACATCGTCGAGCATAGTAAAATAAAGTTGGTGAATCATTGGAGAATAGAAGCGGCCGACGGTGAAAACGTTGCAGAGAACGGTCTTTATAAAATTGAGCAGAGTAAAACATTCACCGAGATATTGCTACGTGAATATTTGTACAATCTGCGTGGAGGAATTGTTGCGGAATAACATTGGTGAATTATTAGGGAACGAAGCAGTCATCGAAATATTGCCAATTTTGCCAAAATAAAAAAAAGTGATGTGTAGAATCTGTGATTAATGGCCTTTTAAGTGTAAAAAAAATAGTGTACCAAGCCCCAAAAACTAAGTCTGGTGCCAGGAGGACATTTGTAAGTATAAACCAAACTAATTAAAATCTGTATACGATACTTCTTTTCATTTTATTAGATTTCGTATTCTGTTCGTCTCAATTTGGTTTCGAATTCTTAATTATTTAATTGATAATTGTTTTATTGTTCTTAATTATCAAGCCCAGTTCAGACACTGAGAAGAAGAGTTATTAATTTTGATTGTTTGTGTAATATAAAAGATTGTATTTTACTTTGAACGCTACAAATTATAAATAAAATATTAGTTTGTTAATTTTGTAATTATTGAATTCGGCGTGCCAACCTAGGGCAAATTATTTGTAAAAACTAAATAATCACCTGTTAAATTAATCTTTGGTAATTAAAACATTTCTTTTAATCTTAATTTTAGTTAATTAATTTTTTGTTAATTAGCTTCCTTTAATTCTTTTATTCATTACATAAATGGCTTCCACAACTTGGGGCAATTCAATTAATAATATAATTCCTTTAATCATTATAATATATATATATATATATATATATAATTTATTAGAGCAACGTCACATTGTATCGTTCTGCCTCTGGGTCCTTTAATCATCTGTAATTGGAACATATATTGCTTAACATCATATACAGCCATCATGAATATTATATATCTGTATCCAACCCATATACACACGTAACTAAACTCTTACAAAATAGTACGAGAATCTAGTTCTAATAACGCTCACTGTACTAGATGTAATATGGATATTAATAGTTGTTTAATAAGAATATTTAATTTAATTACTTTTTTCTCCCGGAAGGAAATTTAAGTAAGAGTTAAGTTACAATGTTAAACCTTTAACCCTGTCAATAAAATTTCATAGATATAAGATATCTATTCGTTTTAAACATATTTACAGCAGCTTTCGTCGATTTTCCTCGACATAATCACGTGTTTGGAGGCTGAAGACCGTTTTAAAAAATATGAGTTTAGTTACGTGTGTTATGAGTTAGATTCAGGTATATAATATTCCTGATGGGTGTATATGATATTAAATTACTTATGTTTCAACTGCAGATGATTTGGCTCCAGAAGCTGACAGCTACTGAAAAATACGTGACGTTTCTGTAATTAATTATTTTATATACCTAAAGAAACTGTGGGCTTATGGTTATTTAATATTATTATCGTTAGATTTTATTAAAATAATGAATATGATGAAAAATAGTCTCTCTCGGTAATCGAACACAATCCAAGTTTACTAGCTTTATAAGTCACAGGGTTGGTCTTTACTCTGATGTATTATAACGTCGTATTTACTATGGACCAAAATCTAATCAGACTTGTCTTACATTGTCTCCTGTTTACAGTGAAAGCGTATTTTGTAAAATACGAAAATTGTTAATTACACCAACTAACAGCAATAACTATTGACATGATACACTTCTTCTAGCCCAGTCGATTGATTTAAGACTTTGTTGGGTTTCATAAGTACAGTTTTTATGTCTCTAGAGGTGACGGTATGTATAATGAGCTGCGGAAATAATAAGGAGAGGAAGAAAAATACAGCGAATAATAGTAATAAGTAGTAGAATAATAATAAAAAAGGAAAAGAAGTGGTAGGAGGAGTAAAAAGAAAGAAAAAATAGGAAAGAGTATTGGTCATATTTAGACGAGTTTGGTACACAAGTACATCGTAAACCTTTCTGAAATTCATCGTCATTTTTGAATATTTATGAGGGACTTAACGAACAATAGTTTACATTAAAACTATGTATTGGCCACAAATAATACCACTGCTATCCCCAATTATAGCAGACACGAACCTGATCCAATACAAAATAAAACAGTTACTACCCGAAGAATGGAAAGATAAATTTACCAAATTATGTGACCAATACCCTGGACATAACCAAATATATACCGACAGATTCAAAAACGACATGGGAACTGGAAGTGCATTCTTTTCATCCGACTCAACATCCACCACAACACTCAACCCGACATCCTCCGTCAACACGGCAGAAATCTACGCCATACTTATGGCCATGGAACATATTGATTCCTCCAACAACAACAAAAGATGTAATTCTCACAGATTCACTGAGTACTATTCAAGAAATCACTAAAAAAAGATATGTCTTCAGAATTACCAATGCTAATCTAAGAAATATACCACAAAACTGGCAAAACAGTAATCGTAGTACGGATTACATCTCATGAAGGAATCCATGGGAACAATATTGCAGACCTGAAGGCCACGCTTGCCACAAAGCTATCAACGAACACCTATAAAGATGTGTGCAAACCCGGGGAAAGGAAACTCCAACACCAGTGGAACAACAAATAAAGAGAAGATAAAGCTAACATTATCCACCAACAAATCAAAGAATTTCAAGCAACAAAAACCGACCCCACAGCCACCCGAAGAGACCGGGTAGTAAAATCAAGAAGCATAACAGAACACTCAAAGATGACACACCTCCACATAATCAACAATAGTTTTCCACCTAATTGTGATCTATACAAGTTATTAAACATATAAATAAGTGAATGTTCAAAATACGATCAAGAAAGAAAACAGCTACTCGATAGTAAAAACATCAATGAAGTGCTACACTCAACAGAGTACCAAAGACTAATAATTAAATACCTGAAAATGAATCACCTTTACTGTGAAATATAAAGAACCTGTAATAATTAATGTAAAATAAATAAGTGTATTAAGTAGTCACTAACGACCTAGAAGTTGATGCTACTCAAAATAAAATAAATTTTTAAATAAATACCTTGGCGTGGAGTGATAACGATTATTCATGGCATATACGTTGATGATCAAGCTTCTTCGAAGCCATGTCCGTTTTTTTTCTTTTAAAGCATGTTAAAGCGGACTCACCGTTAGTATGCAGTCTTTGTCGTCTATTCCTCTGTCGTTGATAGTGATGGCTGAGTCGAGGACTTCCGTGAGGAGCTGCAGAGGACGTGACGTCCCTCGGATAAGCAGCTGCACGGCCGTGGTGCCAGACGCGGACTCTGCGGCGAGGTCGGCGCCCTGGGATAGGAGCCTCCGGATGCACTCCCTGGACCCACAGGACGTCGCCACGTGCAGAGGACTATTCCCATCCGCATCCCTAGCCTCAACACGCAAGTATGGCTCCTGTTCATTGTGCATTACGTCTTCTCCGTAGTAGTATAGAAGATTACATCGAATGATTGTCCTATGCTTAAATGTTTCCCCAAACGGCATTAAAATCCACTTTTATTACGTTCGCTTACGAGTAATAGGCAACTGAAGAACCACAAAATATTAAATGAGTTCTAAACTGTAAAGCTGGAGAGGTTTCAGAAGTCCTGCCATACGCGCAGTGAAAGAAGGGATCATTGTAGTCCAGAGGGAGCAACTCCACAATCGTTCTTAAAATCATTCATTATATTCTTACGAACGGGGTATACAGACAGCAGTGCCCCTGTACTCGCAATCTCTTAACGTTTATGGATGATTTTTATAGTTTTAATATCCTGAACTGAGTACAACATATTTCCTTGCGTCAATGTTTTCAGATTAGTTTTTACACTACCAAGTTGCCGCACAAAGGCTCGTGATGAAATGAGCTCCGGCCTACCCCAACTTCTGGGAATCTTACGTTCACACGTCTTACTACACCTATCGAGTTATAAATCTCGACTATCCAGCCAAAGGTGGTGGAAGGACAAACAGCGATAAAAAATACTGGTTGAGTCAATACTCAGTTCCTCCTCCAACTATACAACCGAGAGCTCTGATCCATATTTCCTGCTATCTTAGTATAGACCAGTACTTCATAAATACTGTAAAGTGACAAACTTATTCCGTAGTTGTTAATACCCGACATACAACTAACAAAAGTGAGGAATAGGTAGCAGGGTCGGGAAAATTTGCGTTTACACGTCTCAGCTTGTGTTATTTACACAGAACGAAGAATTGTACATCCTTATTTTTATAACGGATTATATTTTCCTAACTAGGTCGGGTAGTCGCGAGCCATATAGTCAAGTATCTTGTATCAGCTGAAATTTAATTATTACGTTGAAGAGGACGCTGACACACCTTCACAACAGCAATCATTATTAGCTGACCTAATTAGGAGCGCGGGAAATGTGAAACAAGCGCTCGGCTCACGTGATGAAAATTGCATGATAATATTTCTAGGATGTCAAATCATAACCAGATTTGAAATAAAAATGTTAAAGAAATAAATACGGATTAGACAAGGTAGAAAATTAATTCAAGGAGAGGGAGGAGTGATAGACCGACGTTCCGAACAGAGAGTAACGGAATTAGGCTAGATCATTAGCAACCCTTACATATACGGACCTACTCGGTTCACCCCAGACCAGGGAGTCTAGAGCTTACCTATGGCTTCCTGCGTCTGCATGATGCTGACTAAACAGTAATAAAACTAGAAGCATAATTCTTATTCTTAACAGACACATTTCAATTTTACAATAAATAAATAAATCGACCACAAGTCATAGAAAAATAATAAAGCAGCTGACAAAAATGTAACTACACAACGTTCCGTCCTATGTTTATGACTTCGTCAGCTGTTGAATGCATTTTTATTCATTGCTAAATTCTGTTATTAATATCAGCCACAAAAAAATTTGAGTGTAATTCTACTCAAAATTTATTTATGTAACATCAATTACCTTAAATAATTGTCTACAATGTGTTCTTTTGAAAGAGTACGGTTTGGTATTTTTTTCTTTAACCAATTACTTAGAACTCATTGTTCCAGTATAAAGATAAGTTACCACTTCTTGTTACTTGTTGATTCTATTTATAAAATTATTATACATATATCTCCTAGCCAATTTAGACATTCAAGCTTTTGCTTGCCTACTAATAACAGGCCCCTTAAAATTTAAAATAAATATAGATTTGGTAGACTGAATTTTTGGCTTTATCTTTTTCAAACTGTGGACTAAAATTGAAACCCCGGGTTTAAATCAGTCACAGATTAAACACGTACTTTCTTCAAGCGTTTATTTAATTTAAGTGTTAAAACACTAGCCTATTAGTCGGAAAAATTTACTATCAAAATTAAAACATAATATTTTAAACAAACACAAAGTTTCATCACTGATTGGGTTATTCTTCGCGTTTACACTTACAATTAAATTTAGTTAAAATTAATTATAAGAAAAATTAGAAATTTGTTAAAATACATTTTCATATAATAAATAAAAAATATTTTAAGCTAAATTTTATTATAATAAGTTTAGAAATTTTTAATCTAAATTTTCGTAGAACAAATTGTAACTGAATTTAATTTTAATTGCACACCTGGAGAGGTCAGAATCAGAGATGAAACGTTGTGTTTATTAAATATTATGTTTTAAATTTGATATTAAATTTTTCTGTCTTTTAAGCTTGTGTTTTTAATATTTATTTTAAAATATGTCAGATTATTATAATTGTTTATTTAATTTAGCTGTCGAAAGAGATTTCGGCCATACGCCATAATCATCTTCTTCTGCGAGATATAAAATTTATAGGTTGAAACCTAAAGTTTAAATATACAAGATATATATATATATATATATATATATATATATATATATACATACATGTACAATATAAAATAGAGCATTTAATTGTAGTAATTTCATTATAATATTAAAAACATAAAACAAAATTCAGTTTTTAAAAATCATAGTAGTATGTATAATTAAGTATATATATATTAGAAATTAATACAAATCAGTGAATAAATGGCTAAATATTTAAGGTGACCGCCAAAGTTATTTACCACCTCAGGGTAAACCCGTACATCCGTTTAACTGTTAAAAGTACAATATCAATGCGCAGGTATTTAAAATCAAGATTTTAGGAAGTTCGCCGTTTAGGCTTAATATGGTGGAAGAAAGGTTTATTTCGCTTAGAACATTGTTACGTATCTCTGTAACAAAGATGTAAAAAAATCGGAACGGATTTAACCTGACAGAAAGAAGAATTTAGATGACGTCGGCTTACGCTAAAATCGATTCTAGATAATGTACAGTACTATTTTATTTAAATGGATGGAATGTAATAATGATTTGCATATACTTGTATGAGTTGAGGTTCGTGGGCAAGCAGCTGCGCGAGGGCGGCGTCGTGGTTGCCGGCGGCGGCGAGATGCAGCGCCGTGGCGGACCTGTGGGGCAACTCCGACGTCCGCAACGCTCCGTCGCCGCCACCCTCCAGCAGCGCTGTTAAGCTCTGCACGTCACCCAACATGGCCGCCACGTGCAGCGCGCCCAACCCCGACGTGGGAAGCGAGTCCAGCAAATCCACCTGTCGTCTTCGTAGCTTCCGATCCCGCGCCATCAAGAGCCGCAGCAGCTCAGCGTCGCAACGCCTGGCGGCCACGTGGAGGACGCCCTCGTCCCCAGGCAGCTTCGCGGTCACGTCCGCCCCCGCACGAAGAAGCCTCGCGACGGAGGCCGCGCCGCCCGTCTGGACCGCCCTGTGCAGAGGCGTCGCGCCGGCCCCGTCGCGTACGTTCACCAACTGTAAACGACACCGTAATTAAATTATGCGTCAGATGAAATTTTACCGAAATTCTGCCCTAATTGGCAGCATTTACAATAATTACCTCACGAAACTAAATCGTGCTTAATAACATTTAATAACTCTGTAAGGTAATTCAAAACCTTCTACCTCAGTTCAATTTCTATTTTAAAAAATCCTACATCAAATACCTATGTTACGTTATTTCTATTAAATTCTATTAAGGAAAGAAAATTTCGTAAAACGCAGTTTTCGCAGTAATGCAAGAATTTTCTTCGAGCAGCACATCGATCCCTGAAAACTTTACTACATAAATTTATTCTATACGTCTCTCAACGAAATTAAGCCATTGTACACGCCTGTGGTTTCAAAAACGAGCTCAACGGCATATAGTGGACCCTGGTTAATCATTTCTGACGTCGTCACCTCCAGTTGAAGACTAAAATCGTGATGCCCGGTCTTGATTTACCTATCACAGAATTATAAACCGTTTTTACCTGAGACTATTAACATTATCCAACCTAGCAGATAATTTTAGTATCCATTTCGCTTAGAGGATCATGGAACCACTTCACTTCCCAATCGGAAAAGCTACCAAGGCAGCGTAAATCGCTACTGTATCAACTGGGTTCTCTGGTTTTTTTCTTTTAAAAAAATCAATATTATAGAACAAAAATCGGATCAATGAAGATGTCATTGTATTAATAGGTTTAATTCGAAATGTTTTTCTAAGGGAACGGAATACTAGTGCAGCGGTGCAATCAAGGCCTCGTGTCAGAAGGAGCAGTTTGTCTGAATGTTTGATGTTTGTTTGTTCACCGAAACGACAGAAATCCTATCAATGGTTTTCGTACCATTCTCCAGAGCTTTAAAATCAAATTTGTGGAATGCTTCGGTTACGTGCTCCTCTCAATCGCGGATTGGGGTAACCCTGACCGATTTTATTATTCAGCAGTAATATGTCTCTAATATAAATTATGCTCGCCTGCGCGATCTCATCTATGTACAGGAACTGTTCGAGCATGTACGCGTCGCCGTTCTCTGCTGCCAAGTGAAGCACGGTGGCGCCGTCTCGGGTCCTGACGGATACGTCCGCCCCCGCCTCCAAGAGTATGCTGACACCCTGCAACCAGCGGGCCCTGGTGGCCGTGAGTAGCGCCGACTCTTCATCCGTGTCCAGCACGTCCACCGCGGAGCAGTACTCGTTGACCAGGGCCTTGAGAGCCTCCTCCAGTCTTCCACCAGCTGCTTCGTGCAGCGCCGTGCGACCAACCTGAAACACAACTCGATTATAGTTACCTGTCCGCAGGCAAGAACAACCATTGTCTCGAGTGCCATCTCTCTTTAAAATCAAAAACAGCTCACAGACAAATAGTTAATTTCAAATAACCCACATTGACGAAAATTGAACCAAAAATAAGTCCCGTTCTTTCTGTCCTGTTGTACGTACATATGAATGGATAAGAGATTTGCATCGGAACATTGAGTGGTTTTTTATAATACAATCTGGGGCACACGGTGCATGATCTGGACCGATGCAACGTACTCAAACATAAAACCTCTTTCCACTTAAAAAAATTGCCTCATGCATCCATAATACTTTCATGAATATTCCCAATCACTGATTGACGCTTAATGACGGTGCGCTAGAGACCGCAATGCACACACAACGACAAATACACCGGTAAACGCCCGAACACCAGATGACGAAAACAGAGACCACCTTAAGAGCTAGCCAGCATTGTCAAGATCACCATTTGATCTGACTCTCTGATATGGGAGGAATGAAGTGGTCACGGAACAATCAGCTCTGGAAAAGCAAGCCCGGAAAAGTAAACGGCGAAAATACAGCCACAAACCTACACAAACAAAAGGAAGGAGATTCCGAAAATAAAAAACTTGATCACTGGCTGAGAGAGAAGCCACTCTAATAATTCTTGCTTGCCAGCTGTTCATTAGTTGACCTAAGGTGCTACAACAAATTATTCTGAGCTCCGTCACATGGAGGAGAAAATAGAAATCAGGATATATAAAGGTTTTTTTAAGCCATATTAACGATATGAGTATTTAATAATAATTGAACTGAAAATTATCTGACATTCTGGAAACTATCATATAAATATTTATAAGCCAGTTTCATAGAGATCTCCGTTTTCCAATCAATAAGGAAGGCATGAAAATGTATGCTGGGAATCATGAGGGTCACCTCCTCGTCAATCGCGTGGCCCGACAATCTGGACAATCAACACCTCGTTTGAAAATAATAAAAGCAGCTGATCTTGTGTTATGTGTAGTGTATAAAATGAGAGTACAGTGCATGAGTGAAGTGTAAAAAATGGATAGACACTAGTCGATAAGTATATAGCTTAAGATTTGTCATAAGAAAATTAACGGTTTGTCTTTAAACACTATAAATCAAAATAAAATATTTAATAAAGAAATTACAATTCTTCATAGTCAAACACGTTTCGTCCTTACTAGAGTATTCGTTGGCATGCAGCCCTGAGATCTCTCTTAATTAATACCTGAAGATGTTGTGGTGGGCTTAAGGTCAAATTAACTAATGGTATGCGGTTTGTTGGGCGCCACCTGCAAGAAATTATTCACCCGCAGGAAAGGAAATACAATTTTTAGTTAATAAAAAAAACAAGAATTCATTTTATCAGAATTTATATAAAACGAAAAGCTCTCCAGCCTTGCCAGGGATGCATGTACCACCCCTTTCTCAAGATTAACCGTGGTTATCTTTGTGGCAAACCGACGCGATACCTGGAAGCATGGAATGCGACTTACCAGGTCTGCAGCTCGGACAGGGTCGATTCCCGTTGGTGACGCTCTCTCTGCAGCAGCAGCAGTAGACGACCGGAGACCCACGTGCAAACCAAAATGGTCCAGGATCAACTCTCTCTGACTGCTCTCACCGACGGTCCAGATCGATCTCCACGTGTTCCTATACTGCTCTCACCGACGGTCCAGATCGATCTTCCTCTCGTGTTCGCAGACTTCTCTCTCTCCGTCCTCAAAATCCCTATCTCCTGGTTGGTCCTTGTCCACACGTGACTCACTTCAATCTATTTTAGGGCCATACTTTCCCGGTCGTCTACCCCTTTCTTGGCCGACCATG
The DNA here is from genome assembly GCA_037074705.1 of Zhengitettix transpicula. Taxonomy (NCBI): domain Eukaryota; kingdom Metazoa; phylum Arthropoda; class Insecta; order Orthoptera; family Tetrigidae; genus Zhengitettix; species Zhengitettix transpicula. The sequence continues at coordinate 23,456,939 of CM073595.1, read as the reverse complement.
ACCTTGTTTGCGGGATTTGCGGATTTTCCCAATCCACCCCGTCATTGTCTTCTGTCTGCTGCTCGACCCCGGCAAGCCACGTTTCCATGTTTCCAGGCAGTAATTTAGGCAAAAGTTATAAAAATATTTTGTATACAAATTGAAAACTAAAGGCGCACCATAATGTGAAATGTAAGGAAGAAACGTTGTTTCCTATGTAGAAAACGTAAATATTTTATTCTGACTTTTTTTTGGCTGCAAATATTTATATATGATATTAATGATAAATATTATTAATGATGGGAACTAAAATAAAGTCTTCTCGGGCTTCTAACCGAGTAAACAATTGTATTTGCGACGTTTCACTGCCATCGTCTTCTAAACAATAGTGAACGAAAATAGTTGGAACGAAATTGTTTCTTATAGGACAAGAGTTGAATCAATCTATAAAAAACGTATATAATGAGGATCAATCATGGAAAATTGCGACATTAGTATGTCAATTTTGTATCACACACTTTCCATAATCTGTAAGAGCAGGCTGGAATTAAACGACTATTTTGCACAAGCAACTCCCTCTTTTTTAATCCATTTATGATGTTTCACACATTAATATTATACTCCTACTTCTTCCGAGAATTAAGTCTATTTCACTAGAGAAATAAATTAAATTTTTTTTGTCAGTAGGTTTTGTATAAATAAGTGGCAGGGACTCGTTTATTGATAAAATATTTGACCTCGGCTGATTAACGGAATGGGAACTACGATCAGTGAATTATCATCAAGATATCTGTTCTTGTTTTTCTAACTGCAATATTCTCCTTGCGAACTTGATATCATAATAAAACCACTCCTCGTGTATTTGAGAATAAATTTTCCAATTCAGTGAGTTCATTGGCCCGGTGTTTGGGCGGAAGTTTTACTTCAAAACAAAAAAGTTGACTTCAACAACCTTCGTAGCACTATCGTTCCGAGTGGATTCGGAACTTGCAAGCACGTTTCATTAGGTTGAAAATTTCGCGTGCGGAGTGTGAACGTTCAATTAGTTGGCTGGTGGCATGTCCGAGTCGTCGGACAATTTTTGTGTCGAGAAGTGTACATCACTTGACTACTTTAAGGAACGAAGTAGAAAGTTGTAATCTGATCTATGTGATAAGTTTTTTTTCACTTTTCACCTGATTTCGCAGGCGTACAGACGCTCCAGCGCGACATAACGCCTTCACGTCTACCACGCTCTGAAGTCGAACAGCGCCGTGCAAGCATGAGGTCCGTACGGTGTCTTGCGATGACCAGAACCGCTTCGGACGAGCACCAGCGCCCAGCATCGTCTCCACCACTCTACTGAACCTGCAATTCGCATAACAACACTCAGATTTGCAGTGACCACAAACCCAGTGCCTTACTACCCGCAACACGTACGTTCCTAAGTAAACATAATATTAATAGTTATTCGTAAAGAAGAACTACGTGTGTACCCCGCCACATTGGGTCAAATCTCTAAAATCTAGGTAAATTTTAAAAAGAAAATGGTATCAATTGTTTTAACTTACACTATGATAATTTATATGGTGATAATCAACAAGAAGAGCTCTGTAAGTATATGACTCGACCTGACGTATAGATGACGGGTTGTTATTTGGGAACAAAATTGGTCTAAAGTACCAACCTTATAAATGTAAAGTTAGAGACGCTTCACTGTTTAGTGTTTGTTTCACAGCCATCAGTAGCGAACGCTCTCAGTGAGTTTGTAAACATGGAAGAAATTGGTCATTGTTATATGATACAATACAGGTCTCGGTCCAACCAATATTAAAATCGAGCTAGATTCTTCTCTGGGTGCATCCGCTCCTTCGTTTACAACACTAAATTATTGGGTGTCAGAGTTTAAACGAGGCTGTACGAGCTTCCAAGAAGAACAAATGAAGTGACCACGCCAGAAATGGTGACGAACATCCACAAAATAGATTCTTTACATCATTGTCTGATAATTTGATCTTCTCATTTTTTTCTATTTAATAAACTTCTTACTACTAATGTACCATTTATACTCACAACAGTCACTCCAATTAAGTATAATATCCACTCATCCAAAAATATACTAATGACCAGCATAAAAGGACTTACTACAGTTAGCTCTATCTAATTGGATCTGTTTATGACATGAAAGCGAACCTTTGCACGAGATCTGACGAGTTGGATTCCTGAGGGACCAACTCACCAGCCGTGTCCAGAGGAGTGAGACCAGACTCGTCCGCACACTTCACCTTGGCTCCAGCTTTCAGGAGAACTTTAACGCAATCTGCGTGGAGTTTCTGACATGCGGCGTGCAGAGGGGTGCTCCCGGGAGGCAACACTGGAAACTGGAGAACAAAATTTAAAATGCAGTATAAAGCATATGTCAGCCAGGGTGAATATACATTAATAGGTACATATGAATGTATGCATGGTATAACGCAAAAGCGTTTAAATATAAAAAGGACCCTTTCACTGATAAAACTACATATTATGCATATTTATCCAACGTGTGATATGGAATTATGAACTGAGGACTTTCTTCTTGCTCTACGAAATTTTTTAAATTAAAAAAACATGCGATTCGAATCGATGTGCCAAAAATTATTGAGAATGTTGAAGACCTCTCCTTAAAATTGTTTGAATTTTAACGTTACCGGGTACATACATTTTGGAAACTCTAAAATTCGTGTGTAGCGCGATAGTTTTATAATGGGTATATATATTTTATTTTAAAGTAATTAGATACTAGCAAGGGTTGAGAGCTTGGCAAGTTGGAATTTGACCAGGCGCCGCCGTGGCGGATAGATAATCCCTTCGGTCTGGACTTAGGCACGTAGGGTGTTACCTGGACTGTCGCACCGTGGGAAACATCTCCAAAAATCCCATAAATTGAATTAACACGTGATTGTCAGAACCAATCACATCTCTTGGTTCAGGAAATATCGATCCAAAATTGTTCGAGAACATCGATATTTCACATCCAGCGAAGGGGCTGTAAAGAAAGTATAGATGAGACTCCTCGACGAACCGTCGCCAGGGACAGACGTACAGCCCCAAACTTGCAGTTTTCCAGAGGACTCGGAGAGAACGAGGGTGTCACTTGATCACGGCCAGAGATCAAGTGTCTCAATCCTTGACGCGCCTGGGGGAATTACCGTAAACCATGGTTTAACTTGGAATTAAGGGATCCGACTGTTTTGCCCGGCTAGCTGAACACGCATAATTTGTATTTATTTTATTTTATTTTCTCATGTTCACTTAAATGATTAATAAATCCTGGAAAGTATCCCTTTACTTTATCATTTAATAAACCACCACTACACGTGAAACAGAATGTAAATAAATTTGTTACCAACGGGGATTTCCACGAACACCAGAAGCCGAGCGACTATATGGGCAGACAAACATCATCTCTCACTTTTGGAAAGAAGTATACATTATTCAGCAATACAGCTGTTTTATTATCTTCATCTTAGCATCACAAGCCTTTACAACCTATTAGTTAAGAAATGCAAAACGCTGCTGATGACTCATGGATTTATAAATTCACCTGAGCCTAAAGCACATTTGTTCCCTGGAAAATATTGATTTTCATGTCCAATTGATACTTTGCAATTGTATATTTCATGCCGATCGCGTGAGTTTTTCAGTCGTCGTGAATAGCTGCCAGCTAAATTCTTCCGGAGACGACATTTTGGTGGAATGCTCATTTTGAATTTATCGTCTTCTTGGTCAAAGTCTAGTGCTATTTGTGCAGTTCAATGTTATTTGTGTAATTTAGTGATCCTTGTGAAGTGAAGTATATATTAAAAATAATAATTTTTATCCTTATTTTACATTCAAACTTACTTACTTCTGCAGTATTTCTTCCTCGTAATGTTCTGTAATTCTATTTAATCTTATTTACGTACATAAGAGGGGTGATCATAAACTAAGGTTACATAGATTGCAGTGAAACGTGTAGAATTTAATTTAATGCAACCGATACAGCCTCCAGATAGTACATAAAGTAGGGTTTTTTTCGACAAAGTCTCCATATCGGTTTAGGCCCTTGTCACTTCGTGGGGTGAGTTTTAATATTCCCTCCTGGCAACCATCTTGTCCTTGCGGGTTCAGCCACGTTGTCGCAACGTTTTTCACCTCCTTGGCCTTAAAAAAAGGTGAAAGTCACTTGGAGTGAGGTCCGGGCTGTAGGGAGGGAGGTCGATGATGTCCCAAATTAACTACTTTAACAGCGTGGTGTGGTCTTCTGGGCCGTATGTCGTGAAGGAAGGAGACTTTCACCTGTTTCATTCAAACTCATCCCACGAAGCAACAAGTGCCTAAACCAATATGGAGACTATGTCGAAAAATTACCTACTGTACGTACTAGCAGTTGGCTGTATTGGTTGTATGAAATAAAATGTGCACGTTTCACTGAAGATTTTGTAACCTTAGTTTATGATCACCCCTGGTAGTATTATTTACATTAGTGACAATATTTTCTCCAGGAACTTACTTAATGTAATTTCAAATATATACTCTTGAAATTCTGTATATTACTATTTACGTATAGTCCTAAATATCTATTGTCATTATGTATATGTTATTTTTTCATTTTTATAATTAATATCAATTGGACTTGTCCTATTTCCTCATCAGGCGACTATTAAATCTAATCTAAGATATAGTTAACTGACCGTAACTGTGCCCTAGGAGACTAAAGAATCAGTTTCAGTAAAATTAATGGCTGGTATGCTCACCTTAGCAATAATTGTTAATAATTGGAATATTCATACAGTTAAAGATTTATCCGAAAGTAAAGATCTGAATGTACTAAAAGTTTTCTGGAATTCCGTAATAGTCAAGTAAATATGTAGAATACTGTCTATTAATTTAATTATTCTGCCTGTTCTGTTTTCTTTTTTCTTAGATATACAAAGTGAATCAACGTAAGAACTAATGTTGAAGTTCAACTTCATGCTGCATATCAGTGTTTTCCCTACACCTAAATGAGTTTAGTGAATAATCTGTGTTTCTTAGAATAAACTGTTAATTTGTCATTTTACACTAGGTTGTCTGTATTGTACATTCAATAGGACTCAATCTTAATGTATAAATTTGTATGTATTTATTGACGTATCCTATTTCGTCTTTGGAGGACTAATAGGAAAAAAACGTGCAAATCTTGTGATTTATGAATTCTAAGTCTCTACCCGAATATTTTTAAGCTCAATCTCTATTTACAGTGAGAGAGATGCAAATTGGGAAAATATTGGAGCATTAGTGCAAATCCTGCTCCAATCAGAGTCTCTTATTAAGATCACGAAACCAATAAAATCGTGGAATATAAATTTCATATTTCCTCAGTTATATAAATCCGTTCTTTATTTTAATTAGTATTGCATTTCTATAGAAAAACCTAACTATCATATATGTTATTTATATTTAGGCTTTCAGGCGAAGTGGCTTCAATTTGCTGTTTAGAATATTTTTTTACCTCCTTATGTTCAAGATCGTGATCTAAAGTATATCCAATTTGCCCATCCCTTGAGTGGACGTCCGCAAGGGATTTCTTTCGCTTCAGAAGGAGCTGGAGGCAAACGGCGCTTCCCGCCCACGCAGCCCAATGCACCGGCGTTTGGTTGAACACGTCCACGACATCGACGACGCATCCGCGATGCAAAAGCAGCGTCAACATGTCGCTGTCTGGTGAGATTGAGGCCAGGTGACAAGCCGAACATTGAGAGTGCGAGTACGTCGCATTCGGGCTGGCCCCGGCACTCAAATATCTGAAATGTCACGTGTTGAAGGTAGCATAATTACAATTAAATCAAGATACTTCGGAGTAGGTGAATGGCGTTCACTGGTAATCAGCAATCTATCTGTTGACAGACATTTAATACTAAAAGCCATTTATTACTTATTATTATTATCACTCTTATATTAACTTCAGTTGTCAGTCAGGTTTAAATATTGCAATTCATTATAACGTAGTTTACATGAACAGATTTCTGAAAATTTGTACACTGATTTTCTACATTATTAAAAAACCATAAGTTCTAATTTTTTGAGTAATCTACCACAGTTAAGTAATTGAAAAATTATATCATGTTTCACCAGTATTCACATATGTGAGCAACGGTCAAATAATATAAAACGCTTATTAAAACTAGTTTATTCGGTTTGTTGATTTTAAATTTCATGACCGTTAAGTTTAATTCATATGTTTTCTTTCCAAATGAAGGCTCAGAATACAATTGAGGACGCGACCTGAAATACCGAAGACGACTACTCCGACCAATCATAGCATAACTGGCCTTCCAAAGCAACTGGGAATCTTCGTGGGGGTAAAAAATAATGCTGTTGTCCAACATCGACGTCTCGAAAGATTCACTCAACGAAGAAATAGACCACATCACAGAGGTAATATGGCGTCACTTCCGTTGATCGCAAATGTACGAATTGACGTCGGCAATGATGGCATCCACATCATTCGGAGAAATTCTCAGTCAATGAGAGCTACGGAACTATCGAACGTAGAATTCTCCAAATAAGTCTGACATGGACCTCTACTGTGCAGTATAGTTGACCCAAGCATTAAACGGGCACGGCTGCTTCAAGTCTTACCTGCATCGTTTCAAAAAGGTGGACAACAGAAACTGCAACTTCTGTAACCATATAAATGATGACGGAGAACATCCACTGTTTCATTGCGACGCATGGAGAAGGGAGATTGAAGAACTGGAAGAAAGCATCACAACAGAAAATCTGGTAAGTCAGAAGAAAATGGGCTCCATATTGAAAGATATATAAAAGGTATTCTGACGACAAAAGCAGAAATTGGTTTTTTAGTGGAAAACGTGTGAAGACTTGACTAGATTTGACACCACCCTGAAGTAATGTGTAAATAGTCCCGGGGTGGAACATGTCAAGGAAACACAAAATTTTGAGGTTAAGTGGGTAAAAACCCCACACCGTTGAGGAGTGCGGTCCTTCCTCTTCGTCTTTTGAAGATTCCATAGTTATCTCTAGTTGTTTTAAAAACAAAAAGTGCAGTAGATTATGCGGTGGTTTATCTAGGATCAGCACTATTCACGAGCTGACAGGAGTTAGATCCCTGGATGGACAACATAAAAGAGTCCTAACGGGAAAGAAGTCTTGCAATGATGCTACAATGCACTAAGTAGGCAATTAAAACTTTTCCTGAATGAATATTGCATTGTCCTAGAATGGAACTCAGTCTGAAAAATATTGAAGAATATCGGTTCGTGAGACTATGGGTAAAAATCAACTACAAGATTGTAACTGTGGAATGTTAGTAACATGATACAAGTTAGTTATTCGCTGAGGATGAGCGCCAACGCTTATATTTTCCGAGTGATGAATGTAAAAAATTTTCTATCCGAAATATCATTTATTATTACACTTATCTATATATATTATAATGGTGGTTTTTTTAGAGCTAATAATTATTTGTTACCAAAGAGAAATTAAAGGAATGATTGAGAATCTTTTGGCGTCTAAGCTCATAAAAACGTTTGGGAATAAATAAATGAAACTCGTACGGCATTAAGATCCAATTGCCTGCCCTCCCAGTCGCAATGTCTACCGAAACACGTGGATGTACCTCTAGGCAACATATCTATAGATCAGTGTACTGACGTCACTGAATGCAGAGAGCCCGGGCTAATTGTTACACGGAAAGCCTTTCTGACAGCATTAAAACGCCCGAGGGAATCCGACAACACATTTTTCAGAGTCATAATAAAGAAGGCTCTCATAAAAATCTGAAAGTGGGAGACTAACTTCTTTTTTTCGGGACTATTAAAAGGGAACTACCAACAGTTATACCAGATTATCAATTCGGCTTTCGGAAAAGAGACCAATCACATAGAATTATAAATACTATCAACAAGAAAAGAGTCTTAATAACGCTGTCTTTATGTATCGTAGGATTTGAATAAAGTCTAGCATATTAGTGTCTTACACAAAATCAAAAGAGTGTTTCCTAGCCCGTGCTACCATCTGCTAAGATGTTTCATCTCTGAACGATACTTCCAAATAAAACACAACTCCAGTTACTCCCCTCATCACCCACACAATCACGGGTGCCTCAAGGGAGTGTGTTGGGAACGTTGCTTTGCTTGATCTATACTTCTAACTAGCCAACTATTGAAACATTCCCTGATACTGCCTTGCTGCCAACAAATTCTGACCCAGTTGTTGCATCACATAATTTGCAAAAATCACATTAATCTGTTATTTAAATGGATTTATAAATGGAAAATTCAGATAAATGAAATGAAACCAGTGAAAGTTACATTCACTACAAGACGAGTAGTCAAATTCCAGTAAAAAACGAAGTTAAGCAATATCAGCCTTCCATCTGTGTCTATGACTGGCTCTATTTTTCTCAAATATCACTTGATGTCCTCTGTCGACTATCTTCTCGACTGATAAGTTGGTAGGCATTTACATATAAACCAGAATATGACCGGGAAAAAACATTTGAAAATGAAATGCCAGAAAATTAATCCAAAATTCAGAGAGAAATGACTTGGTTAATAGGAGGAAGATCAATCACTGAGACATACAATTATGGGAATGCACAAGGCCGTCAAAAAATGATGCAATCTGAAATACTTCGCTCCATCACTAACGCACCATGGTTTGGGTCTAACTTCACCTTGCACAATGATCTCACCATTGCATTAATTGCCGAGGAAATGTAGAGACTCTACTTCGAACATATCGAAGGACACGATAATGAACGGGTAGAGGAAATAATCAATTCTCCAGAGGTAGAAAGAACGTGGACAACGGATCTAAAGCCAGAGATGCACAAGAAATAAATAAACCAAACCTAAAAATGCTATGCTAGGAAATTATCAATGGACGATTACCCTACTCACGCTAAGACTCTCTATACCATTTATTTATTACAATTAAAATGTTCTAGATTGTAAATTAGATTCACGTACGCACATTCTTTGTTATGATAAACGACATCAGCCAACCAAATGAAGAAGCAGACTGTTGGAGAGGAAATTAATTCCCAACATACATGAACATGGATAGTGAATAACAAACAAGCTAGAAGAATAGCAAAAAATAAATATATGCCTCCTCTATGGGCTGATTTTGGTAGATAGAGGATTTAGAAATCAAACCCTACTGATTGAAATGGTTGGAGTTTTTCCTTGTGAAGGGACTTCTTTTGTTATCTGGACGTGACCACCTTAAATAAAAACGATTTAATACATGTGACTAATGTTACCTTTGGACGTCCTTTATGAGTCGCAGGCTGATAGCATGGAGCAGAGCCTGGTCCAGCCGCCTCTGCCTCAGCTTCTCACGTCGGTCAGGGCTGAGAGAACAAGTAGATCCGTCGGAGCTTCCTTTCCTGCGCTCGGACAAACTTGCAGGCCACACAGGATCACTCACTTCCACGGACACCCCGAGGAAAGGATCCGTCACAGCGAGCTTGCTACGGTCTTGGGAAACGGCAATCATGCCGTACGGAGACTCGTCTAGGTGCTCCTCTATTCTCAACGTTAATTCATCTCCGAGGAAAATTTGACGTTGCTTATTGACTCGAGGTTTGTCGTTATATTTAAATTTTGCTTTGGGCAATAAAGGAAAGGCCACATCTTTAGGTTTCAAAAAACTGTCACTTTCAAACCCAATCTGTGAGTTGTCGGCATTGTAATCCACTTGCTCCACCGTTATGTGAGGAGCTACGAGAAACGTAGTCCTTTCTTCTCGTGACTCCATAATCAACGTGGTCACTAAAATAATAATTCTATATGAAAATTCACTTCAAAACTAAATTAAAGAATGTTTACAACATAAGTATTACGTTTCATAAATTCTCAAAAAATGAAACTTGAGGAGGTAAATAATTTCCTACAGCAACGTCACAATAATGAATAATATCATTTCTGTGACGTAATATCGGACTTCAATTAACTGAAACGTAAATACTATTATGTGTATAATTTTAATAAAACTAAGCAACTTCACAGAAATGAGTCCACTATAATGGCATTACTGTATTTAATAATCTCCCACGCACCATTAACCTCTAATAAAATAATATTAATAATAGATTCAAACTCCAAAAAAAATCACTAATCAAATTTTTCTAAGTTACTCGCGCTATTCGGATAATGAATTAATAGAATTTGATTATTTTAAAATAAACCCTATGCAAATGAGGCACATGCCCGAAAATAGGCAATGTAACTTCTAGAGTTTAATAAATAATAATTCTGTGATATTTTTTTACATGCACAAAATTAATATGATTTGTCGACTGGGCTCCGAGGACTGAACGGTACGTAAATCAAATCTTTCTCTTATACTTTTTTAATGTATCAGACTAATGTATATGATGTATCAGATTAATGTATCAGACTAACATTTAACACACAAAAATCTATATAAATGCGTTTCGACCTTAATTTAGTGCCTGCCTTATTAGAAAATTAGCTCAAGTAATTAAGAACGCTGACTTCCTCATCCTCCATGTTGTTTTTTGACGCACAGGGAATGCGCATTGTTGAGGTCTGTGACAGAAAATGTTAACTGTCGCCTGCGGGCTGGTTTCTTAGGGTTAGCTAACTTGAATTATTAAATGTTAAATGGTGGCGATGGAGAGGGACTCGGATAGATATAAAATGGACTCGAAGAGGGCATTCTATTATCTGGCTACTAGAAGTGCTCACGAAGTTATGTAATTATTAGCTTGAACTATACTCTTATACTTTATTGGTGTACTGAATTCAAACACTTCGATTACAGTAGTATTCAACGAACACGGAATATTACGTAACTATTGGACATGTCATATTCTATTTGGATAAATTTTTGTACTGTTTTTTTTTAATTACCAGCCTCGCCGAAGCAGAAGCTGAAAGATCAGTACATACTTTCCATACAAAAACTGATACAATAATGAACAAGTGGCGACATTAACTCCGATAAATAGAAAGATTGGAAATAAAAAGCATAGGCGACGCGCAGTGACTGTTTATTTCTAAAAATTGTTTTAAAAAGTGTGTAATGAAAGATTTTATTCAAATTTAACGAGAAAATAAACATTTAAACTGTATGAAACGTACAAATGTATATTTACATGGATGAAAAAGGAGCACAAAAGCCAGAAGAGCAGCATGGACCAAGCACAGCATACGACTGAGCCTTATCTACCGAGTGAGAATAATAAATTACCGCAACAGGTTAAGGCCCTTATCAAATTCCTTGAATTATGAAATTAAATGAATATGTTCAACTATCATTGAAATACGCCATGTGGCATAGAAACTAACATATAATATGAAAATATAATTTTATGAATCAATTTGACAAGTTTCAGGACTTCAAATAACTTTTTTTGTATCGAATCAATGTGACACACAAACTCGGTTAACGTGAGTAAGCGCAAAATACGTATCAGGAAAAAAAATGAAAATCTAAGTTTATAAACTGAAAACAGCTTAAAACTAATAAATAAATAAACAGCCAATTTTAAGTCAGAAAAAAGAATTTATTAAATTAACAACGTTTCATGGCTTAATTTGCGACCTCATTAGGTACAAGTTAAATTCTTTTATCATTCTATGATGGCGTGGCCACTAATTTAATAAATTCTTTTTTCTGCCTTGAAATTGGCTGATGTTTATTTATTTATTAGTTTTCTTCATAGTCAGAATACATATTTATATAAAGTGAAAAAAACTACTTTGTGCGGATTGACGAGTAAAAAAATATTATTTGTGCAATTTAGATAATTAAACACACACAGAATATTTGTGGTATATTTCCTGTACCTTTCATCATGATTTATTATCAATTGTATATCTCCACTATCTTGTAATAATTTTACTAAGAAACGGTTTCAATTATTTACATTATAATAAACGTAAAACCTTTTGTATTGTTTATTAAACAACAACAAATATGTGAAGACGGCCGACATTTGAGTCGAAAACATATTTTTTGGGTCGCGCAGATTCATAGTGTCACTCTCCCTGTTACTAGTTTATTTAAGATTGAAGTCTTTCCCGGTGAAGTTGTTCAATAAATAGTTCTCGGAATTACACACGGGTTTTGCATATTTATATTTAGACGCAACGTTTCGACGACTGAAAGCACTGTCGTCATCTTCTAGGCGAAGTGCCGGAACCATTTTTTTCGGGTAACAGGCTACAGAGGGTAATCCACGTTGTGGAAACTCCCCTTTAATAGCATAGGAACGGATTTGAAAGGGGGTATGAGGTAGGGTCGAGGAAGGCAGCCAAGGGTTAACTATGGCCCCCGGGCTATAGTTTAAGGCTCCTACCCAGCAATTCGCCTAAATGTGATGCAGGGAAAACCCTAGAAAACCTCCATCAGGTAGGTCGGGCATTTGGTACTTGTTCCACGCCCATCCGATGGCGGGAGAGGGGTTAGCTGTGAGGTCGCAGCTTTCCCCTCGCCATGCCTTGACCGGTTTAGGAGGCAGCTGGCCGACTATTCCAATAGGAATAGCGGACAACTCTTACCGTATGTCCAAAGTCTGCGACCCCGGAACATACACCTCTCAAAACAGGCCGAGGTGCCTCGGCATGTGGGAACTTTAGTTAAAAAAAAACAGAGAGATGTGAAGGCATCCCCAAAGGTAGCCTCCGACAGAGCTCTCTGGGCATGGGGTATCTTTCAAAAGAACTCTCTCATGTCTCCAATATGGCCGGAACCATTCCATTTCATGTCATATATATCCTCCACTGAATCATCACGCTGTGAGAGCCAATCAGCGCTCAGTCAACAGTCCGCCTCCGCCATGTCAGCATCAGTCAAAAGTCCGGCCACTCGCCGAGGTACATTACCCCCAGCAGCCCCGCCAACAAGAGAGCTCCGGACCCTTCGTCTTAACAATATTATAGCTGGGTCCCAAGTCTTGCTCAATTGAAACCCGGTGTCCTGGTTTAGCAGGTTGTCTTGTGTCCTAATATTTATGGCCTCTTTGATGATGCTGCTCCAGAAACCATTGACACGATCCAAGATTTTGGTTTCATTGAACTTTATGTCATGGCCGGTTTCTATGGCAAGCTCTGCCACCGCTGACTTATTTGGCTGTTTGAGTTTGAGATGCCTTTGTTGTTCTATGCATCTGTCCATTACCTTGCGAATAGTTTGGCCGATGTACTTCTCGCCACATTCACACGGTATGCTGTAGACCCCAGGTGTACGAAGTCCTATACGGTCTTTAACCGAGCAAAGCATTTCTTTAATTTTCTTTTGTGGATAGAAGACCGTGTCAATGTTATGATTGGCCAGTAGGCGTCCTATTCGGTTGCTGATGTTGCCGGAGAAAGGAATGTAAGCATGGTTGACTGCAATTTCCTTTTCTTCTACTGTTTTCTACTGCCCTCGTTATCTGGCCGGGATTGTATCCGTTCTGGCGGAAAACGGTTTTAAGATGTTCTAATTCACCAGCTAGATTGTCTCTGATACCATCCTGGCCCTATGGACCAAGGTTGAGAGAACTCCACTCTTCTGTGACGGATGGTGGAAGCTGCTGGCATGCAAATACCGATCTGTATGTGTGGCTTTCCGATAAACGGAATGGCCAAGTCCACCATCTTGTTTCCTCCGGATTAGAACATCTAGGAAGGGAAGGCACCCATTCTTCTCCACCTCCATTGTAAATTTGATGTTAGAATTCAGACTGTTGAGGTGTTCAAGAAACATCTGCAGTTTCTCCGCTCCATGCGGCCATACGACAAAAGTGTCATCATCATATCTAAAGAAATGTTTCGGACGTAATGGTGCACTATCCAGAGCCTTATCTTCAAAGTGTTCCATGTAATAATTGACAATCGCCGGGGAAACAGGTGACCCCATAGCTACTCCATCGAAACCTGTTCATAGAATTTTCCACAATACTGGAAGTATGTGGTCGTCAATACATGTCAATACATGTTATTCTCGGGGAAAAATGCATATCCAGAAGTTTTAGTGCATCCTCAATAGGTACACGCGTGAACAATGAAACTACATCAAAGCTAACAAGAAGGTCGTCAGCATCTAATTTGATGTGTTGTAGCAGCTCAATGAAATGTGCTGAGTTTTTGATGTGATGTTCACATTTTCCAACAAATGGACCTAGTCTCTTGGTCAAATTCTTGGCAAGGTTGTGTGTTACCGAACCAATGGAGCTGACAATCGGCCTCAAAGGAATGCCATTTTTATGAATTTTCGTCAGTCCATAGATCCTCGGAGGTGCTGGGGGCTACTAGTCTAAGCCTTATGATAATTTCAGAAGGAAGGCCTGACGCCTTCAAAATTGTTGCCGTCTTTCTGACCAATGCCGATGTCGGATCGCGAGTTATCAACCGACAACTAGGATCATTAAGCAGATGCAACATCTTTTTCCGGTATTTTTTTTATTGTTTCAACCCCTAACGACATGAGAAGGGAAGTAACCTAGTGGTGAGGGTGGAAGAGGACACACAAAAATGGGAAAACGACCGAGATTGGTGTCAAATCCGCGGTTATGGAAATCGCTCAGTTTAAATTCAGGAACGGTTAAGGTGTGGAAGGGGGTGACACAAATTTCCGAATATATTGTTAAAGATTGAAAACAAACTTTGTACACACTTTGCTTACGATCCAAAACAAAGTTTGGGTGAGACGCCGTTAGCAGCCGTAGAGGTTGAGCGGGAAGTGGATACTTTTAAAACATTATAAATGAACGGGAAATTTTTTAGGGTCGGGCAAGTGGCAGTTTCAGATATAACATCCTTTGTGCTATGTGGAACAATGAAATCAAGTTTCATCGAAATCGGTCAGACCGATTTCTTCTTAAAATAGAAAAACAAAGTCAACGTGACAGACACTGGCAAAAAAATTTAAAGACGTCAGTTTTGGATCCAAGGATGCATAAAACTTAAAGATAAACTGAAGTCACTCAATTCTAAGAAATCTGCAATATTTGTATGGATATTCAAAAAAAATTAAGTTAAAGATCTCATCTTAATATTAGTACTTGTGTTTAGACTTGCACAACTGTTTAATTCACCTCAAAGCAAAATTCCATTGCACATCGTTTCGTAGACTATAAATCGATTATGCTAACTTAAAGCTTAAGACCTGGTGAATTCATTAGAAGTATTTGCATGCTCTCAGTAACAGAGAAGAAGACACTTCAAACTTGAATCTGAAGTTTAATCAGGAATTGAGATAATGAAAGGACGTCTTGTTTCGTATACGAATTCTCTCCATATTAGTCTAACTGTTCGTAGCTACTATTCGAGTAGAAACATAACCTAGATGAATGCAGACAGAAACTACCATCAAATGTGCGAAAAGTTCCTAACTACTTCATAAAATTTCGTCGTAAAGAAGCTTGCCTTCAACAGTAGCAGAAATAGCAGAACCTTGGAGTTTTATCTTCCTTCTGCACGACCTATTACAATAAAGTTTCAAGCAGTAAATCCAACTCATTGACTGCATAATTTGCTACCTTTGGTTTGCATATTTTGCCGCATCGAACGCCATCGTCTCTTTACTATTCTGCATTCAGAATCAAATGCATGAGCTAACTGGCATGCAGCATCGGACCGACCTAACATTAAAAGTCCGTTACATTACCACAAATTTTAATTACATTTTCACCCGTGTTTTTATGCATCCTACATAAACAGAAAATCGTACACTCATACTTGAACATTGAAAAACGATTTAGAAGATTCATCACAGCTCGAGGACTCACGTGTCTTGGAAAGTCTCGTAGACCTCGCAGAAAATCAAAATTTGACAATAATTAAAAGTTAGTTTTGTTAAATCGAGATCTATAAAGGATGGAAATTAAATACAACTGCACATTAAAGAAGTATTATTATATAAAAATATTTTATTCTATAAAAATTAAAGCCTTTAAATTGACAATCTATAGTATCAGACTAACATTTAACACGCAAAAATTTATATAAATGCGTTTCGACCTTAATTTAGTGCCTGCCTTATTAGAAAATTAGCTCAAGTAATTAAGAACACTGAATTCCTCATCCACCGTGGATATTTGTTGTTTTTTTACGCAAAGGGAATGCGCATTGTTGAGGTCTGCGACAGAAAATGTTAACTGTCGCCTGCGGGCTGGATTGTTAGGGTTCGCTAACTTGAATTATTATAGGGTATAATTGTTGAAGTTAAATGGTGGAGATGGAGAGGGACTCGGGTGGATATAAAATGGACTCGAAGAGGGCATTCCATTATCTAGCTACTAGAAGTGCTCACGACGCTATGTAATTATTAGCATGAACAAGTTTTATTGACTTTTAATATTAAAGGACGACTATTTGGTTGCAACATATATATAATCGGGACTACGAGACTGCTGTTGACTTGTAATCGGACGCAGACTTAAGGATTAATCACTGCGCGTTTCACATGAGATTTTTCAACGTAAATAATGGTCACAGAAATGTGTAAATATATGCCTTTAATTCCAGAAATCTCACGAAACCTCCCTTGAGAAAATGTGATATTGCTGTAAATGATAATTATAAAAATGTTAAATAAAATTTGTAACATAAAATTTAAAATGAATTAAATGATTAATTAATGAACCTCTGAAAATGAAAATAAAAATTACCCACGTAAGCCCCAAACTTAAATTGATATTTCACGAATTGATAAAACAATTACAAGAATGTGTTTCATTCTAAAGAAGCTTTCAAACTTCGACAATAAATCTGATTATTACCAAAGAATCACATCTGAAATATTACGAATTTAAACTAATACTAATTATGTTAGTGTCAAACTTGATGCTGATGACTTAATTTATATCTACCATTGTTCATTAATAATTACTAGAGCAGTCGGTTTAAATGTTTCTTCCTATGCATTCTGTTGTAATTGTTTACATATATGATAAAGGCCTAAATTAATCTCGAAACGTAATTATATAATTTTTTGGATGTTTAGCGTTTCATGTCCGATAATTATATAATTTTCCGATTTTCCTATAACAATAAATCGTTAATGTGTAATACGGAAAATATTATGTCTACAGTCCATCTTGATGGATTTGACTTTCAAACCTGAAATAAAGTGACAAATCAGAAATGCTAAATGAATGCCTAGGATTATTAGTATGATGACATTCACCGGAAAACATACAAGAATTTTTGCCGTGATCTTAGGGTAGAGGGACTAATTTTTACTCTCTTAACAATTCAAATTAAGAAATTTCTCGGGTTAACATAAATAAACAATCGGACAACTCCACGACCTCAGGTATAATTAAAATAAATCTGTAAATAGTACGGTAAGAACAAAAAAAATTAGTTAAATAATTTGGATGGAAAAATCTCGACCGGACCGGGAATAGAATCCGGGACCGCCGCTTGTTACGCGGCTGCTCTCCCATGTGAGCTATCCGAGACTTCCCCATTCATTGTAAAGCCTGAGGCAGACTCACCTACAATTTACTAGATTAAATTCTTCACGGCCTAATTTTGAGGACTTCAATGAAGAATGGATATTACGCGTAAATTGATGAAAGCTGCAATTAATTAATTCAAGAACATAAGAAACGCTTTCAAATAAATCTCAGTCTTATAGACAATGAAACTGAATGAAAGGCCAAGCAAGGGCCGCGGCTTTGATTCCCGGTCTGGTCGAAATTTTTCAATACTGATCCTTTAATTCAGTTACATGGCCTATATGGTTGAGTTACATTTGAAATCATTTCGTCTGTTGTGGAATAATTTAATTTATAGGGTTTCAGAATAATTTTTGGACAAACCGTGACTCAGTCCACGCCCTTTAAGCCTAGCAAAAAATATATAATTTATTTTTACATATTCTCTCAAATGGTCTTTTTCCATTTATAATAATACATTTGTTCCACCATTTTTCCAATTGTCAAAGAAATATTGGGAAGCATTATTTTTTTATTCTGGGCTATTTAAAAATGCTTCCGGGCCCTCTCCGCAGCTTCTGATGATGAGAAACGCGAAATAACTTTTTTGATATTACGGAAAATAATGAAATACCGTTCTGCTGGGGTGGATGTGAAACGTATTTAAATCACTTTTTACTCGTATTGAACAACTTTTTTTGCGCAACGTACAGTACGTTACAATGAAAAGCGGTCTTCGATAATCATCTGCATGATAACACGAGGTTAAATTATGAGATGATAAACCAATCCTTGACTATCTAAAAATAATGTGATCATTTCCCAACAGACGTCTTCACGTTGTCTTTGGTGGTTGTGATGCCAGAGGATTGTTGCTTGCTCTGAGTATCCAATTTTCATCTCTCTGTAACATCAACTTCAGCTGCAAACAAACCTGCACGTGACATCCTGCTGTTCCTGGTCCGAGCACTCTGGGAAGCCATCGCACACAAACTCGACCCGTGTGTATTTTTTCTCTTCCCAACGAGTGGATGGCACCCAATGGAATCTTAGCGCGATTCACTGACTTTCTCCAGCGTTCGTAAAAACAGTGACTGGAGGCTTTGAAACTGATTGTCTCCATTCTTCTAACCATGCACTGGGGAATAAAAGACTGTCCATGTTTGCAATACTCGATATTTCCAATTTCTCGGCTGTTAATGACGTGATATTGGAGTCGAATCAATAAAACGTTAGTCGAAATATTAAGCTAACAAAATAACGTAAAAATAATAATACATCTCCTGTGGCGTAGGAGTCAGCGTGACTGCCTCGCATCACGTAATTAATTGCTAACATTATCTGGTGTTTTTCATGTAATTTTTTCCCCCCCTAAATCGTCATAGTGCCTACTTTGTTCGTTTTCGTGAATGTAGGTAACACAGCATATAATAGAATCAAACTTACCAGCCTGCGAAAAACTCACTCGCCTCCACAAAGCCCTGGATCAGTATAAGTGGTGATATTTGTGGATCCATTTATCTGATACCTCCATTACACCTCTAATGTCATTTATTGAGTTGAGTAATGGACGTTATTAAACGTGTCCCCGTGTTAATGAAGGGACGAAACAAATGGGGGGAAAACAGGACTGATAAACGTGTGATTGTGGAAATTATTCCGCTCGAGGTCCACAAGTAAATACACACTAGCAACTATAAATATTAACAAGGAAATTTCATATGATATTCAATATATGCTATAGTGCATAAATTCCTGGAACTGAATATAAATTAGCAGCTGTTTTTACAACTGTTAACATTTTGTGTAAACAACAAATGTTAATTTCATCATAGCATATTGTTCGAAAATATTTTCTGTAAACTGTTTTCGGCAAAAGGTAATGAAATCGACAACCTTTGTCGAGGCATATGACTAAGGGAAGAGAAACGAAACTGTATTGATTCCCCGATAAAATTTATTTATAATCGGTAGAAGGAAGTGAAGTCTTAAAACACCTTAGATCGGGTCAAAAAAGTGTCAGGATGAACTACAGATTCTAGAAACATGGTTAGGGCAGTACAAGTTGATCATTCGCGGGTGTTAGGAACGATCAGAACTTATAGGAAAACAGTTGTGAGTAAAAGATACTAATTGTTTTGAAGTTATAGATCGTTTGCGGAGCTGACACCTTCTTTCTCCTGATGAGAGAGGATAGCGCCTCCGAAAATTTGATGAACTTCCTCCCATCCTGAATGGGGACGCCGAGCTTAAAATTATTTCCATTTCATATAAATTATTTTAATTATTCGGGAAATATCACATCCTTACTAATTTAATAGTAAATACGATGGCCCCGCAAAGTTAATAAAACAAAATTTAATTACGAATAAAGCATTCTCAATACGTAAAAAATACAAGATGTCCATAAAGTGTCTCTACAATAAGACTTTATGTATTGATAAAATTTTAATTACAACTAATAGTAATAGTGCTGAATCAGTGTTGAATATTTTAATTATAAATATGTATTTATAAATATTTTACCGTGTTGTAAACCCGAGAATGCTTCAGTCATAATTTACATCAGGAAAGTCCTCACTCTCTTAAAGTTATAATTATATTTCAAGTCAAAATAGCGAATCTGAAAATATCTAATATTCATTTAACACAATTTCGATCTATGCACTTGAATCATAGCATTAAATTACACTCATTACGAAACTGAAATAGAGCACTTCAAGGATGATAATCGTGACGATTGCTCGTGGCAGTGAATCTACTCGTCGTCACTCGTAAAATACGGTTTATTCTACATTGAAAAATGATTTAACAATTTTTCAGTTCATTTGCTGTAAATTTTCTCTAATTAGTTTCCAAGGGATAAATAAACTCCATAAGGGTAGTAAAAGAGTTTCGCTCTTAAATTTTTAATAATAGTACATACTTTATTATATATTCTGGTTTAAAATTATACAGTTTAATTCTGAACACTTGTCTCGTAAAGATTAAGACGACGTTCATCCTTTCTAATTAGCAAGTGTAGTGTTCGTGCTATTCAACGCTATATTGGGCTTCACAAATTTTATAAATTACACTGTACTAACGCAAGTTTACTTTTAGTATCGGCGACGTTACTTATGGTCGGATTGATGTCACGTATTTTCTTTTAGATTACTCAACACTGTATCTGTGTACTCACGTGCGTAGTCTTAAATATTTTATATATTTAAAGGAAAAAACAACGGATATAAATATTAATGGAAAAAAAATTCAGAATACAAAGTTTAACGAAGATATTACAAATTCTTCATGGGCATACGCAACGTGAAAATTAGGACCTTCACATGTGTTAATTAATTAGGAAACTTTCAAACTGTAAAACTTGCATATTATTATGTAAAATTACTGCTTGAAAATTCACGAATGAAATATACATAATTTAATATAAATTTTATATATTAAAGGTCTTATAATTAATTAATACTTGTAAGGATGAAACGTCGTGTTTGCCTAAGAAATTCGTATGAAAAATTTGATACTTTTTTATTAAACTTTTATTCGAACTTCTTTGACCATTAATGTTATACCTTTGACGAATGATGTCGGATATTTTCCATTTAATGGAAAACAATTGTGCACTAACTGAGCGGTATTACAAGTTTTCCAGTGTGTCCATAAAATCCCTTTACAATGAATGGATGAGGATTTATGAACACCCTTTATTTTATACGTTTTGAGGTTTACCTCTTCTATGTGGATAATTACCTTATATATATTGTAATATTCAAGAACATTTAATAATAAAAATGCCACCACATTGCAGCCAAATGATTTAATGAAAGGAAAAGATAATTTGTAGGATTTTTCCACGAAACAAATTTTTTTTAAAGATAACAAAGAAAAATTATTTATTACAATTTCTATTTACTTTAATTTTAGTACATATTTATTTTTTAAAAAATGCCACAGCTTTAATGATACTTATAACCTCTAATAAAGATAGTGATTTGCACCAAAAGAGTTACAAAGGAAATACAAATTAAATTTTACAATACCAAATAGTTTAAAAGAATCTACCAAAAAACTAGAGAAATCTGACGGTAAATTATATTTACATAGAAGTTTACGTACCATTTTATTTATCCCTGCACTGGTACCGTATTGTGCACTCCACAGTTATTTTATTTTAAACAAAATATTTACCTAACAGGCCATAACAGTGATTACTATATCGTTGCACCACATAATTCTGGCGCCTCTCTAACAACTGTTCACAAACTTTAGGTCGTCCTATTTTTTTTTAGATTGGTTAAAGTCCCAAGAAAAGTTTCAAAACATTATCGTTTTCACTATAAACCAGACTCGTACTCCATGACCAACATTGGTCAGCCTCTCAAAACAGACTCCTTCAACAAATTTATCATTTGAGCTGCCAAAACGCACTGGTCAAGCTTCCAAAACACTCAGACTCGCCATGACCACCCTGGTCAGGCTCCAAAAACACACGCGTCAGACTCCCACAACACACTCTATGTTTCCGCCAAATCTCTGTTTATATTACTCACGCTTTTCCGTCAATAATCGCGTAGAAACCTTTTCAGTCTCTGCATTATTGGGCCAAAAAATGCTCTGGCCTCAATAATTACGCCGACAATAATATTAAAGGAAAATTCAAATAAAACGTACATTACAAATTGTTGATCTCTACAATATATATATATATATATATATATATATATATATATATATATAGTCACGCCAGAAATCCTTTCACTGTAACCCACAAGACCGTTTGTACACCCTGTTTTCTATACGTAAGAAAATATCCTTTAAAAAATGAAGGAAGGTACGAATCAATAACATTATTTATTGAAAACATGCGTACACTTCTGGCGACTCAAATATTCACGAGTCATATCACGTATAGATTGCAAGTCCAAATAGTATTCCTAAGTTTTTCTTCTCTCTCCGCGTGAATCACATCTGCTCTCAAGGGTCGTCATTGAAAATATGTGCATACTATATAAATTCAGAAAGCCTAAAATTTGTTCTTGTTTTAATTGTACACATATTTATAATAACTTGCTTTTGTGTAAAGCAAATTTTTCGTTTTCGTGACCCACTCCAAAATATAGTTTTAGACTTCTCAAAAGTACGCATGCTGCGTTATCTGATGTCCAAAATGTTTGTTGCTATTTTCAAAGCGTAAGTAGCTTTCCTAAATTTTTCTAATAGTTCAGTAATTTATACTTCCAAATTAATTAATTTTTTCTTCAAAATATTTTCAAATTATTATGACTGATATGTAATATATTATGTTTATATCATACCTCAAATGGTCGCTTATATATAAAAAAAATATTTTAATTAATTTCACCTAAACTATTTTTTAATCCCGAATCTCATTTGAGGCTTCAGCAAATAACCATAGTAGTCTATATTATGAAACATATACATTAAAGACATTTTCACTTCATACATTAATATAATCGAATTATTTGACAACACTTTAAAATATTTTCATCTACTATCACTAATGACCAATAAATATATATATTATATGCATACCCCCACTTGGTACAATTAATTGATCCTTCATATTTATAGTCTACTATCTGGGTGCCCGGGATGTCATAATTAAATTCAACGTCGTCCATAACCCTGGATATGACTTAAGTCTGGGTTGTTTTTGCGTTATTTTTACATAACACCCCAACCTTAAAAGTGCTCATGTATTAAATTTATTATATTACATTATCAGATAATTTATATTTTAATAGTGTTTCCGTCTGTTTTATCCAGATTAATGTGTTCCTGTTTTATGATAATCCTGTAAAACGTTATGAAACGTATCCGGAGCCCAGAATTAATTCAGACTTTATTTATTTTTCAATTATATGTAGGAACATTGTCAAATTTTTGAAAAATTTATTAATTATAAAATTATTAAAACTCCTCATTTTATATATTTAAATATGAAGGAACCAATCTTAGATCAACTTGAAGCGCGTATGTAACTGTTATTTGATTTTAGAATAAAATATTTTAAAAGCTTGTCAAATATTTTGATTATCTTATTGTATAGATTGAAAGTGTCTTCAATGTACATGTTTTATATATTGTCTACTATGGAAAATTGCCAAATGCTCCGACCAAAGTCAAAATTAATAAATAATTTCGGAGAAATGTATTAATTTTTTTCACATATTGGCTGCAGATAGAAACCATTTGGAGTATAATATAAACATTCGTTCTATGGAGGTTGGAAAAAGTGGAAGGAACCAACAGGAGTCATTCAGGTCAATTTCTATTTTAGAGATCTCTCGGATATTGGGAGATTGGACCGAGACTAGTGACCACAAACAAAAACGTCTGCTAATCTTTTGAAATGTAAATGGTTTTCAAAATTACTAGACGGGTTAACTACGGAATGTTTTGAACAGTAGCCCGTCCACAAATCTTAGCATTCAAACCCGAGGGGTGCGTGTTGTGGCATTATGGATGAGTAAACACTGCCACAGAAAGTACGCAACGTGGCAACCACAGCAGGGCAACAGAGAAAGAAATTAAGTGTTGGCTAATAGCAATGATAATATTGCCACAATAAAGGACAGGATGTAGGACCGTCTGCTTGCAGCCTTTCTTTGAAGTGAGTATTGTAGATTGTGGGTTGTAGCTTCACTCCAGACGGCGCTGTATCGATCCCCCACAGGTAGACGTGACGTCATGGCGTCTCCGTCGATGCGTGAACTTCATATCTTCATATACTACCTACTACACAGACGAAATCATCGCAGCTTTCGATTATTCTTGAAAATTGTTTCACTTAATATACTGTTCCGAAAAAGTGTCCAATACTTGTACTTCATTAGAATCGTTGCGATATGATTTTCGTCAAACTTCAAGTAGTAGAGTAGAATTAAAGTATTACGCATAATACATGAGACTGTATACTTATTAATTTGTTCACCACCGAAACAGAACACAAGTTCCTTGGCCGTTGTATAACTCATTGATCTCAGAGTGTTTTCCTTGAGAAATTATTGAATAAACATTTCCCGTCTAAAAATTTAAGGCTTATTTTGATGACAAAAGAAAATTTCGTCTACTACAAGGAGCTTGTTCCTCTATTTTTAAAGTTATTAACCTCTTTGTAACCATTAAGAGTGTATTTACTGTAATAGTGTTGAATAATTTAATTTTATAATGATATATATAAATATATATTCTGACTATTCAGAATAAAATAAATAAACATCAGCCAAAGTGAGGAAAAACAATTTATTTAAGTACAATTCAACTACGTTTCGTCACTTATTTTGCGACTTCATCAGGTTCAAGTTTTTTTTAAAAAAAATTGATAGACAGGTCTGCTACTGCCGTGGCTGAAAATCAGTACAAAACATTATATTTTTCAACCACAATTTAGAACACAAAAATAAATAAACATCAGGCAATTTTATGTCAGAAAAATGAATTTATTAATGTAAAATTAAACAACGTTTCGACGCCTATTTTGCGACCTCATCAGGTCAGCAGAGAATGACCTGACTATCAATTTTTTTTAAAAAAAAACTTGAACCTGATGAGGTCACAAAATAAGCGACGAAACGTTGTTTAGTATATTAATGAATTATTTTTTCCGACTTAAAATTGGCTGATGTTTATTTATTAATTTAATTTTCAGTTTAGAATTAATATATTTACACGTAGTTGTAAACAAATCTGGCATAGTTTCTCCTTTCTATATATCAACCCTGACGACAGAAACAGTCACATCAATGATCTCTCTAATACAAGAGCATTGATGTGAACACTTTATTCATAGTGATGTGTTGCGTAAAAATTTTTTAGAGTGGCAGGCTACATGAAAGTATTCCACGTGGTGGAAACTTCCATTTAATATCATAGGAAGGGATTTGAAAGGTGGGATGCGGAAGAGTAGAGCAAGATAACCAAGGGTTGACTAGGACCCCCGGGCTACAGTTTTAAGGATCCTACCGGGCAATTCGCCTAAAAGTGATGCAGGACAAACCCTATAATACCTGCATCAGGAAGGTCGGGCTTTTGGTACTTGTCTCACGCTCTTCCGATGACGGTTTACTGAGGGGGCACAGCATTCCATTCTCCATGCCTGAGCCATTGCAGGAGGCAGCTGGCCGACTGTTCTAATACGAACAACTCTTACCGTATGCTCAAGGTCAGCGACCCCGGAACATACATCCGCAAAAAAAGTACACTTATACATAGCAATATATATATATATATATATATATATATAGTACACTGTTGTAGTCATAACTAAAACATTCATTTGCACAAAAATTTGATTGTATTTTATTTAAATTGTTTTCATTCATGTATTAAATTTTCTCAAATGTTCATGGAAATCTCAGACTTGTGTATTTCACAATTTATATTTTCTCATTCACAATTTTATTTATAACTTTAAATAATTCATTTTCTTGATCATGTAATGAACTATTCGAAGCTAAATTTTTTGTTAATATTATAACTTTTCACGTTAATACTTGTTATTACAATGAACTATTTGTACCTAACTTTTTTGTTATTATTATAACTTTTTGACGCCTGTATGTGGACATAATTATCACAATGTACTATTCGTACCTAACTTTTTTTTTGTTAATATTATAACTTTTTGACGTCTGTAGGTGGACATATAAATATAGCAACACATTAACTGAGATGAAAACTTTTTAATTTTGCTTTCCACCATGAAAATATTTCCACGTTAAACTAGGTACGACGTAAAATGCAAACAATTTTCATCCATGTTTCACGAAAACATTTGAAGCGGGCCTGCTTTCAACCGTTAGGCGAGTGTAAACATGAAGCATATTTAAATTTTACCGTTTACATTATGAGGAAACGTGGCAAATATATGTGAATGTAACACTAAAATTTACCTGTACTTGTATTTCTGTTGATGTAATGTTTCACAAAACACTGCTGAAAAGGCTTTCGTTCATTTTTATACAAAATATTGAGAGTACTGGAAAATTTAGTGGTAATTGGTAAATCAACCTTGTATTTCATATTTTTTTATTATTATTCGTATTGTGCCGAAGAGCGATGTTACATTGTAAAACAGAAACTGTCCCGTACCTCGGTTTATTCTGATGAAGGAAATAGCACTCAAAGCGTTTAAATTCGTAACGAATTTCGATTGCTGGCAACGTGAAGTTGACCTTCAATTAAATTTTTATTCACAATTCCATGAATTCGTACTTAGTTTAATGCTAATGATTCAGCTCTCTATAACATTTATAATCTCTGGAAATAGCTTCATTTCCCTTCGGAACTCACGTCATGGCCGTCAGAATATGGACGTTCTGTATGTCTAGTTTTTTTATTTGACGTCTCTGTCTGCACAACCGTGCGTAACAAAACTCGACGGAAAAATTTGAGTGGGAACGGACTCCTCAAATTGAGAAAAGAAAAAAGTGTATAACAACACGGGTCCGGAAATGCATAATTACAGAGTTATCCGAACTTTTATAAATTCTGTGGATGATTAGTGCACGCATTTTTGGCAGCCTGTCACACCAGGCATTTTTGATCGTGTTCTAAACTCAATGTGAATAATAACAGTTGCCTGTCTCCCGTCAAAGGGAGGTCACTTTGAAAATTTCGTCTGGCATGTGAACAGACGCGCTCCGACCAGTCAGTTGAACTTCATACAAACCGATCAGACACGGAAGTCCGGATTACTCTGTAATTATCCATTTCCGGACCACACCCTTTTTATTCTCTCAATGTGAGGAATCCATTCCTGTAATTTTACCGTCGAGTTTTTTTTATACCCTGTATAATATGGCAATACACTTGTGGGTATCCATTGTATAAAAAATTCAGCCTTGTAAGATCGTCTAGTTGTTGAACGGAACAAATGAGAGGCCAATTTTGGAATTATGTGGGGAATGACTCGGCTGGGTGTGAGAAAATTTTCGCATTCAAGTATGTTAATGACGACCAGGGGGGTTGCGAACATAAGGTGCACGTGATTTGATTATCCGCCATCGCGTGTTTACGCTTATATTAAATCTAAGACGTCTGGAAAACTATCGGCGAGAACTATGGAGGGAAATTTAGTGGAGTCGCAATGTGGTGATAAAGGTGTGAGATCGTCAGAGAGAAAGAGGAGTCGTGACAGGGAGGTTGAAGTCTTTTTGGAGAATTAGCGAACTGGCTAGAAAAGTGTTTGGAGTGGAAAGTTTAAGGATATGTAATGGATTTTATTTGATAATAAGTCATGAAACGAGAGTTACCCGCACTTTTACTCACGAGCAATGCCGCTTGCTAGCCTGCCGAAATTCTAGGAAGTAGCCCGCAGGTCAAGTCGCGACGAAGAAAAGTGAACATTGTTTATTACATGCCAATCACAGGCAACTGAACCCACATTTCTCCTAAGAACCTTTTCTTAAATATTATAAATAAGCATCATAAATTATCTATGCATTTTTTA
This sequence comes from Zhengitettix transpicula, assembly GCA_037074705.1. NCBI lineage: Eukaryota > Metazoa > Arthropoda > Insecta > Orthoptera > Tetrigidae > Zhengitettix > Zhengitettix transpicula. Next base: position 23,429,079 of record CM073595.1, on the reverse strand, counting down.
TATATTTGCTATCATTATAACAAATTTTAAAACAGAATATTGAAATTTAACGTTTAAGTTCAATTAGAATATTTTCCATTTAGGGATATTGGACTGTTTATAATATTTATTAATATTAAAAAGCCATTTAATCAGTCTTGTATTTGTTTATAACTTCAGATAGAGAGCTTTCGACTATGTCATTGTTATGCTTTAAAATTTTAAAAAACAGAAAATTTTTATATTATAAAATTGAGACTCTTGTTCTTTGGATATAAAAATTTGCAGTGTTTTAAGACTTTTACTTAATTTAATTTAATTTAAAACAACTCCTATTTTAAATAATGACTGTGACATATGTCTAAAGCTCTCTTTCTGAAGTTATAAATGAATTAGAGACTGTATAAAGCGTTTTTTTATTCTTAATTACAAATATTATTTATCATTACAACACGGTTACGTGACATATAAGCTTAACGTTTCTCTCGATGCATCTTCATAATAAAATTCGCTAACCTCATTTATACACTCACATAGTCTCATATTGTTTATACAGTCGCTTTTCCCCAATGTTAAACATTAATCAGATAAATTCTCCAAGTCTCGAATTCGAAACAGTTCAGACAAATATAAGCTCATTCTCTTTTATAGTTCTCTCGTTATATTTTTATTATTTTTCTAGTACAAAATAAATAAAGACAAAAATAACCACGAATATTTTCACTTAGATCAAGATAGCTTTTCAGACATTTCGTTTTAGCTGGTAAAAATGGAATCATTGCGATATAAGTTTTAATTGTATAAATGTTTCACCAACGAGAAACGATACTATCAATAAACAGTTCAACTGAAATGTTAACGAATTGGAACCCTCGATATTAGACCATCAATATTTTATTAATAATGTTCGCTTGCACCTTTAATTCGTAATACCGTGTTCAGTTTTTTCGAACTCCGCGTGCTTACATTTGTAACGAAAAATTGGTTGATAGACAGAATAGAAGAGGACTTTAATATTAATAGTATTACTAAAACAGTTATCTTTCGCTCGCAGAATTCGCGAGGAGCCTAACTGAGCAGTTTTCTTTGAACCGAAAGATCGATTGAAGGGGCGTGGTCTTTTCGACAGAAGAAACTTGTTTCATTTTGATGCCTGTGCCTTGAAGTCTGCAGTTGGTAGTTAAATTCAATTTGACGCCATTAATGGCATTCATATATTCAATACGATTAAATCTCTGCAAACAAGATTAACATTTTGTTACTTCGCAATGGTAAAGCGAACCGATGCTTATTCATGTGCGATGAATTTAGATGTTTATTCATTCCTAAGCCTGTAATTTGAGACAAGAAGTCTTTAGTGATACAGCATCGTGGCTACGACAGTGATTTTGAGTATATAATACAACCTTTTTTTCTTCTTCAGAAAAGTATGATTTTTTTGTCCTTCATTTCAATATGATTTACTGTTAGGAACGACGCTGAACAATTCATGCACTTTTTCCCGTCTGAATTTTCCTCACCGTAAAACAACAAATGGACTGACATATGTTATTTTCATTTACTGATCCGCAACGTTCCTTATCATCATGTCTCATTTTATTTATTAAAACGTAAACAACGAGACACAGGGGGAAAAGTGTATCTTAGATTAAATATATTATTCGAAGAAAATTCTTAAAAGCGATTTCTTCGGAGAAGAAAGATTTTTGCTAGAAGTTTGATGAATAATTTTCTCATTTGTTTGAACAAATAAGTGATATTTGAAGCTTTGTGACCCACAATGCCTTATAGCGTATTCGTGTGTGTCAAACGACGAGTATAAATAAACAAAAGACAGAAGAATTATATTTTGCAACGTTAAATAAAATAAACTATTTTACATACAGATATTTCACAAAATATTTTTTCTTGATTATAATATAAATTATTAAAATATGAATTTAAATGGAAATGAATGTGTGTGATTCGTTATCCATTGGGAGACCGCTGCCCGGCTTTTCGTGTCTTATAAATCACGATTTGTCCGAATTGAAGTATGTCGATTTCAATATACTCCTATTCTGTTTCCCTACATTCCATTTTCCCTGACGACGACAATTTTCATACCAATCGAAACGTTAGACTTATCTCCTTCCTTTCTTTACCACAACCAATTTCTCTTCACCGTTCAGTTTCACTCAGTTCTCGTGCATGCCTCATTATGTAATTATCTCATTACTGACGCCTATCGTGTACATGTACCTTTTCATTGTTGATTATATGTTAATCTGTTGTAATCTTAAAAGAAGGAAGTAATGATCCTTACGACGTGCAACTTATTAATTTCAAACTTTCGTCGTAAGAATATAACTGACTAATGTCTATAGAAACTTATAAACCGAACTGAATTGTAAATACTTGAATGACTCCCCGAGCGAGATTTCTCTGAAGTTTTTTTTCTTCTTCGAGAGACGCGAGGAGATTTTCATCCGTTCGATATTAAATTCCAGAGCGGGAGCGTGGTCTATTGTGGGACATACGTGTAGTCCTTTTGTTTAGGCTTTTCTTGCTATACAAGAAGCAAAATGAAATCTCGCAACACACTTTTAAAATGGAGTATGCCCATTTTAGAATCAAGGAAACGAATTTTGTTCAGACGTAAAGTTTTCTCGAGCGTACGCTTCCGACATAAAACCCTCCTTTATTATATAAAGTCTTAAAAATGAATTTACTTTCGTTTAATGTAAACAATTTAAGGTGACCCCTGACCGCTCCAACAAACATTTTTAGCGTTAAAATATTATTATTTAGTATATTATGTTTCGCCTAGTATTATTTTTGTATACAAATTTATTCGCAATACCTTAAACGAATATAATAGTAAATTAAACCGCATAATACTTTACTGTAAATAAAAATTTAAGTAGACCAAAATAATTCTTTGGAAATAGCCTATATATTATTTGGGACATTATCTTATCAACACTGTTATAATATATATATATATATATATATATATATTGTTGTGATGTATTATCGTGAATTGCACCACAGAAAACAAACGAACAGATTGACTTGGTGCACATAAACCTTTACTACATTAAAATAGAAGCAAAAGAGGCGTACAGACAAAGATAATACATTGGTAAAGATGTAACCTGTTTGTTCAAGGCGGACAGTTTGCAAGGTATCTAATATTTATCTTAAAACACACATAACGCTTCAACAACTACTCGAATAATCTTTAACAGTCACAAAGCAGTTATTATTATTATGATCTTCATATAAACGATTATTCGAAACATCCATTTCATCACAAAACGAACGTATCTATTAATATGATCCAAAGATCTATCATATTAGAAGATAATAAACATAGTAAGCAAACCAAAAGAGATACTTTTAATTGAAATGTGTCAAACTATATATATATATATATAATAAAGAATGTATATTTGTATGTATGTATGTATGTATTTACGTTGTTCTTTATACAAATTTTATCGCGTGGACAGAATGCAACAAAAATTGGTATACGTATTCTGCCAAAATCGAGAACCGGTACTGTGGGGGTGACAAACCCATAGCATAAAGGTGGAAAGAATTATAATTAAAAACCATTATCATTAAATGTTAAATTACTGCCCGCCAAGAGACAATGACGTCACGCGAGAGAAAGACATTACTACGCAACGAACAAAGGAAATTCTCCATTATCAGGAATGAAATAAAGCAGAAATATTTTCTTTAGCAATACTCCATCGAATGGTAATAAAGAAGAATACGAATTACTTTACCATCCTTGCGGAAAATGTAAGTTAATTTTCGCGCTATATTAGTTGTGAGTCTAGCTAACAATTTCATCAATGTAATATATCGTAATGTATGAAGACTGAGTGACAATTGACAATTATATCCTGAAATACTCGGGGAATATATTTAAGTATTCAATTAAATACTTTTTCGAGTTTATATAAATAAGTACACGAGCAACGTGATATATATATATATATATATATATATATATATATATATATACGTAACAATATAAAAATATATTTTGAGACATTTCAATTAAAAGTATCTATTTGGTTTGATTAATACGTTTATTATCCGTTAATATGACAGATCTTTGGATCATATTATTAGATACGTTCATTTTGTGATGAAATGGATGTTTCGAATAATCATTTATTGGGAAATATGAAGATAATATTAATAACTACTTTGCGACTGTTAAAGATTATCCGAGTAGTTGTTGAAGCGTTAAAATTTTTCGTCACAGCTGTCTTATTACCTCAGTCCAGAAACGCGTTATTTTTTTTAAAAAAAAATTATACGTTTGTAGCGTGGAAGATTTATTTTTCAATATATTTTATGTACTAATACCATTAAACCCTTATATTGTCAGAAAACCGTTTCCATGCCTGGAACATATCTCTAGCGTGTTTCATTATAAAGGGATGTGCTTGCAGATTTTAAAATTAATTAAATTAGTAAAAGTAGTATATGTGCCATTCTCCTAGTTTTTGTATAGTTTTATTTGTAAGCAGGCAAATTTTCTTTTGTACTTCCGCAAATGTAATTTGAACAAGAGAACCGTCGAATATTTTTCTCTGTGATTTACCGAAGAATCCTAGGTTTAGCTTTGCAAGTTAGTAGATACACATTAAAGCTATTTTGCCATTTTAGAATACATAGTATGTTACCACAACAGTAAAAAAAATTATTTTCATTTCGTTCCGTTAAATGAAACTAATTCAGTTGACTGAAGGCTGGTGGCAGCCTTGTTATAATTTAATTTGAGTATCCATCCGAGTTCACATGAATCAGCATGTAAACACCCCAGTGTCCAGTCTCTGTTTGCCCGGCTTAAACCCCCAGTTAGAAATTGTGTTTGCTTTCGTGTCCCGCGATTCCCTTGTTTAAAGTATTGATTCGAGTTATATCTTAAAATTATACAATTGTTTACAGAATTGATTCAAGTTATGTCTAAAAATTATCCAGTAACGGAGAATTCTAACATCTTATATTTTATCTTTTCTCGACACCGTGTCCTTTATTACTGGTTCCTTTTATTATAGGTTCCTTTTATTATAGGTTCCTTCAAATTTAATTAAGGTGAGGTGTTTTTTCAATCTTATCTTAAAAGTTTAATTACAAGTATGTATTAGAATCTTTCGAACGATATTCCAATCAAATGTTGGCATCAAAAGGCTATCCTTTAAACGTTCTTGCACCGATTTCCCAGTAAAAATGACCCGGAAACATCATCACTATTTCTATGATTTTTATGGGACATTATCCTGATTAATATCACAATTCTCTGCACTATATACCTGAATTTACATTTCGTTTCTTTTGTTTAATCATTGTTAATTTTTAAATAAACTTATTCTTCTGTAATTATAACTAGAAAAAAACAGCAAATTATTGCTAAAAAGAAAATTTTTAGTAAATAACTGTTTTACGTTTTTCTGGGGTTTACAGTTTACAGTTAAATTGTCCTAAAACTTATGGTAGTAATAAAGGAAAGAAAATATTGTTTAACTTTATAGTTCTAAAGGCGTTGTTACAATGGTAACAAGTAGATAAATATATTGTACATGTTACAGTAAATTCAATTGCGAAAATAGAGTTAAGACTGCAATTAAAACAATTAAAAATATCATACATTCTAACACAACTTTCACTCTAAATTTAGTTAAAATGTTTGGAACCTGCTAATATATTTTTTAAAACCTATTTGAATCAATATATAGATTCAATAAGACCATAAACAGTTGTTGTTGTAATCCGTAGATTTAATTTATTCCATATAATAAGTTAAGTTCTTCTTTGTATTAACACTACCGGATGTCTGCCTGCTGCGATCTGATTGGCCGTTGAGAATCGCTTATTATCCAGTAATACAATTTCTCGCGTTACTGATTTGGAAGCCAGAGTCTCTGTTTAAAAAATTGTCACGTAATTTAATTACTATGGCTTCCAATATCACACTGTCTTGCCACTTTTCCGCGTGTTTCAATTTGATAGTGTTCGAAAAACACATCTTGTGTCCTGTCATAAGAACATTCTCAGCTACAGCCGATATGTTATATCTTTCTTGTTCAACGCAGCGTTGTTCAATGGTCCTCAAAGTTTGCCCGATATATTTTCGGCCACATTTGCACGGAATCAGTGATTTTTAAGCCAATTTCATCTGTTGCAGAACACAGAATCTGTGGTATTTTGCTCTGTGGGCGAAAGGCTGTCTTGATATTGTGTTTGGCCAATCTTCGACGTTGTTGGCCCTGCATACGGAAGGAAAGCTAAGGCTATAGGTTGCAACTCACTTTTATATTAACTTTTCTTGCTCGTAAGAGTCTCATCAATTTCTCTTTCCGAATATCCGACTCCAATACCGACGCCATTAGTCTGTACGTAAAACTGTCCTTGATATACAGAGTGGTAAGCACGTGTTCAACCGATTTAACGGAATCTAAAGGGAAAACATTTTTCAGTAATCGTAGTGTCTCAGCCATCGGTACCTTGGTGAGCAAAGAAATCACATCAAAACTGACTAGTAAATAATCCGGCTCAACTTCCAACTTGTTTAAAATGTTATGAAAAAAAATCCGTGGAATTCTTAATATGGTGTTCGCATTTTCCAGCTCGTGAACCCAGTTACTTGCCCAGAAACTTACATTAATGGCAGGTTGGCGAACCAATTTTGCTTACAATCGGACGTAGAGGGACCCCATCTTTATGTACCTTTGGAAACCCGTAGATCCTCGGTGGTGTTGGAGCTTTCTGTCTTAATAGTCTAATAAATCTTTCCCCAAGCATGAAGAACTGAGAAGGGCGTTTGTTTTATTTATTATTCTTGATGTCGGATCTTCTTTTAGTTTCTTGTAATTACCACCATCTACCAGAGTTGTCCACTTCTCATGATACGAGTTACGTGTAAGTATCACTGTTGAGTTACAAAATTGACCTCACGTCAATATTTTCCTTTAGTGAAGTGAAGTATTGAAAGTGGTAAAAATTTTCCAAGCCTTATTTTATTTTTTTAAATTTTATTTTCTTCTTTCAAAATTGTTTTATTCATTTATTTGTTATACTTTTGTGTATATATTTGTTCTAAACTGCCACCGGGATCGATCCCAACCGCAGCTAATAATAATAATAATATATATATATATATATATATATATATATATATATATGTACTGAAAAATATGTTTAAAAGCAAGGCGAATAAAATGGCAATGAGTACCTGAAAAACGAATGAGGCTGATTCGAAATGTGGTTGTAGCTAATTAAGAAAATAATTCCGAGTTAGAATTTTAACCCACCCATCTTGACTTATCCATTCCCAAAAAAATGCGAAATTTTGATCATTGTAACTGCCTAAAAATATAACATTCGGAAGTGAAGGTACTACCAAACAATCATATTCAATAATAAATGATAAACCGAAGATGGTTTAGCTTCACTAGCGAACGCTGTAATTGTGAATCAGAGGAACAGGAAGATTTTGTGAGCGGGTCCGGAACCTTCTAATAATGAATATGTGACCATAAAGGAGGAATAATGCGAGTTTTAATCACTGTGTACAAAAAATTAATGAAGTAGACAATAGCAATAATAAAGAAGAAGAAAGCGGGAAGGAAAGTATTACGCGGCACAAAGATACTCAAATTTAAATTAGTCGGATGAAGGAAAAGAAGGCCACCATACAACCCATAATTGTTGGCGCTGTTGGAGCAGTACCACCAATCCCTCAAACATACATAGATTGTATGGGTCTTCAGAAATAACAGCTATAAAAGGCAGAGCTGCTTGGAACAATAAACATTTTATGTATATATTCTCGCGATTTCTTGGATAGTAACCAAACCGTGAAGAACCAACACCAGTCAAGACACTGCAACAGTGATTATTAATAATAATAATGAAAGTAATATAATGAATTTATTGTGTTTTAATTAGCCAAAGATTTCTATTCAGACACAGATTTGAAATATTTTTAAGGGAATTATTTACAGGAACGTAAATTCTTTTTAGATGTATAATAATGATAATAATAATTACTATTAACACAGAAAGTATTTCTCGTTTCCCAAAATAAGTTTAAATATTTTTTAATCGTTTAGATACAGATTCGAAGATTTACAGCTCGCATCTATACTGACGCAGATTAATGTAGAAATAAACTTTACTTGGAAATATTAGTTTAAGATAATAGTGATTCTAAATTTGCAAGCAAAGTTTCTTTAATCTACAGTTTTGATTCATATATCATTTTCTTCTTCAGATTACTTTCCATTTTCTTAGTATTTTGCTCTAGTTTGCTTTTAACTAGGCTTAGATCTTATGTATTATTATTGACACTAATATTTTTTTATACCACCTGTGATATATTATATACAATTATTACTTTTTTAATATTTATATATTGAGATACACATCCCAATAGCTCTTTTTCCATGTCCCATTTACTTAATTAAATGTTTCTCACTAACGTTTAATTGATTCCAAGTCAAGTTTGTGTAGTTATTTTATATTTTAATAGTAATATATTAGCAATATTTTATTAGTAAGTGACATTAATTATCGAGATGCTTTGGTCGATGGAAGAAACAGAAGACTTGTATTTTATAGCATCTCTGGTCGGTTAACTCAGAGGAGAGGTTTATTTATGTTGTCGTTGGTGTATTTACATGTCAATTGTGGGTTTGAATGTATATAGTTGATGTTTGTTGTTCTGTTTCGTTTAATTTTTATAGTAAGACAATAATTATGGGAACTAGAGCAGCTGCATGTAAGGATTTATAGGGTCTATATTTGTGAATTGCTAACACATACAATTGATTATAAATACACGGAATTAATATTTAATATGACTTAACCTAAATTTTAAGTTTTATTTATATTGCTCATATTACGTGTGTGTCCATTAAAAATACTACAGCATTAATTATTTTATTTAATAATAGTATACTTTGAATCTTCTGTCTCACTACATTATACATGAAATGTTACGAAATAATACTTTCCAAATATATCCCAGTGAAAACAACACTATTGTGGATTTGCAGTGATTATATTTAATACATTATGTGAATCACATTCCTATTTGTGAATCTATTAAAGGAAACATTTTGTTTCTTATTAAATCTTTGCTATTTCATGCATACTGTAATTTGTTACTATGCTGTTCTGCTTCAGTTTTATAATTTTAAATATACCATTGTTCTTCTTTTCATTATTTTCAAATACCAGTAATTATTGTATGTAATTATCAAAGTCATTAATGCCCGAATAATGTCTCCTCTCTAAATAGTTAAACCTAATTCAATACATCATTTGGTTATCATAGCTTATTATTATTTAGCTTTTCCATCTTCATATAACTTTGAAGATAATATTTTGTTTTGTTGCCAGCTTCAAGCCTATGACTGAAATTGAAGCTAACGTGAAATATAATTATTGGATTGAATTAATTTTGGTTTTCCCACTACGTCTTTATTCAACATTTAGAATAAGGAAATAAATGTAGGACAGTCGTATCTATCCATCTTACACAGAAAATGTGATTGTTTTCATTCATTCATTCTAGGTGACTGGGCTTCATGTAGGTTACATATGTAATATGTCTTTTCTTTCTGAGAAATAAGCTATTAAAATATTTATTAACATATAATAATGTGGGGAGCAATAAATATTATCATTCATATAGTACACAGAAAACCTTAACATTAATGCATAGTTTATCTTGGCTACATCCCATAATGTGTAACGTTGTATAAATTAATTCTTTATTTCTAGTAGTTTGAATAAAGTGGCAAGTACTTTACTGTACTTCCTTGTAGATATGTCACAATTATAAAATTTCATATGGTCTTAATTATATTTTCAATGCAAAATTTACATCAATCAAAGTTTCAAAAATATTTGTACAATGAGCACTGTTCAAACTCTAACCAGTATTTTCAATATAAGTAAACAAAGTTTTCTTGCCTACTTTGTATAAAACATCACAAGACTGTATATATAAATATATCATTTTCAACCTATGGGTGTAGCCATTTTTACTTACACATGCACTTTATCAATATGAAGCTAACTTTTATTTCTTCATTACCCTTTAGGTTTGTGTCCAATTGTAGTCTCTGTCATCATCTTTTTAGTGCTTGTTCTATATGTTGTCTATGGTCAGTGAGTTACAGTCTTGAATTCTCTTTGTTCATCTGTGTTGTGTTTTCTAACCACTGCCTTTTCAGACTTCAAATATGTTTTGCTGTCTGTTGCCTTGCTCCTGTTTCTTAACAAGTCATTCCACAAGCAATATCTTCTATTCTTCAACAACATACTTTGTTCTTACTTATCTGTTGTAAATTGCATTTTGCATACTATTATAGTATTTTAAATCCAAATTTCTAAACCATATTCACTCATTTTTGTGTATATGTTCTATAGCAATTCTATGTATAGTGCTTCTACAACTAGAGCTTAGAATACATCAATTACAGCTGTCTTCCTAAAGTGATTGAATACTTTCATAAGGCTTATTAATATGATTGCTGGAGGATTTCAATATTCTTTCACCTGAATACTTACTACTCTAATAACTTGAATATGCTCATTTGGATAGGAAAACAAGACAGTGTAGCTGAAATCAACAGTTGGTCCAGTCGGATTAAAGAGTAACTTCACCGTCTCTTCCTATCTAAATATGTTACATAATTTGACCTCATCACATTTTCCTTAAGTGTTTTATATATATATATATATATATGGTTGATAGATCCCACTGCAACTAACCAATAATAATTCCTTTGTTCCTTAATTTTATTTCTTTATTTTATAACTGAGTCAACAGATAAATATTTTCATGGACAAAATTTATTTTACTCTAAGCTGAATTTTTATTTCATTTACTTTAATTGTGAACAGTGTTTCCTTGCAAGTTAAAATAGAAAATTTTTATTTTCATTTATTAAAGTATCAATGGCACAAAAATTAAAATTTTAATGGCACTGATCTCTCTTGTCACAGAGTACTTAATAAATCTCATTAAGCTATTTATTTTTATAATTTAAATATTTGAGTTGTTAATTTTCAGTTACAGCCAAAATTCGGAACTTACATGATTACCAACTTCGACTCCTACATGGAATCATGCCTGTGCCATCTGGTGTGGATGTAGCAAATACCCTAAAATATTTTTCTCAGACGTTGCTAAGTAAGTGTCTTTACAGTGTATTAATAAGAAACTTTCAAAACTATTAACTATATTTGTTGTATTTTTAATATTTAAGTTTTTCCCATTATTTTGCATGATTAGATTTTTTTATTCTCCAAAGATTATCTACTTGCTAGTGCTATTTATATGTTGGATTTAAGTTGAATTACACAATTTTTTCGACATTTTTCTGACTGTACTACATGAATGTATTTTAATGACAAAGGGATTACTATGTTTTACTTGTTTTAAAAAATTAAAAAATAACCTCAAATTAATTTCGTTTTCATAAAAGTCTGTAGTATCTATCATAAGAAATACTCTGGGTATAGTTTTTCACTTTCCTCTTCATCTGTTTCATATTTCTTCCATTTTCGCATTTAATATGTAATAATGTTGCACAAAGATAAGCTACTTCAACTATCTGAGAGAATTATAATGATCAAATTATTTTTGAAGATCATTATATAATATTTATAATTATCTTTGAAAGTTTTGGGAGTAATATGTATTTTGTCCTAAGTGTACTTCGGTATATATTTCTGAAATTTTTCCAAATTTGTGAACTTTGGGTTTAGATTATTTCTTCTGACAAATTCTTGATGCTGATATACACTAAGTATTAAATATGGACCATCATATACACTAAGTATTAAATATGGACCATCATTTTCTATATTTAGAAGATTGATATGCAGGCTGAGGATCTTCTTTAATCTGTCCTTATTCATAAACTATCAATCAGCTTAGTTTTACTTTAGTTTATAGAATGATTTGTAAAGAAATTTCTTTTCGTGTTTAGGTACTGAACTATTATATTACATGTTGTGCAACAGCTGGAAGCTTATCTGTACTGGAGAAATTGAAGTTGGACAGGAAATAGGAGAAAAGTTTCTACTGGCTTCAGTGAATACTTGCCATAAATTTGTACTTCATTTTCTGGTTTCAATAAATGTTTTTATCCATCTGAATGAGTTGAACCAATAATATCCTTTGACAATCAAAACCTTCTGTTGGTGACAGTGATAGACTTTCACTCCCATGCACATTTTCTAACTGAAGTATGTTATATATAATTATGCTTGCAGAATGAGGAAACATGAACATTCTTAAAATGATTAGGTTTTATTTGTCACTTTAATGATGGAATCAATTCATTTTAACTTGTTCATTTACTGTTAAATTTGTGAAGTGAAAATTAAATGTAATTATAAGATGTTAATTCTACTAGTGCAACTGTAGCATTTTTTTTCATTTGACGGTTTTCTCATTTTTTAAGAATAGGAACATAAATGAAATGTGAATGGAAATTTAATTTGTATATAATATTTAAAAGAAGAATATATCTAAATGTAGACAACTTTTAGAGATTCAGGTTTGGTATTTAATATTACTAATAAAATGGTGATTTTGATAGGAAACTGTAGGACAGTCTTTATTAAAACATAAAATTAGTTATAATATCCACGTTTCACTCATATCTCATTTTTATAGGGCAGCACCTGTATACAAAGTCTGAAATGTTACATTGGAAGTTTATATATATAATGTTCAATAACAAAAAATAATAATTACATGAATAAATACAATATTATAATTTTCATTACAGAACATCTGAATATAAACATGATAAGAAAGTGACTGAAGCAAGTAAAATGTAATGGAAAATATACACAAGATTTTAAATAACCAACCTTCAAAATCAAAATATTTTATTTAATTCAAAAGAAATTAAATACAGATTGTATTTATTGAATATAAGAAAAACATAATCTGTTTTGGTAGATAAGCACAACTTGACTAAGTTTTCATAGCTGTTTAGTTATTACAAGTTTCTTTATAAAATAATTTTGAAATTTTTATTTGAAAACTACTCTTGAGTGCTTTCAACAGTCACTGGTATAGTTCAGAAGATACAGTCACCATTCCAGATAAAATATGTAATTTGAATTTTCATATAAAACACATTTGGATAGGAAAGAGAGACAGCAAAGTCGAGTTACCTGAAATCAAAATTTTTCAGTCAGACTGTGGAGTTAAAATATTTCAAATTTATCTGTGCCCTTCTTTCCTAAATGTGTTATTTATTTTGACCTGTTCACATTTTACTTAAGTGTTAGATATGTGTGTGTGTGAAGAAGGACATAACATTGTCAAAATAATTGAAACAATTTGTATGGAAAGGAAAGGCTTACCTAAAATTGAAGCTCAGCATTGTCACTCAGGACCAGAGGAAGTTCTTCAAAATTTTAGAGGTGTTACCCTCCTTTGTCATCCTATGGGATGTTACTCCTTTCTCCTGAAGAAGGTAAGCCACTACCTTTCTCTCTTTCCTTTCTATACAAATTGTTTTAATTATATATATGTATACTCATCTTAAATCGACTGGTGGCGAAGTCAGCAGGTACGAAATAAAATTCTCAAATTTCATCACTACGGACTTTGACACCTATCGATTTAAGGTTAGTCAACTGCCCTTTTTCTCTTTCCTATATAAATGAGTTAATCAATTTGACCTTGTCGCATTTCATTATTTGATTAAATATATCATGTTATACAGAAAAAAATAATTCAAAATGTTGGAGATGTTATTCTACCTCAGGAGGCAAAAGGTATTCTCTTCATGTTATGTGCCTGTGCACTGTTTTCTTTCCCAAGGAAGGAGGATTAAAGTAATGAATATTTGAATTACACATCCTGTCTGTTGTGACTAATCTTTACTCTGTGGTAAGCCTTGTGTTTTCTATTGATATATACGGTTGGCTGCTGAGAAGTGCGTAACTATCTCTTGAAGTAGGAGGCTAGCGCCTTCAATAATTTGAACTGTTTACTGCCTAACATAGCAACACAAACATTCAATTTCAGGTAAGTCATATAATCTCTCTTTTTCTTTACTATCCATATCTATGAGTTTTACTTGCTTTGAATCAGATACCTCACTGCAGCTCTAACGAGCAAAGAACATTTTTTCTGTGAAGAAGAGCTGTATTAGTCTTTGAAACAACTGCAATATTTTTGCTTCTACTAATGTATTTGAATATTATCCTATAATAATATACTAAAACATTTTTAAAACAATTATGTTAATGCATAGCTAAGCATTAGTTAGTAATTTCCTAACATAAATTTCAGAAAGTAGTTTTTTAAATAAATTATCATACTCCACAAAAACTTGAATTCCTATTATCTTATAGTTACCATTCTTTCACTGAAAATAAACACTACTATAATGTATCTACTTATACATGTTGAAGTCGTATTCTAAAGTTGAGGTGGATCGTTGGATAGAGTAAGGTAGGGAAACTAAATGGTTCAGGCTGCAATTTATACTGAGTATTGCCCTCTCTATCAAATTGTTTGCCAATAGCTTATGTATAATAGGAGAAATTTGACTTTTGTCTTAGATTGATAGATATCAAGTACTATATATTGTTTGTTTCATTCATAGCTGTGAATAAACTATACAATACATATAATTCATCTGGACAGGAAAAAGAGAGAGAATGCCATTGACTTACCTTAAATCAATATTTAGCACCGGCAAGCTGCTAAAGAACTTGTCAAATTTTCAAGGGCCTTCTTCAGGAAACAACTGGCCTGTATGTTGTGCTGGCTGCCCATTCTCCTGTCCAAATAAGTTAATGAATTTTACATTACCACATTATCCTTAGTTGCTTTAATATACGTCTAATAATCCACAATGCAAATAATTGATGATGATAAAATAAAGAGAAAATGTAGTTTAATTTGAGACACTATGAGTATTATGAGAAGTGTAAGAAACAGAGTTAGGACTAAAACCCATAAAATAAGCAGTATTGATAGAAAAAAGTGGGATTAAATAATTTGGGGAGAAATGAAATATCCAATCTTGTGGAAGCCCTCTTGTCTTCTTAAGTACGATGTAGGCACAGAGTAACGAAGGTAGTTCTACACCGTATGTCCCTTCAGGTAAGCCACAAGCTACCTCTCTCTCCTTTCCATACCAATATCGCAATTATTTTTGGCAATGTCATATCCTTCCTAATAATATATATATATACACATATATATATAGTTTCTATTGATGAAGGCGTTAAGGATCCGGTTGGTGTAAGAGGCCAGGCTATTCCAGGTGGAGCAAATACATGCTCCCCTGAGGGCTAGACTGTATGGGAGGGAGCATTTTGTGTGGTATGAGTGGAAACTTGTGAAATGCAAATATTGGAGTGTGTTTGTAGGTTTTATGTGGACAGATTTGTTGATTGTGCCAGAGGTCAGGTGTACGTCAATGTCTAGGAAAGTGACTTTGGGGAGTGGTATATATATATATATGCATGCATACACATGAAAAATGTGACAAGGTCAAATTAAGTGACACATTTGGGTAGGAAAGAGATATAGTGCAGCCAACTTACCAGAAATCAACAGTTAGTACAGTCGGGCTGAGCAGTAAAGCTATTTTAAATTTTCCAGGGGCTGAGCCCCCTTCATCGGGATAAAAGGTCTGAACTCTGTGCTTCGCTGTCTGTTTTTCTTTTCCAAATATGTTATATGTAAATATTAAGTAAGTATGATATAATATTTTCAGAGTAATTGACATGGACAGGGGAAAGAGGGAGAGAATATATGGCTTGACTTGAAATTAAGGGCCAGTGTGTCACTTCCAAAAATTCAAACAGTGTCCTGTCCAATAGTATGACACTGGTCCTCAATTTTAGGGAAATTTGAACACTGTATGATCAGCCAGCACGAAGTGCATATCTGTCTCCTGAAGAAGTAGGCTAGAACCTCCAAAAATCTGTATTTCTTCCTGTCCAACAGGGCGACACCTCAGGTTTATGTTACCCATTTATTCTCTCTCCTGTTAATATCAATTATATGCATATAAAAGTGTGTATGTGACTTTAAAAGGTATGTAAGAAATTGCTGTTTTGCAAGAGCAATAAATTATCTGAGATTTCAGATCAGTATAGTATTTTGTAATGATCCAAGTTAGGCTGAATTATTGATAGCCAACTTACCAATTGTCTATATTTTATAACAATAACTACCTAAATGGAGCCAACAATCTCTATTGTTATACAATGTTGCAGTAAGGGAATTAATTATGGTACCCTGTACATCTGTTCATAAAATTTTATCTTAGGTAGTTATACTGAAGGTAAAAATATATTTACAGACCCACTACATTCACAAATAATTAGTATATGTATATATTGAAGTTCAGCATTGTGGAAATTAGTGTGTTTACTATAGCTAATTTTTTGTAATTGTTGAAATAATGCCACCACATCTTAGTGTATGAGCTGCTAAGAGAAACTATTTTATTTAACTAAAGAACGAGAGCTTTCTTGATGAAGTCTTTGAATAACATCTACATGGCTTTCCAACCAGGTAAGGGCTGCATTATGACACAATGATTACATGTCATAAAATTGATGTACATGGAAACATTGTGTCATAATGCAGCTGTTACATGGTTGGAAATCCATTTATACGTTATGTAATTTTGCAAAGGTTTTCAGATTGGCAATAAATTTGTAAACATGTTATTATATATTTATGTCAAATACAGGGTACACATAGTACAACAACAACACTATTATGTGACCTAGCATAATTGTTCATGAAGAAAAGTGAAGGATTAGCAGTTAGCATACAATGTTACAAAAACTGTAGCTCTTTATATTAATCCACCATAAACAGGAACATGGTCAATTATACTATTCATTTCAATCATGTTACTGGTCAAAATATTATTCTAAAATTTATTTCGATCAGCTGACATGATAACACCTGTAGAGAGTGTATATGATCCAATCTCTTTGACAACAGCCTTGCATTTTGTTCACACTTAAATAATATTAAACCTACCAGTTGATTATTTATCATTGGATTCCTTTTGCTATGTAATTAAAGCAAATTAGTGGCCATCCTAAAAAAAATTGATATTCTCATCATATATTTATAGTTACATTAATGTTATATATATATATATATATATATATATATATATATATATATATATTGTAATAGTGAGAATGTGACATTGTCAAAAATATTGGTATGGAAAGGATAGAGAGATAGGTTGTGGCTTACCTGAAAGTGAAGTGCGGTGTCGCCATGAGGAACTGAAGGTTGTTCTTCAAATTTTCGGAGGCTCTCAGCCTCCTTCTTCAGGAAGGAGTGTTACACCATTCCGTGCAGCTGGCCGGTGCACGGAATGGTGTAACACTCCTTCCTGAAGAAGGAGGCTGAGAGCCTCCGAAAATTTGAAGAACAACCTTCAGTTCCTCATGGCGACACCGCACTTCACTTTCAGGTAAGCCACAACTTATCTCTCTATCCTTTCCATACCAATATATATATATATATATATATATATATATATATATATATATACAGTAATATATTTTTAAAAGATATGGAAATAAAGATATATTATGAATTGGAATTGATTAAGGAATGAATGGTATCTGAATCATGTTTTATTAATGAATTTCAAAGTAGTAATCTTCTATCTTCTTGGTATAACCTGCTTATCACACCACATGCTTTAATCTTACATTCCAAAAAACATCTGTGTAAAATGAATCTAATATACTTCATAAAATTTATGTATATGTAGGACTGAGACTGGCCAATGAAATGTCAAAGTTTCAATATACCTGTTGAAACATATTTCAATTTTTAATTTAGCTATGATATTAGTAAGGATATGACATTGTCAAAAATAATTGCAATATTGGTATGGAAAGGAAAGAGACACATCTGGTCATAACATTGTATCTTAGGTTGTTATACTGAAGGTAAAAATATATTTACAGACCCACCGCATTCACAAATAATTAGTATATGTATACATTGAAGTTCAGCATTGTGGAAATTAGCTAATTTATTGTAATTGTTAAAATAATGCCACCACATCTTAGTGTATGAGCTGCTAAGAGAAACTATTTTATTTAACTAATAGATGCTACCAAAATCAACAAAACTACCTCTTCTCTGATTGAATCTTCCATCAATCACTCCAATACCACAATAGAACAATTCTACACCAATGCCCCCCTGACCTCCTCCCGCCTGACACATCAAATGCAAACTCCCCGTGAGCACTCGGGCATCTCCTGACAGCTACCTTTATCACATACTCCACAATATATTGATAACATCTACAATCCTACCCCAACATTCCTCTATATATCAAACCAACTCCATAGCCAAGCAAAACACATCCCAACTTCCACCCCAACCCTGTCAGAACTACACCGACAAGGAATATGAGGGCAGGAAGGTCAATGGACCTTCCATCTGTTTCAATTGACCATTTTAGTGAACTAAAATGTAAAATCTACAGATTAAATTTTTAAGGATAAATAAATAATAAAAAACTGTGCATGTTTGGTAATGATCAAAAAGACACTGGGGCAGACGGGGTCAAGAATTAACTAGTTTCACTCAAAATAGAAACTTGTACCTTATAAGGCACCCAGCTATTCACTGACTTCTGACAGAAATTTTATTTTATTTGCATCTCAGATAATCATACATGATAATTAATTCTCTTTAAATGGAAAATTTTAATTATTTGCAATTAATGTTTCTTTAAAATATATATATATATATATATATATATATATATATATATATATATATAATATATAATAATAATAATAGTCAATAAAAAATCATCTTTGCATTAGTAAATTGGAGAAAAAAATACAATTAGTAGCTAAGTGGTGACACCAATACATTTCCTTTTATGTGTTTTTTTGAATTAATGTGTGCCCATGATAGAAATTCTCATAATTGTGTTAACTTTCTCAAAATAAAAGGAAGCACATAACTGGGATACATTATCTCTTCTGAATGTTTTTGATACAGTACCTTCTTCGAAATCACAAACTGCTTTTATGATATGGTGTGAGAATCCTGTAATCTGCAGCATGAGGTAATATATCCACCAAATATGGAAGAAACCACAAAAATATTTAATATTAACATCTTGGAATCAAAATGTTAGATGCTGATGTTTGATGAAGTGTAATAAAATATTTTATAAATTACCCCAATTTAAATTATTATGGTAACATTTTCATCTTGTTGCTTAAATATCCAAATTATTATTTCTTTTTAAAGTTGCTCTGTTGTGAAGTTAAAGAAGATTGTATATAAATTTTATGAATAAAGTTGACGTGTGAAAAGTAATAATTTCATTTGGTTAAATTTTTATGAGTATAAGAATTCTATTCCAATGAAAGGAAAATGTTTTGTATCAAATAATTATGGTATTTTCATTTTCAGCGGTTCTAAAAGATGTCCCCAGCTCACCTTTGGAAATGTTAAAGTCACAAGAAAAGGATTCTGTTCGTATGGGATTGTATCCAAATCTTGATTATAAAGGCCTTTTCAATGCTATAGTGCAACTTATGGATGTCGCCCCTTTGATACAGTATGGCTTGCATGGTTAGTAAATTATTTTATAATTTATTACTTTTATATTGAAACATTTTGAATTCACCTGGGCTTATATATTCAGTTTGATTAGGATCTTGTTGGTGCATTGTATATTGCATGTTTCAGTGAGCTTTACCACCCCTAAAAGTTTGTTCCATGACCATTGAATCACCATGTATATTTTTTATGAATTGACAAAAATGTATACAAAATTGTTTGTAGATGAGTACTGATGGAAATATTCAGATCAGTCTTACCGGCATAGAAGTTTAATGATGTGAATTATAAAAAAAACTGGTGGAAATTGTGTGATCAGTGTTCATTGAAACATTTCTAATTTTTTTAAAACTAAATTTTGTTATTGACCAAGTTTTTAGATTATACTTATTATTTTTAACACTTAGTATATTATTTCCTATTTCTGTTTTTAAGAATTTCATCTTTCTGTTCCAGCTTTTGGACAGGCCATGTTACAGTGCATGGGATGTTTGTTGCCATTTTTAGAGCAAGAAATGATTGATGCTCTACCATATTTAGCTGCATCAACTATGTCAGTTTTTCCTTGTTCTTTACATCAAGAAATTGTTAATTCTCTCTGCTACTATATTCTACCATTTACTATTAGTGAGTAGTGTAAATATCTGTGCAAGATAGTCATTGAATACCAATCAATATTAAATACTAATAAAAGAATAATTAATGTCAATAGTTTTTAATTTTTTGCAGCAAGATGTAATGATGGAGAGCAAGAAACATATGCAAGTCAATCTGTTTCTGCTGTAATTATGATGGTATTCCAATATTCAGAAAATCCAGGTATGTTTTGAATAAAAATATTTTTGATGCATATGGTTTGTATATAAAAAGGTTCTTTTTTAAATGAGTTTCAAGTTTTATATTTATGAAATACTTATAATTATAATTAGTGGCAAATTTTTAAAGCAGTAAGCAGAAAAAATCTCTTAGCCTTTAGTTGTCATAAATATAAATTTATGAAATATTGAATGGTGTGTGTATGATTTCTATACAAGTCATAAGAAATTAATATTTCTTTTTGGTACACATTGTAATATATTGATATGTTGTGTTTATAATAAAATGATTGTTAATTTCTTCTATCTTCTATAAATGAGAATACACTGTATAATTTCATTTAGTTTTTGCTAGCCAGTTAGAACTTTACAAAATCAAATATTCATATACTCTGAAGTAACAAGTTTTCCTTTATTTGCATTCATTTGAACTGAATATTGAAATTTGTAGACACTGCTTGCAGTGTTTATGTGAAAAGCCTAACAGAATTAATTAATTACACAATTATTTCTGAATATAAATTAAATCATTAACTATTAAATGTTTAATTAATATACTTAAAATTTAAGTAAATTATTCAAATTTTAAACTTGTTTCAGCTCATCACTGCCAGTTGTTAGAGTGTCTCATGACAAATAAAAAAAATGTTGTAAGAGACTTGCTGTGTGTTGTGGCTTATGGTACTTCAATGGCTCGTTTAGCAGCAGCAAAATTGTTATTCTATTACTGGCCAACATTTAATCCTAATCTTTTTGACCGCAGAGTAGTATTGCAAAAATTTGCAAGTAAGTTCAAAAAGTTGGAAATATAAGGAAGTAGAATCTGTACCAAATCATATTTAATTAATTTTTAATATTGTTACTATTTTCATGAGAAATAATTTAGTTTTGAATTTTTGTAGGGAATAAGAATGTTGAGTTTGGATAGCAGATATTGAATTATGCACTCTATAAAGTGATTATAAATATTTTTAATGCTAAATAATTTGACCCTTCTAGAGTATGTTCTGTAAATTAAGTCCTAAATTATTAGTAATTTACTATCCGAGTAATTGTGAACTGATAAAAAAATTAAGTTTTAGTTAGCTGAAGTGATAATTGTCTATAATATTCTACTTTGTTTAGTCTAAGAGTTTATTGGTTAATACATTGAAAGCTATCTCTCAAAAAATTTATATAAATTTGCTTCTAAAGATTACATAATCAAATTTCATTTTATATCTGTATGTTATGTTTTTATTATTAAAATATATTTTTATGGAATTATTAATTAATGATACATGAATTGAAATTTTAGCCGATTTGGTTCCATTTGTCTGCCAGCGAGATATGTGTCCTAATTCAGGAACTGCTGAAGCTGCAAAAGTTTGCTTTGATCATTGTATTTCAATAACATTTGCAAGTGACAGTCCTCCCCCATTATATTTGTGTATTGAATGTGCTAATGAGATACATAGAGAACATCCAAATCAGATGTTTTTTGACATACTTCATCCTATGCAACAGGTCTCTATGACATGTGAAAATAAGGTAAGAGTTTCCAGATATTTAAATTTAAACAGAGAAACTTCCTAAAAATTTAATTTATAATTTGAATGTGTTAGGGAACAAATGTAGTACTAAAACAGAATTATTCAGAAAGTTATAATAAGTTTAATAGTTGAAGTATTTATTATAGATTTAATTCTGAATTAAAAAGTGCCAAATTCATAGCTGAAAATATAAAACTTAGTTTTATAAAAATTTCAAAATCTTTTGCTTTTTATTAAATCACATTAAAAATCACTTTGGTGAAAGTGTTAAATAAATTTCTACCATTTTATTACTTGAATATTTAATTTACTGTATTTTCCTGTACGATTTTCAGCAGAGAAAACAATTTCTTACTCATATAATTGAATGCTATAATATTTCAATAGTGTATGTTCATTCTTTTGAACCACTGATGAAACTTTCATGTCAGCTTGAAGAAATACTTCTTATCTGCAAGTGGTAGTTAATTCATAATTGTTTTTGTGAGGACTGTTACAGTTATTCACATCATTTAAATAATTGATTAGGAAAGGAGAGGTCTACAGCCATGCTAGTGTGACTCAATGTATTTACTTTTTATTTTATTTCACTCACATAATTATGAACACAGTTTATATATATGATTTAATTATTGTATGCATAAATTTACAATTTCAGAACTGTAGGGCTTCTGATAAATATGCAGTGTCGATATGTTTTTCACCTGAATGTGCAAGTTACAATGGAAATCATCCTATTAGATACTGTCACCAATGCCACAATATTCGACACAACAATCGTCGAGGAGGTGATCACATAATTCATAGAAGTTTGCCTCAGATGTGGGACATGGATGCTGAAATGCAAATTTATATGATGGAGGCCATTGTCAGGTAAATTTAATATTAAGCTGCCAAATTTTATGTGAAATTGCAACAGAAATATTCACAGAACAAATGACAGTTGTATTCTTAACAGACTTAGTAATTTCTGAGATCTTTCTTCTTTATTTGTTAATCTAATTTAGATCTTGTATATCCTAGTAGACGAATGACACTATCAAATTCAGTGACTCCATGAATGTTTTATTCAACAACTAATAATGGCCATTTATGAGTGTTTTTGAATGCCACCACCTCCATCCCCACCCTTATATGTAATAGGTTTGTCATAACCCCTTGGTGTTTCTTCCAGGATCATATGTAATATGTGTACAAAGTTTGGTAGTAATTGCTTTGTGCATTTAAAAATGTTTGCAGAAATTTGTTTCACCCCCTTTCACCCCTGTCCTGTGGGTTGAATTACTTCTGAATCAGTATGGTAAATGCCAGAATTAAACTTATTGACTTCTATAACCCTGGATTTGACACCAATCTCAGTTGTTTCGTCTTCTTTTTTATAAAGCATTTCCACCCCCTTCCTTAATGGTGCTGCCTTCGCATGCTGTATTTATATATATATATATATATATATATATATATATATATATATATATAAATTAGTTACCAATTTTAGTGATATTGTGAATTTTATAATTAACTCATTCTGATCACCATCGTATGTTTAAGGAACTGAACTGCTACTTAATTTGCATCAGCAGTGTCATTGTTCATCTCAGACTCACTGAAAATACAATATTTGATAACTAGATTAATTAATTCACTCACAGTATTTTCTTTTCTGTTTCTGGTTGTGGTAGCTTGTTGAAAGAAGCAAAGCCTTTAAACATGGATTCGAACAAGGATCCTACAGATATTCATACCAAAGCATCATTGTTGAATGTACTGAATACCGTTGACACAATTGCTCTAGAAGAGCGACAATTACTTGGTCGGTATGGAGTATGGTTACTGGTTGGATTGTGTACACCTACGGAGAGTACTCCTGTGGAAATACTTGGTCGGTTGCTGGCAATGTTGTTTCATTGGTTTGATGTGACTGCTTATTCATTTGATGGTGAGAAATTCATTTTACAGTTTCATTGCTTCATTGTTTATTTTGATTGAGCCAATCTGAACTGTTAACTATTATAAATATTTTTTTACCTCTTGAAGATTATATATATAAGAAAATGCCTGGTTCGGTTCCCAGCCCTGCCAAATATTTTCAGTCGTTTGTCCTTCTTCCTTTCGTCTCTACACCTTGAACATATGCTTCCTTTGAGTGAACTACTATGCCTAAAGCATATGTTTTCCTTTATTTGCATTCATTTGAACTGAATATTGAAATTTGTACACACTGCTTGCAGTGTGTATGTGAAAAGCCTAACAGAATTAATTAAGTTACACAATTATTTTCTGAATATAAATTAAATCATTAACTATTAAATGTTTAATTAAAATACTTAAAATTTAAATAAATTATTCAAATTTTAAACTTCAGTAGGTATTTCCAACCTTTGTCCTATCTTTCCTCACTATCCAATTATCAAATGTTCTGAATATCCTCGTCATTTATATATATATATATATATATATATATATATATATATATATATATATATATATATATATATATATATACAATATTAGGAGAATTCCTTAATGGATGCTCCTAATACTTCATTCCCTGTACTCTATCCATTCCTCCTCTAAATAACTATTTATCCATAATAAGACTGTCTATATTTGCCTGGTTAGGAACTTGACAGAGTGGCCGAGATGGTTAAGGCTTCTGTGTACTGAGCAGATCATGCAGGTTCAAATTCTGCCTGGATCAAATATTTTCAGTCTTTCCTTCTTCTTTCTTCCTTCTCCCTGCTTTGAACATATGCTTTTCCATGTGCGTGATTCTACGCCTGAGCATATTAATTCACATAAAACGTAATCCTCTTATTCCTATCCTTCCTCACTATCCAATTTCAAATGTGACTTCGTCACCAAATTATTGTGTGTGTGTATATATATATATATATATATATATATATATATATATATATGTATATATCAACTCATTTGGGTAGAAAAGAGCTATAGAGAATGGCTGACTTATGTTTTTTGACAGTTGGTGTTGCAAGGCTGTCAAATTTTGAAAGCCAAACAGTGTGTCCATCCAGCACAATGATCAGATCTACTATCCTGATAAATGGGGCTCAGGCCCTCAAAAATTTGATTTTTTATTTCTGCCTAGGCTGATTAGACCTACTGTTGATTTAGGGTAAGCCAGCTACCCTGTGTCTCTTTCCAATCCAAATGAGTTAATTAATTTGACCTTTTCACATTAACCTTACATGCTTTATATATATATGTATCTATGTATACATAACATTTTTAGTTATTAGGCCTCAATACATATACAATTCTTCTGAAAGAACTCTGTTTTACAGACCAAGCAGAAAGTACTTTGGAGCGTTTAAAAACTGAATTTGTGTGTGGATGGCTGACACAATTATGCTCTACTCATTTTAAAGTGTTTGTATCATGCCTTTTGCCACACCCACCTGATTACGCTAGAGTTGGTGGTCATTGGTTAGTATGTAATTGTCATGTTTATTGTTTAATTAGTTCAAGTTGTTATTTTTTTAAATGTCTTAATTATAGATTTTAATAATTTTTTTTTTGAAAATTATTTCTATCTTCCTATTATTTTGAATACTATTTCAAGTTTAAAGAGTTTAATATCAACATTATTTACTTTCTTTGTTTCCATTAATAGTTCTATTAAATAATATCTTTATTTATTCATTTCCCTATTACTTTTAATATATTTGGACCCTCGAATGACAAAAAAAATTCTTCTTAAATGCTCTATTTAATTTGTTTCATGTCTCATAACAAGCCTATGAAGATAAGTACAATTTTAGATAATTAAATGGATCTACATGTTACAATTTTCTTTGTATCATATCCCAAAATTAAATTCCAGACTGAGGATATCAAAATAATTTTTCAGCAAATATCTTGAATTGTATAGTTTTCTTGGCGTTTAGCACAGCTGTTAAATTATTTATGTCAATTTTCTGGAAGAACTCTGTTTTACAGATAAAGCAGAAAGTACTTTGGAGTGCTTAAAACTGAATTTGTTCCTTGAAGCCTATACAAACTACCTAAGTACAAAAAAAAACTTATTGTTGTTTCTCCTTTTCTTGAATTATAGATTTTCTTAGGCACAGATAAATTTTAAATTAATATATATCATTACCTTTCTGTTGAGGATATAGTTAAATCATTTCTGTATTAATGTTTTGATATTTCAGGGACACATTAGTGTCACGCACTACACATTTGAAAGATGGTTTGAACAGACTTCTTTGCTTAGTTCCATATGAAGTAATAACTTCAGATATTTGGGATTATGTCATGCCTCATTGGATGGAGGCAATGGTTAATGATGTTCCAGAAAAGGAGCTTTGCGAGTTGAAAATATTAATAAGGTAAATGAAAATAATTCTTTGCATTTTCATGTATATATATATATATATATATATATATATGAGGAAGGAGGCTGAGAGCCTCCGAAAATTTGAAGAACAACCTTAAGTTCCTTATGGTGACACCGTACTTCACTTTCAGGTAAGCCACAAATATATATATATATATATATATATATATATATATATATATATATGTATATATATATATGTATATATATATATATATATATATATGTATATATATATATATATATATACCTTACTTTCAAAATCTTTTATATATTACTTAACAACTGCAATAACTACATCATAGCCAAGCATTGTGTTTTTATTTATTTTCCATTATGTTGATTCTGTTTCAAATAACGAATCAAATACTTTGAAATGTAAATCATGATATTAATGCAAAAAATACAAAACTATAGAGTTTTTATTAACATTAAATTAGGTTTAATGTCTTTCAAGAAACTCAATATATGTGCCCCTTTTATTTGCATTAGCTATCTCTGTTTGCTATCTCAGCTGGTAACAAACTAATTACTAGAAAATTTATCTTCCTTCATAGACTACATTTTGTGTTACAGGCTCACAGACTGGGTGCTGTATCCTAATACTTCTCTTATTTGCTTCAGTCAGTGAGAACTATGGTCTCTAATGTCAATTTAATCCTGCTGTGTTAACATATATCAGAGTACCCTTACTACAGTTGTATCACCTTATGTCATTTTACCCTCACTGCAAGTTATCACTCTAGGAAATGTGAATTAGTGTCAAGTACATAGTATCGTTGAGATGAACAATGACACTTCTGGTGTTAATTAAATCAACACATTCACATTGGATTAATTATAAAATATTCAAAGTGACTAAGAGATTAGAATTAAACGAATTTCTTTAACTGTATAATAGAAATTAATGCCCTTACAATCCTGTGAACTCATCTATTTTGTTTATGTATGTATTAGTTCATAGTTTTGGAATTAAACCAATAATATTTTTCTCAATACGCAATACCTATGCTGCTCAAATAATATCCCCCAGTATTTCTTTCTTATTTCTAAAATATATTACTGTAGTACTATTACAATATATTGCAATTCATGTCAGTTCATCAAGTGGAAACTTATATTTTGTTTTTAAATCATGGCATGTAGCTGTTTTATTATTATTTAAGGACTTTTTAGCCTACTTCATTTCATTTGTTTTGTTTTAGAGCTGTAGAATCAACTACTTGTGACTTAAATGAAAACCAAATATCATTCTTTAACTTGCATGTAAGTAAATTTTTTTTATGTTTAGTATTTTATTTTTTATATTCTGATGATATTTGTTATTGGACTATTTAGACATTTTCCTCTTGTAATTCATGCACATTGTAAAATAATGTATATTCCATAGTGTAAAATATGTAACCTATGCTAAATCAACAAGTGATCTATAATTTAAATCTTCTTTTGTGTGGATTAATTCATATTATAAATGTGTATTATTTAAGCATTTATTCAGCTACTTGTTTGTGTTATAAATACTACTTTATTTAAATTAACTAATAATCTTAAAATCTGCATACTCATTTGCTTGCCTTATTTAATGAATTTAAGGCACAATACAATTTGTTGTTGAAATAAAGGGTTTGTTTGAACAACAAAACAAGTTATTTGCTTAACAATGTAAAGCAAACAACTTTTCAAATACAATACAAATTATACTTCTAACACACTTAAATTGATTAAAGGAGTTAAGTCCTCTAATGATAAGATAATACTGCTGATCAGTCTCATATGTGCATGCACCACACTTACCATAAAATACATGATCTTGATAAATATTTTCCAGCTTTGTTTTTTCAAAGCGAGCTCAGGTCTCCAGTTTTGTTTTTGTAATCCACTCAGACGAGTAGTGAAGTGAAAATTTTTTAATGCCTATTTGCATGTTATGTGTACTACACTGTTTCTTCCCTCCTAAACTATGTTCAGTTACAGGTTCACTTTACAATAATTTTTTTATTAAGTGGAGGAAAAAATTCTTGCTTACATTTGATCCTAATTTAAAATTATAGGTTGTCATTGTATTTGATCAAAAATGCAACAGAAGTAAGAAGTTTATAGGGAAGGGATAGTAAAATAAAATGTTACTATCAAAGTTCAGTTGCCAGCACACAAAACACATTAGTTAAAATTTATGAATCATATTGCATTAACTTTTCTTAAATAGATAGGCCATATTTGCAGACATGTTTTCATGTCAACATTTTTACTGTGTTTTAATTAGTAAATATTCATTTTTAAACCCACAGTAAAATGTTGGATGCAGATATGAGCCCATTGGGTTTTGACGCCAAGAAATTATATCGATTTGTTTCCATACGTTTCAAGAAAACATCTGCAAAAGTCCAAGAACAGGCACTATACTGGTTGCAAGTAAGAATTTAATTAGTATTGATTTTTTTATGCTTGTACCACAGTCAAATAAATTTTTAATAACTTTAAAATTTCATTGACTTAAATTTTTTAATATTGAATCCATATATTCAGTACTACATTAGAAATATAGTTTATGTGGCAATATAAACAGTACAAAAAATAAACATGAAATATTTCCTTAATTTATTCAGTACTTTATAAGAAAAATAAGAAAAAACTGACATTACTGAAAGACAAAACTTAACTTTGCACTTAAGATTTTATATTATTATACTATTTATATTGTGTGGTCATTATCTTCCTATGCTTACATTTGAGTGACAGTAGCAACATTCTTCACTTTATTTGCATTATGCATGTATTCACAAAATCGTTCATTAAATTTAAGTGGCACCCGTTTTATTTTTTAAATATAAATTTGTTTTAAATCAGATTGTTAAAAATAGAAGTTATTAAATTATGAGAAAGCTTACATTTGAATTTCAAGATTTGTGTAGCAATGACTTTACAAGGCTGGATAAATATAAATATAATTTTTTAAGCCAATATTTCTTTTTCTCTGAGTTAATTATATCTATTTTTAATTTCTACAGATCTTAACAACATTAGACATTGTAATTCCATTACATTTACTATTTTCAATGTTTAATGATGGTGTAAAAGTAATGAAAAGAGGAGGCATCAAAGATGATTCTGAAAAACATACTAAACACCATAAAAATGATGAATGCGGACGGAACAGTGCAATTTGTAAGTTGAAGGTAGTAGTTGATAGTTCTTGTAAATAATTCAGTAACACTGAATTCATACAAAGTTATAATTATATACATTATTGATAATTTGAATTTTTGCTAAATGTGTGTGTCTTGGAGTGATTGAAGTTTGGGGTATTTCTTAATTCCTTATTTTTAAATCATTTCCACATGTATTTCTGCTTTGTCATTGTGAATTTCTGGTCTGATTGAAAGTGATGTATTATGATATTTTGTGCCAATCAGTTGAGGACAACAGCAAGCATTATCTATTTGTTAATAGTCAGCCGGAGTTGAAGTTGGAGAGTTCTTATTAAAACTACTTTCTACTATGTTTTTGAGGCTAGACTGAGATCAAACACAAACAATGCTCTTGTTACCAAAAATAAATTACTGGTTGTGTTAAAACTGGACATAATGGTGACAGTTAGTATGGTATCTTTAATTACCACAATACTGCTTTGCTCTTCCATAATAGGCAATTATGACTCTCAGAGAAAAATATAAGAATAGTTAATTTGATAAAATAGCCAAATGACAGACAAAATAAAGTCATGATATAAGTATCGCAAAATGTTTCTGGAAAGGAACAATAATTCCAGAAACATTGTGTGATATTTATATAATCACTTCATTATGTCTGTCCTTCGGCTATTTTATCTGGCAATATGCTTCCTCCATTTGGGGAGTAGCAGCCAAAACTAATCTCATCAAAATAAAAGTAACTCAAAATAAAACCCTAATAATGATTTCAGCATTTCCTCGGTATTTCAAAAACAACAGATTGCATAGTGACATAACATACCTACAGTCAATGACCTTATAAAAAAATCCTTTGACTTCCTGATTAGAAACTTGACAGCACATTGTAATCATACTATAGCAGCAATCACAACCTCAATTTCTCCTGAGCTTCAAAAACGACATCTTAAAAGAAAAGTCCACCAGACCATTTCTACTAATCATTGTTTGTTAATTTATGGCTAATTAATTTTAGGCCTTAATTAAATGAATGCAGTGTAATTTATATGCTATATCTGTTATGGACAACCTAATGGTTGAAACCAACTGCACATTACCATGTTAATTATTCATTAGAACACTTAAACCTACCAAACTGTAAAATTGCCAAGATAAGAAGTTAACTGTTCATTAATAAATATTTGGTTGTTTTATATTTTTAACACAGACATAATATATTTTCATTTCAATAGTAATTGTACTTCCAAAAACAAGAAGTAGAGTAGAATATCTGTGATTGCTAAGCAATTTATTTCTTACTGTTTTATTTTGAATGGGTCCATATATTAAGCATTTCTTATTGCTTTAGTATTAATAAATTCATAAAAATATCATTTATGGTAATCTCAGTTTCTTTAAATTCCAATGCACAAAGTAAACCCACATTTATAATTGTAAGTACTAGTTTCACTTTCATGGAGTTTAAACTTTACATAAATAAATACCAAAGTAAAATATAAGCAAAATAAAAATTACATTGACTCTTTTGCATCTATGTGACACAACATGATTATAATCATTGCAACAAATTAATTGGTATATATAATATGGATGCACTAAAATTGTGGAATACACTAACCTTATACTGGATTATCATAGCTGAGGACCACACTTCTCTGATAATTGCACTATAGTGCAGCACAAATAACTATAGACAGATTGTATGAAAGTTGTTTTCAAATTAACAAATTTGTGTTTTTTTTGTTTGGCTTAATTATGTACTGAGCATGAATTATTAATCGTTACAGCACCTGTAGTTGAAGATGATTCAGGCAATACTTCTGGTTTATCAGATGATGAGTTGCCAGCAAGTAGACATGTTGATTTTGAGACAGATTCAGAGAGAAACTTGTCTTGCTGTGTTCTTATGTTGGACATACTGATAAAACAGGTATTTTTTTCTTTCTAATAATATCAATAACTTTCATACAGGTAGTAATGAGTTTGCATTTCATTCCTCATTAAAGCTCCTGATAAAATTTACTAGTACTTCAGGATGCTTGGATTGTAGCAGTATTAAAAAATCTGTAAAATCTAATCTAATCTTTCTTATAAATAAAATTGAGTGTTTGTATGCATGGATGTATGCTATACACACCAATTTAAATTCATAGAGAAATTACAACCAAATTTAGTACAAGTTCCTTTTGAACTAGAAAAAAATGCTGTGTGGGTAAGACAGAACTACTAGGTGGTTACTTTCAAACATGCTAAAACATCTGATATTTTTGTTGAAAGAAAGTTTTTCATGGTAAATGAGATTTGATAGCATTTATTCTGATTTTTTTTTTCATTTCAACTGCTTTCAGCATGGTAGAGATGGGGTGAAGGGGTTTTACATAAAAATAATGTGAAAACAACTGACATTGGTGTCGAATCTGGGGATATGAAAGTCACTGAGTTTAATAATGATTTAATGCATGCCATTTAAGTTGTAGTTCTGCCACTAAGAGTGGGAGTGGAAGGGGAAAACAATTTTCTGCACATATACTTAAACACATGCAGCACTGGTTGGTAAAACACCCTTATTACCGATAGAGGTGGGGGTGGAAGGGTGGCTTTTTAAAGACATTCTAAATTACAGGGAGTATTTTTGCCTCTTTGAAGATTCCAAAACTATTTTCTAGCCTGTTAGGGTATGGAGACTCTTTTTGACTCTCTTAATGTAAATGAACTATTTTTGTCTTTCTTAAGTATTTGTGAGTATTTATGCCTCGCTAATGGCACTGATGGGCTATGATGAAATTAGCATTCCCTCTGCATAGGTAAGTAACGTCATATCCTGACTAATAGATTAATGTTGAATTAAATACTTTTTAGGGCTTAAATAAATAAGTACCTGGGCAATGCCGTGCACCCAGATATATAAACAACCTAGGTTGGCATTGAATCTGAAATTATGAAAGTCACTGTGTATAATTCTGACAATCACAATATGGGTTAAGTTATAGTACAGGCCCCTATGTGTGGGGTTGAACAAGGGTGAAACAAAGTTCTGAATACAGTCTTAAATGAGTGAAGTAATTTTTACCAACAATCCAGGAACAAACCCTGTTCAGGTATAAAAATGAGCACCTGTAGAGATGTGGTGGATGGGGTGTCATTTTAAAACGTTCTAAATCGGCAATTATTAGCGCTTAATGAAAAGTTTTCGTGGTAACAAGTTTTGATAGTGTTATTCTTGAAGCTGTCAATGCTTAATTTAAACCGTTAATGACTATGAATGGAATCACTTGTAGCAGTAGGATCATAAGTATTTCTGACTCTCTTAAGGTACTGGGAGTATTTTTGAACTCTATTAGTGTATGGGGAGTGTTTAGGCTCTCTCAATGTATCAGTAGTATATTTGATTCTCTTTGGGTACCAGAGTATTTTTGATTCCCTCAAGATTTCTTGACTGGATTTTGGTACAGTGATACATCGTATGCATTGTGATGAAATTAACATTTAGTCGGCATAGATAGGGTAGGGGACGTGAAAAGTAAATGTTAAGAAATTTTATGCTCTCAATGCTGCTTAAATAGTGTGTTGACCAATAGAGTTTTGTTGAATTATATACTTTTCTGGGTTTATATAAATATATAGCCAGGCAATGTTGGGTATGTAGCTAGAATTTTAATAAATTATCCATAAAAATCTGTGCTTGAATAATGTTGGTGGGATTTTCATTGGTTTGTGAAATGATCTGACTAGGCATTGTTCACTTCACAACAAGGGAGAGTACAAAATATCTTTGGAAGTTCTGTGCTTTGCACGCTGGTAGCATGATGGAACTAAGGCATCACTTGTTTTCATATTGTCATAATGGTTGGATATATGGGTGAAAGAAAATTAGGGCTATTAAAAATTATGTAAAATTAAATATTTTCAGAAATCATATTATTATTATATTAATTTCCAATACTTCAATGCTGTTATTGTAACAAAAATATCAGTTAAGTTGCTGCAATATCTTCGTGTCATATTACACAATTTTACTTTTCTTTATAGCTTGAGTTGCAAGATGTTGAAGCTCACAGTGGAGTTGACAGCACTTTAGCACAAGACACATGCCAGTTACTTAAAGCAATGGTTTCTATTTCATGGTCTGTGGGGCATACTTGTGCTGTGCCAAAAGATGAATGCATGTTTTGTGAGTCATGTGTCATGTGGTACCAGTTGACTCTAGAATTAGTTCGACTGTTAGCACCATTACAGCCTGTACATCTACCTGATGTAAGTTGCATAGTGTAATAAGGAATACATTGTTGCTATAACAGCATAACTATTTTATTATACAAATTTTTATAAGTTTGAAAATTGGAGGACCAGTAATATTAATAATAGCAACTAAGTCTGTTTCTGGTTCAGAAATTAATTTAAATATATATTCATTTTAATGAGATCATTAGTATATATACAGTGGAACCCTGATTATCAGAGGTGTATGGGGATGGGCCACATTATTTCATTATTTTATTTTAATCAAAATTGAGTAATATGAACATACATAAATTAATATTATACAGAAGAAAATTACACATTTGATTAAAAAATTTCACATTTTATAATGTGTAATAATAAGTACATTATAGATATGCTATACATATTCATACATAATAATTGTAAATATTTTTTAAAGAAATTGTATATTTTATTATCTTGGGTTTGTGTCTGTCATGTGGACTGTGTAATACCACAGTCTCGGTAACGTTAATATATTGAAAGAAGTTGCTGAAGGCTGTTCTTTGACAATATTCATAACAATCCCCAGGTCTTTAAATGCTCTTGCATATTTGATTTTATTAATGTTCTTGTTGACTGTCTGAATAATTTCAAACCACCATGTCTACCATTTCATCATCATTAAGAATGTGTTAATCATCATTCTTCAACTCTTTGATTTATTCCAGAAACTCATCTTAATCAGGATTTTACTATCCTATGGGAGCTTCTTCTTTGTCTTAACATAAATTGTAACATCCCAGGATTGCATTTCCGTAAAAATATTTTAAAGGTTTAACATTGGACGGTTTCCCAAGCTTTGACAGAGCAGTAATTTATATTTTTCATCTTAATTTTGCTGAAATAATCTACTATGTCCTCACTTCATTGTATTTATTGGAGCATTTACTTTCTGTACCATCTTGTATTTGTCTCAATCTCATATTTATATATATGTAGGCTGTATAAGTGATGTCACATTTGAAAAAAAAACTTAACTACTATACCATAGTTTTTTAGTCTCTTTTGATGGTGCATTTGAGTGTTGTCCATCAAAAGGGTGGGTTTGACTTTCAGACAAAATTGTTTGAAAAATCAGTGCTGAAAAATTACAGCATTCATCCAATCTCTCTGTTGGTTTCGGTAATATTCAGGTAAGGCTTTTAAGTTCAAACTCTGAGATTTGGCTTACTTGCCTATCATTAACAAAGGATGACAGAAATTGAGGTTATTTTATATTTAATCTTTGTCAATTGAGATCTCAGTTAATCAAGCCTCATATAATGGGGGTTACACTGTATTAAGAGAATTGGAGTGATTATAATATTATCTCTGATATTAACATTCACAATCCTTAAAGGCTGTGTTATATTATTATAAAGGCAGTAATATGTTTATGAGGGTTCAATAACAAAATAAGCACTGCTAATAAATGGATTTACTGAGTGAAGATAAGGACCTCACTTTGAATTAGAGAGCAAAGTTTAATATGTGTATTTCAGGGATGTTGATAATAGCCCAATAGAAACTCATTATTCAGAATGAATTGAGTATACTAAGAATGATATTAATTTGTTTATGTATATTCATTCTCATACATATCTGGTTTCTTCATTACTTTTGGTTAACACCAAATATTTGAATTATTTTTTTAGAAAGAATCATTATAGTTTTGTTGTTACAATTTTAATAGTTGACAAACAATAAAGGATTACTTATGGTCACACACCACGACACAGAAAACTAAGAAAATTTAGAAAAAGTTTTGGTTAAACAATGTGTTTAACTAAAATGTAACTGCAGTTATATACACTAATATTTTCCCACTACTTTTGTCCTGGAGACAAGTAACTTTCCTGTGGTGGAAATACAATTGTCACAAAAATGTATCTGAGAATAGAAAT
This sequence comes from Zhengitettix transpicula, assembly GCA_037074705.1. Classification (NCBI taxonomy): domain Eukaryota; kingdom Metazoa; phylum Arthropoda; class Insecta; order Orthoptera; family Tetrigidae; genus Zhengitettix; species Zhengitettix transpicula. The sequence goes on along the minus strand of CM073595.1, from coordinate 23,393,453 downwards.
GACAATTTAATAAGTGTTTATTTCCATTAAAAAAGAGTTTTGCAATGTTGTGTATTTCATGACAAAATGGAACTACCAAGTAATATCAGGTAACAGACAATTATTCATTCTTTGCACTAAAATTATCTTTAACTATAAAATTGAAAATAGCTATAATAGTTTCCATCCCTGGAATATGCAAATTAATATCCTGTTAGCAATATAACAATTTTTTGTTATATTGTGTATATTAACTACATTTTGCTTGTTTTAATATTTCAGTAAGGTAAAACATACTATTTTGGTTTCATTTTTAAGATTTTACTTTAATTGTCTTAATTACAAATTTTTCAACTATGAAATTCAATCCAAATATTATGTGGTATTAACAACTGTTTCTACTTATAATGTTCAGTGGTATTTGTTTATCAAAACTCAAAGAAGTTACATTACAATGCATGTGTATGTATTCATAAACAAATTTTCTTATTAACACAATTTTATTTGTGTGAATTTAAATGCATGGAAGTTTATGCATGTATTTCAGTGTTACATGTAAATAATATTTCATGAATTCTTTTTAAGTGTCTAACATTAATACTATAAATAGTAATTTAAGGTTCTTAAGCGACCACAAACTTGTTATGTATTATAATTGTACAACTAGTGTTTAATATATAGTATTTATCGGAAAAATGCAAGAAGTTATAGAGTATAGATCATGCCAAAATGTAAATTTGATTTCATTCATATAAACCATATTGATGTTAATGATTGATTCTAGCCAGGAACTTTCAAATGTATGGCTACTATTGGAGATATATAAAGACTAGCTTCATTAAATCAAGGAAAATGGTCATAAACAGTCTTAGGGGACTAATGAAAAAAACATTCATAATGAATATTGGAAGAACTCTCAATTGTATGATGAATAGTAAAGCTGGACATAATCAGGCACTGTTGTAAAAGGCAGTGGTTTCACTTACTTAGCCAAACTACACATAGACATGACAGAGATGAAAGAGAGGTGAAATGCCTTACTGGAAATTGTGGGCTGGTATGCTGTGCACATCTTACTCTTGAAGAAAGTAGCTAACACATCTGAAAGTCTGTCATGATGACACCAACCTTCAATTTCCAATAAGTAATTTCACCCCTACTAGTCCATATCAATTATTTTTAAAAAGCTGAACTATTAGATTGCAGATTTGACTCTGAATTTTGAAATGCATGATAAATGATGAACCGTTTTGAAGATTCCTCCCAATAAACCAATGACATATATCCCATGGATAGTCTCCAACAGAGGAAAAATGATGTTGAATAAAAAAGCAGCTTAGAATTATTTAACCATAAACAAACATTAATAAATAGTTTACACACTGCAGTTATAGAATTCAAATGTAAATGTTCAGAAGAATTTTTCTAATCTTCAAATTTTGTGAACATATTTGGTTCACTCTCAGAAAATAATAAAAACTAGTTTAATGATCCCTCACATCTTTTCCTAGCCTAATTTTAATTGTGTGACATTGGAAGGACTAATTTCATAGTTTAACATTTGAGCAACTGCTCTATTAACACTGTTACTATTTATTTGTATGCAGATAAATACAAAATGTTATGTATAAATATAATGATTATGTGGTATAGCCAAATAATAGGTATGGATAGGAAAAAGTCTGTGACATGCCTAAGTGTTAAAGGTGTATACCGTGATTGCCAGCATACAGAATTAAAATTTTTAGAGGTGTTATTGATGTTCTTCAGGAAATGAAGGTTTTTAGACTTCATAGTTTATATTTCTATTTTCTGAAGAAAGAGGAAGAACTTCAATTATTTGAATTCAGTATTCTATTTCATTGTATCTGCTTCTCACACGAGGTATGCCATACTAGTGCCTCTTTTGAATCTGAAACAATTATATATGTATTTAAATTCCTTTAAATTGTAATTATTCCTTAATGGATATATTCACTATGGTTAATTGTTGGCTTGGTAGCTTAGTTTGTAAAGCTTCTGTGTACAGAGCAGAAGATACAGGTTCGATCCAAGCCTGGCCAAATATTTTCAGCCTTTTGCTTCTTCTTCTCTCCATCTTTATGTATTGAACATATGTTTTGCTATGTGCATAATTCTACACCTGAGTATATACTGTCCTTAAAAAGTTTATTCCCACAATTCTCCTATATTTCTATCTTTCCTCAATATCCAAGGATCCAATGTGGCTTCTTCACCAAATTGAAATCATTAACATTACTTATATTTGATTCAATTGGATTGAATTATGTGAAATTGAGGAACGCTGTCACCATGTCAGAGAGGAAACAGCTCAAATTTTCGTAGGAGCTAGCCTCCATTCTCAGGGCTACGTTATATTGATTGATCACACAGGCCATATTTTTATGATTTGCGAGGATGGGATTGAGATAGAGAGTTAAAACTCTGCTCTCAGTCTGAAAGTTACAGTTCAAAATATGTGTAGGAACTTGACTCAGAATTTTTTAAGGTAGTCGCCCCCTTGTTGGACATGTCTAGTCTAAAAAACTGCAGGAAATATGACAATGATCAAAAGCCAACTATGACTTGACAACACCAGTAAAAATAGAAAAAATATTTTGCTTACATAAAAGGTCACACAATAAATACTGAAGAGTGAGTCCACACACTCACAAGTAGAATATTTTTCAGTAATGAATGAAATTTTACATTGTCATGCTACCCAAATGCTGTAAAAACCTCATTATATGAAAATTAATAGGTCCAAGCAAATTATTCAAACACAGCTAAGGGTATAAGCTGCTATTGGAAAATATATTAAAATTGTTCATGCTGCATTCTTATTAATATTCTTGGGAAGGAGTTATGAATGGGCAGTGTCTGTATAATAGTTGTCATATGCAGTTGCGCCTGAACGGCTGGGCAAAGTAGTCTTAAGCACAGAAGAATATGGCTTGATATAAGACAAAAGCTCCTGATTGATGACTGACAAAATAAATGAATTGTTGATAAAATTATGGTTTCTGTGTCTAATATTTTATTCAGAATTTTGATTTCTTTGAGAGTTTGTTAATAATAGGGAATATTTGAAATTTTGAGCGCACAGGGTATTTCTCATACCACATGGGTGTTAACTGGTGAAGGATATGAGAAGGGTATTTGTACAGACATAAATGTATATGTTTTACATTTTGCAGGCAGTTTCAATTCATTTTTGAATTCAAATTTGAATTTTTGGGAAAAATTGTTTTATTACAGTAATTGCCTTTACCTGTGTAGGCTTAGCTGAAAATGTGGTTGATTTATTATGAGTGGAAGGAATGAATTTTGTATTTATTCTTGCCTGTTCCCAGTCAGTCTCTTGTTAAATAGTGTAAACATGGATATAATTGAGGGCGCTTCTAGTCATATTGTAGTAAGTCATGATATCTTTCCTGTTACCTGTTAGTGAAAGTCATACCTACTGAATTTTAAAAATATTTGATACTGTAAGAATGAAATTAATCAATGCCTTCTAGCAGTAAAATACTCATTTTTTTATTATATGGACTGAAACATTTACTATTATACATCACTCCAAATTTTGTGTGTCACACATCCAGCTGAAAAGCACTATTGAAAGTGTTACTGTAATTTCTAAAATAAAACATGTATTAATCTTGAATATGAAGATTTTTAGATAATAGTGTATAATAAATAAACATTACTACATCAGTATAATTTTTTTAAAACTTTCTTAATCTAATGTTAAAGTATTAATTTTTTCTCTAAATTTTTATATTTTGTGAATCTATGAAAGTACTCATATGTAAAGATTATCTGAAAGTGAATAATGTCAAACTAAACTTTCAGATCACTACAGGATTGTAGTGAAAGTTTGTCAAAAGTTTTAATTTTTTTTGTATTGAATTAATACTTATAAGATAATGGTTATGATTAAATAATAATATATGTATACTGTATTGATTTGGAGATAGTTTTTTTTATAATATTATCACTAAATTAAAATATTCAATTGAATTGTAGATATTTTAAAGGTATTAAATTTTAAAAAATGCTTATATATATCTGTTGTAATGTTGTAAAAATACATATTTCATACTAGTAATTTAAGAAGAACCAATTCTGATGTGTAAAGAAAATTGGTGAAAGAGGAATAAATATTCTGCCCATAACAACTTGTTAATTTTAAAACATTAGAATATTATTTAATTACATTCATCCTGTGTTTACTATGTATATCTATTCTAACAATGATAATTATTAATAGTTTTTAATATGTAAAATTTAGCATCTTGAAATTATATTATGTGATTATTGACCACAGTTTGTAATTGTGTAAATTCACAAAACTTTTGAATGTAAATTATTTCATTTTCAGGTGAATTACATATAATATATTGTATTATATTAAGTAAGGGGTGGTGAAATATTGTAACCATCATTCAATATTTAAATCTGTCATCTATTCAATATTATAATATTTTTAATAATCTATAATTAGGTGAACAAATTTACAAGATTAGCAATTATCACAATGACTATATTTTACAGTTATATAAGTTACAGAATAATTATTAATTTCATTATTTACATGGCACCTAGTATTTTCAATGTGGAAAGAATCTACTTCATGTAGAGAAGGGTAACAACAGTCGTATATTTAAGTATTAAAAACTAACTTGAAAGAGACCTACATACAACAGAAAAATGAAATCTTCTCATCAGTAACTAGTCAGTTTCTTTACAAATTTGGGAAATCTCCTTTTGATATCCTTCAACAAACTGCTATGCTGGTTACATGCCCACAGTCTCAAGCTGATGACCAGCAAGGTGGAGAGAATGGAATCCATGGGCACAAGAGCCCCCCTGAGGCCGAGAAGAAATCTGAACCCAAGCCAGATGTTGTTATCAACATGCCAATTCCAGAGATCCATAGCGTTGGTGGTGTCCTGGTTCACATGCCTCATGTATGTCTACAACGAGTATGTTACATAAACTATTGTGAATTTTTAATGTACAGTTACTGCTATTGTTATCTCATGCTTTAAAAAATTACATTAATACTTACAATAAATTAGCAAACTGGCTTCATTATGGCAGTCTTCAAGGTCACCCATGCCTATCTGTGGCTCAATAGGTGAATACCAACACTTACTTGTATTAAAATATTTATGACAGGTATGAAAGCAGTAAGTAAACATTTGTCAAAGGTTACCATACTTCTGGCATGAATAATAGTATCACAATGATTGTTGCACTTATTTTCAAAATAGTTATTAGAAACAAAAATATGTTTGTCAAATTTTTCAGGTAATTGAAATAACTACTTTTATTAATAGATTACTGAAGCTACTGTAATGCTAATTATGATAATGTGCATGCTGTTAAATTGCAAGAGGCTTTTTCTAAGAATATTATTAATTGAAATTACTAACCAGTTGCTATGAAAATAGTCAGTAAATTGTTTTAATCTATATTCAACAAAATTGCAATTTGGCATCTTTTTTGTTTATTTCTATAATTAAATATATTGCTTACATATTCTGGATGTTTATAATTTATAAATATTTCATGAAATAAAAAAGTCAATGGAAGTTTGAGAGTTGCTTTAAGTCTTATTGAAGGACCAAGTTAATTATTTTATTTCATCTTTCCATTTGTAGAATTTTGTATGAAAGGAAATTATTTCAAATATACAAATATTACAAGTTATCACTCAATTATAAAGATTATCTTAACTGTTCAAATTGTCCACAGCACTCTTTGAAATGATTCTTATTCTGTTAACACTCATGTAATTATGGCTGTAGTGTCAAAGCAACAAATAAACAACCATACCATTATAATAGACTCCTTTTTATTTGTAATCAGATTCCCTTTGTTATTATGAGGAATTATTTTGGATTAAAGTCTTCTCATTATCAACATAACTATTAAAATTAATTAAATACTTATATTATTTCAACTTATACTATTATTCAGCATATATTGATGTTGCTTATGTATTTATACTGATCATGTGACTCATCTTAAACATTATTTTAACTGAACAAAAACTGTAGTTCACAATTAAATTTTTAAATTATATTAAACTTAAGTAGTATTTTATCACCAATGCATGTTATTGAATTTTAAATAAACAGATATAGAAACACACAACAAATGGATGATATAGCATGTAAAGTGCATGCCTAACTCTAAACATAATTACTTGTTTAAGTTCCATTTTGCATACTTACCCGTCAGGATTATTTGACTCTAATTTATTTACTTTTGTAATGTTCTTAAATAATAAATTGAGCAACAAATTATAACTTTTATAAACACTCTGGTTTCTTATGTATAATGACCTTAAATATGTATCTATTGAACATTCAATTTGTAAGGCCTATTTTTATATATAAAAAACAGATAACTGGATTCACATTGGTATGTAAGTTGCAATGCTTGATCACACATAATTGTGAAAGTGAGCAGTCTGGTATGGATATAATTTTAAAATATGCATGAAAATACCATTAAGCACTTTATGAAGAAGTTTAATCTCAAAATCAAATGACAATGTATTCTATTACATGAAATGATCAAATATATTTATTTTATACAATTTTTTTACCATATCTTCTTGTACAAAGTGGCAACAAATTTATCCCACAAAAATCAATAACTAATTAATTTATTTTAAATCTTTGTAAAACTGATCATAGAATTATTTTTTCTGTTTTAACCAATTTTTGTCAGTGAGTAGTGGGTGTGGGTGCTTTTTAATTATTTAGTTAGGAAGATTCTTCATCTGCGAAGAGTTCATTTGAGGAATTTTGTGTAGGTAATATATTTGAGGAGATTTCGTATGCTTTCTGAAACTGAAACCAAACAATGTATTAATACTGAAATTAATAGTTTAGACAGAAGAAAATAATTAAATGTAAACACACTATTATTAATTCAATACAAATATTATTTATATGAATCTGTATTAAGTTTCCTTTACAAAATCTTTATAAAATCTTTAATAAAGCATATGCTTGTTTAATTTATATCTAGCCCCACAAGAAAACAAATTCTGCAACATATTATTGTATTAGTATCTATGAAATATGGGACATTGTTTTTATAAAGTTTTATTGCGTCTTAAATTCTATTAATTTACTGTTTGAATGCATCTTAAATTCTATTAATCTACTGTTTGAAAGTTTGTGCAAATTACTGTTGTGTGATGAATATATTCATTGAGTCAGAATATTAATATTTGTTTCTGCTTTTCCTACCAATTTCCCTTTCTTCATAAGATGTCAATTCCCATTTGTCATTTTAAATTTTTTAGACTTATTAAATTCTTACTACCTTTTAATTTATTGAAAATTATCCAAACTTTATACAAGAGCAATAAATATTATTTTCCAAAATGAACATTAATCAATATGAAACAAGTCTTTTCTTTTACTATTAATGTAACCTTACTCAGCCCTTATCCTCAACTGGAATTCTATATGCTGTTAGGTAATGTTCTCCTGTCAGTTTCTTGACTTAAAAACCTGATATATTTGTTAAAAAAAGGAATAATTGCCATTTTTAGAATAAGACTCGACAAATTTGACAAATTTGATTCTGTTTTGAGTAAGTATTTCATTTTTAGTTATGGATTGAGAATTTCAAAACATTTGTTGATGAAAGAACATATTTTATGTTATCATGTAAGTAATTACAATTATTTGCATTGATCATAGGTATTTCAAGTTTAATACTAATTGGAATCCCCTTTTATTACTGAGAGAACTATATAAAGTGTTAAGGTACTTCATTCATTAATATGTCTGTAAATTCAATACTATACTGAGAACTTAAATTTTTATATTTGCTATTTTCTTTAATATTACATATACTTTCAACATGTGCCTATCATACTTTATCATTTAAAAATTAAACCACTAGTATTTTAACATTGTTTACCTTGGCATATATTTTCACAAATTCACATTTTATTTATCACATTATTACCATATTGTTTAACCTTTATGTTTATAAAATAGATATTTTAATTACAGTACATAATGTTAGATTTATTTTATAAGCATGTGTGTCTCTGTGACTTATTCAAATAGTTTAGTTTGTTTTAGTTTCTAGATACTGAAGTCATGTAAGAAATATACAATTAATTTAATTAGAATGATTTATGCTATATGTTACCTATTATGTAACAATATTCATGCTTTAAATTATGTTAATATCATAATCATTTTTAGAAATATTTTTTGACATTTTATCTACTTAATTGCACCAGTATTTTCATTCCATCATCATCATCATCATTTGTTTTCAAAGTGATGTAGCTCATTTTAGATACTCCTTTGACTGTGTATTTAATTTTCACCTATAACAATACTGTATCTGCTATGAAAATTGTTTTATGAAGTAGTTTGTAATGGTTGAATTTTGTTGTTAATTTAGCATTTTGTATTTTGAATTCCTTGCTATTTGTAGCTTCAGTTTTTAATTTATACTAAGTAATTGCATTAAAATTAATTATACTCCAGACTCACAAGTTCAACATCAGTGGTAAGATGATGCTTCAAAATATTTACAAGGGATATTATTCAATTTATAGAACTACATATATCTACATGCTCAATTCAATATATCTGTTATGTAGTACTATAAACTTTTATTATACTGAATATATTAACTTTTTAAGAGGAAAGCTGAAATGCAGTCATAACCTGCATCTAGAAAGCAATATTTTGATTACTTATGCTCTTCTGAATTTAATTAATAAATGATAACATAACAATGTTTTCCAAATATATGTTGATTGTGTACCATAAAATATTCCCATCCTATGCATCTTAATTTTTCATATTGTCTTGAATGTATTTATTGTCTGCAATACTTTATGCCTGGGAAAGAAATGAAAAATTTGTTAATTCTGATGCTATAATTTATAATTATCTGTTATTATTTATTATTTTACTTTACAAGTATGCTTATATTTAACTTGAATGACAGCCATTTAATTCACTGTGTTGGTGGAATAAATCACATTTGCTTAACATTAACAATCTCTAGAAAACAATGTATTGTGTGTACAGATTATGACAGCAACAGTGGAAACAGTGGCTGATCAACTTGATTTGGCACCAATTATTCCACCTGAGAAAGTAGTTGCTGCTGTTGCAAGAGCAGTTACAATAACAGATACTGATGTTGGTAAGTCATTTTCACTTATTTACTATTGAAATCTAACTAATATATTAATAGTTTATGAGAAATGATAATTAATCTTATTACTTGTTTTTCCATAAATAAAAATTTTACTTTTTTATGTTTGGGAATGCTATAAGTACCAATAGTGAATTGTACCTAGATATTATATGAATTTATGTGAGTTGAAGTTCAACAGAAAAATCAATTTTTAATCTTACTCACATGATATTAAAATTTATAAACCTTTATGAACTTTAGGAGATCTTTCCAAAGTCCTTAGTTATCTATCACAGAAGAAATATTTAACACTATCTGAAGGGAAGACACTCCTTGATCTTTTTATTGCTTCGAGGAAAGAAAAAGGCATGGTCAAAGAATGGCAGGGTTCATAACAATGTAAAGTGAAAGTGTTGGTTAGGGCAGTTCCAGGATTTTTAAGATGAATAAGAACCACAGTCAAAGCAAAATTTAGGTTTCCTGGAGCATGTGTTAGAACAGAGCCCAGTGAAGAGAAATGAGATCCTCAAAAATGATGGAAAAGTCATAATTAAGAGAGGTTGTTGATGTTGAAGGACAGTGCTGGTCTTGAGCGTGAGTGAGTGCATGGTGTTCCCACTAGGAGTGCATATGTTGTTAACTTGTGATTAATCTGAGTTATTCCAACAAGAGGCTTGGATTGGCTCATGATATTTGTCAAAAAGTTAAAACACTATGCTGGTGGCAAGATTCACTGCCGTTACAGAGACTTCAGGTACAGGGAGACGACCAATGCCTGGGACATCAAACACAACAATGAAGATATTTTGGGAAGAGAAGAGAAAGAAGAGAATTTTGAGTGATCATTAGTCAATCAAGTTCAATCACAGTCCTTAAAGGCAAGAATTATTATTAATAATATTTAATGCATTTGTGCGTACACGCACACACCACCTGTGTGTAAATTCTGTCTATAGCATAAAAACTTTATTTCAAACAATACTTTTATTTCAACTATAGGAGCAAGTATTAATAAATTCTGGATCCATTTTTTTTTATTTTTGTAATCTTTCTACTATAAATTCTGGAGGGGGGAGGGGAGTAAACGCACCCTTCAACAAACCACAAATTTATCCACAGGAGTAATTTGGTGATTTTAAATCAACTCAGCAAAATTTAAGCCACTATTCGTGAGACTTGTTGATTGTGATCGGTCATGCAAGTTGAAAGGAAGATCCATTAGAGCTATAAAAAAACACTCTGTCGCCACTTAAGGTAGTCACTTCAAGTACATTGTCCTGCATCTTATTTACACACAGATTTCTTGTTTATAGTTAACTAAACTGAGGTTAAATGTCACTGAGACTGTGATTCAACACTAATCTTACACAATCATCACATGTAGATACCACAATTTATTGAAGAAATTGTTGGAATTTTTAACCACTTCTTAAGCTGTTAGTAAGTCTGCTCCATTCAACAAATGACATTTAAGTGCAGCAAAATAGAATTTTTAATAGTGATGAATGAATTTATTTATAATTAGTTTAGTTTTCAATAACTTATAACTATTTAACTTATTTCTTTTAATGCAATTACCTTGTTCACAATAGAAGAAAAATGAAATATTCATTTTCTATGTTTCATACATTTTACAGCAACTGCTACTGTAAAAGTGGCTAAACCTAATCTTGTAGGTGAAAATGACCAGCCTATAGACATTGGCCAAGAAGACGACTTAGATGACTTTTGGCATACCTCAGTGGGAAAATTTCGTTTTTCTATTGATGAGCTTCCACAGCACTTACAGTTTATCCATCAGCTTCTGAAGGTAATTGTAATGATAATAATTTAAATATAATTAATATGTTACTGAGCAAGTTTAACTAAACATGGTCAATTTCTTCTATAAACAATGTTTTTCCAGTAATAATTTAATCTAATTTTTTTTATATTAAAGGTGTACAATAGTTCTCACTAAATTACTTTTTCGCTTTACATTATTTTGCAGGAATTACCAATCACAGATGAACCTGATATTTTGTATTACATGCTTCAGTGCCTTAATATTTTGTGTCTTCATGGAGATGCCTTTACAAAAGCAGCCAAAGATCATCGTGGGTTCCTAATATGGTGTCAAGAAAACCTCACAATTAAAAAGTAAATCAATAAGTATTACATGTTACACTAATTTATATACATTTTAAATTAATACAATTGATATGGACAGGAAAGAGGTAGAGAGATATAGATCAAGTTGAAATAACTGATATGGAAATAAAAAGGGTGAGTGACTGATCAGTTGGTATGCTTGATGTTCAGACCTAATGTCCTGAAAAAGAGGGCTTAGGTCCTTGAAATTATGAAATACTTTTTCTTTCCAGCATGACCACACGAACTGCTAATTTAAGGTAGGTCAGCTGGTAGTCTCTGTCTTTCCTATCCAATTTAATTAATTAATTTGACAATGTAACATTATATTTATTTGCTTTGTGTGCATGTATGTATGGTCTAGCTATATTTATATTAACCCAGAAAAGTATATAATTCAACACTAATTTCTTGGTCAACATATTTTTTAACCAGCATAAAGAGCACCAATTTTTTTAACATTTACTTTTTCAAGCCTACCCTACAGAATGTTAATTTCATCATAACTGATATGATGACTCACTGTACCTTAATCGAATCAAGAAATATACTGGTACTTTAAATAAACCTACTAACTTTTAAATAAAAAGTCTAAAAATGCTACATTTAACATTCCCCTTAATAGAGGCAAAAATAGTTGTGGTACCCTCTATACCCACCCTTATAAATGCTAGGCTTATTTTACCCATCTACTGTTTGTTTCTCAATTGTAAGTAACATGTACAAAGTTTGATGTAGATTGCTCCATGTGTTTGTGGAATATTTATCCACACCCACTCCTTGGGGCTGTTCTACAACTTAATTGACATGCTGAATGTCAGAATTAAACTCAGTGACTTCCATAACCCTGAATTCTATACCAATTTCTGTTGTTTTCATATTATACAAATCTTATGGCCCTTCCATCCATAGCCCTACACCTGGGGACTGAACTACAACTTATACCTGGATTGTGAATTTCAGAATTAATGTCAGTGACTTCCATAACCTCAGAATAGACACCTTTCTTGGCATAATTTTTCTATAAATCACTTCCGCCCCCACTTAAACATGTGCTCCCCTGTATTGTGATTAGTGGTTAAAATTAGGCATTGACAGTTTCAAGAATGACACTATCAAACTCTGCAGCCTTGGAAAATTTTCATTTGACACTAATAATTGCAGATTTAGAATTTTTTTAAATGCCACCCGTTCCACACCCACACACAGTGATGCTAGGGGTATTTTACCCAAACAGTGTTTCTGTATCGTAAGTAACGTGTGCACAACATTTGGCTCCATGTGTTTAAAGTTAACATGAAACTTGTTCTACCCCCAACCACTGTCACTCCTACGGACTGAACTACAACTTAACCGACATGTTGAACATTAGAATTAAGCTCAGCGACCTCCATAACCCAAAATAAAACACAAATATTGGTTGTTTTCATGTTACATTTATCAAACTTGTAAGGTTGCTGCATTCCTATGCAAATTACACATAAACAACATTAATAGATGCAATCGGTGTTAATGGGAACGTTGGAAGCTGAAGCATTTACTTCTACCAGTCAGTGTACTCTTTGATAAGCAACAACTTGAATGAGTAATTGAAGCAAGAGAAGTTAATGATGGGTGAATTACCTGTTATCAAATTAAAGTTTAAGGGAGTTATGAAAAGAGTATACAAATAGGTCTGGTTTGACAGTATTGACAAAAAGGAAATCATAACCATTAAGAACTACTTTTTAAAAGATCTGAAAATAGATTTAATTTTAGGTATTGATTTCTTGGAGTCTAGAAGGGTAAATATTTTGAGAAGGAGGAAATTAAGGGGAAGAGCATATGGATTTAAGGGGAAGTTTAAGGATAGAAAGAGTCTGAAGATAATGGAAATGGAAATAGGAAATGGAATCAGTGGAGAAGTGTACAACCAAGGGACCAGATGGAAAATGAAGAAGGATGAGAAATAAAATATCAAGTCTTACAGAATGGGGATAGTGAAGAAGTAATTTGACTTAGGATAAAGAGTATAATTGGGGGTGAGAGCGAAACCTTTGTTAGTGGGTTAAATGAACATTGAATCAATATTCAATTAACAAGAACAAGCTTGGAGATGTGTAACAGTATTTTGTAGGGTCAATGGTAATTTATTTGAAATAGGCCTTTGTTGTGATATAGCATCCAAAAGAAGCAGAGATTTTTATTTCATGGAAGGGGACAGAGGATATGGTTGATAGAGGACATTGAGCTGAGAGCAGGGGAGTGGATGGACTATGAGATAATATATTGGAATGTTACTTGTTGTTGAATTATATAATTTACTGTATGTGTTTAAGAAATGCAAAGAATTTAAGTGTATCTGGTTATTTGTTATTTATATTGAAGGAAATTGGTGTTGCCTGCATACCATGTAAACAGAAGTGCAACCATATAATTGTAAAGGTTACTATTAATTTTGACTATATTTGTGAGTTCGAGTCCATGACAACAATGGTGGAGCCATTGTCAGTCGGGCGAATGACAATTTACTTATTGTTTTTGAGGTTTTAGAGGGCTAGGTTCTGGTTACAGGTCAGGTTGGGTTGTTTGGGGAGGGAGTTAAGGAAGGCTAGTGAGGTAATGTGGGAGACATACTTGCATATATATATATATATATATATATATATATATATATATATATATATATATATATTGGTATGGAAAGGATAGAGAGATAGGTTGTGGCTTACCTGAAAGTGAAGTGCGGTGTCGCTATGAGGAACTGAAGGTTGTTCTTCAAATTTTTGGAGGCTCTCAGCCTCCTCCTTCAGGAAGGAGTGTTACACCATTCCGTGCACCGGCCAGTATATATATACTTATATATAAGTATATATATATAAGGATATATGATTCTGCACGAAAAGTAATCCTGCACGGCTGATGTGAAACAGCCCTGCCACTTCTTAAAATTATATTTAATGTGTATTGTTGTAAGTTTGTAAAATTGTTATAGATCTATGATTTTCTTAATTATAATCATAATGTGTTTCAGTTTGTGGGAATTGTGTAATGCTGAACATTCCCATATTTGTCAAGTATGTGTTCCTCTTCTCTTGCATTGTATTACTCTACCATCTGGATCTGATGTTTTCTGGCCTGTGATACAAGAGGAATTTCATAGTGCTGATTGGAGAGCAAGATTCACAGCTGGTAGATATACATTTAAATTAATATTTTAAATATTCTGTTGAATACAATTGTACAATGCAAAAGTATGTATTATTAAATTTCAGATAAATATATTGAATTTTAATTTATTTCCATATATTATTTTTACCCACAAATCACTTATAGAGATGAATAATTGTAAATCAAATTAGTAAGATATCCATAATCTTTGGGAAAAAATTTGTAGCAGACCAAGTGCAGCTATTTCTTCTTCAATATATTATGATTTGTTATATATTATATTTTCACCTGTTTTTTACTTTTATTATCTGTCATTTATCCTAAGTTAAAGATAATTTTTATTCAGAACTCTTAATTCATTGTAGAAACATTGGTAAAAAATGAGTTCAGAATTTAATTTGTTAATTTTTATAAGAATTCAAATTTTATATATATGGTGTACTCTTTACCTTAGATATTTTTAGATAAATTCTTGGTTATCATTCACAGAATTATAAAACATTCAATACACTAATTCCCATTTTCTATCTTACCTAAATAAAAAATTTGCTAATGAACCTTCTTGGGTAAATAATTTCATAAATGATTCTCAGTTTAGTAACTGGGTCAAATTTATGTCAGAACACAATGTTTCCACAATTTCTGTGATCAGGTAGTCTCATTAAATGATGTATTATGACAAAAATTTGATCTGGTTAATAAACCAAGAATCATTTTTGAAAAATCTCAGTATTTCTTATCTGTATATGGTAAATATTTTTATTTAAAACCACAATACTAAAATAAGTTTTTTTCTTCTTATATTGATTAAAAATTTATATAATTACCTGTTTGCTTCAGTTGAAAGAGTGACTGTAATAGCACGTTTTATGGACTCAACACCACTTCGCAGCATCCAGCCTTTACAATCTGCCCTTGCAAATGCTTTTTGCTACCTTATTTCAAGTATGGATGATGCAAATGTTCAGGTTGCTCAACGAGCTACGCTCTATCTGGGCACAATTCATGATTCAGCTATAAAGGTTTGTGTTTCCTTTCAAAATGAGGTTTCATGATCCAACTATATCATTTTTGTCATATTTAATGCGTAAACTGAATAAGAATGTTTTACTTTCAATATATTATATATTTTAGTTTATATTGTTTTATTTATACAAGTATTTAATATTTTTAGATGAAATACTAAAAATTTAAATTGAGTTTTATAAGGGTCAAATGAAGATTTGTTATGTATGTATGTATATATATATATATATATATATATATATATATATATATATATATTATATACAATTAAACAGCTGTTTTATAGAATCAGTTGCTATGTTGTTGACATAAATAAAATAGAAAGTGTGTGCTTGTGAAATGATTTACCAAATGACATTAACTGGCAGCCTTGATATCAATTGATCACACAATGTATATTTATGTCATATAACTTATTTAATATCACATCAGTAATAATTCATTATTCCTTTTTTTCCAGAATTTTTTTATCAATATTTACTTTTAAACTTCAATGTGCTATTCTGTTTTTCAATACTTAGTCTGAGAATAGAAGATATATGTGTAAAATGTTTTAACTGATAACAATTCTATAATTCAAATTTCAAATCTAGTTTGTTGTAAGTGCAATCCTCTGTTGACACTGATTATCTGTCATTTACTTTAGAATAATTTTGATTTAAAAATGTACTAGCCTTATATAATTCCTATTTGTAAACTTTAAAACTGTTCTTTTTTTAGTCATTGATTCTGTGCTTGGAAACTCAATTTGACTCTGTGATAGTTGATCGTCCAATGGTTCTGCAATCATTATATCAGCTACACAATTCTCTGAGTGATAGAAGAATTTTAACCTGGGAATTTTTTTTAAATCGGTTTGATGCCTTGTTTTTAGAGGCTCAAATTAATTTGGAGAAGTCAGGAGACGTTCCATACTTAAGAGGTAAATGCAGCATTTAATTTTCATATAATATTTAATTACAAGTACTTAGCCCGAGTACTTACATGAGTTGAGATACATGTTTTAGAGTGGCAATTTTGAACTAATGCATATGATAAAACAAGCCATAAGAAATTAGTAATTCAGATTTATTATTATTAATTTCACCACTGTGATAGGAATTTGATATATAAATAATGAGAAATGAGAAATATTCAAATGTTTAGTCAGTATTCACATTTCGTTGTAATATGAGAATAATGAAGGAACTGAGAATTAAAACTGTATAAGTAGTTACTGAACATACATAATCAGAGTAACCTGGTATAGAAATAGTAAAAGGACAGATTTGAGGCACTTAGTCTTACAACTATGTGTTTCTACTAAAGCCAATTAGAAAATTTCATACTAATTTGCCCAGTTAATGAGCTGGGCCAATTTACTGATCATAAGAGTTAAAAATGTTTTAAAATTCATGGCCCTGGACTTTTAGAGTTGCCATATATTCTGTGAGACCACTGGATCTGACAATAGTCATTACTTTTTCAATTGCTCTGTAATGGAGACAAAGAGTGACTAACTTATTAGTATTCTTTAACAACACAATATACAACATAGGCTGAACATTCTGCTTTATATATATATATATATATATATATATATATATATATATATATATATATATATATATATATAAATTGATATAATGACATTTATAATACAGGGTGTTTGGAAGATTGCTGTGCAGTTACTTCATATGTTGGAAATGATGTCCACATGACATTCAAGTCTGAACCCACTTGATTTTATTGGAAAACACTTTCCACAGATCCGATTGTGATTTGCTTCTCATGTAGGCAGTTACTTCAGTTTTTAAGTCACTTTGTTCTGGACTTCCAACATACATCTACATTGTAGTCCATAGTCCATTGCACAGCAACTTATTATTAATTAAAGACTTGAGTTTTTTTTCATTGAAATCAATTGATATATAGCTCTTGGGATAGTAAACACACAACTGAAGTACTAAAACACTTTTCCTTATGGTATGTAATAAATACCAACCAGTTATCAATCAGAAAGCTATTTGCCAATCATATCTATTTTAAAAGACATCTCTTTAAAATAAATGTAAATAGTACAAAGGTAAGCAAGGATAGGTCTGTCATATCTACATTAAAATAAAAAGAATACTTTGTACTTGTGTTAAAATGCAGTGATCTGAATATTAGTAAATTATATTAGTCTGGATACTTTCACTGCTTATGAATATAATTATTCTGATATTGCAAGAATATTTTCTTGTTAAATTAAGTATGAAGTTTTTTGAAGAAAATCATGCATGTGGCTTTTTTTTAAAAAAGGGGTATTCTTACAACATTATTTCTGTTTGTGTTTATAATAGTCAAACCAATAGAGATGTGCAAAATTCTAATATAAAAGAAAAAGGAACTTATAAAAACACTGTTAATGTGACAAATAGGAGTCCATTATAATTGTATTACTTTATTTAATAAACTTCTGGAGAACATTAAAGAGTTGAAAAATAATAAAATTAAATTTAAAATAGTAACAAAGTGTTTGCTTAATCACTTCTTTCACATACTTGCTTAACAAACAGACAGAATTAGATGTATATTAATATAAATGTTGGGTAAATAATATTATGGCAATTTTATTTTATTTTTACAATTTCTTACAAATCATAATTCATTTGATACAGTTTAACCCCAGCATGTCAATAAGGTCTATTATATACTGATACTTGTGTAAAATGCCATATGCCATATTTATAAATATTTTTATTAAATCTTTATTTATCTGCACACATTTCTAATTAATTTTTGTTGTCTAAATTAGACAATGATTGAATTATTTTTTTAATATTAAATACTGATTTATAAAATTTAGATCTACGAAATACTGATTTGAATAGTGAAGTATTTATTCAAAAACTGAATCGTGCTCATGAAGCATTATCACAGCAATCAGATGGCAGTGGTTCCAGTACAGTTAAAACTCTAAGTGCTAGTTTTGGACCTAAGTGGCCTTATAAGCGAACAATGTCTGCACCTGCATCAATAGTGCCACGGCAAGATCCGAAACAAGGTAAGTAATGTGATGCCTGCTTGACCTGGGTATGCTAGGATCCTTGTTAATGAGCACCCATAAATCATATTGAATGCCAAAATGTGATTAACTCCTTGTACATATTAACTGTAGTAACCCTGTAAATAGAAAATACAGTAAAACTAATTCAACTCCTGGCTTATTCTAAATTTGCTAGGAGGTGCATACTTATGCTTAACTAAGGAGTTTAGTTTTATGCCTCATTAAATTTCACTGCTAAATATTACTCTGATTTCTTAATCAGAAATAATTGAATATTTAAACAAATAAATATAATAAGATGATAAAAGTTATGAGAGCACTGTATAATACTTCATGTGATTTAAACTCAACTGTAATAAAATGTTAAATTATTTATTTGAATAAAGTGATACTATACTAACAGTACTATTTATTAAATTTTTCTTTTGATAGGTATTTATGATTTTTGAAAAAGACCATAATATTTTAAAAGGTTTTAAGTAAAAACTTTCATTTATGTCTGCTGATGTTAGAAACAAAACAATTGCTCAAGAGAAATAAATGACATCATCCTACTTAATATAGAATTATTAGGTTTAAAAATTACTTATATTATTAAAAAAATTAAACATTATGATAATTCTCACTTAAAATAACAAATAATACAATTTATATGTAATTTTAAAAATAATTTTGACATTTGTATAAACAATTTTCAAGAAAATAATTAATTTAATATATTCAATAATTTTTGGTGTACAAGTGAGGAAGAAATGATAGTAAATGTCTATGAATAAGTATTAATTTTCCTTAATTTTATTTCCCAAATATGTACTTTAGGATATTGTTCTATTTCATCACATCAACAAAAAGTAAATTTTTCTATGTACAATATTATTCAAACTGTTTTATTATCAGCAGATTCAGAAACTGTTTATTTTGAGCATTCTGTTTTTGTATATAGCATTTCCTGTTTATATTTAATTAAGCAGCAGCATGAAGAAAAATAATCACAGTGGCCCAAATCATATTATTATATTTTGATCAATCTATGCCAATGTAGTCATAACTGTAAATTACTGTTTCACAATTCTGAATACTTATGGAGGGCCATTAATGACCACGAACATCACATTCTGGTTTTGTGGAGGCATATGTTGCTCATTCTATCCAGGGGAAATGCTTGTATTAAACTGAAGGCAGGAATCAGCTTAATTGAAAGGAACATCAAATTGCAATTGTTTCCATTACAAATATTGCAGATTGCCATGGCACACCTAATTGGTAACATTCTTGGATACATAAATGGTATTGGCATGAAAGAGAAAGAGAGAGGAATTCATTTGACAACTGAAAATGAAGTTCAGTCACCATTACAGGCAGAATACACTATTCAAATATTTGGAAGCATTGGCCTCCATCTTTTGGAGACTGTTACTTGGTTCATAGGATATATATATATATATATATATATATATATATATGTAATTGCAATATTGGTTTGGAAAGAAAAAAGAGATAGGTTGTGGTTTACCTGAAAGTGAAGTGCGGTGTTGCCATAAGGAACTGAAGGTTGTTCTTCAAATTTTCGGAGGCTCTCAGCCTCACTTCCTGTGTGCCAGCTGGCTGGAAAATGTGAAGGGTCTTCTTTGTCCTGAAGAAGGAGGCTAACACCTCAGATAATTTGAATAACTTCCTACTGCCCTGAATTCTGATGCCAAGCATCAATTTTAGATAAGTCAACCACTATCTCTCTCTCTCTCTCTCCTTTCCATGTAAATTGTTTTAATTATATATATATATAAAATTTCAATTCACATACTTAAAGCGTCATGCTGAAAAAGCAATCATTCTGTAAAGTGATATAACATTTTGAAGCAATTCTGCCATATATTTTTATAAAACCATTGCTGAATATTTTATTAAGAGGGTCAATATTTATAACAGTTAAGAAGATCCATATTAATTGATTCTTAATTCTTCTCTTGTGGATGTTTTATTAAGGTTAAAAAATATAAATGAAATATTGATAAAATGTTTTACTTTTCCTGACACTACAAAGTGCCTTCAAAAAATAATTGGGTAAGTTGGTGCCTCATGTAACTTTGCTCTCTTATTATATTTAAATATACTTGATGGGAATGATTTTGTTGATCAGAGAAGGAGAAGGTGTACAACCGCCAGTACTCAGCCCCCATCCTCAAGCGCAAGAGTTCCCGGTTCGGACTTGGTCAGTTCCTAGGCTCAATCCCCCCCAATAACAGTTTGCCAGGTAGTGTAGCTGTAGTGGATGTGCAGATGGTGACATGACATGGCGTCAGATGGTAACCGCTGTTGACAGAAAGCTGCCTCTCAAGCTCTGCTCTGTTTTGTTTCTTATTAAAAATGGCCTATTTTTTATATTATTCTTTTAAAGTAAAATTTTAATAATTTTTCCTTAGTTTAAGTTATTCAATTTATTTTAAATAAGAAATTAACTGTATTGTATTTTTATTGGCATAATTTTTGTTTTGGTAAAAATTTATACAATATATTTTAATGTTATATTTCTTTACAACATATATAAAGACTATTTTGATTTATATTGTGTAACATACTTCATTAAGGGATTATTGTTTTAATGCTATGACAAATTTTTACATTTTATTTTAATAAATTTATAGTTTTGTATAAAATGTTATATTTTCCTCAAAAAAATAATATAGAAACCTTCTTTCGCAATGCTTGGAAACTCTACAGTTTTGCATGTTTTGCTTACAGTAGATATCAGTAGCCTGTGCTTGGTGTTGAATTTTTACAATTATTCTGATATAACAGAAAGCATATAAATTTTTCAGAATGCTTATAAAATAGTTTATTCACTTAGTGAAGACTTGATTGTTATGAGAAACAAAGTATATTTTAAGTTATGAAAAATATACATTAGAACTTCTAAGTAAGTATAATAAATAGTTTATAATGAATTTATCTTTTATATTTACACATCATATTTGATAGAAACATTTCCCATAATATTTGAATTACATAGTATTATAATTAATGTTCTTTGTAATTATTTTACTTTTTAATTATGTATTTATAGAGTTTACTTACATTGACAAATGTTTTTCAGATCTGAAAACTATTTGCAAATGTAGGCCTAAATAAAATTTAAAGATTGAAAGCGTCCCCAGTATAATTGCTGCAGAAATCGTTCTCAGGTTTCCACACAGTAGGCCTACAACAGTGATTAAACCAATTTGTCAACCACATCATCTTCCAGGCAAAGATGGAAGATGCCGACAGAGCTTCTGG
The DNA here is from genome assembly GCA_037074705.1 of Zhengitettix transpicula. Classification (NCBI taxonomy): domain Eukaryota; kingdom Metazoa; phylum Arthropoda; class Insecta; order Orthoptera; family Tetrigidae; genus Zhengitettix; species Zhengitettix transpicula. The sequence continues at coordinate 23,371,663 of CM073595.1, read as the reverse complement.
TCATCAAAATGCTGCAGTTTAATTGCTGTTGTACCAGTGTGGAAACCCAAGAACTCATGCTGTATACAAAATTTATTTCAGAAAAAATAATTATTTCACTCTTTGTTTAATAAAATTATTATGAGCAGAAGTCAACTATTTTCTTTGTAATTGTCAAACGTAGGTTTTCCCGGTGTAAATGTTGGATGAAATTCTCTCGGGATTCCAGCCGGGTAAGCTAGAAGATGATAACGAAGAATGTTATCGAAACGTCGCGAGCATTCAACAATCTTACCCGGCTGGAATCCCGAGAGAATTTCATCCAATATTTTCTTTGTAGTTTGAATGATTAGTATTATGGATATTTTGCTTCAGCCACATTCTTGATGTTTGACCTTGCTTTGATTTTGAATATTTTAAATGTCATAAATTATTGATTGTGCATGTACCACGATTACAGTGTATATAAATGTGAATGTCTATCATGTTCTATATAATTGTAAATATTACACAAAACCCTTAGAAGTTTGGATAATACTTCACCAAAAGTAATCTATAACATTAAAATTCTAATATGAAAAACAGTTAAAGTTACAAAGTAATAAGATTTTTTTGTGAGATTAATATGGTAAATTTGTTTTTTAATTAAAATGTATATTATTACTCTATCCATTTCTCATCTACAAAACTATTAATCCATAATAAGACTGCCTACATTTGCCTGGTCAGGAACTTGACCTGTTGTCCGAGATGGTTAAAGTGTCTGTGAACTGAGCAGATTAAGTAGGTTCAAGTCCTGCCTAGATCAAATATTTTCAGTCTTTACTTCTTCTTCCTGCCTTCTCCATGCTTTGAACATATGCTTTCCTTTGTGCATGATTTTACACCTGAGCATATGATTTCACATAAAGTGTAATCTTCCTATTTCTCCTATTTATTTGTATCCTTCTTCCTGACCAAGGTCCAAAAAATATATTTTTTGTGATCTTGGTATGGATAGGAAAGAGAGAGAGTTTGTGGCATACATGAAATTGAAGCACAGTGTAGATGCAGGGGACCTTCCTGAAGGAGGAGGCTGAGAACCTCCAAAAATTTGAAGAATTTCCTTCGGTCCCCTGTGGCTACATTCATGCTTAAATTTCAGGTAAGCCACAAACTCTCTCTCTTTCCTTTCCATACCAAGATGAGAATTATTTTTGACAATTTCATATCCTTACGTATATAAATAAAAAAATTAATTCTATTTACAGATACCAACAAATTTATGGAATAATTGGTTATCCTTTTGTTTGAAATATTTTTTGGCATTTGGCAGTATTAGGAATATGCTATTTCACAAAGAAAAGTAGAAGATTAAGTTATTTTTTAATTGTTTCATAATTAGCTGAATTTATTTTAATAGTTACCTTATTTTTTAGATTTGCCTGAAAAATGTATTTTGTAGTATTGTAAGGTTGATTAAAAGTCAACCCTATCTTTGGAATTATACTGAATACTTGGAATGTGGAACAGTAACAATTTTACATATTTCCCAATATTGTGCTTTTAGTTTAAAGGATAATTTCATCAGTCATTATTAATTAAATGGTTTCTGACTTTAATCCAAAATTCAATTTCTTAGCATTATATTTGAAAATGAAATAATCTAAAATAATACCATGGATATATTTAGACAGCGCTCAGTTTAGTAATTGGTTTATTTCATTTGGTCATCTTTCCTCTCACAATTATATTCTTTTAATTGAACAAATATTTGGATGGTATACACTTAAGCCAAAATATTTATTTTAATCAAAAATTATATTAGATTATAAAAGAAGTTAGTCATACTTTTGTTTCTCTACTATATCTTCATCAGATAAATTGGTGTCAGTGTATAATGGTATGACTCACTCAGCAAATTTTATCCACAGAGAAACAAAAAACATCAAAATAAATTAAATCCAGTGTGTTTTGCCTTACGTTTAAAAATATATAATTTTTGAGTATTTATGAGCGAATGAATGTGATAATAAAATCATTATTGTCTTATAAATGACTCACATATATTTTCCAACTATGCTACTCAATTTCTATCATAGTGCCAAAGTTTTATTCTTAGTTTAAGCTATTCTGTCTGTAACTTTCATGTTTGACTATTTGTATTATATCTTGTTACACGTTTATGTTCCTAATGTGAATGTTTTTATGATTACCTATAATTATTTCTCCATCTCTTTTTGGTGCACATATAATATTAAACATTTGCCAAATGATTTGTTTCCAAGTTTCATAAAAATTAGTTTATATGTTTCTAACGTGTTTAATCCTAAACTTTATTATTGCTGTATAATGGACTTGTAAGCTTTTATTTTAATACCTGACAAATATTCATGTTGTATACACTTCTGGTTGTATGAAATTTTAAATGGAAAATATGGTTGTTAATTCTACACTACGCACAGAGTTAATGGAAAGTTCTATGTCAATGAATTAAAGTTACTGGAATGGTTTCATTAAAAATAAATCTCTGTTGGTATGATATTAAAAAACAGATAAAAATTGTTTTCAATTTTTTTGTTCAAAATAATTTGCACATTGTAATAAAATTTATTAATTCTTCACATACAATTGTACAATGTGGTACATCAATAGCACATATGATGATGCTGTTAATACTATATTGATATCTATATGCTTGTATATTTCATTCACAATTTTATATTCTCAATCTTTTCATTTTTTGCTATGTGCTATTATGTATTTGTGGTTTTGAGATTGCTTATCTGCATCTGTAATATGCATCTATAATATTATATAATCATGATGATTATATAATAAACTACTTTATAATGTGTAATATATTCATAACAACAGTTTTATTGGTCATGTGAATTTTATACTCATTGAGACAAATATCTTGAGCATAGATTTTATTTTAATTTTTATCTGGAACTCTGCATTAACGTAGAATGTTGCTGTTCAGGGTTTCCATAAATAGGAAATAAGATGTAGGGAGATAGTAGTATAATAGGGGTTGGAAAATAACAGAAATGTTATTCAGGGGATTGATTCAGATCATCAGCTAAAACAGTTTGCACAGTAATAGGGACAGGGAACTTACTTTATTTCTTGAAAGACTCAGGATTTGAAAATGTTGGACAATGATACAACTGAATTACATTATTCTAACATAATCCAGATCATTAGGATAAACCTTCAAATAGCACTCATTCTTGTGGACATGCTTATAATTTGATTGTATCTATTAGTACATAATTTTAAAATAAGTTACTGTTGAATAGTTAAATACTAAATGCTGCCTAAATTATGGTGGCTGATATTATAAATTATGTTTATCTTCAAACAGATGGTCATATACATTCACTCAATGCTGCTGATGATGGTAACCTTGTAGGCTTCTTACATCGTGCCATTGACCTGGAGGAAGCTGATCGTGAGACAATGCATTTACTAGTGTTTCTATTGATGCAATTTCTTTCCAGATCTGATCAGGTAATAGCAGTAATATGTGGACCTATAATTGTTTTAATATTGTTCAGATGCATTGAATGCACAATAACTAAGCTGCCACAATTTGAATGAACAATTTTAGTATTGACCCCAATGTTTATATAAATCACCAATATATATATATGTATACACACACACACACACACCTATATATATATATACACACACATATATACATATACATATACACATTTGCAATGTGGATGGAAAGTAGGAGAAATTAAAAATTGTTGACAAACCTTGCACTGTATTTTACAAGACATTGAAAATTTTTCAGAATGCAAACTTTTGCTACAGAAGTCCAAAGTTTCTTACCATGTTAATTTCAGCATGTCTTTTTGTCTTTAGAAACATAGATACAATAGCTCATTTTATCTTAATTTTCTAATGAATATTTAACATCTTTCCTGTTTAGGCTTACCCAAGTGATGAGAAAGCTCTTGCAAAAACTCAAGGTATAGTTTTACGCCACTTAAACTTGCTATTGGGATACAATCAAAATGAGCGAGGTTTTCATATTTCTCCACAAAGACTTAGGTAATGCTTGATTATAAGATTCCTTCTAACAATTTTTCATTATTTTTATATGTATTTTTTTACTTATTCAATATGAAATATAAACTTTAAAAAATAATTCGCTGTCTCTATTTCTTATCTAAATGTGTTATATATATACATACATATATATGTCAGATTTGCCATAGGAAACTAGAAATTCCAAGCAACTGTAGTGCTTGATAGCTGAGTATTTGTTTAAGAAACAATGTATTATCATGTAATGTAGTTTTAGTATTAGAAGTAATACCAAAGTTTTATTGTTATATTGATATAGTACATATAACTTCCACCAAGCAAATGCCCAATTGTAGCATCAAATAAATACAATACAATTATAATAAAATATGTGTCATTTCTAATATTTTTTAAAAACTTATGTCGTAATGTTTTTTATATATCTTCGTAATGCAGTTTATTTTTGTTTTGTTTTGTAGGATGTCTCCAGTATTCAATGTATTTATATCTAATCTTCCACAACTATTGGATCAAAATCAATTGATGGGACGTATGTTACTTTCTACATGCCTTGTACTTCTACAGTATTGTCCATGTCCGCATCATCCCCCTGAATTCCAGACACCAATCTATAGTTTATGGTTTCTAGAACCACATACTCGCCGGTCTTGGCTAATGGCATTGCTTGTTCTCCTATATAAGGTAGTTTTCTAAAGTGTTATAATAAAAGTAAGTAAGTTTAGAAGCTAAATAAATTTTAATAGTGTATTATAAAAATCTTTTGTAAACTAATTTACCTTCATCATCTGTACTTTAGGACTCAATACTGAGAAGTTGGCTGGTGAATCTTAGTTCTGTTTGTGATTCCTTCTGAAAAGCATAAGGAGTAATATTAATATCATTTTAGGGAGATGAAAAATGTTATATTTCTCTGGTCATTTTCAAATAATTTAGAGTTAGACATAATCAAAATTTTATTATGTAACAAAGCCAGTGAATATGACCAACACACCTTATTTAACAGGGTGTTTTTTGTATTACCTGGGACAATATCATAATGCAAACACATATGAAAACCTGACAGATCAACAAGCCCAATCGCACTCAAGTTTACACTGTGAAATCATCTACATGTATGTAGAAAATCTGGAGAAAAAGATCAGAACCTAGTGGAATTTAACTGGGGTTTACAACACACTGAATTTGTAAATTAACACAAATCTGAATACACTACAAAACATTCAGTTATATTAAATACAATCTCTACGAGTTATTGGTATTTAAGTAACAATTTCCCATAAAAAACCAGAAATATTAATAATTTTCTACCAAACATTACCAAATCCAAAATTAATATTATTTTTGGAAGATATTATTTTAAGGATATTTATTATGAATAAAAATTAAGAATTATCTTTATAAGCATATATTTGATGAAGGGAATAATACATAACTTCACACAACACAACTGTATGTTAAATTCATGGAGAATAATAAGAAAATATTCAGTTAAACTGTATTATTGAATTTATTTACTTCCATTTACAGAGAATGAAGCTGAAACTATAATAAAGAACTTTAATGAAAATTATAGTAGTGGTTGGGATATATCTTTACCTATGTACTAAAAAATTGTTTTCATCCTATTATGCACCAATTAACTAATTTAATAAATCTAAGTATAAGTGATAGATTTTTTTACAATGCTTAAAGACAATTGTAGTTAATTAAATATTCAAAAAAGATAATAAAATGGATGTAAATAGTTGTATGCCTATCTAATTAATTTCAGTATTAATATTCTTTTTATCTAATATTAAATGATATATTTATGTATTATATAGATTAAATAGCAACCAATAACAAAATTTGTTCACACACACTATATCAAATAATATAATAGATGGAAAGATATAGGAACGTGTTTGATCATGTCATGGACATTTGATTTAGTAAACCACTCCATTCTATGTTACAAATTGGGACCTTTGCTATTTATATTGTATATAAATGATATGCTATTGTTGATGCAAGTAACACTATATTGTATGCCAATGATACAACTATACTTACCTGGCATCGCAATGAATATAAATTACACGTGATCACACTAAACAGACTGGACCGAATAACTGAATCCTTGACAGCAAATAAAATGAAAGTCCATGCCTCTAAAACAAATATTGGCTTATTCAGTTAGTTGAGAATTGCTCACAGGGAGAAAAAAAGTAATTAGTTTAGATGTTCAGTTCATTAATAATTTAAATTAAATAGATTTTTATTTAATTGAAATCAAATTCTATTATAAATAATAATAAGACTGATAACTTTTACTATTAGCTCTTATCAATTTAGAGGTTAGGATAAGAATACTAGTGTGATCATTTTCGTATGATTATATATTATTATTATTATTATTATTATTATATATATATATAATTACTTATTTCTACTATAAATCATTATATGCAAATGAATCATGTAACTCATTTCTCAATGTATATGCAAATTCATTTCAGTATCAGTACAGCCAACATCCACATAGTACACAATTACAAACTCTAGTAAAGATTGTACTTAATACCTTGGATTCTCAGCACCACAAATGTAGACGAATTCCTGCAACAGTTGTAATGAGTGCATTACCTTCCCGTTCACGAGGTAGCTCATAAAATTATTGAATTTAAGGAATTTTCATTGTATAAGAACAATTTATATAAACTTCACTTCTTTATTCTTCAAACAAATAAATATTATTTATTCACAGTGTGAATATAAAGATTTACTGTCTCCCTAGTTTGTCTCTTTGTTTTCTATTTCATGCTACAATTATTATGAAGGTGTTAATTCAAAAAAACATTCTTGGTGATATTAGTATGTCTTTATTGTATATAATATTAATTGTATAAATATTTTATCAAAAATTTGAATTAGCATGTCACTCGGCAGTAGTATTTTAGGTTTATGGTGTTATGTAAAATGATATTAATTTAAATGTCACTATTAATATTTTATTGTATTTAAATATAATTTTATTATATTTTAGTGTAAATATGTGACCATCTGTATTTCACTATTATTAACAAAGAGACTCTTACTTTCTAATTAATTTTCTTTCTTCAGTTCACAAGAGCATGGTAAACATATGCATTAGTATATTTTGAAAATGTTCAAGTAAAACTTTTGAAGTACCTACAAAATTAGATATATCATATTCAATAGTTATCACACATTAGTGTCCAAATTGCAAGTATTCAAGACTGTCTTGAAAATCTGATTTTTTATTGAAATTATTACAGATGTTAGCCAGCCTTCACTTGGAGGGGAGATAGATCAAGGTGGTGGTTGTAGTGGGACTGGTGATAAATTAGAAACACCTCCACTTTCTCCTTTGTATTCTGTAAATGGAACATCACATGTGTCTGTCAGCACAAAAGCTGGTAAAATACATGCATTATATCATCAAAAATCATTGGGAAGTATAGAAAGATATTCTTCTGCTGCCAAGCCACCTGCAGCTGACCGAAAATTGCCTGACTCAAGATTGTTCTGCAGCCTTGGGTAAATGTTATGTCTATAATTTTTTTAAAAAATATTTGTAATTATATTTTTATTAAATTTTATTTAATTAAATATGAATTCAGTAATACTTTTATATTTAAATTAATATATTGTCTTAAAAAAATAAATGATTTGATATTCTACTTTCTGGTCTGGAGTCAATAGGGATTAGTTCAGTGGAGGAGCACCTGCCTGGTAAGCGGGAGGTCCTAGGTTCGATTCCCCATCCAGTTGACATTTTTCCATCCACATACCTTAATTAACTTAACCATGGCTTATATAAGCTTTCTCTCATATATCTTTGTACTTAATTATATATTATTGTATTTCTTAAATTTATAAAATTACACTTTGAGGGAAATGATGTGTAATACTTTATGCTTTTTAATTTGTAAGCAAGCATCAGTTAATTTTTGAAGATGTTTTTTTAACAATTGTTGATTGTAATATGAATCTATTCTAGTGCTTTATGGCATATCATATTTTATCAATAAGTATGATTTGTTATATAGATACTCAATTGAAGCTGATACGACAGAGTCAGAGTTGGCTGCTATTCCTGAAAGCCCAAAATCTGATAGTACACTCCATGGCAGTGCACAAGTAAGTAACGAAATATTGTGCTGAAATTGGTCAATAAACTCTTGCATGTATTGTTTGAGTTAATATATTTAACTTAAAAATAATTTACATGTTATACAATATATCAAGATTAATGTTTCTGCAATCCAATTATATTAGATATCCAGGCTAGGTAATGAATGTGTGCTGTCACTGATGCTCATTTTAATTGACTGAATGTCATGAATCTGTCTCAGATTTTTAACTTTGTTTCTAAAAGTTTCAGTTTTATTTTTATATAATCCTCATGTATGGTTATAAACACACCACTTTCATGGACATAATCATAACAACAAAAATGTAGAATGAAAAATATTATATCAATAAACGTGAGCAGACATATAAACTAGAAGTAATACCAGCTGATACACACAAATTAATTCAATGTTTTCTACTTACAACAAATAACTGCAGTAGAATTTTTGTTGCATTTATTTCAAAGAACAAAAACTGCATATTTTGTATTAAAATAAATAATATTCTAAGTGATATTTTTATTGAACTAAAGGCCATTTATTCTATTTTAATCATTCATAAGTTTGATATTACCAATCAGGGATCTTTTGAAGAAGCCATCAGTTGTGATGATTCACTTCCAAGACTTATGACTGCAGTAACACTCAGCAATCGAGATGTGACAAAAATTGTTGTGGAGAATAAATCATTAGTAATAGATCAACATAAACGACCTCTTTGGTTTCTTGGAAGTGAAGAAGATAGTTTCCAGGTGAATAATTATTTTAAAAAAACTTGTTTGAAGTTTTAAAACCATATTCAATATTTTACACCTTTTTATATGTCAATGAAATACTTCTCAGATTGTAGACAACAGTGAGAAAGTAAAAATGATGGTGACTGCACCTCCATTAGTGTCAGTATCTATATCACAACAAACTAACAAAACAAATAGTAATTCACATCTAACAGCTACTGAAATAAGCAGGTTAGTTTATTTAGTACATTATTTTTATAATAAATAGTAAGGTTATCAAAGCAGGTTTTATAAGTGGAGGTGACATGCTGTATTTTATAGAAAGTAACTTAAAATATTTTAATATTATGAATGCACTGTAGCCTTATATAATAATGATCTTTCATAATTGCCCTTATTAAGTTACTTTGAATTAATTTTACTTGTGTAACTGCAATAGAACTTTGAGTGATGCATAGAACTAAACTGACAAAATTGAGGAAAATGGCTTAACTATACTATTTAAAATAATAATAGACCTTCTAATTAGTATCATATTGTTAAGCATTGTCACAAAATTATCTGAATGGCATTGTATTGGTATTTTAGCCTAGAGATGTGGCCTGAAAATCCTCAACATGGGTCACCCATTCCAAGACCCTTAGGACGACAGAAACGAATTAATGAAACACAGGCCATTCCTTCAGTCAACTTACCAGGAAAGCAACTTCCATGGCAAATTGAATTACACAAACCAATTTCTGCTCCATCTGTGGAGAGGTTGCTTCCAATAGGAGCCACACGTTTAGGTTAGTTAATTAAAATTTGTAACATTATATCATATCATTCCTTACATTTTACAATATTTATTTTAACTTGATAATTATTATAATTAATTTAGTTTAAAGTATACCACAATTTTAATGTAGTTTGTTTAATTCACCTAATTTTGAATTTCATAGATGACTCAAATGATTTAAACCTGCATTATATTCACAATATAATTTTTCTAAAAATTTTTTAAAAAAGTTTGTTGTATTTATATTGTAAATTATGCTATCATATTTAATCTTTGTCAACCTGACTAAATTTGAAATTATATAAGTAAGTTTGTTCACATAATTGTTTTATTGAAATTATAATTTCTTAGCATTTTTAGTAAGGGGCTAGTAATCTATATAAAAATGTCCATTGTTCCATATATAATTATCCTCCAATGATAATAAATATTTTCCTTTACCAAACAGAATACTGTGAAATAGAATATTTTTGCATCTTTATATTTCTCAAATCTATCAAATATTTTTCTTATGGGCATTTGTTGCTTTTGGCCTTCAATGGTGTTATATGGACCTTTAACTTGCTACTTACAAAGAAAGTAAGCCTTGTGTCTATTCTAGTACTTGTATCTTCAAAGCATAGTTAACTACTGAACAAATTGTTACTGCGATTGTTTTTTATGTAAGGAACTGTGGTTAAAATTATAGGGGAAACTTTCTGCATCCAATACAAGAATGGTTCCATATGGTATAACGAATAATTGGATGATATCTATAACTTATAACTCACATATTAATTTAAAGTGCAACAATTTAGAAGCTAATGTTGTGTTTAATCGTTTTAAATAACTTTATTTGATGCAGATCTATTAGTTATTACACACTCGATTACACTGCTATTGTTTTATGAACGCTGTTGTCATAACAACTGTTATTTGACATCTTAGAAATATATATATCTTCTTTGTGAATAGTATTTAAAATTTAAATACTTAAATTAAACTTCACTTTAACACTTTCCCTTATTTGAATTTTAAATACTTCACTTAAACTTTACTTTAATACTTTCCCTTATTTAAACTTTAAATAAAAAAAAACATCTTTCAAATTTTAACACAAAAGTCCCATCTTGGAACATAAAATTCTTAGTCTTAATATCCGCCACTTGATCTTCAGTAGATATATACTGAACGCTCAACTCTCCTTCCATCACTTTTTCTCGAACAAAAAAGTACTTAATCTTGATATGCTTAGTGCGATGATGAAATTCTGGATTTTGTGACAGTCTCACCGTTGCCTGGTTATCTATTTGAAGAACTGGTAATTGTTTCAGAATCCCAATATCTTGAAATAGTCTTTTCAGCCAAATGATCTCTTTGACTGCTTCTGTTGCTGCAACACGTTCTGCCTCAGTTGTAGATGTGGCAGTCATAACCTGTCTTTGACTTAGAAATGAACTTGCTACCTTCTTGTCTTTGTTTATTTGCATTTATCACTAATGCTTCATGTACAGTTTTGTCACATTCCTTGTTTGCATTCTTCAAAAAATTTCTCTCAAATGTACTCAATTGAACTGTCAAATCATCAAATGTTCGTTGCTCATCCTTAGTTAATAACATCCAGCTAGACTGAAAAGATTCAAATTTAGTTGGTAAAATTTGCAAAGTCTTACAAACTAACAAAAGATCTGGCAAGGCATTTTCTTGTTTAGTTGTGAGTCCATTATTCAATTCATTCCATAAACTTCTTATTTTGGAAATTTGTGTTGAAACGTATCCACTTAAATGCGAAAAAATCTACACACAACTTGAAAAGTTGATCTTTGGATGTAGACTCAAATAATTTCTTTAATGCATCCCAAGCATCTTTCGCAGATTCCTTGTCCATTATTTTCTGATAAACTCCATCAGTAACTGAGATTTATGTCATAGATTTTGCATAACTGTTTGCTTTGCGATACAAATCAGATTTCTCCTTGTACTTGCTGATTTGCACTTCACTAGCATCTTTTGGTAAAGTTTCTGGTTTAAGTAATTTTCCATCAATTGTATCCAGTGCTCCTTCATGGTAATCTAATAAATCTCGAATTTTTCTTTTCCAAACTGGCCAATCTGTCTCACCAGTTAATGGTTTAATGTGTCTGGACAAATCCATGATTTTAACCAAAATAAAACTTTTTATGTATTTTCTTAATTTTCTTGACTACTGTGCTTTTGCAAGTGTGCTTAAAACTTATTTCCACACATGACAAACTAATACAATTCAAAAAAAATTGAAGCTTCTGGAAAATACATAACTCAAATTGTTGCCGCTTTTTCTATCGACATTTAAATCTTATTGTTCTTATTGGCGTAACTGGTAACCATAACCTGTTGTGTTTAATCGTTTTAAAGAACTTTATTTGACGCAGATCTATTAGTTATTACACACTCGATTACACTGCTATTGTTTTTTGAACTCTGTTGTCATAACAACTGTTATTTGACATCTTAGAAATATATATATCTTCTTTGTGAATAGTATTTAAAATTTAAATACTTAAATTAAACTTCACTTTAACAGCTAACATTTGTGTTAAGGTTGTGTCCAACAGGAACACTATTAATAACTGCTTCAGAAACATATGTAGTACTTATAAAAATATCTCCAAATTACCTACATTGTGTTGACAATTTTTAGCATCAGATATATATCAGCATCTTAAGATGAAGTGACATTGTCAAATTAATTAATATGGACAGGAAACAGGGAATCAGAGTGGTTGACTTACCTTAAACTGAGTTGGTGTTGCCAGGCTAGATAGTAAGGAATGTGCAAATTTTCAAGGGCCCAAGCCCCCTCAGGACAGGACAGGACAGAACTGAACTGCACATTGTTTATTTTACCATACATGTTACAAATAGCAAATGTAATACACAAGAAAACTTATTAAATTGTTAAAATAAATGCTACACTATTTTTTCCACTTGAATTCTTCATTGGTAACATTTTTACTCAACAGTTCCTCAATTAAAAATTCAAGTTTGTATACACTAGAACTATTATTAACACTATGTACACTGTAAGTATTATGTTTCATCATATTAGTATTTTTAGATTTAGACTCATCTATAAGTATAGTAAGGTTTAAATTGGGCACATCATTAAAATTTTCAGTTACATTATATTCTGACATGGTCATTAAAGAGACCATTCCAGTGAAAGCTTTCATTTAAATCCTAAAGTTAATTTTCCTCTATTTTCTAGAATTAGACATTAAGTGTTGCTATTAAAATTAATGGGGAGAGTATTTGTTATCATAACTACAAAAATATATGGATTGTTTCTCAGTGGAAAGAACAGTCTATGGTTCAGTTACCTCCTTTTCTTTAACCCCAAAGAAAAAAACCTGCAATGTACAATCTGGTGACCTAACATATCTGCCAATCTATTGACCATTGTAGTCAGGATCTAATACTTCCCCATGCTGTTCTAGACTAATGTGGGTATGGTAGTTGGTGGTTGAGTTTGGTATCATTGGATATCTCTGTTATGTTATTACGAGTTGAATTTAACGGCCCATTTTTGTGATGATATGGGTTTTAGTGTAATCCCTGTTCCTAATCCCAGGGAGAAGGGATATAGGATAAAATTTAGTGTTAGAGGAATGATGTTTTTAAAATATCAAACAGGTCTACAGTGCTGTATTCATTTTTAGTTGATCTTCTTTCAATTTTTACAATATAGCTCAATTTTTGTATGGTTTTATTCCCATTTTGACTTTTGTCAATCACGGCATCATATGTGAACTAAATGCTTTCAATTTCTGGTCAAATGATTGTAACTATTTCTCAAAAATTGAAATCTGCAATAAAAAGTAGGTGTTACATTTAAGTATTTTTACCCCCTTTTCCACCTGTAGAAGGTGGGGATTGGAAGTCAATTTTGATATCATGGGAAGTTACCCTTCAAGATGAACAAATTTTATTCCTGAATGATGATACCCAAAATGAAATTAATAAAGGTAATGAGCCACATTCTGAATGGTTGATAAATAAATGACTTTGTGGGAAGGACAACCTGTATTTCAGGCACAGTGGAATGAACTTGAGTCCTAAAATGGCTAATGTAAGAACATAATGAATGGACAGAGATTATTCTGAACTGAAACACCCACAACCATAAAAAGCCAAGAGGATGGAAATTTGATGCGTGGGCTTAGTTACATTAATTAGATGCCACATTTAAACTGGATAAAACAGCAGTTTTGGGAATAATGAAGAATAATATTCATAAATATATAAGAACACGATGGAAAAAAAGAGTTTTAATAGCTCTACTGCTGATGATGACTACATATGTTTTATAAATATTAGTACAAAATTTAAGGGCAGGTAGGGCACATAAAAAAGCATTGAGAATTGCATAGCCCACAATTGTAAATGTCATCTTATGTTGCCAAATGGTGCTGTTCGCAACACAGTAAGGAAAAAATAAGTTTGTTTATCTGTCATTCCAACAGTAGTTGTGGTGAGAAGAGCATGAAACATTATACAAACACGGAACTGGCAGACATGCACATAGTGTATTGATTGACCGTTGGCAATGCATGATCAGCTGAATGACTGTTGAATGGTTCTCACTGTGATATATAAAAGACCACCATTTTCTTTGAATGTGCATCACAATTTCTGTGAATATGGGTCTTTAAGATATAGTAGGGATAGTGGGGAAAGTCATTAAGTGATTCAAATGCCTCCATGGAACACAATGTGTTTGCTATTGTAGAGGGAAAACCAGGATGAATTCGGAGCAGTGGAGGCCTACAATTGTTTTGTAAGTCAAATTCTTATACCCATATCTCCAAAGGCTACAGTCACTGCACCGCACAGATCATCCTGCAATAAATTTTTCTGTTACCTCTCTCTCTTAATTTCTTGTACCTTTTCTACTTCCCTATGATATTTCTGGTCATGAGGTATAATGCAATTCTAAATTCTGTGCCCAACTTCCCTTTCAAGTTTGTAAAGTACAGTACAGTGTATCTAAGTTTAAAATAGCTAAAACAAAATAATTAAATTTTTAATTGAGCCATAAATATACATTTTATACATATACATATAAATATAAAGTTTATAAGGAAATTTACCAACTAAATTAGAAAACATGTACTTGTGACTGATAATCAGGCTATATTGAACCATAATAACTCTTGAAAGATTGCTTATGAATGTTTTGCATGTTTTACTTTGAGACTTTGTACAAATGAACATTATTTTACACTGACATTAGTTATTCTTAATTAGTTAGAATTGTGCTGTTATTAGGAAAATTTAATATAATTAAAATATTCTTAATATATATTGTGAACATTAGTTCCATTGTAAACTTTAATGTAAGTAGTAAGAAGTATTTATTTGTGATTTACTTGTAAATATTTATTAGGGTATTTATATGACACAGCTCTTTATTTAATTTTGTAGATACTGTATTCTAACATTTATTTATAGAATTAGATTATATATATATATATATATATATTGTAATAGTGAGAATGTGACATTGTCAAAAATATTGGTATGGAAAGGATAGAGAGATAGGTTGTGGCTTACCTGAAAGTGAAGTACGGTGTCGCCATGAGGAACTGAAGGTTGTTCTTCAAATTTTCGGAGGCTCTCAGCCTCCTTCTTCAGGAAGGAGTGTTACACCATTCCGTGCACCGGCCGGCTGCGGTGCACGGAATGGTGTAACACTCCTTCCTGAAGAAGGAGGCTGAGAGCCTCCGAAAATTTGAAGAACAACCTTCAGTTCCTCATGGCGACACCGTACTTCACTTTCAGGTAAGCCACAACCTATCTCTCTATCCTTTCCATACCAATATATATATATATATATATATATATGTAACTCTTTCTGTAGTCCCTTATGAATACTATACTTAAAAATTTAACATAATTCAATAACATATTATTCCATTACAGCACAGCCTAACTAAAGAAAGTGTATTTGGTATTATTAAAGATGCACATATAAATCAATGTAAGTACTTATACCCAGGAAGCTGCACACAACCAGCAGTTAGATTAGCATGTCATTGTTCTTTTGGTTGTAGTGCCAAAGAATGTGGCCTCATCCTTCCATTCGGAAGACACGTTTGGCTCTCCTGAATCTCCTTTGTCCAAGATGGATATAATGACTGTTGGTAAGCACTACCAACACTGTGGTGTCCATTCCCCTGTTGTATTTCCTTGAATGCTCCTTAGCATGGCACAAATTCATACGTGTGATGCACGCTGCAGAAAACTTCATATAATTTTATGTGATAATTAGATATCTACAAAAAGTTCAATATGGCATTTAATAAAGTGTTCCCAAAACTATGGAGTAGATTTTAAAACTATGTTATAGTATTTGTGAAAATCAAGATGATATGAGTTTTTATATTTACAATATCATTACAAAAATTTCTTTATTTAAAAATTAAATAAAAGAAATATTCCTAGATTATATAATTGTATGTAATAGATTATTTAATTAAAAATGTTGATTATTCATATTTATATATCTACTATGCAACAATTGCATTAAAATATGTTGATCATAATAACAGTGGTTTGCTGTTTTTCAATTAAAAACTTGCTCCCAAAATTATGTGTTGAATATTATAGTCTTTTGTTTTGTTTGAGAATGTTAAAGTATATTATGTTTTGAAACTTAAAAGGCATCAGTTCACTTCCTATTATAATGGTTACTAATTTATATAACTAGTCTTCAAATATTTTCAGTAGAAAAGTAATGAGTGAATTTTTACTGTATCATTTATACTATGAAATGACTTTCCTGGTAAGGGTTTAAATTAATTATTTGTCAATTCAGCAGTTTACTCTGATGGTTACAAAAAGAAAAGACAATCAAGAAGTGCAGTTGTTAGTGAGAATTAATGTGTGTTCATATGTGATTATTTATGAAAAGTTTTCTTTTGTTGCTTATTAAATAGATAATTTTTCACTTTTAGTAATACCTTTTTCACACTTACATGTTTTTCACTTTTGAGTGCTGGGTCAATGCATTATATTATATTTTTTCCCCTACTGAAATCTGCTCTTTTGGGGTTTTAGATTTATTCCAGGCTCATTGCTAAGTCTTATGTAAGGGTTTCATTAATTTTCTTACAGTTTATCTGTAAATTTACTTCAACAGCAACAATATTAGTGTTATTTTATCACAATTTTCTCTAGAGCGGGCAAATTTAATTAGTCCCTGTATGTTTTGTACCATATTTTTATCACATTAAATTTTATTCTTTTGCTTATTTGAATCAACATTGTGAATTTATAACAGTAAGTTAGAAAAAGCAGCTAACCTCAATATTAAATGAAGATTAGAGTCCACAATATTAGAGAAATCTGTAATATATGTTTATCCCACAGGTAAGCCACTTTCTGTGTGTATGTTTTTCATCCTAATAATATTTTTAAGGCTCTCAGAATGTAATTCCATCATCATGGAATACTGTAACATTGTTCCTACAGTGGGTATATTCACAAAAATTATAAAATGGCTTAGCCTTGTATCTAAAGGAATGTTGTGCTAGAGTAAATAAATAATAAGATAAGAAAATGCTAAATTTTAATAATATTGATTGTTATTTTCATCTAATTGACAGGGTTTGTTGTCTGTGAAACTGTTTTTGTTTTTGTTTTGTATTCTCATTTATAGTACAAAAATTAAATGAATAAAGTCTTAGACAAATCAAGCCGTGTTTATTTTGCACTTGTGTGTTAGCTTTCTGTGTTTGCCACAGTTTTTTTTTAAAAAATCTGTTTATCTGTTATGTTCCTTTTTATAGCAACAGCTTGATGACATTGTATGAATGAAAGTTTCATGTTACCAACCCCGAAAAGAAAACTAGTCGTAGGAAGTAATTTGGAATGATTGTATTAGACATTTGATTTGTATTCCATGTCAATGACAATTTCGAATTGACTTTATTCAGTATTAATTATGTATTGATTTAGGCTCTCCAATTGAACTGGACAGTGAAAATAATGCATCGTCAGAAGTTACATCAACATGCAGCGCATCACAACTTGAATATCCAATGCCTGAGAGACTCCTCCACATAGGATCATACCAAAAGGAAAACATTTCTTGCCTTGTGGAACATGTCAAACAGGCTCTAAGCATTCCAACAGGTATATTAAGAAAACAATTATTCCATAATTATATTTTTTTAAATTTAAACAAATTGCTAAATGTAGAATTGTAAAGAAATGTTTTATTATTTTTTAACCAAGAACCATTATTAAATTATTTACTGGTTTGATACAATTTATTTTCAATTTAAAATGTTCCCAGTGGCTTTAGATAAAATATCCCTATTAATAATCCCATTGTATATATAATCACATATTCATTTAAATATATTTAATTGGTGCCCTGATAAATTATTGTTAGTGTAGACTACATTAGTAGCCTGTCCTTTCATTAGATCCTGAATGGGACATGAAGGATTTAGATATAAGTACTTTGTAGGCCAGCCAAACTGTGGCATAAGGATGGAGGAATTTTGCATCAGGTCGGGAGTCGAATAGGATTGGCTTAGTGGTCTGAGCAGCTGACTGGTAAGAGGAAGATACTAAGTTCGATTCCCGGTCTGGTTGACATTTTTCCATCCATATTCCTTAATTAAAATATTTTGAGGCTTGATTAAAGCTTTGTGGATTTTTTTTGAATTTCAATATTTTATATTATTTAATTACCCACCATTTTTGTAAGTGTGTGATATTAGTCTAATTGTTTCATTTACAGATCAGACAATGGAAAACCATGTATCTCACATGCACGGAGATCATGAAAGCTATCAACAGTCTAGCTTTATGAAGCAGGATAGTTTTGAAAGATCAGACACTCAGGTAAGACATGGGAATTAAAGTTGTTGCTTTGTCATATTTTTTTGGGAAATTATCTGTCTCCAAATGATTCTTAAAATTGATTAAAATATGAAAAATGCATTATTTTATTTACTTTGTTTTATAATTGTTCACGTGTTTTGTTCTGCTTTGACTTGTGAAATTTTGGTAATACCATAATAGTGTTTTAATTTCTATAAACTACTGAAATAGACTGGAGGCTGTATAAATTATTTAAATTGCAACTTCATTTTCATTTGTGTTATACACATGATTTCTTTCAATAATTTAAAATGAGGAATTATTGCAGACATCCAATCTAACTTATGTATCTGCAACAAAAGATAGAAAGAAAAAATTTTCAGAGGTGTTAGTCAACTTATTCAGGGAAAAGAAAACACATGTGCCAAGTGCCAATGAAGGTGGCACATGGGATATGCTGTCTTGCTTCTGAAGAATGAGGCTAATTCCTCAGAAAATTTGAAAAACTTCCTCCTGTTCTGAATGGCAACACCAAGCTTCAATTTTAGACAAGGCATCACCTTTCTTTCTTCGCTTTCCATAGCAACTGTTTTAATTATTTTGACAATAATATATCCTTATTGGCTTATACAGACATATATATATATATATATATATATATATATATATATATATATATATATATTAGTAAGGATATGACATTGTCAGAAATAAATGTGATATTGATATGGAAAGGAAAGAGAGATAGTTTGTGGCTTCCCTGAAAGTGATGTATGGTGTAGCCATAGGGAACCTAAGGTAGTTCTTCAAATTTTTGGAGGCTCTCATGGCAGTCCGCAGTCGACCGGTGCACAGAATGGTGTAACAGACCTTCCTGAAGAAGGGGGCTGAGAGTATCCGAAAATTTGAAGAACTACCTTCGGTTCCCCATGGCTATACCATACTTCACTTTCAGCCACAAGCTATCTCTCTTTCCTTTCCATACCAATATACCAATATCATAATTATTTTAGCAATGTCATATCCTTACTAATATTATATATGTATGTGTGTGTATATATCTACATACATACATACGTTCCATACACTGACCATATGTGTATGTACATATTGTTATATATAATTTTATTTAAATTATCAATTTCTTTAAATACAAACTTAATATTAATGTCATATTAGAGGTTATTTCTTTTTTTATTTGTAAAATTTCCAAGACTTTCATATAATCATTAATATATCTATGCAGAAAGTAATATTTATGTTAAAATTAAATATTTTTTAGACTTCCTGTTTTTTTGTATATATTCATTTTAATTATCTTCTGACCAAGATAGTAAATTAATGTATTTCAGTGTACATCGCCTGCTCTAACAAGAGAAGATGGCTGCCCAAGCAGGGGAGTTAGTCCTAGACGTCTCATTAAACAGGTTGCTTTGGACTCACCACCACCACATTTGCAAGGTGATGGTGAAGACAGTCACTCACCATTTTATAGAGGTGTACGTTATGACAGAAGACCACATATGACAAGTAAATATTTATTTTTGTTTAAAGTACATTTTAAAGTTTCATTTAGCATTGAAATTTGTTGCAAAATGGGTTAGTTGATATCATCAGTATATAATATTACTTCAAATTATATTACCAGAATGTAAAGTGGGAGACACCATATCTATATTGAAATAAATATAAATTGAAAATCTTATAAATTTTAATAATTATTTCATAAAAATTCATATTTTTATTATTATTAATATTTAATACCAATAATTGTGATAGCTCGTTTTGTTTAATATTTCTTGCTAAATCTTTAGCATAATTAAAATTAACAGTTGTTTCTTTCTTTCTTTCTCTAGTTGTTGATTAAATTAATAAATTAATTATTTCCATCAATTGTCTGTGGTATACTATACTGCTGCCAATGTGTATAACTACTCAAACAATTTAAAAGTTAATTAAACTGTCAGTATTATAATATCTTTTGGATTTTTAGTTAAAAGTAATAAACCTTTCATTATGGTTTTTTATGACAAATAACATTCTGTATTTTGAAATGATTTTATTTTTGTCATATTCTTAACACATAAAACATATTAAGTACTATACTCTCTACAAAATATAACAAATAGATCAATAATTTATAATGTAGACTTCTATGGTGTATTGATTTAATGAAATATTAATTAATTCTTTTTGATAAACTCTCATTGCTGCAGTTCTTTGTATTTCTGGCAGTAAAGGAGCTGCTGTAGATGGCTCCCTATGAATAAAAGTGCTCAGTACAATAATACACAAACCCAATTCTTATTATATATATATTAGTAAGGATATGACATTTTCAAAAATAATTGTGATATAGGTATGGAAAGGAAAGAGAGATAGGTTGTGGATTATCTGAAAGTGAAGTGCGGTGTAGCCATAGGGAACCGAAGGTTTTCGGTGGCTCTCAGCCTCCTTCTTCAGGAAGGAGTGTTACACCATTCCATGCACATGCTGGCTGCAGACTGTATATATATATATATATATATATATATATATATATATATATATATATAAAATATAAGCCAGCAATAGTAGCTCCACTACTCCCCAAAATACTAAGCACTTTAGCAATGTGAGTTTATCAAAATTTAAAATAATATATTTGGCAATATAAAACACAAAATTGGTCTAATAAATAATGTGTGGCAGTTTTATTGTATCAGATTAAAACTAACAATAATTAATAATTATTTATAGTCACTTGATGACAGTGTAAGTAAATTTAACAGAAACATTATGTTTTAATAAGCAATTGACCCAGTTGATAAACTAAGAATCTTTTATTTGATCAATAACTCTTACATTAAAATTGTTTGATCTTGTGTATACTAAAGAATATTATAATATTGAAAATTAAATAATTTTGACACTATCCAAAATGGGAACTACATTTACTAATCCACTTACGAGCAACTTAATTTTGCAAAAGTTAGTTTTGCTCTGTAAGATATTTCTGATTTATTTGAAAAACATTCCATTCATTTTCAGCAAAGAATGAAGATCATTCTCGTAATCGTCAGTGGTCTCGTAAAACTGGTATATTTGCTGTGGGTCAGCATTCGCTTCCTGAAAGACCAAGACGTCCAGGCTCATGGTAAACTTATATGCTTTTAAAGAAAAAATTTCAATTAGGAAATTGCAGTACTGGCTTTTTAATGTAATGTGTCTTTAGGTGTGGCCCTCAGATGGCTCCAGTTTTGGATCCTGCTACTCAACAAGCATGCCATGCAGAATTTCATCTCAAACAAAGCTCTTTTAGAATAGGTGATGAGTGCATCTATGAGAGGTAATATACAAAATATATATAATATATTTCACAGATACAAATATTAACAATTGGTGGCTTTCACATACATTTCTTAATTAAACTTACAATTGTTAGATGAATATCATAAATTTTACTAGATTAATTGGCTTGAAGAAAGCATTTTGTATGTCACAATTTATAATGAATTGCCTTTTTTATTTATTTGACCACTAAAATATCATATTTTGTAAACTGGGAAGGCAATAAGCCTGATTCTTTACTTTTTTCCTTACTTCTCTTAAATCAGTTTATTATGCCTCTTTAATATTTCTAATATAGTATCACAAAAAATTTTCAGTCAAAACTCCCAAAATTTTACTACTTAACTATAAGAATTTAACTGTAAATATAATGACACTTTCTTTAGTATTCATGTTAATTATGAATGCTAATACAATTGTGTATTTTAGGTGTCCAGAATGTGGTTTGATAAAAGAAGAATATAGTGATGAAGAATTGGGTTTGTGTATAATTGTACTAGGCACTTTTATTCACAGGGAGCCAGCTATAGCAGCTCCTTTACTCCCCGAAATACTAAGCACTGTAGCAATGTGAGTTTATCAAAATTTCATATTTAGCACACTAAATTGAATTTGTTTTCCTCTAATCAAAAAATGTGAGGTATTTTTCTTATTAGAATTATTTTTGTTCTTACATGTCCTATAAATATATTAATTCTTTGATTCACAACTATATTTTGCTTTACAGGGTTGCCCTTAATGCTTCATATCCATGGCAGTGTGAAACAAATATATATCTCCCAGGGGGTGCCATTAGTGTGGCTCATCAATTTCTTCGATGTGTGCTTCACCAGCTTGCTCCAAATGGAGTTTTTGTCCAAATGTTTCAAACTAATGTAGAAGGTTTGTCACACTTAAATTATTTACAGATACTAATATTCATAGTTATAATTGCATTATTATGAAAGTTAGTCATTTCAATTGTAGGTATTGGATTGAATAAGACAGAAACATCTTTGTTGTATTAAAATTGGCTTGTATAAAAAACTAAAAGCTAAGAATTCTAGTGTATTTGTTTAAAGTAGACACCATAATTTCATATTCTTTGTCTAAAATATATATCATAATTGCATATACACACAGTACAAACAGCATAGAAAATAAATTGTTATTAGATATTCTTTTGAATCCCATAAAATTAAAATTTAAAGAATCTATTTCTTTTCATTTGATATAATAATACACTTACACATCTGTATGTATATAACTGTGTTTAAGTACATAATTTATGCTATTATTTAACTAAACAAAGAAATAATTGGTTCAACCCTGTACTTTATCTACACCCACAATATTCCTATTATGTCCTCTACCACCACCTCAATATTCGCAGACAATATCACAATCACTTCTCATGCACACGACTACCAATCTGCAACATCCACCTTCAAACATCCTTAAACCTCATCTCAATCTGGGCCAATGACTGGTGCATAGTCATCAATCCTTCCAAATCCATAACCGTTCCCTTCTCCCTATGATCTATCAGTCACTATTAACAACTCCACTATCCCTACTAAATCATCCTACAAATACCTCGACGTAACCCTTGACTCAAAACTAACAGGGTCCTTTCACACCTCCCACATTAAAAAATAATAATACTCCACCAATTCCACAAATTGAAACCACTACTCAACCTGAAATATCATTTATCCCTCTCAACTAAAAATACTCCTTTACACATCCCTCATCTATCCCCTCTGGTTTTATGGCTGTTACATATGGGGTTTAGCCGCTATCACCCACATAATTAAAATCCAAATATTCCAAAACAAAATACTCTGCTTTATAACTAACTGTCATTGGTACATTACTAACACTACGTACATATTCCCTCAACCCAAAAAAGCATAATTAAAACCGCCCTAATCCAATGTTCCACCACTTAAATCCCATTATCTCTACTATAGAGTCATGTCCTCCTCCACTTAAACTCCTCAGAAGACTAAAAAGAAAATAGTAAATTGACCTTTCAACCATAGAAAAATAAAAATTTCTTAACTTCCTCTGCTACTACTCTGTTCAGGAAGTAATTAATTTTCCTCAAGTTATTTTCAACATATTAATAATGTCAATGAGGTATAAGAATTATAAAATCTTCAGATTATAAATTTTTCTGTATATCAATAATAATAAAAAAACAAAGAAATATTAATGACATGAAAACATGCCATTAATATAGACCATTAATGTAATGGTTCTCTTACACCTATATTCATAACTCGTGCACTGATATAATATTGAAATACAAAAGATTGTAGGAGAATAAGTAATATATTGTGAGTTAGAATATTTATGTACTTAAGTTGGTCATATTTTCTTGATAATTAACATAATATTATTTGTTTCTTAGTAAAGCACTTAGTTTTATGAAGAGCATAATATTCATATAAATATTCATTTCACTGCAACCAATTGTTCTTATGTTGCAGAAAATCTCCGCATTGAGTTCTTCCGTTCAGTTGCTCAAGCCCTACTTGATTTTCCTGAGCTAAATGTCCTAGCTCCACTTCAAATTTTATTGGAAACAATGAATGCCAGAAAATCTCTTACTCCTGAAATATTAGGTGTGGTTTTATCAAATGTTTCCTGTTACCTTGACTGCTTACCTCCAGAAGCTGGTCCTTGGGGCAATCTTCTGAACCAGTTGGAAATACTTTTGCGTCGAATTATTTTACTTCTGCCATCATTGATGGAACCAACATCACTTCTACGAATAATGGCAGCTGCACTCCGGGCACCTGGTATTTCAGGGTGCAAAGTAAGTAAACAATCATTTTAAAGGTTTTAATAAAAATACTACTGATAAATTTTATTTTATTGTTTCAAAGAAAAGGCATAAAATTTTATTGGAATGGTAATTATCTTATAACTTGTAAAATTGGAATAATAATGTCAAAGTCTCTTTTAATGCATTTCCTAAACACAGCTTGACTTTTCATCTACTGCATTTGTCCCTTATAATATATGAAATAATACTGTAGTGTATAGCAAATTAAGGATTTAGTTAGTGAGTTTCTAACATAAGTATTACTATTAATACTGGTATTAATATGAATTCTCCTATCAATATAAATTAGGTAAATATTTTCAAGAGAGATAAATTCAATATGTATTTAGCCACATATTTTATTTACCTTCCATTCTATAAATTAATGAATGTAAACTTTCCGGGTGTAAACAGTTAATAAATTTTTCATGGTTGAGCACCAGGTTCAGATTTTTCCATGTTGATGTTTCTGCGATCATTTTCTACCGCTGTCTTCAGACTTCAGAGAATGACCGCAGAAATGTCAATGTCAAGAAATCTGAACCTGGTGCTCAACCACAAAAAATTTACTAACATTCTATAAATGTTTACATGTTCCAGTATGAAATTTACTTGAATTCAGAAAAATACACTCCAGTTAACTTCTTATAAATATTCACTTCTATATTGAACATTCTGCAAACATGATATATTTATTATGTGTATTTTGTATCCAATGCATATTATTATTATTATAAAAGTAGAACTGTTTCTACAACATTTTTAAACTATGTATTTTAGGGGCTGTTGGATCCCTTCTCAAAAGTTATTAGTTTTTCTATTCAAAATCATGTGATAAAGTACACCTGTTTGGTTGATTTGTGTTATTTGTGTAGCCGAGCATTTACAAGGGTGAGTATTATTTGCAATTCAATATCTAATATTACACTTATTTGCATGAAAATTTTATTCGTTTTAACTGTATTTTTATTGATATTAAAACTGTTTCCAAATGTTGAATGATGAAAGTTAAATATTTAAAGTTACAACTTAGTTCTATATTGCACTTTAAATTTATAGTTTAAGTAGTTAGTATTAAATACAAATGCTGGTGTGAATATTTTCTGAAACATGCTTATTTTGTAAAGAAAATAGTTTCACTCAATTAAAATCTGTATTTTCTTACAATCAATTTTTGTTTATATCTGATTTAATGTATTTTTTCCCTCTGATTAAGGAGAGGGAAAAGTTTATCCTCACTCGGATGGTTGTCTTCGAACTGGTTCAAGCTCTGAAGTTTAAAACGTCTATTCCTGATTCTAATTTTCTTATGCTAATAAATTTTGTTCTGCAGGTACGTGAACTGTACTATTTCCAGATTTTTAAATATTTTTTATTACATCATTGAGTTCAATCTTCCTATTTAGTTACCTGAAGGTCCTAAGATACAAGTTGATTATTAAAAGAAATTCCATTTACATTATTCTGTTTAAGATGAATAAATATGATTTTCTATTAATTTTCCTTGAAATTATAGTTTTCAGATATTAATATTATGATTCTCCCTTAAAACATTAAAGTAGACTTGCATCCATTGAATCCATTATGTTACCAATCTCTGAGTCCACTAAAATAAACCTCACTCCAAACAATCACAAACTCTTACCAAAAATATATAAACCAACAAGCTATAGTGATTGACTCTGTCTTGTTCTAGCTTCCTTCGTAGATACACTCCAGTAACTTAGAGACCAAATACTATGTCTACTACTTCTACCAAATTTGTTAGCTCTATCACAGACCTAATACTTTTATTATGTCATATGTCATTTCTTGATCTATGTGCACTAAAAATGTATTTTATTATACATTCATGTTGAGGCATGAATTTATTTGATTTGATGGATTATTATATCAAGGCATTATCCCAAATGTAAATGAAATATATAAAGTTTTAAATTATATGAATTTGTAGCTTACTACTTCTCAATCAATACATTCTTAATGTTGTTAAATTGAATGTTTGGCCTGTTAAACATACAATAATTCTGTTAATATGATAGATTTTATAAGATAATAATTATTGTACTTCTTCCCATGAGTAAATAATTTTATATTAAGCATAAAAACTTATTGTTACTTTAAATGCTGGTATTTGTTATGCCGTTTATTCAACTAATCAGTTATGACTAAATGTATAATTTATTGAATGATTTATGATGGTTCATGACTATTTATATCTTTCCACTATGATAAATAAAAATGCAATTTTCAAGGATGCTGGTGGATCATTGCCATTGAGTCTTGTTATGGAAGATTCTCACCAAATATTTCCAGAAGGAGTACCAGTGTACAACACAAATGCTTCTGAATGTATGCGACATCATTTGGGAGATTCCTTAGAGTTTCTTGCTGATTTTCATACATTAAGCAAATTGAAGGTACACCACTTTTTGTATAGTATTATTTTTAAAATTTTGTTTACAGTCACATCAATGGCTATGTCATTAGTGACTTTTTTGCACTTTGTATTTTTCACTGTTGGGGATTTAATTTTGTGGGAGTTTCTCAAACCCGGGACCTCTGTGTTGCAAGGCAGTGACACTGACCAGTATCTCACAGGAGGTCAGCTATTATTAATAATAATTATAGCACCTTGTACATTACCATTTGGAAATAATGTAGTAAGATACAGAATTAATAGGCATTAGGAGGACTAATTTAGTCCACAGGTAAATTCACGACATCATTCAAGAGTGTCCATTCTGCTTACCAGAATATTACAGGGGCTGCTCATACATGGTACACATGGAAGATTCATCCTCAAATCAATATTTATTATTAGTTTATGGTATCATAAATAACACACTTAGCAAATTATGATAATTCAAGAACAGAAGAAACACTTTCCATTAAGGTCAGCCTGTAAGGCTATGAAAGTGAACTGCATATTAGGTTAGATTGTTATAAATTATTGAAATTTAATTTACAAATCAACAATTTGCTGAGATAAATTATTTAAGCTAAATAAATATTGTAAAATATAATTTGTGTGTGTGATTATGTGTTCATGTCATAAACATATGTTGTACATGATATAAAGAATCAATAAAGTATTATTACTCCTATACTAAAAAAAACCATATATAATATATTTGGATAGAAATGAGAGACTGCATAGTGAACTTAACTGTAATCAACAATTGGTCCAGTCAGGCTGTGTAGAAATAAAAGTTCAAATTTAAAGGACCTGAGCCCTCTTTATCAGGAAAGAATGTCTGAACTGTTTGCCAGTTGGGCACAAATTCATTCCATCCCACAATACTCCCCACTTGCCCAAGGTTTGCCTTCTCCACAATATCCTTGTCCCCCCTTGCAGGCCCCACCCTAAATCTCCCCTACTTAAGCCGGGTTGCTAACCTTGTGGTAGGAACAGGTGCCATGTCTGCTCTATCCTTAAGTCCTCTACAATCCTCCACAAATAGCCACATACAAAATCAAAGAAAACATTAACTGCCTCTCTTCCCACATCATCTACCATATTAAATGTAAACTCTGACCTCCTTCCTATATCAGCCAAACCAAACGACCCCTCCCTAAACCCACTGCTAACCACCACAGCTGTGTCAAACTGTCCAAAACCTAATTTCCAATAGATGCTCATGCCCAAAGTCACAATTCTTCACATTGTCCCTTCTTAAAGCCTTACCCCATCACCCCTTCCCAACTCATCTGATGCTGTACTCCATCTTTGGTAAATCTCTTTCCAACACATCTTACAGTCTAGGCAAAGTCCTGGTCTCAACATCCTCTAATATTATTATGATATTCATTGTTACAGAAGTTATGATATTAGTTCTCAGGTTTCAAAGAGGTATCAATAGTTATTAAACTGCGAAATTTTGATGACCTGTCGTCATCTTCTACACAAAGTGGTCATCAAAATGTTGCAGTTTAATTGCTGTTGGTATCTGTGTGTAACCCAAGAACTTATTCTGCAGCAACTACACTGGGAAAGCATTCAATCATTGATCAGTTACAATATTATATTAAAATACTGTATGAATATAATATTATAATAATTTCTATTATCTACTTTTAACTTCATTTTCTTGTCTTTACTTTTAACCTTCCACTATAATATTCATGTATGTATGTATTTTCTGTTATTTTTCCATTCTGAGAGAGAGAGAGAGAGTTGTTAGGTGTCGATTGTCCTTATCTAACATTTGGTGCCTGGCCAGCAACTCTTCAAGCTTTCTTTCCTGGCTCAGGGGGGCTCAGGTCCTTTAAAATTTGAAATTGATTTTCTGCTTAGCCAGACTAGACCAATTGTTAATTTCAGGTAAGGTGACTATGCTGTCTCTCTTTCCTACCCAAATGTGTTATATACTAGTTGGTTTTTGTTTAATCATTCCTAAAAAAATTGAAACTACTACCATTGTATACATGAATATAAAATGAATTACTCATGTATGTCATATGTTTTCAGAGCTACTGTAAAGGAATGACAGTAGGACTTAATGAAGATACCTTAGGTGGAGTTCTTAAAAGTGGAATAGCACAATACTTAGCTTTAGAAATCACTCGTGGCAACAGCCGTGATAACAGAGCAGTGGCCCGATATCTACCTTGGTTGTATAATGCTCCTTCAGCCCTCCAGCAAGGGTTTGTTTAATTCAATATCTTAAAAATATTATTTCTTTATTTTAGAGATTAACTAACTGTGTTAGTCCCTTTTCCTTATCCTAGTTTGAAAATATTGGTGTATTTAGATTTCTAACAATATTCTCATTTCATATTCCATTTTCAGTGCTTGATAATGAATTAAATGTATGTATTAACACACAAAGGGACTTGAACTCTCTTACCTACATAGTATAAAAACTGTACTAAAAACATTGACACATGCAAATATATTGTATTAAGTACACTAAACTTATCCATAAAAGTTAAAACCTGATAATTACTGAGACATTGGCGCTATCAGAATATACCATTCCTAAGAATATAATTAATGGTTTCAATAATGGGAGTGACGCAGTTCCAAGTTCTCCACAATGGGGCATTCCCAACTGACCACTATGCTCTCCTCCACCTCCTTCCTCTTTTAGTGCATAGTTGACACAGCCTCTAATATTTCATGACCTATACACACTAGTCCAGCAAGTCTGTGTTTGGATCATGTGGATCTCAGAAATTAAATTTTAAAAGATGATTGTTATATTTAAGGAAAAGAAATTAATTCTGCTTATGCAGTGTCACCTGGGCTGGCATTCATTAACTGAATTAACCAAGCGAACAGATAAGTGATTACTATATATATATATATATATATATATATATATATATATATATATATTTGTTATTACTAAGGATATGACATTGTCAAAAAATAATTGTGATATTGGTATGGAAAGGAAAGAGAGATAGGATGTGGCTTACCTGAAAGTAAAGTGCGGTGTAGCCATAGGGAACTGAAGGTTGTTCTTCAAATTTTCGGAGGCTCTCAGCCTACTTCTTCAGGAAGGATATATGTATATATATATGAATGATTTGACCATTCCAAATTAATTGGTATGGACAGGCAAGCCAATGACTTACCTGAAACTAAAGGCCAGTGTCAACATATCAGATAGGAAGTAAACAGTTCCAAGTTTTGGTGGTGCCAGTTGTTTGCACAGTACACATCCAAGAATTTGAACTGTTTCCTGTTTGACCTCAATTTGAGGTAAGTCATTAGTTTTATATCTCTCTTTCTGTCAATATCTAATAAATGTATGTATGTCAGGTGTGGTAATTTATATGACTCACTTATTTTGTTTCCAGACCAAGAGAATTTATTGATTGTGTTGGTCATATTAGATTATTGTCATGGCTTTTGCTTGGATCTTTGACACATGCTGCTTTACATGGTGGCCCATCTACATCTCATACTCTGTGCCAACCTGTACCTCAAGAAGCTTCATGTCACATAGCTGACCATATTCAACTAATTATGGCTGGCTTTGCAGAGCAGTCGAAAGCATCTGTACTTCATATGTCATCCTTGTTCCATGCCTTTATTCTGTGCCAGGTATTTGTTTTAAAAAGTTCATTTATTTTTATTTGTAAAATAACTATATATATATATATATATATATATATATATATAAATGATATTAGTAAGGATATGACATTGTCAAAAATAACTGCAATATTGGTATGGAAAGGTAAAAGAGATAGGTTGTGGCTAACCTGAAAGTGAAGTGCAGTGTTACCATAAGAAACTGAAGGTTGTTCTTCAAATTTTCGGAGGCTCTCAGCCTCCTCCTTCAGGAAGGAGTGTTACACCATTCCGTGCACTGGAAAATATATATATATATATATATATTGATGTACTTATCATAGCTAGTTTCACCATGACTTTAAGAACAATGATATGGCCAATAATTTAATTGTTATTTGATTTTTTTTAATATTTATTGCTTTATTATTATTATTAATATTATTATTATATTGAGTATAATGTAAATAGTTTAAATTTTGATTGGGGTTATAATTGAAAATACATATTTTTGAAGTACATGTAGTTCTCCAGATAGTGCTATATTACATATACGCTTGTCCGCTTATCCTGGAACATCACCATTAGTGCACCATTACAATGCACAGTTTCATTAATTGTTAATTTATACTAAATGTTTGTGCCTTTGTGTGCAGCTTGGGTTTTGATATGTAATAATATTTTATAGGCTAAATGTGTTTTTAATAGGCTACAATACAAACATAGTGACAGAACTTGTATGGATTATAGAAAAGACTGTCTTTAGCAAATAATTTTTCTATTTTAAACTGAAGTGTCTTCTGGTTATTTGTAAATTTTACTAAAGTCACACTTACTCTTCTGTTGACTTTATTTCTCTGTAGATAATACAACCATTTTTAAAAAGGGTTATGTGCAACTTTGTTACCTCTCTGACATTATTTGTTAATTTTAAGAACATAAGTTATCTTATGACACTTCCCTTCAGCACTCATAAAGTAGTACTGCTGGTGTATAAACTAGGCCTTATGACCCTTAATAATTGCACTAATAAATGCTTAAACTCATCTACAAGTTTTAAATCTCAACAATGAAATTGTAAGACACAAATTTGAAGAAATTACCATATAATTGATTCTTTTTCTCCGATTTGAAAAACATTACAAACTAACTGTTACATTAGTAAGAATCTGTTGCCCATTTCTCCCAGTGTTACAGGGATATTAAGAAACCCTTCTCTACTGGCTAGTATAAATAAGCCCCATCCCCTACTATCTGTATCATTTCTACATGTCTCATTATTTATTCTGAATATTTCCCTTTCCCTGAAGATGGGCAGAAATTTTTTGTCTAAATGTTGTATTATTATTATTCTTCCACTGATTTGGTTGTTTATGATCTTTAAATTTATTTAAATAATGTTAAAAACTGAAATTATTTATGTATATTTTGTTACAGCTCTGGACTGTTTACCTTGAACAAATTGCATCACATAATTTGCCAAGTACTGAAGCTCATGCAACAACAATGAGTATTATATTTGATTTTTGGGGTAAGGTTACCCCTTGCATTTTACAACTTATTGCTCATTCAAAAGTGGTACGTAAAAATTCAGTTAATATTAAGTTTTTAGATAGTATCCATTAAAAGTTATGTGAGTCAAATAACTTTAATGTTTATGCATTGGGTAATTTTTAATGGAATATTCAGCATAATCTTTTGGAGTCTTGTGGCATGTTATCAAAAAAAATTTTATTTTTTATTTTGCATGCAGACTATGCATTTTTAAGTCTAAAAGACATACCAATACAAAAAAGTGACTTAAAATCTTTCAAGTTAAGATAACATGTTGACCATAATACCATTAAATATTTAATATATTTAATTCTAAGCATATTATTCTAAAATTATTTTTGTATCTCTTTTAGCTTGCAGAAATGGTAAATCTACACTTTTTAAGTTTATTAGAGGCTCTTTTGGAATGTAACTCTACAATGCTTAGCAAATTACTACCTCTGTGGAGTCCAGTTCTTTTTGCCTATCATGTACAGGTGAGTACATATTCTATGCCTTTTTATTTTCATAAAATCATGTTTCAGACATTTAAAACATATAATGGAATTGTGAATACAATGAATCTGTTTTTTTTTGTGCAGTTAGTGTTCTCATACTTTATTTTAGATGATATATTTTAGTTATAATACTCACTGCTTAAATATAATTAAACGTTTATTATGTGGTTAAGTAAATTTTTATAACCAATTAATTTTCTTATATTTGAGAACATATACATGTCATATATGTAATTTATTGGATCAGTATAAATTCCACACAACTGTTTTTCCGAAAGTGATAAGATATATTGATCACGTATATTACGGGATAATTATCTCAGTTTAAGCTATTTAATTCACTCTTGTATGTCCTCTTAAACTTGATGAAAATGGATTAATCAGTAATTTTGTGAGTAATATATGTGATAATTATCAAATTTAGATTTTTCTGATTTTTGGATATCAGCCTGTGTTATATCTTGAGTGGAACAAATTTCAACAGATGGTTCTGCCATCATCAGTAGACGATAGTGGAGCTAGCTATTGAGACATTCTGCTTCTTGCAAGAAATAACTTGGGTTGAAACCCAAGAACTCTATATTAATATGTGATAATATTTTGTTCACTTCTTTCACAAATCTCGTAAATAATTTCAATATAAAATCTGAAATGTTCATCAGTCAGACTAAAGACTCTACCCAATTCTTAAATTAAGACTATACTTTGGATTATATTTCAATAGTTGTTAATTTGTCCAGTATTTTTGTATGTTTCAGCTACCAGGACATTTGCAAGTTAGACTGCAGGGCTGCCGCAACTTTCCGCCTGCTCCTGTATCTACAATGCCATCAAACAATAACTGTCAGCCATTGAATAATGCCATACTTCTTAGGTGGCTCCAAAGACTGCAGTTTAAAATGGGTCAAATAGAACTGCAATCCTCTGCTGCAACACAGTTTTATTCCGTGTAAAATATTATTCAACTTATAGTTAACACTATGATATGTGTTGTATTTGAAGAATACAGTGCCTATGCATTAAAAGTAAGTGTATCAAGTTATTGTTTTGCCAAAAGTAAAGGATATTGTCATCATAAAGGTATTCCTGAATATTTTAGGTAGTAAATTTATCTCAGTTATTTGTGAATTGTATGTCAACAGTCTGTTGTGAATAATGCCTGAAATATATGTATTAGTGAAATATATATATATATATATATATATATGTTTGGTGATGAAGTAATAAGATTGTTAATCCATTAATATTTTAACAACATGCCTAAAATATAAATAGTGACATGTTTTTCATAAGATTGTTAATCCATTAATATTTTAACAACATGCCTAAAATATAAATAGTGACATGTTTTTCTAATAAACCGAAGTTTTGACACTAATTTTAAGAAAAAGCTACATGTCATTTTTGACATTGTACACCTCATTAAATTGAACCACAATTCTTCATTACCCTGGGTACACTTTTATTTAAACATGTACAAATTAATGTAGTGCCCTGGAAGAACTTGGAGTAAGGGTATTTATAATATAATATACTGTGTAAATTTCATTTGTAGAGTTTCGTCATGCTGTAGGTTAGAAAATAATTACTATTTATCTCTGTACCTATTTTGGACTCATACAGTTATGGTGGATAATTTATGTGGGTTTCCTATTTCAAACAAACAATTATAAGCTCATGAGATTGTGTCTGTCCTTTCATCATTTCACTAATAAAATATTGTTGTAAAGTATGAACTACAGTAATCGGAATTTAATTATTAACTGTTAAATAAAACTGTTTATAATAAGGACCACTGGGAGCAATCCTTATACATCTATAATAATAACATTTCAGCATAAATTACTTACATATTACAAGTCCAATAATTGAATGAAGCAATAACTTATGTCAAATGACACCAAAGTGATATAATGTCACATATATTTGCATCAAACCAATAGAGGAAGTGTATAATTTATTATAATATGCTTCTTTGGTATGGTTCTGATTGTTATTATTGAGTCATAAGTATTTCTGATATGCAAACCATTTATAGAGAATTTAAGAATTATTGAGCTTGTTACTTTCTTTTAAAAAAATATTTTATATAAAATGTATGAAGTGCATCAACTATGTACATTTTGCACCTTTTTGTAGTGTAATAATTTGAAAATATAGTTGTATTTTTACATGTGAATGAAGTTGGTAACTTAAAATATTTGTCCACAATTTATGTGAAATTATAAACTTTGTACCATAGACTAGGGCAGCATGTTTTGGTTATACATACTATGCTAAACTAAGACAATAATGCTTCCCTTTAACAATATGGCTTTAACTACTAGAACACAGTTTTATACATTTTTATTCCAAAGAAATGATGTACAGTACAACTAGATGATGTTATTTTGAATTTAAAATGTAGATTTCCATAAAGTTGTACATATCAATAATTTTAGACCCTGTTTTGTACTATGCTATAAATTTTAACTCAAACCAACTACATTAAAATAATTCTGTACAAAATTGTGTGCTCTAAACATCAGCCACATGACACAGACTTTTGTAATGAATTTGTTATCAAAGCACAAAACATGAAACTATACACTTAGATATTATACTCCAAAGAAATTTCAGACAATTAACTTTTTATCTTTATTTAAAATACTATAATTTATTGAGTATATTGTACTTTAAGATACATTTCCTTCCTATATCTAAGTAATATTTGTATCATGAATGTTATTAAGAATGATTTATTCTATACTGAATAATTCAATGTTTTATTTCACTCCTATCTATAACACCCTGATTATTGGAAGATGATTCTTTAAGAATAGATATTATATAACTGAAAGTTTTTGTATTATTAAATTAGTGGTCAGTAATTATATTTGTTATAATCTTGTTAATCTCTGTTAAACGTTTTTTTATTTTGGACACGAAAAGACAAATACATAATAAGTGGCTATGTTATACATATCACTGTAAAGATAATATTTTTATCTTAATATTGGAAAAAAAGATAGATATTGTGGCCTACCTGACCAGTAAAGAGATGAATACAAGGCGGTGGCGAATGAAGAAAAATTTTGGGGGATTTTATTCAATTTAATCAAGCCGAATACGGTATAAAGTTATCATAATCTCTATCTTTTTTCAAAATCATAACAAATAATTTGTCTGGGTCATAACTTTGCCTATAATTTAAGTTAATTCCTCATAAATTATGGTTATTACTGTATTTACTTTTTAACAATATCTCTTCAGTTTTCAGTATTGTTATCTTTGAGTGTGAAATTCTCAAAAGTAACGGGAGATAATAGTAAATATTCTGAGATATTATAACATTGATAACCCAATATGTATCACTCATATATGGGTTCCTCATTTTGTCATCACCCACATTGGAATCATCATCCAAAATTTTGTCATATACAAATAACCAATATGTGTTAAAATAGAAAAATAGTTTGTGTGTTAGACAAACATTACTATGTCAGATGAGGTGATCTGTGCCAAAAAAATTTCAACGTGTATATGCTTATTAAGTGTTAATAATTATGGTAAAACACAAATTTTATTTTAAAGTTTTATATAAAGCAGATCTGTTCAACCTTAAAAGTATCATACTTGTAAATATTTAGTTGATATTTTAATTGAGAAAGTATTTCTTTCTTGCAGAGAATTTATTATGTTTAAAACATAAACATATTAGCAACATTTTTGCAAATTTTCATGCAAAATATTTATATTTCATTTACTACTGAAAGTTAAGAATGGAATCTTATTTTCAGCTTCATGTGTTTTATCATTGTAGAAGCAGTAATGTTAAAAATTAAATTTCAGACTCTTGTAAATAATACATAGCATTGTATTAATAAATTTGCACTAGTCATTAGTAATCTTCATTAATGCTGCATTCCAAAGCATTTTATTTTTACTGTTTTCACAATAAAAAGCACAAAATTGATTTCTCATCAAATATTGCCAATATTTTTCTCAGATATATCATCCATTAAATGTTTTGTAAAAGGAATAATCAATAACTGCAAATTTAAATGTGATAAAATTCTAGGAACACTGATCACAATTCTTGTTGAATCATGAATCATATGCCGTTTATTTAAATACCGCAATATTGAGTGTGACATTTTGTACATGAAGTTAAACCTGTAGTGTACTGTTATTTGTATTAAATTTTTTGTAATTAATTTGTTTATTTATTTCATATTATTCCTAACCTTTCAGGGTAGCCATTATTTTTTTACAAGTCACATTATATACTTTTAGATATCAATCCAAAAACTTTTATACTTTTTTAAAAAAAGATGTCATATCAATTAAATGTTGATGATTAAAAAATTAATTAGGGATCATTAGAACAATAATTGCTTTCAGGAAATAAACCAGGCCACTTGTTTTGCTTATTACTCCAAATACTCACAGCTTTCTGCTATCTTTGGTATGAGAAAATATTTTCTATTTCTCCCATAAATTTAAACAAATCCTTAATGAAGTGTCACAAATTACCTGTATTCCCCTCAAAAAATATTTTATTGCATTTCCAAATATTTCTCTGCTACTGTTAATTTTATTGAACAAAGTATAGGCTTTGAAAACAATCAAGTCCAAAAGAAAGGCATTTGTCTTATTTGGCTTTTAGATTATCAAAGGATTTACTAGTAAGTTATTTTCCTGTTCAATGCATTGGTTTCCTCTGTCATCTTCTTATCTGACTAATTTTATAAACACTTGCATTCCCAAAATGTTTGAAAATGAAATTTATTTATTTTCAACAGATTATTTTCTATTTTTGAAGGATTGAATTGCCTTATATCCAACGACCCTTGAATAATTTCATAACTTTTCATTTTCCATGATCATATATGAAGACAAAACTTAAGACAGGATACAATTATATTCCCAGTGGGAGGAAGGGCTGATGCACAAGGAATTCACAATGTGTAATTTAAGGAAATTTTGGATGGCTAGGGACTATTAATGTAACATAACATTCTATATGTAAGGTTGCTTGACTTGATTGAGAAATTTATTATATATATATATATAATTGTGATATTGGTATGGAAAGGAAAGAAAGATAGCTTATGGCTGCATCGTACTTCACTTTCAGGTAAGCCACAAGCTATCTCTCTTTCCTTTCCATACCAATATTGCAATTATTTTTGACAATGTCAAATCCTTACTAATATTATATATATTTTTAAAAAACTTCATCCTGAAGCTACCTTATGAAGATTTGGAGTTGGGTAATTACTCATTATTTTGAAATGACTAATCCAAGACTGAGAGAAAGTGCAACCAAAGTCTTTTTGTTTGGTTTTTAATTCACCTAAAGTTTGTCAATCTTGTTAAAATCGATTTTGTGATAAATCAATATTTATTTAAAAAACACCCACTTTAGTTGTCCAGCAGCTACATTAACTCTGATTCTGATGTTTAATTATATAATTAAATTAAAATAATTCTCTTTCTCCCTCTCTCTCCAGTGAATTAATATTTTCTTTCAATATTAACGAGGATTCATGGAATAGTTCAGATGATGTGTGCTTCGGAGAAAAGGGCCACAGTGGAAGGAATGTGAATATTAGTACTTGTAGTACCAATTTATTTTCAAATCCCTATCGTTTATGTAATTGTAAACTCATTTAACCAATTAATGTTACTATATGTGTACTAGTATTTATTTAATAGTTTCTATTTTCATTAAGAATTTTCTTTTTATACATTAGTCTTATAAAATAAATCAACAATTTTCATTAATTGATAGTAATTATCCATACCATAAATATCAGAATAATGATATACTTGTTGCATAAAACTGAAATTATGTGAAAACTGTTCTTTAGTATTTTTTTTATTAACTTAACAGTGACTCGCATAATCACGGCTTGCTCTTGACTCGTGAAGTTCACTGGGGCACTGGAGGAAAGCAGTGTTGGATATTATCATCTGTTTTGGTTAATTAGTGACTGTTGGTTTTCAAGTTTGTTTTTTTGTTTTGCTGGTTATTGCTCTGTGGGTTCTTAAGTTGTGCAGTTGGTACAATTGCAGTGTTTGCATCATTTCTTCACTCATCATATTCTTGGTCATTTGCCTTCATTTCATGGTACCAGAGGAGGATCCTAGGGAAGTATACATATTTCGAATTGCCTCTGCAGTGGCAGCTCTGCCATGATATGAGACAACTTTGTCTCATAAAAAGGCCAAAGACTGGTAAAGACCTCAAGTATTGTATCTTGAGAAAAGCCTTCTATCTGAGACAGCTCTACTAGTAAATCCAATCTCTCACATACAGTGTGGCCCTGGGCAATACATATTGTAATGTAGTAATGCTTAGCTGCCTGCAGTTTGCGTGGCAAAAGAATTTTAGGGCCGGAAGATGGCAGATGTTGGGCCATAAATTACAAGTGTCCAACAGTGTTTTGGGATCGGACCCCACCGAAAAGAAAAGGGAATACAGACAGTCACCCGGAGTTTTCCAGGCAGTTATATGACAAGAAAAGACATATTACAAAATTTTCAATAAACAGTATATCACGGGACAGAGCATGGACAATCTTAATGGACCACCAAACCCTCAGTGTAGAACAGTCACTCTGAGTTAGAAAAGCAGAGAAGTTTAAGATGTTGTGAAGGATAAAAATTTTAAATTTATATTACAAGCATAGTCTGTAGCAAAGAGAGAAGGGTGATTTATTTCTAAGAGTAATTGTCTTGCCTCTAACTTGTATTGTATTTATTTAATCCACAAATCTTGAGGTACAATAATAGGACAAGTCAAGTGATGACTTAATTGATAAGTATATGATGAGTTAAATATAAAAGATAAATATTGTAATAATTAAAACAACATAATTACATATACAGATAAATATATGACATATTGAATAACAAAGATGGCAATTATAATTTATAATTACAGATACAATACTATCATGTTTAATTAATGGAGGTTGGCAATCAGATACTTGTGATGGAGTAGAAACAGCATTTTTCCAATAATTTCTTATAATTGTTTCTTAAACAGGCTGCCCATTTATATCAACTGGTAGTTTGTTATACACCACCACTCCAATATAATTTAGACCAGCTTGGCATTTTTTAAGCATTTGAAAATGTGTG
The DNA here is from genome assembly GCA_037074705.1 of Zhengitettix transpicula. Lineage (NCBI taxonomy): Eukaryota > Metazoa > Arthropoda > Insecta > Orthoptera > Tetrigidae > Zhengitettix > Zhengitettix transpicula. Next base: position 23,331,784 of record CM073595.1, on the reverse strand, counting down.
ACACATGTATTGTATGCATGGATGTCACTGTTCAGGCCGAACCTATCGTGGTTTTTATTAATACAGCAGACCATTTCCATTATTTATATGCAAGGGACAGAAAGTATCCCAAGTTCGCTGAAAATAGGTCTGGTAGGAGATCGGAAAGGTCCGTCCTTTATAATTTTTTTAATCGTTTTCTGCAGAGTAAATACTTTCTTGTGATGGTATCCCCAAAATGGTATTAGTGAGTTAACATAAGCAAAGTAGGCGGTCCGAAGAGTAGCAATGCCACCGAATTTATTAATGACTCTGAATGCATAACAGATGGAGTTCTGTTTATTTCAAACTAGCTGGGTGCCCGGCGTTGCTCGTGTACTTATTTATATAAACTCGAAAAAGTATTTAATTGAATACTTAAATATATTCATTGAGTATTTCAGGATATAATTGTCAATTGTCACTCAGTCTTCATACATTACGAAATATTACATTGATGAAATTGTTAGCTAGACTCACAACTAATATAGCGCGAAAATTAACTTACATTTTACGCAAGGATGGTAAAGTAATTCGTATTCTTCTTTATTACCATTCGATGGAGTATTGCTGTATAAAATTATACTTTTTATTTAAAGAACATATTTCTGCTTTATTTCATTCCTAATAAAGGAAATATTTCCTTTGTTCGTTGCGTAGTAACGTCTCTCTCTCGCGTGACGTCATTGTCTCTTGGCGCGCAGTAATTTAATATTTAATGATCACGGTTTTTAATTATAATTCTTTCCACATGTATGCTAGGCGTTTCTCACCCTCACAGTACCGTTTCTCGTATTTTGAAGAATATGTGTACCAATTTTTGTTGCATTCTGTCCACGCGATAAAATTTGTATAAAGAACAACGTAAATACATACATACATACATACAAATATACATCCTTTTTTATTATATAGATTGACATATATGCTATGTGTATGTTACAATGTAAATTATCATGTATCCAAATACCCAAGAATGTAGTTATTAATGGACATTTGTCCTTTTTTCCCCCACTATTTTAAAATAAATATACTATAAACTATTTATTTTGCATCTTCTTTCTTTATTTTCTCCTTCATATTGTGAAGATATATATTTAACTTTCTAACAGTAATATGCTATTTTGATTTCGTTGAACCCATGTTGCTTCAATATGTTTCCAACTTTTTCTGACGTCTCTATAAGATATGTTAAACTACCATAAGCAATATTTGATTTTCTTTCTTGTTTATGCCGTCGGGATTCCTGTGACACCAATTCTAGTTGCCACTAATTTGTGAACTGGTCGGCTGAAAGGTCACCGAGCGACCCGGATTAAGTTGCGACTTCCCCTAAAATAATAGAACAAAATGTTAAGGAAATTAGCGGTGTTTATATAGGGGGGAACTGGGGACGAATTGGGGCAAGTCGGCGAAGGAGCGAGGTTTGGGTCAGTCGCTCGCCGGTCGTCGGCACACATCTCGCAGTTGCCCAGGTGAGCGCTTGGATATCACCTCAACATTATTCTCCGCAACCTACAACTCATCAACGTAAGTCTTTCTCGTGTCGTGTCGGTGCCACGATTACGACGCTTCTGAATTTGGACGCTTCTCGAAAACGTCGCGATTAATTAATTATATAATATGTCTTTCTGACGAGTTTATTTAGTCTCTTGCTGCTGCCTAATATTACGACCGGAGACGGGGGAATAGAAGAGAATCATAAAATACTCCAACGTTATCTTAACAATATTTAGGGGATTTAGGAACTGGCAACGGTTCTACTTGCTCATTTAGTGCTGATTTCTTTTTTCCGGTATCATGTTTAATGACAACGTTTTTAACTCGTACTGGTACCGTTTCCTGTCGGAAACTTTATATATATATATATATACATACATATATATATATATATATATATATATATATGTCTGTATGTATTGGAATCTCGGAGAATTTTCCACGCTGCGGGTAAACAATTGTGGATTCATCCATACAATTTCCCCGCCTCACTTCAAATTGTCTGTCCTCATTGAAGGTTCGTAGAATCGTATCTTGCTGCTGATCAAAATAATTCCACTTAACATATCATGACTATCACGCATTTCTCGAGTGACTCGATAAAGTTCTGCACTGCAAATTCGAATGTTGCGAAAAAAAAATGTTGTCCGGGTAGTGGAGCCAATTTCTACAGTCGTGTTTTCCTCGAATGTTTTCGAAATAGCGTCGGTTTAGTTGATAATCAGTTATATTTATATTCAAAGATGTATAGAGAGAAAGCTTATATAAGCCTCAAGCCATGGCTAAGGTATGTGGACGGGTTCGATTCCCGATCCGGTCGACATATTTCCACTGCATACCTTAACTACGTTGATAATTAGATTATATGTATGATTGTCTCTTTTAATAACATTTGGGCGTTTCTCGAGTGACCCAATTTAGTTCCAGAATTTTTATAAGAAAACCAGTCTACGCCCATAGTTTTAACTTGACGTAAACGTGGCTTCATTTTTTTTTTACTCCAGACTGATTTGTATGACGAAACACGCGAGGTTAGTTCCGGAAAAAGAGAGTAAAAAAGTTGTGGAGGAACCTGCAAAGCGATGTTCTGCAACGACCTTGTCCTTGACCGGCGGAGTTGTGAATTCGCCGTGGTAGAAACCGCACTTTGGAATCACGGCTGAAATTGACCGCCAAGCTCCTTTACACCCGAATCGTTTCAATTCGAGGTGGGACATGCAGTTCTATGGGATTAACTTCAACATTTCCTGTTTCAGTTCATACGTGCTGCTTCTAACGATCCCGCATGCGAAGATTTCGCAAATTGAGCTCTTTGGGAATCATAAGTATGAATAGCGGTACTGAAATAAGTTCCGGGTTCGAATCCTGTTTCATTCTATCGAGACTGGTGGTCCCGTTCTCGTGTAAGTCGTTTCAAACACACCTTTACGGGCACAGCAGTAACACCCATAAAAAAAAACCGTCCGCAATATTACAGCTTCATCATAGTTGGCGACTCCATTTATTTTTTTAAAATAATATTAATTACAACTGTACCTTAAGAAATAGGTAACATTTCATAATTAACACCGCAGGCCCCCAGCATTCCACGGCTAATTACTCTCAAGCGAGGCTTAAAACATCGGAACATGGACGTGTTTTATTGGATTTCGATTATTAATCAACCTCAACCTTCAAAGACTGAAAGGACGCCGAGAAGAATTGTAAAATCTTTTGAGTGTTGTTAACGAACCATCATTAATTTGCTAGCTATAGTAGTTGTGTCGCTCTAGGCTCTTCTTAGCACCTGACGAAAGGTACAAGGATCCCAGAAACGTCGTGTGGTATTTATATTATCCGTTTTGTCTGAATTGGCTGTCTTTCTTTTTCATTATTCCCAGTAAGACGTCATTTTTTTAAAATTTTTTTTTAATTGCAAATACTGCCCTGACGTGCGTAAATGTACGATATTCTCGTACTTGTTCATATCTTTTCAAACTGTTGGTTGAGTGGTCACGGTGTATACAATTCTGCTCTCCAGTAAAAAAAATAAATATTAATATTAATAATTTAATTCGCAGGATTTTCTGAACAGTGAATCTCCAATCTGGATCGAGTTTTTAATTTCCATTCGTAATTACCATTTCGTTCTGATGGAACATACATAGCACTTAAAACGGCCAGAGAGCTGTTAGTATAATTAAAAATTTAAATTTAACACGTAATTATCCACGAAGGAAGTAAATGTGTGTTCCATAAATTGGGACATATAAAAATCTGTTTCACGGCAACGTGGAGTCGAAAGAACGGACGGACAAGATCCTCAAGTACATAGCGGAAAATTCAGTAATTGTATGGGTTTCCTTCGTGTCTGATATGCAGCGATTTAATAACGTCAATTTATATGAGAGCAATCCCGTTGGAATTTGAAACAAATCTGGAAACATAGTTTTTCAGGGCCAGTGGAAATTATGACCAAATGACGACATACGGAAATTTTATGAACTTACTTCATCATAAAACGTGAAGTGTAAAAAATTTTGTTCCTCTAAAACTGATCGTTAGGTCACTGTATTATTTCTCTTAGAAAGGACCGAACGGAACGAACCATCATTAATGTGCTAGCTATAGTATTTTAAGTGTTTCTGCTGCGACTATTCTTTTTCTATTAATTTTTCTCTCCAAATACATTCTCATAGGTTAACATATTCTAAGACTGCAGAACAAAACTTCTCGTTAAAAATCGGCCAATTTCGGCAATAACGGCTCGACTGAGGGTACCCGCGTTATATTTCCTACAAAAATTGTTAAGCTCATTCCGTTTAGAGTTAAAAAATTCCCCCGTTAGAATTTAATTTGCTGTAATAGATAATTAAGCGCACGGACGGTAAACGTATGTGTTTTCACGTGATCAATTATGTGTTGCTTTTTCAATCACTGTCAAGTGTAACGTCCAACTGGCCGTGACCGTTACTGCAGCCATACGACATTCTCTTTTACGGTGTTCGGTCTTAAATCGTTTCTGGAAATATTACGAGCGATGAAATAATAAACAAATATTTTGGGTAACTCTCCTTGTTCTCTCTTGCAGTCCGTCGTATTGTTGCAGTTCTAACTAAAACTTTGAAGATTTATGGCTCAAGTAATCGGAGGAATTTACTTCCGATATAGTTTTTTTTTTAAAAAAAATATTGGGTACTATTAAAAATATTATAGTACACAACACATATGATTGAGATAAAGCATGCCGATACATTTCTAATTCTATGCTGATTTTCTATTCCGTGCACTCCGAAAAGTCCTCTCGTGCTACGCATCTTTCGAAATTTCGCTGCGGAGGGGAAAATGTTTTATGATGAGCTTGAACACTTTCAAAGTAGCTATATTTTGATCGCACCTTGCATACGGTAAAAGAAAGATATCATAATATTTTAACACCTGTCGTTTTTATATTAAATTTTTTAAAAAAATAATACTGAAAATATTTCGGGTCGTATAAGAATGTATTAGGTCAATTCATAAGTCCGATGATCTACAAGTGTTAAATCGTAGTGTCAGTGGGCCAAAACGAACGGTACTCGGCGGCTAACCTGCACAACTTGGCTAAACAAGTTCAAAAATAGTAGAAACAGTGATCTTGGCCTTAATACGCCTTCCTCCAGGCTTTCTTTTAATAGTCATCAATTCGGAAGGCGGTTGTCACGTTTCACAAATAGACTATAAAAGGAAGGCGGACCGACGTCCCCGATTCCCAAGAAACACAGTTGTTATTTTCTGGTGAGCGGGTCACACGCTTCCGGTTAGTTATCAAGGTTGTGTGGACTTCTAATAAACACGCAGGTTGGCACTAGGTCGTTTTATTTTTATTTTATTAAGATTTGGCAGACCACAGTAATAATAATAATAATGTTTCATATTTCCTAGAGTCCAGCTTCATGGATGTGGAATGTGTCAACGTATAATTTTTTATTTCAGTTTCATCTCTCTCTATATATATAAATGAATGTCTGTATGTTCCCTATGAGCACCTAAACCATTAATCGGAATTCGATTAAACATTGGGTGAGTCGTTGTGCGCACCCCCGCAAAGGATTCTGTCGGTCTTTCGAAATGTTAGACAACTCCCAAGTGGTGAACGGGGTTGAAATTTAAAAACACGCTGTAACGGCCGATATTATCGTTGATTATTATTATATTTTTTGGGGTCTATGTGAGGAATACATTCTATCCAGATGTTTTTAGTGTATTATTTCAACCCCTTACCAATAATTACATAAAAATAACGCGAAACAACCGAGATTGGTGTCAAATCGATGGTTATAGAAGTCACTGAGTTTAATTCTTAAATTAACTATATCACTTAAGTTGTAGTTCAGGCCCTAGGTGTGGGGGTGGAAGGGGGTGAAAGAAATTTCCGTATATAATCTTAAATACGTGAAGAAATTTCTACCAAACTTTAAACACATGTTACTTATCATCCAGGAACAAACACTGAGGGGTTAAGACACATCTACCGCCTCTAGAAGTTGGGGTCGAGGGGGAGGAATTTAAAAACATTCCTAAACAGCCATTATTAGTGTCGAATAGAACGTTTTTGGGGTCGCTTAATTTGATATTGTCGTACTAGAGTTTTTAAGTGTCTAATTTCAACTCCAAAAGGCAAGCGAGGGAAACACCTTTACTGTGCAGGTTGAGGTACTTAAAAAGTAGTGCATAAAAGATAGAGATTAGTGTCGAATCCGGGGTTATAGGAGTCGCTGAGTTTAATTCTCGGATTAACCATGGCGGTAAATAAATACCCGGGCAACGCTGAACACTCAGCTAGTATATAAACAATTATGAAGAGAAATATCCTTATCACATCAAATCAGTTTAGAAGACGTCAAGTATTACGCTAACCAGCTTGTAATTATTACGTACTCAATAGTCCCTCGGGATCTATTGCGTGTTAGATTCCTAAAGTTGTCCATCCAGAAATCTTTACAAGTATTCAGTACTGGTGTAAAAATTCTATAATTCTTGGGATCAGCTTTTGTTGAACATAGGTATCGTCACATCTCGTTTGAACTCTTTTTGGATTTGTTTGAGAGTAAGCCTCTTGTTATAAAAGACTTGTAGTTGTTCGAACAGAGTATCTCCTAAATATTTAATCATCTCACTATAATGTTTTTTAAATGGAGCCGTTCTGGCTTTCAGCGAAAGCACCTCGCTTGTCAAAGCTGTCACTCGACACCTTACTGCAGCGAGTGTGTGACAACGGTACATGAATTTATTGGGCGGCACAAGGAAGAGCTTCAAGGTCATTTGAAACGAACTAGTTATGTTATCTAGCCCGTTAGCTTTCCGGTTTTTCAGCTTCAGAGCTCTTGTTTCTATTTTTACTTTTGTGATAAATAAACTAAAGCAAAATAGTAACAATCCTTGTCAGCTTACATAGTTACAAGTTAGCTAAGTTTCAGATATATTTCCACTGTTCTTCTTTTCAGGCCAGTAAAATATTAATTCTTTCTTTAAATCTTTCAAAATTAAACTTTAATTAATATAATTATATATACATGTATTTATAGTTGAAATAGTGTCCCTAAACCTAGCGTATACTTAAAAATAATTATATTAATTTACTCTAATTAATTTTATTGTAACTTGTTTTATTTACTTTGTAATTAAATTGTAATTTACTACCGGTTGAACTGCCCATATGTAGATTAAATAAATACATATCAGTTTTATGAAATTTTTAAGAAACATCACTTTAATAAACCACTTCTTATGTTTTCATCAGTTCCTATATCTACTTATTCCGTGACTAATAACAATTATGTGATTTAGTGATTTTCCCATTCTTCTGCGGTTATTGTAGTCGTTTGTATGTACTCATTAATTGGTTTTTCTCCCAGTAGTTTCTTTTTTGGTTATATTCGTTTACCTTTTTTCTCACTATTTCATATCATGATTGTCTTGTTTCTGTATTTGATATAGGTTACTCTATTTACTCAATTATTCTCGTCCCCATTGCTTCTTCGGCAGCGTAGTTACTTTGGTACGAGTCGTATGAGGATCCAAATGAGCGAGATAAAAATACGCAAGTGATCCACTTAACCCCATAATTTCTTTCTCTGGGTTGGAATCATCTACGTAATGAATATAATTTGAAACGTGATTACGTATACTAATAATTATAAGACGTAAAGTTAGAATATTTTTCATATAAAATAAACGTTTATACCTGTCAATAAGGTTAAAAAAAATGTATTCATTCGTTATAAATAATTTCATCACTAACTTTCGTCGTGGAATGTGAACATAACATAAAAGAGAAGCTGCTTCTTACAAAAACATATTGTATATCAAAAAGTCTGTTTTTAACTAATAAAACAATTGATGGCCTTATACAGACACTTTTTATTTATATTATGACGACGTTTCGATACCTTTTCAGGTATTTTCCTACAGATAACAACATTTTGAGGCTGAAGGCCGTCTAAACAGAGTTTACAATGTTACAATGTTTTCAATTGGATATATAAATAGAGTATTTTTATGGGAAGTGCATTCCTATTATTTTATGGCATCTGATGCTAGTCCCATTAAAAATTAAATACTATAGTATCAAATAATAAAAACAATATGCATATATTTTTTTTGGTGTAAAATGTATGCTAAAACTAAGGAATAAATTGAGATCTCATTTGAAATATTGCATCGAGCGTTGTAATTGCTTGTTACGTGCGATGATTCATTTATTTCCTGAAGGGGCGGCCGTCTCATTAGATGGGATGACTCGTTCTTTGTTAACGCACTTAAATATTTTAGGACGAGATTTTTCTAGCTAGCATCTTAAGAGGGGGGGAAAAAATGCATTGTCTAGTTTTTAGTGAACAAGGATCAGATATCCCGCTATGTTCGGAGAATAGACGTGGTGAGGGGGGGGGGGGGACCTACTTGAGAAATACTCAAGTCAAATCGATATTTCGTAAGAGCTTCCTTCGATAAAACGTCCTTGTAACTCACGCTAAGCATGTGGAAGTAACAATTCGTTCATTATGAGAATAAAAGTTTTCACGTCTATCATGTGATAACTGACTGGTTTTAAAAAAGTGTATTAATGTTACATACATTTTCAAATTATTCAGCCTCATAATATTTAGAAAAATATCTAAAACGATATATGCTGTTACGTAAGTTAAATAATATCTAACTCCTTGGCTCGACAGCCCATGAAGGGCCTTGACCTACCGAGACGGCTGCCAGACTGTCATCTTACATGACACATTCTGGATTTAGGAGTCAGAGTGTCGGTTCTCCCACAGCTTAAACCCCAGTTTTCTTGACCAGGACGAATACAAACATCCATGGATTCGAACCCGGGACCTCTGTGATGCGAGGCAATGACGATGGCCACTACACCACAGCAGGCCGGCTAATTAATATCTACGAAGAAAAATTCACAGACTCGTGCGGGGATTTTTGTTCGTAAATATTCCGCGAGGCATTGAGTCCGTGAAATTTTCATTATAACGTGAGATATGATCAGTTGTTCATTGACGACGTTGAATTTGAAACTGTAAAGCGTCTCAGCGTATCTGCACCAGGCCAGTAATTTTTATTTGCTGCCACCTCTCTCGATTATTATTACAGTTTAATTAGGTTTAAAAAAATATGATGATGTCTGATGTAAGAAGCCGCATTCGAGTTGGTGGAAATTACTCGCTTAAAATAAAAAATGGGCTACGCCAAGGAGATGCACTGGCATGCCTATTGTTTAATGTAGCGCTCGAGAAAGTGTTTAGGAATGCAGGCCTACAGATTAGAGGCACTATTTACAATAATTCAATGCACACGACTTAGGCATCGTAGCGCGAACAATACCAGCGCTCAAAGAAGCCTTTACAGACTTAAACCAAGCAAGTAGGAAGATGGGTTTAATGATAAATGAGGACAAAACAAAATATTTAACATGCGGTAAAGCATATCAGCCCAATATGTCAAAGACCTTTAGAGTGGATGGACATACATTCGAGAGAGTCGAGAGTTTCAGGTACCTTTGGTCCATAGCTCTGATGATACCTCATCGGAAATTAAGGCCAGATTAGTTTCAGCAAATAAGGCATATTTTGCCTTGAGTAATATATTCAGGTCAAGACTCCTCAGCCGCCCAACAAAACTTACTACTTATAAAACACTTGTAAGACCAGTTCTTATATACGGCTCAGAAACATGGCCCCTGACGGAAACCGACGCAAGGCTGCTTGATGGATTCGAGAGATGAGTTCTTAGAAGCATAATCGGCCCTGTGTGCGATAAGGGACAATGGAGGAACAAGTACAATACAGAATTGTATACTATATACGCTGATGCTCCAGTAACAAAAATCATACGATAAGGAAGGACAAGATGTGTAGGCCATGTAGCACGAATGAAGGAGTCTGAGGTGGAACCCCAGGAGGACAAAGAGAACGAGGTAGACCCTGAAGAAGTTGGTTGTACGGTAGCTGGGATGTAGAAATTGGAAGAGGACAGCACATGATCGTGATGGAAGAAGCTCGTTGGAAAGGCCAAGGTTCACTACGGACTGTAGCGCCATGGAAGAAGAAGATTTACCACTGTGATCAAAAAGTAAGGTGAAATTGTCATTTAAAACTCCCGGGTATTAGGAAGGCCGGAAATTTTTTCCCCCTATGTTGGTAGGACTGTCTATAATATTTGCATAGCGTCTGTTTGTTAGAAGGTTTAATTATCTCTGAGTTACACGTGTTTTTGTAAACAACTAAAAGTGAATTTTTCGATTTTTGCAATGGGTGATTTTGTTGAGCAAAGAACTTGCATCAAATTTTGTTTGCGGAACGAATATTCTTGTGCGGACACGTTGAAAATGTTGCGGAAGGCCTTTGGTGATCAAACTATGGCACAAAAAAACGTTTATAAGTGGTACAACGAGTTCAAAGAGGGCCGAGAACGCGTTGAAGACGAACCGCGCTCTGGACGACCATCAACGTCTACCGACGAGGGCCACGTCCAAAAGATCAAAGATTTGGGGCTTGAAAATCGTCGATGGACAATTAGAGATCTCGCTGATAGTGTTGGAATATCATTTGGCTCAGCCCAACCATTTTGAAGAATGTTTTGTGTCTCAAACGCGTCAAGTCTCGATTAGTGCCAAAATCGCTCAATTTTTTGGAAAAAAACGTCGCGTTGATGTGTGTGAAACTTTGCTGTCTGACTATCAGGACCACTTGAAATGTATCATTACAGGAGACGAGACTTGGATTTACGCATACGACCCTGAAACCACGGACCAATCCAGCGAATATCGTGCAAAAGGTGAAGCAAGACCGAAAAGACCACGGCAAAGTCGATCGAAAATCAAGGTCATGTTGACAGTTTTCTTTGATTATCGTGGTGTGGTGCACTATGAATTCCTTCCGCCGGGCCAAACTGTCAACAAAGAATAATATTTGAGCGTTATGCGTCGTTTGCGTCAAGCTATTCTTCTGAAACGGCCGGAATTATGGGCGAACAACTCTTGGTTCCTTCATCACGATAATGCACCATGTCATACTGCATTGGTTCTTCGCGACTTTTTTGCCAAAAAATCGACTCATATCGTTCCGCAACCACCGTAATCGCCTGATTTTGCTCCGTGCGACTTCTGGCTATTCAAAAGGCCAATGCGGGGACGCCGTTTTGACACGATTGAGGAGATAAAAACCGAATCGAAGAAGGTCTTGAAGGCTATACCGGAAAAAAACTATTACGATTGTTTCGAGGACTGGAAAAAGCGTTGGAAAAAGTGCCTTTTATCGGACGGGGATTACTTTGAAGGGGATGAAATTGATTTGGAAGAATAAATAAAGAATTTATATTTTATAAATAAATTCACCTTACTTTCTGTTCACAGTGGCATATTGAAATGTGATGAAAATTTCAGGGAAATATTTTACTTATTACTAGTTCCGGTATCTATCTGCTTGATTTGTTTGGTGCTAGGGAAGTGGTCGACTTTTTATTAGTTGTGACTGATTCGATACTAATATCGACGTTAAGTTACGACTCCGAAATGTCTTAGAATATACAATTATATGAATTAGAATCCATTTAGACGTTTTCAGTGATTCCCACCGTCACACGGTTTACCGGAAAACGTCATTAGATCTGTAATATTTCACTGGAGACTTTAAATTTCTGATGCTTCTTCTTTCCTCAATTCGTCTGGGAACACAGTTTATTCACTTTGAAGTTATCTTCGTATGTGTGGAATCAATAAGGGGTTTTACAGTATGTATGTATGCAATTATATGGGAATAAATTTCATATTATTATCTGTTTGGCAGACCAGAGGAGAATTACAGTAGCTGCGTATAAAGCGGACGTAAACTAAAGTATAAAATGTTAAGTTGTTTGCTGGGCTGCATGGAGGAAGATGATGTACTTAAATTTTGAAAAGTCGTCAAAGAGGAAGCTATAGTGAGACCATGGATGGAAAAGTTAAGTGGTGTTAATTAAATAGCAGAGTAAAGGAAGTGGAAAGTGACCAGTGAGAAGTCTGCAAGACGTGTTTAACGTTTACAACTTTAAAAAGTGGAATTTGGACAAAAAGATAAGATAAAACAATTGATGACTTTATACAGACACTTTTTTATTTATATTATGACGACGCTTTTTCAAAACTGTGTGAATTTAATAACTTATTAATCATTTAGTTGCGCTAGTTTATTATATTAATTTGGTAAGTTCTTTCTTTTTTGTGTACTTCAGCTTGTTTTTGTTTACTTTCTACAATTATACTATAAATCTAATCATTTGTAAACACCTCCTCTGTAAAAAAATACCTGTAAAAGGTATCGAAACGTCGTCATAATATAAATAAAATATAAAAAGTCTCGGTATAAGGTCATGAATTGTTTTATTAATTCAAAACAGACGTTAAATTAAAACCTAGAAATTAGAATTATTATAAATTATTAATTATGATTCTGTAATTAAATTTGTAATTATTGGTTACTTGTCATAGTATTGTTTATATGTGTTTTATTTTATATAAATACTATTCAGTCAATAAAATGAATCACATGAGAGAGGTTAAGCAGAAATTTTGTTAGTTATTTTCATTCTTTTGATTTAATAATGTTTTACCTCATAATTGTTTCTCTCTGAATTTTATTAAATACTAGCACTCAGCTAGTATTTAATAAAATACCGACATTGCCCGACTTAATAAAACCAGAAAAAGTATTTCATTCTATATTAACCTTTAGCCAAGAAGTGATTTAACCTAAATCTAACTGTTCCTAGTTCCGTATATACTTTCGACCTTTCGTGCATTAATTGAAAAGCTATAAAATACATTGAATTTTATTGCATCAATTCCAAGAAACATACCTCCGAATTTCTTCTTAAATATACTCCTCAGGTATTGCAGGATATAATTGACCCTCAGTCTTCAGACATTACGAAAGATTAAATTCATGAAATTCTTAGCTAGATTCACAATGCAAACAAATGGTCGCCATATTCGACTTAATTAATATGGAACGAAAATTAACTTACATTTTCCGCAAGGATCGTAAAGTATTTCGTATTGTTTTTTTATCATCATTCGATGGAGTATTACTCCATAAAATTATATTTTTTATTCAATCACAATATTTCTGCTTTATTTCATTACGGAAAAAGGAACTGTTTATTTTGTTCGTCGCGTAGTAACGTCTCTCTCTCGCGTGACGTCATGGTTTCTTGGCAAGCAGTAATCTAACCCAAATTTATAACGTTTCTCAATTATAACTCTTTCTACAGTTATGCTAAGGGTTTCTCACCCCCACAGTACTGTTTCTCGTGTTTTTAAGAATATCTGTACCAAGTTTTGTTGCAATATGTCCCCGCGTTAAAATTTGTATAAAGATTAACGAAAATACATACAAATATACATCCTTTTTTTTATTATATAGATAGGAATATGTTTACTGTATTTTTATAAGTAGGATTTCTTACTGGTCTTTGAATTCCGCTTGCTATTGCATGACTATTATTTGTAAAAACAGCAATAATAAATATTTGTGACTTTTAAAAGCTCATTACATACATGAAGAAAGTTTACGCACAAGCTCACGTCATGCTTTTGAACCAAATAATTTTTTTTTCTCTCCCGGGAGAATTAACGTATAAATTTTTACCAATCTCAATAAGGATTAAAATAAATCTAGGAGTAGCTAGTTGTGCTTAACTTACTTGCATTTACAACATTTTTGCAATTTAATTCGTTATTCACAGATAATTCACATACTTTTGAACATTGAATTCTATAATTTTGTTTTTTAGCCGGTTTTTACAGAATTCGGTGTCATATTTTGAAATTTGATCATTCATAAATACCGTTTTCTCACAACTAACTGATAACCTACTCAGTAAAAATTACTCAAATTTCTTAGTAAAGTCACTATTCTCGTTACAACAATATTTTCAGTGTTCCCTCCTCCTTCTATTGTTGCTTACCGTATTAAAGAACAGTTTCATCGTTCCCACAAGAAATGATTTTTAAAGTTTGTATTTTTATGTCTGTTTATATTAAATAGATCATGCAGTTTTCTGAACAAATTACAGACAATATTTATTTTTTGAATTAAAACAAAGTTTCGGTACCTTCATCAGGTTTTTCCTAAATATGTTAAATGTTAAAAAATTATTTTCACATAATTTAAAAAATAACATTTCTAGTGTGTAGTTCGTGAATATGTGCCTCGGATGAGGCACTTCTTCACGAGCTACACACTAGAAATGTTAGTATATCTATGAAAGAGTTGACGAAGGTACAAACTCGTACCGAAACGTTGTTTTAATTCAATAAATAAATATTGTCTGTAATTAAAATTATTCCGAATTATTAAACTGTCAGTCACCCATCAAAATTCCGTTACCTTTTGCTTCCTTATGACACGAAATTTTTCATTAGTTTCTCGACTTCGTTCAACTATTCGTAGGTAAATGCATTCTTCTGGAATTTCCCTTAAGAAAAGGTTTCTAATTAGGCAATTAAATTTATGACTATATTTTAGATAGATAAATAAATAAAAGCTTTTTGTCCAATTGTTACAAGTGGGAAAATTTTATTTTGAAATTTAATCATTCATAAAATCCGTTTCCTCACAACTATATTCATATTCAGTAAAAACTACTCAAATTTCCTAGTAAAGTCACTATTCTCGTTACAATAATATTTTCAGTGTTCCCTCCTCCTTCTATTGTTGCTTACCGTATTAAAGAACAGTTTCATCGTTCCCACAAGAAATGATTTTTAAAGGTTGTATTTTTACGTCTGTTTATATGAAATAGATCATGCACTTTTCTGACCAAATTACAGACAATATTTATTTTTTGAATTAAAACAAAGTTTCGGTACGTGTTTGTAATCTCATCAGGTTTTTCCTAAATATGCTAAATGTTAAAAAAAATATTTTCACGTCTTATTAAAAAACAATTTCTAGTGTGTAGGTTGTGAATAAGTACCTCAGATGAAATTTTGTGTTGTTTTTTTAAAATGCTGTGAAAAGAGTTTTTTTTTTAACATTTATTATATTTAGGAAAGATTTGACGACGGTAAAAACACGTACCGAAACGTTGTTATAATTCCATAATTAAATATTGTCTGTTTTTGATCAAATAAATTTTAAAATCAGATTATTTAGGCTTATTTAATGATCTGAAACCCATCGAAATTCCATTACCTATCGCTTATTTATGACACGAAATTTTTCATTAGTTTCTCGACTTCATTCAACTATTCGTAGGTAGATGCATTCTTCTGGAATTTCCCTAAAGGAACGTTTTGCAATTAGGCAATTAAATTTATGACTATATTTTAAATAGATAATTTTTTTTGTCAAACGTCGATATTTGTTACAAGTCCGTGAAGCATTCCCGGTTTTCAGTCTTATTCCCAGAAGGCACCGTTGTGTAATTGACCATTGCACATACACGATATTTAAACACCTTATGAAATTAATTGACCATTGAACTGACGTGTAACAGTTAAAACGTAGAGCTTTGTATCACACTAGTTCTAGTTTTACCGAAAGTAGTACGATTCAGTGGCAAAGTTAATGACATGGAAGTTGTCGTAATTAGTGCTTTATGGTGAATGAGTTTGTCGAGGAAGGCGGAGCATCCGTTCTCCTTAGTAAAATGTCTTTTACAGTTACCCAGGTGATTTAGCAATACAGCTGCACGAGCCTGAGTCTGCAAGACAACTGTAAGTTATCTGTAAACTTTTTTTTTAATGTTACAGACAGTATTTACGCACTTGTCTCTGACGCAAGCGTTTGTTATTTACTCCGCGTGCGGTTTGTACTTTCAAAATAATAAAGAAAGGCGAAGCATCAGCAAATACCCAATATGGTAATTTTCAGAAAAATTACCGTAGACGACATTTAATTTTTTTTTTTTACATAATGCTAATGGTGCTTCAGGAAACCCATTATATAATGCAGTTTTCCGCTCATGTTTCACTCCCAGACTTGGCTCATATCAAGATATTTACGGGTTTATTCGATCTAATAAATCCTTTAATGTTTAAGAACTGCTTCCAGTTGACATAATTATGCTTCACTTTTTTTCCCACATTCCCCGAATACAATACATGTAAAAATGAGAATGTTAGCAGAGTTTCTTATTAACTCTGAGAGAATTCCCGTCTTTGATTTATGTGATGCTTAAGCTAACCCGCTAATTTTTTTCAACTACATTTTGCGTCCAAATCAGCTTGAAATGTGAATACTATAAAATTTGTTTTGGAAATGACTACGAAAATTTCTGAATGCTCCGTCAATGAAAACATTTTAATTTTTTATTTGTTAAACGCATGGTTTATTAGCGTAAAGAAGCACAATAAAATAAACCACCAAATAAGCAAATTATTAGAATTTATTTTATATTGAAAAAAATAAAAACGATATGAAGAAATGGTCCGATCCGACAGTCCTTCGATTTAAAGTTATTAATGATATGGCGCACTAATACATTATCCACTTAAAGGTTCATGTAAATGTTCAAACTAGGTTCCCTTTAAAATTTTCCTACTTGTAACAATTCGACAAAAAACGTTTATTTATTTATCTATCTAAAATATAGTCATAAATTACAAAACCTTCCTTAAGGAAAATTCCTAAGAATAGTTGAACGAGGTCGAGAAACTAATGAAAAATTTCGTGTCATAAGTAAGCAAAAGGTAACTGAATTTTGATGGGTGATTGTGACAGTATAATAAGTCGGAATAATTGAATTTTAATTACACGCAAAATTTATTTATTGAATTAATACAACGTTTCGGTACGAGTTTAGACCTTCGTCAGGTCTTTCATATCTATACTAAAAGTTAAAAAACCCCTATTTTCACATCATTTTCAGATAATTTTTTTTAAAAAAATTTAGAAGTTCATCCGAGGTACTTATTCACAAGCTACACACTAGAAATATTTTTTAATACGACGTGAAAATATTTTCTTAACATTTAACATATTTAGGAAAGACCTGATGAAGGTACAAACACGTACCGAAACGTTGTTTTAATTCAATAAATAAATATTGTCTGTAATTCGTCAGAAACCTGCATGATCTATTTCATATAAACAGAAATAAAAATACTGCTGTTTAATACGGTAAGCAACAATAAAAGGAGAAGGGAACACTCAAAATATTGTTGTAACGAGAATAGTGACTTTACTAAGAAATTTGAGTAATTTTTTTACTGAATAGGTTATCAGTTAGTTGTGAGAAAACGGATTTTATGAATGATCAAATTTCAAAATATGACACCGAATTCTGTAAAAACCGGCTAAAAAACAAAATTATAGAATTAAATGTTCAAAAGTATGTGAATTATCTGTGGATAACGAATTAAATTGCAAAAATGTTGTAAATGCACGTAAGTTAAGCACAACTAGCTACTCCTAGATTTATTTGAATCCTTATTGAGATTGGTAAAAATTTATACGTTAATTCTCCCGGGAGAGCAAAAAAAATTATATGATTCAAAAGCATGACGTGAGCTACTGCGTAAACTTTCTTCATGTATGTAATGAGCTTTTAAAAGTCACAAATATTTATTATTGCTGTTTATACAAATAATAGTCAAGCAATTGCAAGCGGAATTCAAAGACCAGTAAGAAATCCTACTTATAATAATACAGTAAACATATTCCTATCTACATAATAAAAAAAGGATGTATATTTGTATGTATTTACGTTAATATTTATTTACATACAATATTTATTTATTGAATTAATACTACGTTTCGGTACGAGTTTGTACCCTCGTCAGGTCTTTCATAAATATAATAAAAGTTAAAAAAAACTATTTTCACATCATTAAAAAAACTCAAAAATTAGAAGTTCATCCGAGGAACTTATTTACGAGCTATGGACTAGAAATTTTATTTTTTTAAATGACGTGAAAATATTTTTTCAACATTATATTTAGGAAAAACCTGATGAAGGTACAAACACGTACCGAAACGTTGTTTTAATTCATCAACTAAATATTGTCTGTAATCTGTTCAGAAACCTGCATGATCTATTTCATATAAACAGACGTAAAAATACAAACTTTAAAAATCATTCCTTGTGGAACGATGAAACTGCTCTTTAATACGGTAAGCAACAATAGAAGGAGGAGGGAACACGGAAAATATTGTTGTAGCGAGAATAGTGACTTTACTATGAAATTTGAGCACTGTTTACTGAATAGGTTATCAGTTAGTTGTGAGGACACGTATTTTATGAATGACACCAAATTCTGTAAAAACCGGCGAAAATACAAAATTATAGAATTCAATGTTCAAAATGATGAGGATTATATGTGGATAACGAATTAAATTGCAAAAATGTTGTAAATGCAAGTAAGTTAAGCACAACTAGCTACTCCTATATTTATTTTAATCTTTATTGAGATTGTTAAAAATTTATACGTTAATACTCCCGGGAGAGAGAAAAAAAATGGTTCAAAAGCATGACGTGAGCTTGTGGGTAAAATTTCTACAAGAAGATCATGTAATGATGATTTAAAAAAAGACAAACATATTTATTACTAGCTGGGTGCCCGGTGTTGCTCGTGTACATATTTATATAAACCCGAAAATGTAATTAAATACGTAAATATACTCCTTAGTATTGCAGGATATAATTGTCGCTCAGTCTTTAAACATTACGAAAGATTAAACTGAAGAAATTGTTATATAGATTCACAATGTACACAAATACTCACCATATTGGAGTCACTAATAGGGCGAGGAAATTAACTTAAAATTTTCAGCAAGGATCGTAAAGTATTTCGTATTGTTTTCTTTGTCATCATTCGATTGAGTATTACTGGATAAAATTATACGTTTTATTCAATCACAATATTTCTGCTTTATTTGATTACGGGAAAAGGAACTATTTCCTTTGTTCGTCGCGTAGCAACGTCTCTCTCGCGTGACGTCACAGTCTCTTGGCGCGCAGTAATTAAACACAAAATAATCACATTTTTCAATTGTGATTATTTCTACCTTTTATGCTAGGTGTTTCCCACTCCCACAGGACCGTTTGTCAGGTCTTTAAGAAAATGTGTACCAAGATTCGTTACGAAGAATCGTCTGCGAGGGTTATTCTGTTGCAGGCAGTACCTGCGAGGGATGTTCTCTCGCAGGCAGAACCTTGTAGGAGAGACACGAAGTGGCTACCTTTGGGGATGCCTTTTCCTCTCCGTTTTTGAACTAAGGTTCCCACGAACCGAGGCACCTCGGCCTGTTCTGAGAGGTGTATGTTCCGGGATCACAGACCTTGGCCATACGGTAAGAGTTGTCCGCTATTCCCATTGGAATAGTCGGCCAACTGCCTCCTAAACTGGTCGAGGCACGGAGAAGGGAATTCTGCGTCCCCAAAGCAAACTCCTCTCCAGCTATCCGAAGGGCGTGGGACAAGTACCCAATGCCCGACCTACCTGATGCAGATTTTTCTAGGGTTTGTCCTGCATTTCTTTAGGCGAATGCCGGGTAGGATCCTTAAAATATAGCCCGGGGGCCCTAGTTAAATCTTGGCAACCTTCCTCTACCCTTCCACATCCCCCATTCAAATCCATTTCCTATGCTATAAGATGGGAGTTGCCACTATGTGGATTACCCTATACATAGCCTGTCTACACCCAAAAAAAAAGTTTCGTTACAATCTGCCCACGCGTTTAAATTTGTATAAAGATTATCGTAAATACATACATACATACAAAAACACGTTCTTTTTTATGTAGATTGCTGTTTGTATAAATAACAGTCATGCAATCAGTCACAAGCGGAATTCGGATGTGTGTAATTCAAGCACCAGTAAGAAAAGGTACTTATAATAACAAGACAGTGTGTCGAACGGTTTCACACGCGTCTGAGACACTCGTTGATGAAGTTTTTAGGAATTCCTGCTGCAGAAATATTTTTTTCAGCTACCCCCCGACAACCGGTGAATCACCAACAATTGCATGATGGGTGTTCCAGAACATTGCAGCCACAACCACACGCATCTTACTATTTTTCAATGGCACATCCTGTCATAATAAAGTCTTTGTGTTATTCGAACACCTTACAGATGTAGTAGAATTTTTTGAATAAATTATCTTTGCCTTTAAGTTTTAGGAATGCAGGAAACGCATTAATTGAAGGGTTGGAAGATGTCGTGAGGTAGTCCCTCGATTCAGGGAACTGTTAATTCATTTAAACGAAGCAAACAATCTGAATGTTGTAATTTACCAATACACGAGTGTTTGTTAAATATAACTGCTTAAATTTATTTCATTGTACAGTTTTTGTTGGCCGTAACAAAACTTCTGTTAAGGTTACCGCGGCAAGGGCCACCCCACAATTCGGCAAAACGACGGGAGTAATATGCGGAGAAGTGTTACTGTGGTTAAATGTTTGCAACTACAATCCACCTAATTTACGTTCTTTGGCCAGGGCTGATGCGGCAGTAACTGAATCCGGTGAAGAAGCTAACCAAGCTGTTCGTTTCTTTGTGGTCCGTGCGCGGCTTACCGCGAATTTACGTGATTTATTGTTCACCAAGGTCCGCTGAATATTGATTGCGGTGCTTTTCTTTTACGATTTTTTTTTTAAAAACAAAAGGAACGTATTATGAATCCAGTTTAAATTAAATTAGCGGGAAACATCGGAAAGTGGCTTGTCGTTGCGGAGAAGGCGGCAGTATACAATTTCTTGTGAAAGGGTGGACACGCCAGGGAGACCATGGTCCAATAGAAAGACCGAACATTGATGGAAAACGACGGGCATGAGGGTGGAGAGGCGTTACATAAAAATAACGCAAAAGCAACTGAAATTTCAGTCAAATCCGAGGTTAAGAATGTCGCTGAGTTTTAATTGTGCCAACTCAGCTACTTGTAAAATAAAGGAAATTCCTTTGTTAACACGTCAATAAGGGATTGGAATGATTTCCCTGCAAGAATACTAGAGACTTGCCCTAACACGGACGAAATGGCTCGGAGAGAAATAAGAAACGCCCTTTTTCTCTAAAATCGATAATAATCTAATCTATTTTCTAATAAAATTTGTGTGTTCCGCATACAAAACTACACGCATGGAGAAAATTTGACCAAATTACGTACACGTGTTCCTTTCGAACCAGAAACAAACACTGTGGGGGTAAGACACGACTACCATACCCAGGGACCGTGTGGACGGGGGTGGAAATGGTCAAACCTGCTTTAAGGGCCGATATCTACGTCGAATAATTACTTTACGGCGTCATCGAGATTGATAGTGTTTCTCCCGATGTTTGTTTGTGCATAATTTTTTACCTCGAGACATGAGGGTGGAGGGGCGTTACATAAAAATAACGCAAAAGCAACTGAAATTTCAGTCAAATCCGAGGTTAAGGATGTCGCTGAGTTTTAATTGTGCCAACCCAGCTAGTTGTAAAATGAAGGAAATTCCTATGTTAACACGTCAATAAGGGATTGGAATGATTTGCTTGCAAGGGTACTAGAGACTTGCCCTAACACGGACGAAATGGCCTGGAGAGAAATAAGATGGCGTATAATAAACGCGTTTTTTCTCTAAAATCGATAATAATCTAATCTAATTTCTAATAAAATTTGTGTGTTCCGCATACAAAACTACACGCATGGAGAAAATTTGACCAAATTTCGTACACGTGTTCCTTTCGAACCGGAAACAAACACTGTGGGGGTAAGACACGACTACCATACCCAGGGACAGGGTGGACTGGGGTGGAAATGGTCAAGTATGCTTTAAGGGCCGATATCTACGTCGAATAATTACTTTACGACGTCAACGAGATTGATAGTGTTTCTCCCGATGTTGTTTGTGCATAATTTTTTACCTCGAGACATGAGGGTGGAGGGGCGTTACATAAAAATAACGCAAAATCAACTGAAATTTCAGTTAAATCCGAGGTTAAGGATGTCGCTGAGTTTTAATTGTGCCAACCCAGCTAGTTGTAAAATGAAGGAAATTCCTTTGTTAACACGTCAATAAGGGATTGGAATGATTTTCCTGGAAGGGTACTAGAGACTTGCCCTAACACGGACGAATGGCCTGGAGAGGAATAAGATGGCGTCCAAATAAACGCGCCTTTTATCTAAAAATCGACAAAATCTAATCTATTTTCTAAGAAATAAAATAGACTGTTTGTGTGAATGTATGTTCCGCATGCTAATCTACACACGTGGAGAAAATATGACCAAATTCGTACACGTGTTGCTTTCGAAGAGGAAACAAACACTTGGGGGGTAAGACAAGATTACCATCCTCAGGGACGGGGTGGACGGAGTGGAAATGGTCAAACATGTTTAAGGGCCGATATTTACGTCGAATAATTGTTTTACGGATGTTGTTTGTGTATAATTTTTACCTCTTGGCATGAGGATAGAGGGGCGTTACATAACAATAACACGAAAGCAACTGAAATTTCAGTCAAATCCGAGCTTAAAGATGTCGTTGAGTTTTAAATATGCCAACCCGGGCAACGCCGTGAACCCAGCTAGTTATAAAATGAAGGAAAGGAGGTACCAAGGAACGGATGTGGACAACTAGTCCTTTGTTAACACGTCAATAAGGGATTGGAAAGATTTGCCTGCAAGGGTACTACAGACTTTCCGTAATACGGTCGAAAAGGCCTGGAGAGAAATAAGATGGCGTCTAAATAAACGTGCTTTTTCTCAAAAAATGGACATAATATAATCTATTTTCTAATAAATAAAATAGACTTTGTGTGTATATATGTTCCGCATACAAATCTACACGCGTGGAGAAAATATAATCAAAATTCGTACACGAGTTCCTTTCGAACGGGAAACAAACACTATGGGGGTAAGACACGACCACCACACTCAGGTGCGGGGTTGGAAATTTTTAAACATGGTAAAAGGGCCGATATTTACGTCGAATAATTACTTTACGGTATCAACGAGAATTATAGTGTTTCTCCCGATGTTGTTTGTGAATAATTTTTACCTCAAGGCGTGAGGGTGGATGGGCGTTACAATAAAAATTACGCAAAAACAACAGAAATTTGAGTCAAATCCGAGGTTAAGGATGTCGCTGAGTTTTAATTATGCAAACCCAGGCACCCAGCTAGTAATAAAATAAAGTAAATACCTTTGTTAACACGGGGTTGGAAATTTTTAAACATGGTAAAAGGGCCGATATTTACGTCGAATAATTACTTTACTGTATCAACGAGATTTATAGTGCTTCTCCCGATGTTGTTTGTGTATACATTTTACCTCTAGGCGCGAGGGTGGAGGGGCTCAACACAAAAATAACGGGAAAAAAACACGAAATTTGAGTCAAATCCGAGGTTAAGGATGTCGCTGAGTTTTAATTATGCCAACCCGGGCAACGCCCTGCACCCAGCTAGTAATAAAATGAAGGGAATTCTTTTGTTAACAGGTCAATAATGGATTGTAACGATTTGCCTGCAAGAGTACTTTCCCTAAGAATACAGAACTATTTATAAACAAGATCAGACATACCTAAAAGTGAGGTCCTAATTTAGTAACGTGAAGGAAAGCGAGTACCTGACTCATTTATTTTTCTTTTACAGAGAAAAACCACAAATAATGTTGAACAACTAAATAAATTAAATTTTTGAATTTATTTCACCGTTTTTCGAGCAGTGCAAACGTGCAAATCGCGGCACACATAACAAGAGTGATTAGTACGTAAGCGCCGGAAATCGGCAGGTCAACTGTGTCTCCCTCCTCCAGTAGCAAGGAATGCCACTCCCACGCACTGCCCTCTTTATCTGGCAGGCTCCAGACAGGACCTACACCTAGGCAGAGGAGCTGGTTCAAGGTAAACAACTTCAAGGACTACAATTTTCTTTCGTGCCGCTTATAAATGAGCCAAATACTGCACGGAATCTCAACGTATAATTACTTATTAGCAATTTAGAGTTTAGCGGAATAAATCCGAAATATCTTTTCCTGTAAACTTGTGCATCTGCTCGATTCAGCATTTTTACGTAGCTTTCATTTTCGATTGCCGACAAGAAAAGTGAAATCTGTTAGGATTTATTGTTCGCGCGTTTTCGTCTTTTTATTGACTTATTCTGTAATTAATTCCCACGGATTTCAGATTAACATTAGACACGTATAAATTTATCACGAAAGCAAGAAAATACAGCAATGTTCAGTTTCCTGACCTCAGTGCGGATGAAATACGGACTATATATATATATATATATATATATATATATATATTATTTAAAATCCCTTATAAATGTAATAAACAATGAAATATTAATCGAATTGGTTTTGTAATAAACAATGAAAATAATAAAATATTTATCTGAATTGACCCACGTTAAGGCGCCATGAATGTAATAAATAACATAATTAATTATTAATTGGAATGAATGAATTTAAGATGATTTTGCCTCACGTTGGCACGCCATAAATGTAATAAACAATTTATTAATTATTGAATTAAATGGACATAATTATTGAAGTTATTGAATGTAAAATAATTACATTGGTTCAATTCACCTAAACAATTGGTTTATTCTGCACAACTATTTGTTTTATAATAACAAATTTACTTGTTGAAACTTAACATCAATTTTTTATACACAAAGTCCTTTTCTCTCATCTCAGGGTCTTTAATCGGGCCTTTTTAAAATAAAGAACAATAAAATTTTTACCATTCACTATTAACAAATAATTTTATAAAGCTTCAATCAAAATAAAACGAAAGAAATGAAATCGAAATCTGACGATGTACTATATTTATTTAACGTTTACAAATATGAATTTAAAATGTTTCTCTTTACTTACTGTTGTACCGGTACCAGGGCAATTTTTGGGATTTTATAATACACTTTTCACCTTTAACAGGCCATGTATCACTGAATCTACTTTACTTCACTTTGCAATGCACCGGTATTGACCACCGGACACAATTGTTCGTGTCACCGATGTCCGCCGACTTTTCTTTGAGCTCCACGATTGTCTCCGGCCAAACTGTAGATTGTCGCTCTCGTCTTGAATTACCGACCAAATCAAAACTTCTGCTAATGTGCTCCACTAACTGCCAGACTCAATTACTCTGCATTCCACAATGTCCTGTGGCTGACCAACAAATTTCTACTCCTGCATACATCAAGGTTTCGTGGCTGACTAACTGCTCCGTAGCTTACGCGCGCTCCAACAACACTGACCTGCCTGTTCAGTGTTCTCAACCATTATTGTATCTGTGTATATATTTTAAATCTCTAATTATTAATTCTTTTAATTGCCCTTTTTATCATTACATAATGCCCCAAATTTAGTTTGAAAAAATGCTAATACTTTTTGAAAACTCAATTTTCTGATACAATGTCAATCCTATATCGTCAGATCTCTTATTTAAATAAATTGATACCAATTTCCACCGTTAATTAAAGATTTACAATTCGCCGTTAAATAATGGTGCAATGTATTATCTTGCTTAAATCAAAACTGACATTTATATTTTAAGTATCATTTACGGTTATAATTATCTGTGCATTTTGATCCGAATAAATTTATAAACCATTTTTAATATTTTAATTATTTGTGTTTATTACAATATATATATATATATATATATATATAATATTTTCGTAACTCTGTATAACAACGATAAAAAGTATCACTGAAATCCGCGCAACACTTTAGTTGTGGAAAGCGAAAAATTTCAGCATAACACCCGGACAAGAACATATTTTTCTCACACCCCCCAATATAAGTTTGTCGTTAACATTGGCAATATCGTGCTGTAACCTCTCGTATATTTCTTATTATTTATTTTTAAAATTTCATTGCGAAGATTTTAGGATTCTGTTCACTTAAACCAGTAAGAACAAGTAAATATTTAACTTGGACATTTAAACAGGTAAACGGTTCATTGACTTTCCTGCCCATCTGTTAATTGTTGTTGTCCTGAGGAGGTTGGAGTAGAATTTGGGATTTGTATTAGTTAGTAGTTGAGTTCTTTTGATATGTAGAGGGCAGAGGAATATTAATGTTTTTGTGTTTCTGGATAGAGTTTCTGATCGTTCGTATACTCAAAGCAATATTCCCTAAAATAAGTCTAGATAAGAAATATATACTTTATAAACGATACAAATGCCAATAAAAACAATATTTTCTGAACATTACATTATCATGAATTTATATATATTTTTTAATTTATTTATTTAAACTCGCGTCAACATCTGAGATCATTAGCGACTCATTAGGTACTCAGATGTATTTTGTCTTTGTTGGGGAATAATTCGCGGGGCGGGGCGGGGGGGGGGGGGTTGTTCTCAGTATGAAAACAGGCACCCAAACATCCATGCCCCCACCGGGATTTGAACCCGGGGCAGTGAGTCTGACCCCCACTCCACAGGTGAATATTTTTTATTTTACGGCTTTATATTGTAATACCAACTAAAGAGGCCGTTAATTGTTTTAATATAATTGGATTGTTAGCGGCACGAGTTTTGAAAGTAACAATCACGGCTCTTTGTCGGCTAATGTTGCCGGGAAATGCGCGCGAGGAGGAAGTTAGTCTGCGTCGAGAACTGAAACGTTAAAGGAGTCCGGCGAACGTTCCGGGAGAATGTGGATTCTGATCTAAAAGTACGAATAGCGCGGTCCTAGAAGTCCAACTGCAAGATCTATTAGTTTACATAAAACGCGAGTAAACAGTTTTGACGGAGAGATTCAAATAATAATCGCAAAGTTGGAAGCAAAAGGATTCGCTTCACACAGACTGAACTAAATTTCGCATAGAGGCATCAAGGAGACCTATGTCCGGGGGCTGACTGAGAAGCGGCTGATCCAAAGTTCCAGGTGGCAGAGAACGAGAACATCGACCGTGTGTATTAAAAATTTAATGTGTAGAATAAGTGAATAATGGCCTTTTTAGTGAGAGTTGTCCTCAAGCTCCAAGAATCAGATCTGGTACCAGAAATAAATTTCTGAGTACAAAACAATTATTTAAAATCTGTAAACGAGGATTAACGGTAGAAGTCAGATTTCGTTCGTATTTCTTTTCATTCAGTTTATTTCATTTCGTTTATTTTAATATTGTATTAAGTTAGCTTCAATGAGTTTGAATTGTTAATGTTAGTTTATTAAATTGGATTGTTCTTACTATCAAACCCAGTAATGTACCTGAGATAAAGAGAATTTCGACGTATTTTATTGTAAAATATAAAGTTGTATTTTTCCTAGAACGCCACGAATTGCAAAAATGAAATAAAATATTTGTTTGTTAACTTGATGAAATTCGGCATATGAAGTAGGGATTACAATATGTACCTTAAAGAATAAATTTTTATATCTTAATAATTTTGTTAATTAATTCTTTTAATTAAGACGCCTTTTAATTATTACAATATATAAATTTAGGTGTGACGATTAGATATGATGACGTCAGCGGTGACGAGCTGTTGTCAAAATCATATGTTACAGAACTCCACATGTAGTTCATCAGTGATGTTTTTTATTGTGAAATATTGGAGATACAAATAAATTGTCTTCAGATTGTTCTTGCTTAAAACGAACTGGGTTTTAAAATTTCTCATGCATTTAATAGTAAAATCTTTTCCGATTTCACGATATTTTTAAAATATTCACAACCTATGAACCCCCAGGTCCCTCAAATATGATAATTATCGGTGATGACTGTAATCCTATCGTTGTAATAAATTTAGAGGGGATCTTTAACGACAAATTTCAATACGTGGATAGTATATTAATGCTTAAAATTATGTCGCAGCCATCTTGGTGATGGCTGAAACTGTCTCACGACAAACGTCAACGTGATTAAACAGAAAGGAGTCCACTATAATGATATTAATATATTAAACAGGCTTCAAGTAACATTAAACTAATTAAAAAATAGTGTTCTAAATTAAAGAAACGGACTAAGTTTTTGCTTACCGCCTCCGATTGGAATAATGAAATTTTAGAATTACATTTACATTCAAATTTACATCCTTTTTTTTATTCTTAGAAACTTTTATCATAGGATTTTACAGTTGTGTTCATATATTTACAAAGTATTGAAATAAATAAGGTAAATAATTAACATACTGGCTTGTGTTGGTGGGGAGAGTCCATTGATTTTCCAGCCCTGGAGATCTGGATTTTGTTGTTCTGAGGGATCTGGGGTTGCAGATGGGCTGGGTGTTTGATGTTTACTGTAAAGATTTGTGGTGTTAAACAGAGAATTGAATAAGCGGGTTGTCGCGCATAAGGTTATATTGGAGTAGATGGGAAGAGAATTTGTCAGGAAGTGTCTGTGTGTTGGCGGAGAATTATGAGGTCTATCGGGAGTTTTCGTTTCAGACGGCGGCTTGAGGGCGGAGGCAGGTTTTGACTTTCACAGCCTCCTGTTAAAAATATGGCACATTCAAAGAAATGTTATTCAATTTATAACAAAAAATAATAGCATATTTTTATAATTTATGTACATTTCACGACTCATTCCACAGCCTCGAATCCCTGCTTCTCAGTCGAGCCGACGGAATATGACCTAATAGTAAAGTCTTCATTTTTTTTTTCGAATTTCTCTTTATCTCAGGGTCATCACTGGGTTTGATAGGAAGAACAAATACAATGAACTAAAATATTAACAATCCAAACTCATTGAAGTTAACGGAATACAATATTAAATACAAAAGTAAAAGAAACCGAATGAAAAGAAAAACGCGAACGAAATCTGACCATACCCTTTAATTATAGTTTACAGTCATTAATAATTGTTTTGTACTCACGACAAGTTTTGACTCCTGCAACAATGAGTGTAGTGAAATAATTGTGCAAGTGAAATTTGCACCTTGGTACCAATACATTTTCTCGTAATATATATTTCGCTGAACAACGTGTATTTCTTTCTAAGAATTGCCAATTACACTACGAGAAAACGTCAAAATTAGTAAAGTATATATATATATATATATATATATATATATATATATATATATATATATATATTGTAATACCAATTAAACAGGCTATTATCTGATTTTAATATAATT
Source organism: Zhengitettix transpicula (assembly GCA_037074705.1). Classification (NCBI taxonomy): domain Eukaryota; kingdom Metazoa; phylum Arthropoda; class Insecta; order Orthoptera; family Tetrigidae; genus Zhengitettix; species Zhengitettix transpicula. Next base: position 23,302,747 of record CM073595.1, on the reverse strand, counting down.
GAATTAATGGCGGTACGGTACGGGTGCTTAAAGACAACAATCGCAGTGGGTCTTTCTTTGTTAACAATGGAGACTGTAGACCGCGCGCTTAGAGAAGTCGGTCTACGGCGAGATGCGAAACGTGAAGTCTACGTCGAGAACTGGGACATGGCAGTTCGGTATACATAGAGAAATAAAAACAGTAAAAGTCTGCGGATCTAGAATTATGAATAGGGCTATCTAGGAAGTCCAACAGCGAGATATAATAGTTTACATAAAACGCAAGTAAACAGTTTTGACGGAGAGACTTAAAAAATCGAAGTTTGAAAGCAGAAGTTTTGCTTCACAAACTGAACTGATTTTCGCATAGAGAGAATTTGAGGAGACCTACGTCCGGCAACTGGCTGAGGGTGGGCTAATCCAGGTTCCAGGTTAGCAGAGATCCAGAGCAACGACCGCGTGTGTTGAAAATCTAAAGTGTAGAATCAGTGTATAATGGCTTGTTTAGTGGGTGTTGACTTCAAGCTGCAAGAGTCAAAACTTGTCGTGAGTACAAAACAATTATTAATGACTGTAAACTATAATTAAAGGGTATGGTCAGATTTCGTTCGCGTTTTTCTTTTCATTCGTTTTCTTTTACTTTTGTATTTAATATTGTATTCCGTTAACTTCAATGAGTTTGGATTGTTAATATTTTAGTTCATTGTATTTGTTCTTCCTATCAAACCCAGTGATGACCCTGAGATAAAGAGAAATTCGACGTCGTTGATAGTAAAAATATAATTGAGCAAAGTAAACAAAGACAAACTAAAGAACACAAAATAAACAACAAACAACTTACCAAATTAATAAAATGAACAAGTACAACTAAATGATTAACAAGCTATTTAATATACACAGTTTTGAAAAAGCGTCGTCATAATATAAATAAAAAATAAAAAGTGTCTGTATAAGGTCATCGATTGTTTTAATATCTTATCTTTTTGTCCAAATTCCACTTTGGAAGGTTGTAAACGTTATCCATGTCTTGCAGACTTCTCATTGGTCACTTTCCACCTCCTTTACTCTGCTTTTTAATTAACACCACTTATTAACACCATCCATGGTCTCACTATAGCTTCCTCTTTGACGACTTTTCAAATTTTAAGTACATCATCTTCCTCCATGCAGCCCAGCAAACAACTTAACATTTTATACTTCAGTTTACGTCCGCTTTATACGCAGCTACTGTAATTCTCCTCTGGTCTGCCAAACAGATAATAATAATAATATAAACTTTATTTCCATATAATTGCTTACATACAATATGGTAAAACGTCAGGTTTAATATAAAAATACCAAATAAAAAAAGAAACATTTATATCGTCAGTGTAAAATTATCACAACTCATGTATATTACCTTATTTACTAAATGCTCTTTCAGAGTTCTTTCAAAGTGCTTGCCTTGCAATTCTATTATGCACAGTGGCAGTTTATTATAAAATATAATCCTTTTCGGAAATGGGTCATGCTAAGATTTTTTTTGTATTACTCCGCATTCTAAAATGGCCCAGAAATTGCCCTAGTATTAGGGTTAGATCTGTTTCGACCTTGCAGGTTTTTTCCGACATCTTTACCATCATAATAGTTTTCAAGAAATATAGAGAATAGACAGTTAGTATTTTATTTTTTTGGAATATTGGTTTACATGAATCTGTTTCTTTCATACCAATTATAAATGTAATAAGTTTCTTTTGAGAGGTTATAAGCCTGTCCATATACTTGGAAGCAGCACATCCCCAGATTTCTATTACATAATTAATATGAGAGTAGACATTGCCATAGTATATTGTAATGAATAAAATTATTATAATTAATTAAAGGATTAATTTTCCCCACGTTGAGGGTGTCATAATGTAATAAACAAAAGAGGTTATTTATTAAACAATTTATTGCCTCACGTTGGTGACGCCAAAATGTAATGTACAACTAATAATTAATTATTTAAAATGAATTCAATGGTAGGCCTCGTTGGTGAAACCAAAATGTAATGAATAAACAATATTAAAAGAATTTAATGGTTTATTAATGAATTAATTTTTATTTTATTTAAATTTAAACGAGAAGGATTCAAATAATTTACCAAATTCTTTTAAACTTTACAAGACAATTAATTTATTCCAGGTAAAAATTACAACATTTCTCGACGTGATTATTTACTTTTAGTTTTTGCTATTTTACAGATTTTATCAACTCTCATTTTAGGGTCGTTGTTTTGGGCCTTCTAAATAAAGAACCAACCTTTACATTTAAATTAAACAATCCAATTCCTTTTACAACCTTAAAATTAAAACAATAAAACAAACGTGAAACCAAAATCTGACGATTGTAATAAGTTAACGTTTAAAAAATGTATTAAATTTCTTTCTACTTACAATCTCTGCTGGTACCAGGCTTAAGTTTGCGTTCAGATGCACCACACGTTTCACATTAAACAGGCCATGAATTAACTTAATTTAAATTGATTACAAAACACTGTCGAAACTTTGGGATCTCTCAACTGGAAATTACGACTCCTTCCGAATTAATGGACAGTCAGATTGTTACCAACTTTCTCTCGGTGAAATTAGTGACGGTCTCTTTACTTATACAATTTTTACTGCGGCATGACTTATTAAGTTACGTTCTTGTAACTTTATTCGATGAATTACTGTCTGAAAACTTTTTGTTCAATTTTAAACTGCGACCTTTCTGGATGGATATCTGCCTGCAACTGTGTCCGCCGTCCGACTGCGGTTTTTAGAAACGGTTGTTGGCGAAAAAGCTTGCCTATGTATTGTTGCCTTTGATATTCTTACCGATAACAATCCATCATTAATTTACAATTATCAAATGACTACTGGCCTCTAATTAGTATTACAATATATTCATTTAGTATTTTATTGGGACAATAGAAGGCATGTGCATTTATGTTTATTATGTTGCATAGTTGATTAATGTGTTCTCCCCATGTTAATGTATACCTAGAAAGTTTGTACATTTAACAAAATTTATCTCTTTTCCATCACAAGTTACTTTATTTTCATTTTCTGTACTATGATTTTTATTATTGAAGTATAAAATATTTGTCTTATCTGCATTGACTCGTAGGTTATTCAGTTTGAGCTAATGAGTAATGCTCTTTTTATTAGATGTCTGAAAGCGACCGTAATAAATTTTCTCAACAGAAGCCGGCCGCTGTTCTTCACACCCCAGCAACCCCCAGATTTAGTCTTTTCTTCCGAGACCCTCCAAGTCCTTGACAATTTTATTTAATTTTAAACAAGGTTTGAGGCATTTACAATTTTGGTTCATTACAATATATATATATATATATATATATATATATATATATATATATATATATTGTAATGCTTGTTAATTAAGGCATTGTTTTGATTGAGAATTTATATTGATGGAGAAACATTATTTACGGCGGGATACCGAACCCATAACAAGCAACAATGAAAAGAGAGTATTGTTGACTATGTGGGTAGAAAAATTACGCGCTCAAAATTAGGAGACGGTTGAGAAATTGTCAGTCGGACGGCGGACACAGTTGCGGGCAGATATCCATTTAGAAAAAAATTGCAGTATAAAGTCGGCGGGGAGAAACGAAAGAAAGGAGTCGTCGCCGAAATGTTGTAGTATAAAGTTGGCGGTCAGAAAGGAGAGAAAGACGACATCGAAACATAGCAGAATAAAAGTTGTTATTGGATTATAGCAGAGAAGTCTTCAGTTGCATTATAAAGCCGGCGGTCAAAAACGATCGAGAGTGGACGTCTTGGTCGAGACAGTTTAAGTTTTAAAAGGCAAAGTTAAATCTTCAGTCAGCGGTCAGAAAGGGGAGGAAGTCGTCGTCGAAGCAGAGCAGAATAAAGTTGTTCGTCGAGATATGACCAACTTCTTTTTTTAAAAAAAAAAACAAACAACAACAGTGAATTTATTAGAATCTGTGAATTTATTAGAAGCTGTGAAAAACCCACCACTGTGCTTCAAAAGTTAAAAGGTATCCTGGGCTACCGTAAGTAGCAAGAAAACAGTAAATTTTTGTAAACCGATTTAAAAGATCATGTCAGAGATCGTTCTTTAATGTTGATAAATTAATTTCGTCTATGTCTAGACGAATAAATATTTCCTTTTAAATTAAATTAAATTTTTTTGTGTTCTTTGATTTAGTTTAAATGTTCTGCCGTTATCAAACCTATTTAAGACCCTGAGATCCTTTTGTATGTTTGTTATTGTATAAGTGTTCAAGAAGTAAAATAAATTTTGTTTGTTTGTTAAAGTATAATCTTTTTATTAAGACGCCCGTTTGATTATTACAATATATATATATATATATATATGTATATATATAAATTACATGTTACAGAAACTGATGTGACGAACGTTGTTTACATAATATTTATACGTCCAAAATACGAGCTTGCATGAACGCGTTTTATTTGTGAGCCGTTCCACTGCAATGCCATATTTTCCATAACCGGCACGACTGGGGTAAGGGTCACAGTAAAAGGAGCAAGTGGAGCAACCAACTTTAAGGTTTGACTGTAAGTCACCCTTTTATTTTTATGAAGGTGGGTGAATGAGAGAAGTGATCTGTTTCATACTGTCTGGAACGGTGGCTGTGCTGGGTTTCGGAATAAAGGACATGAGGATGTCGTAAGCAGATCTGGAGCACGCGAGGTCGCACGAGGCCAGCTGACACACTTCTCGTTCCATTTCCCGGTAATTTAAAGAATGTCTCTTCTAACCTCAAGTTGAAGAGATAGATATCAGCAGAAGAGAAACCTAACGCGACAGTTCACCAAAGAACAGTTGAAGAGTGCATGTCGCGGGAATTAGACAACAGTTTCGTTTCGTCGGTATTATTCGAGTGTTCGTGAGTGCGTTGGCTTTTAAATATTTTTCGAGAAAGGTACTTCAACTTTTCACCTTTTTAGTGTAGTCACGATAATTTGATCAACTAACGATTGTAATTCACCTTAAATTTAACCTGCAAAACTTGCTCATGATTGAATATTTAAGCCTCCAAATTTTGATATAGACCTAGTGTTGTTTCAAAAGTTCCTGATAAAGAAAGGAAGTAATTGCCAATTTATTACTTATGTTTCAACGTAGTCTCCTCTCAAATTCATAGTTTTTGTCGAACGATTTTTAAGCTTTTTTATACCGTCAATATTTCTCAAGCTTGTCAAAGTAGTTTGTCTCAGCTACGACTTATTAATTCGAACCTAATCTTCCCTCCGCTTCTTGACGTGAACAGGAAACGAAGCGCAATTGGTTGAGTTTGACAACAACACCTGATGTCGTGTGAACAGGGCTGCAGTGTTGTTTTGGTGGAAAACAACGGTTTCCTGATCAAGTGTGGACATATGGTCTTCAATTGCTCCAATAATATTGAAAAGATACTCCAGTGATAGTTTATTGTTTTTTTAAGATTATCTGTGAAGAACACACCATGAGAATCTACAGTGAGGAAATGTCTCAAGACCTCAGTTGATTTTAAAGATCCAACTTCATTCTCTTGTCGGAGAGTTCTCGTGATCGTTGATGTTAGTACTGTGACTCTCGGTGTATTTCAAGTCTAATTTGGAGGGGAACACCCCTAGGATGGTGACGGAATGGGTTGACATAATGCTACAACGCCCGAAATGGACGCTAAGTTGAATTCACCCAATATTGGCATAGTTGCGGGGAGGAAGGGGGATTAGCAAATTGTTCCAAACGGCACACTGGCTCGAATCCACCGTCTCCGCGGAATGAACGACACTCACGATGCCCGATTAGATTCAAGATCAACCCTTCAACAATGGGTGGGAGTGAGAAGTGGTTTATGATATGTTTAAAACTCCCGAATTGACACCAAAGAAGGGGGAAAATTGGTCTAAAGTGGCCCGTATTAGTGTCGAATCTATCCTTTACGGCGTCGTTGATATGATCAGACACTCCCGATGGAGGTTGAGTGACGTGCTCAGCCGCTTTTATGCGGCGGGTTTAGAAGGGTTATAAATTGTTCGAAATGACCTAGAGATTAGAGTAGAATTAATTACTTTACAGTCTAATATAAAATTGACATAAAATAATACCTGGGCAACGCCGGGTAATCAGCTATCCGAGATTATTAATAGTTCCAAAATTTTATGACTTGTTCTTACCAACATTTTCTCCGTCCTCCAAAAATATTATGTAGTCTTACAGGACGCTCAATGAAGGAGAAGACATACCTGTTGTATAATCCAAAGTTTCAGAAGATCGTCAGGTCGCCAAAAGACGTTCTTGGCACCAAAACTATTCTGAAAGGGATTTCTTGTTTTTGTACAACATATGCAATTAAGATGGTAATGAGGAATTATTCATTAACCACTTATTCATTTATCATTGGTAGATGACGAAAACTGTCTTATATTCCTACTTCCATCGCATTTTTTTAACCTCACACCACTGCTTTTCACCTTTACTCACACGCTCTTTCCCGCAAGCCATCGAGAGGACACGCTTTTGCCCGGGAAATAATTTGCAGCTATTCTAATGGACAAATATTTTCGCGCACGATTACTTGCAAGGAATTTCCTCCATTCAATCCTTTGCTCTCTTTGTCGTGTAGGAAAGAACGTCAGAGTAAAGGCGCTATTGTGCCCAAATTGGAACCTCCAGTCTTATATTTCATTAGATCTTTCTCTATTTTTCAGGAACTCAGCTATGGAGGGCAGTATTTTGTTTACGTTGTTGTGTCTGGTGACATGTGCAATGGCGGAGGAGGAAGGGTCAGCGGTGGAGGCTCAGAACGGCGCCGCGTTCCTGCAGTCCACGATGCAGCAACTGCACTCAGTCAGCCGCGGGGACTACAAGATCACCGCACCCACACCTCTGCCCAGTGCGGACGCTCACGTGAGTGGCAGGCCTTCACTTCAACGCATCGCATAGGAGAATTATTTACTGAATTGCTTAAGCTTTGGTTCCCACTGCTTGTGGTTTGTCAAACTTCGAGTTGCTGTGCACTTGCGATCGGTCAAAGTTTCTTGAAAAGTTTCGAGTGGCCTCGAGTTGACCACTTCTTGTTAGACGTTCTTCAGTTTCTAGGTGAACGAGCCTTGTCATCCGACGATCCACAAGCCTTTAGTGTCAGAGGATTTACTGGGATTTTACTGGTAACATCTAGCCACCCCATGTAACAACGTGCAATAACGAACCTTTTAGTTCCCACTGCTTGAGCGACAACAAACTTCGGACCACTATCTACAAGCCACACGCAAGGCATTAGGGAACTTCTGTCAGTCAAATATTTCAGTTTCGTGACATGACGAAAAGATAACAACTAATTTTGGTCAATTTATCTCCTATGATTAACGCGGTTCAGTCTCCATGGTAGAGAATCAATATATAATGGAAGTAAAATCTCCGCCCAACAAACGATATAAAAGTTTCCTATAATTCTTCATTTTATTGATTAGTCGAATTGAGACCTTCCTAGAAATTCCGTTCACAGTTTGGATCCAACAAAAGACCATTAGAATATTTGTAGGATTTGATTAGTGAAGGCATGTCATAAAGTGGTGGAAATGATTCTTTTGACGTTCCTTTCTCCGGTTGTGAGTGGTGGAAAAATTCTTGTGGTTGATTATGTATTCTTGAGAAGTCACTTTGTCACACATCAACAAACATTCCAGTATGATTGAAATATTATTAAACTGTGTTGAAGTGATAGGTTCCAAAAATGTTAATAAAACCTTTGTGGCCCTTATTACTGAGGTTGGGAATTTGAGGTTTTCTTGTAGTGTTGGTTTGTTTTGCAACACTCGATGACAATGCTTTCCTGATCTTACAGTTAATATGAGATTAACATACAATTACTTTTCCTTATTAGTGATGTCCATTAACGATCTTATCTTTCATTCATTATTAATGTGAATATATATTTTTTTCAACATTCAAAATCACTCTAGGATTGCCAACTTCTTCAAATGATGAAGATGAAAATCATTGTTACTTTACGTTCAGCTTCTCATCCTTTTAACATAACTGACTATTTTAATAATACTGTACCATGAATTTAAATATCCACTTTTATCAATTTGTGAAATCATAAATATTTTATTTTAAAATTTAGGACAATACAATTTTATTTGATGACCCATCTCTGAAAATTGTACACCAATCTGAAGTACCGGCTCCACCACTGTCGAATGAGGAACTAGCTGCTTTATATCAAGCAGCTGTAAATAAAGGAGCAATGCTTGACATTGCTAGTCTGGCATCCAATAATCCTCAGGTAGCTGCAGGCCTTCAAGAACTTGAAGGATTGCTCCAAGGTACCCAAGGAGCTTCCCCGGCTAGTGGGACGATTCCAGGATATTATTACTATTATTATCCGATTAAAAACTTCATGAAAGGATTAGAAGACGTTAAGCACAACGGGGTAAGCATTTAAGGAACTTATATTTATTTAAATGAATATATTTAAGTTGACTACTGCTACTGTGATCAAACTCTCGGATAAACTAGGACATTACAATTGTTATGAATAAAATAAATTAAGAACACTATGGACTCTCTTAAAATACAAACAATAGAGTTACGACTAAATATTCATTGGTAGAGAAATAACAAAAAATTGTTGAACCAGATTGATTATTCATTTTAATCAAACATTCTACAACAGCCTCATTCATATGATTTAGGCAACAATGCTAAGTAGTGGACTGATCACCCCAATTCATTTGAAAGTGAAGAGTTGTTTTTATATTTCAACATGAAAAGCAATATGGAAAATAGTATATTTAATTCGTATACAAGCAGATGCATCACAAGAATGTTACACAATAATGAACTTGTAATTTGAATCATTGCTATTTTCTCCAAGAACAATTTTGGTTATGAGCAATTGACATACTTAAGGCATAATATTTCTAACCGAATTGTAGTTAATTGGAGTATTTTTTATATTTCACTAATTTCACAATGATCTTTAGCATATTACGGACATTTTTAATGATATGAGAAACTTATAGCATTGCCAATACATAGTTTTACGATCTATTTCTTGATCCAAGTACCACTTAACATACTTTGAACCTTTCAACAGATGTTAGTAACCACATTTTTTTGTTAAAAAAAATACATTAATACTTCTTTGAAGTGTTAGGAAAAGTGCAGGATGTTACATCAGCCATTCTGTGTGAACTTAATTGTTAGAAAGACCATCTTTTACTGAACCACTGGAACGTAAATGACCATTAATCTATAATTTTACTGATACTCCTGAACAAATTATTTTCTGGATTTCATGTAATATGTTCGTTACCTATTTTCTTTTATTATTATTTTTAGCTCAGTCATGGCAACCAAGATTCAGAGCATGGTGATCCCATGGCGGGAATGGTACCAACTGCCATGATGGTTATGGATGGTGGAAACAAAAATATGGAACCACTTTTTATGGCGATTGCTAATTTTATTGGAATGGCTCTTCTATTTGCTGTATCGGTACTCTTCTTCCCTAAGTTTGGATCACTTCGATCACGTGAGAATCCAGTTATAAAAAGTGCACCAGAAGAGCTTGTCGGTCTTACAAGGGTTGTATTTGAGGCACTTGATGGAAAAGACTGCAGTGAAAGAATTGCTTGTGAAATAGGCCGTGCTGTTCGAAAAATGAAACTTGATAACAAACCTTTAAGGTATGTCTGCTTAAATTACAAAATAGCATCACATATGAATTTAAATTATGTTGGTGTGAGGAAAATATTATAATGATTTAAGTTTGAAGTTGAGGAATTTGCACATAAAGATGATATGTGGATGCTTGTTGTACTTTTCTGGGCATGTATTGGCAGATGCACCATACAGAAGTTTTATTTCAATATAAATATAATTCTGTCAATTCATTAATTGAATAGAAATACTGGCTATGCAAACATTTGTTTAATTTTTTTAAAAATTGAATTTTAATGCTTTATATTGTGTAGAATGTTCAAAAAGTAGTAAGACTATTGCTTCCTGTATTACAATTGTACACATATGAATTTTTAGAAAATAGAAGACTATTATTTGTCACAAAAAGCATTAATGATTGCATATATTGAGAAGTAAGAGTAAGAACTAACAGGGTTTTTTTTATAAAAATACCCACTGAATGATGTTCCTATGAAACTTGACACACAATGTCATATAACTTGTGATGTCTTTAATATTCTCCTAATAGCTTCAAAATGTTGTAGTTTTTATAATCTGAGTCATTCTGAAAACTTTTGCAAACCTTTTTTTCCGGTCTCAAAAGACAAAACAAGAAAGTAATACAGTTAACATTGACATATTCATATACCATCATTAGTAATATTCAGATTGTACTATACCAATTTTAAGTAGGATCTTATGATTCATTTCCAATAATTTACATAACTTTTAAAATGATTTCTCCTTGTACAAACATGATTGAAAAGTTTATGAATCTTTTCTTTGGTTTGATGTTTTTTCACAATCACAACTAAACAATTCTAAACATCATAAGTTCACAACATATCTATAAAAATATGGCTCTTCCATTTTGTATAATTTTAAACAATGTCATGAGTATTTAATTCTTATATATGTTTTTTAAAGTGTAAACCTTTTTATCAAGTCTTATTTTGATATTTGAAGTTACATATATATTTGTTTTAGGGTTTTAGAAATACTGTTGCCTCCTGCATTGGGAAAACAAATGGAGCAAATACGGAAGTCTGCAGCAAGGAATGAAAAGTGTAATTACGTCCGTTGCAAGTGGAAAACAAACAAGACAAAGGCAGCATAAATCAATTAATATTAATAAGCAAGGAATGAAAAGTGTAATTACGTCCGTTGCAAGTGGAAAACAAACAAGACAAAGGCAGCATAAATCAATTAATATTAATAAACTCACTATCCATATTCACTATTTATTGCACCACATTGTTCTTCTTTGTACATAATATACAATCTTTTAGAAATAATTAATTTATTATATTAGATTATTCATAAAATTGTAATGAGCCACTACTGTTTGTCTATTAGTCTGTTGAATGTAAGAAACAAAATATAATTTTTAATGACTCTCTTACAAGAGAATTATGATCCCAATACCATTTTTTATTTGTAAAATTGTCATTAACTTTGGAGAATCATTTAAAATAAATTTTGAAAGCTATTATTCTTCTTTCTGAACTGAAAGAAACTAACTTTTTATTAATTTATCTCATTTGTTGAAATGGGAAATTCATAAATATTAAAAGTTTATCCATAAAAATTAAAAGCTGTAATTCATTGTCAATATTCACAATCACTAGATAGAAGAAGCAGCTGTGAAATATTGAATGATTAGTTTTTGTCAATACTGAATGTCTTCTGTTTAATTTTATTTAAACACTGAATGAGATGATACATTCAATGGCCAACTGGTGGTAAACTTAATGAAATGAAATCATTTAGGCTTATTATTCTTTTATGAATATGGTTACCATGGTGTGAGTTTTTTATTTTATTTTTTAATACATTAGAACACATTATCTGTATGCAAGATGAAAACTGAATTGAAATTTTAAGTTAATTGTTTTCTTACTTGAATATAATTAAAGTAAAATATTGTAAATTACAATATCAAATAATTTGTTGTGACTTATTAAAAAGTGAAATTAATTTAGTGAAACAAATTCATTTAAATCCTATATCAAACTGTATTCATGATATATTTATGTAACATTTGAATAATATATCTGGTCCTTTTGGTTGTTGCCAAATTGTGGACAGTATGTTCGTAAATACAACAATTTATGTATCGACATTAATATGAGTACATGTGGAAACAGGTGTTAAACATTTTCCAGATTAGAAAACAAGAAACAGTGAGAAGATATGGTAAAAGAAATATTGAAATACATGTTTGGACAATAAATTTATTTTTCCTCCTGTAAAGGATACACAAGAGGCATGACAGTTGACATTGATATATTATTCAGTTTAACACATCATCATTTGTAAATACCTCCTCTTTAGGATAATACCCGAAGAAGATACGAACACGTATCGAAATGTCGTATCACTATAAATAAAAAATAATTCGTTTGTTAAAGGTCATTAACTGATTTATATATGAAATATATAAAAGTAAAAAATGCATGATTGAAGAAACAATAATACATAAAGTAGAAAATAATTTTCACATAAATATGAAAATATTCACAAATATGAGGACAAAATATTATAATTCATTTAAAAAATGTGTATTTAATTTAACATGTGTTAAATACTACTAGAAGTAATTTCAACAAACTGAAATATGACAGCAAAATTTATCTATTTCACCAATATTATTTTCATAAGATGACACGTGGTCAGATGAGAAATGAGACGAAAGAAAAATATTATTTCGTATAATTAACAAATACGTACATCATTGTTATGCAACGAGTGTACATACGTTATTGCAGTCTTCAAATAAAACGGAATATGAGGTTTTAACAAATAAAATCATATTGACAATCAATAACAATGTGATAGTTTACGTATTCGAGGTAAAATAAAGAAAAACTGCTCCGTCACGTATAACAATTATAACTCATTTACTGGCTTCCAAGTCAGTCCAGTCGCGTGTCTGCCGATTGAATTATCAGTGTCTATCTGGATGTCCTGACGTCTTGAAACTTATCCATAGAGTTCACAAATGCCTTTCGTCGTATATAAAATACTGTAACAATTCCTAACAATGTGATGTTGTTTTTGCAAATAATAGACTGCATGGTAAAGTGTATTTGACCATCTCCAAAATGTGTCATTTCGCCCCGAAACCTTTCAATTCTTTAACGTTCAAAATTTGGTGACTTAATCCCTCCAACACAAGATTTCTGGAAATTTACATTATTATTCATGAATTTAGGGTAACAGAATGAAACTAGTTTATTACAGAACAAAACTACGGTCATCTTCTGAAAAATACAACAAATTTGGGGAAATGCGTGTTTTATTACTTATAAATAATGTCCGGCTAAAATAATAAATTTATTTGTTCGCCAACAGGATAACTGTTTTTTTCTGACATCCAATTTGCCGTGGCCGTGGCAGCTGCCTTACATTTTCTTTCACGACGTTCAGTTTCATTCTGTACACACTTTTATATACTCTCGGGGGCTGTCACCAAAAACGTTTCACGACAGATTCGTTATAAACATGCCCCCCCCCCCCATAAAAAAAAACATTGGCTTCACTAGCAGGAAGGGAAAAAATCGTCTAATGGTGTAAATTTGTCCAAATACATCGCCTGCAGAATTTCAAACAAGCAATTAATTAGGAAAATTCTAGGTGAACTATACAAACACTTTACGCATTGAGGACGAGTTGTGGTCGTCCTTCGAAATGTCTTAACTCGGCTACAACAATTTTCTGAGGATTCTTTCCTCGTCAATTTTAAAACCGTCAACCTATAGACAAAAAAAAATGTAATAATGCATTCAACCCTTCAATTTTTCACGTCTTGCAGATTTTCAATTCATTCTATAAAATTTCAATCGAAGAGTCCTCAATAAGAATGGTTTATTTTTACATCGTCCAATTATGGACCCTTTCGGATTTCTATAGGCATAGACTTCTATTAAAACCAAAAATATATATAAAGTTAGCGAAATCCATATGACAAGTATTATAAAATACCATCCGATATTAGTATTCTTGTACATTTCTTTTATTAATTTACTACTTCTAATTTACATATTCAGCAATATTTTTATTTATAAAATAAAACAATTGATGTCTACGTTTTATTCATATTATTATGACGACGTCTCGATGTCTTGTGTATCTTCTACAGGTATTTTCCAAATTAAAATAATAGAGTTGCACAACTAAACGATTAACCGTGTTATTAAATTCACAGTTTTGAAAACGAGTCCGAGGTACACAATTCACTTAACGCTAACAAGATCGTAGCATACAAAATAAAAAGTGTCCATATAAGACCATCAATTGTTTTATAATTTTAAATAAACGTGATCAAATTCTTGGTGGGCAGCTACAATCAATTTTGTTGTGACACACCATTGTTTTTATAGTTATAATAAATTAGAACATTTATGGAACCTATTCGATGGGGTAATTTATGTAAGAACATAGAAGACCCTGATAAATTTATTTACTTCTTTTACGTGTCACGAATTGCATGAATTTAAAAACAGATTTTAACCACCCTGCGTTTTATATTGATATTTATCTGACATAATTACACAGTAAGTAAATAAAATTAATATTAAACCTCAATTTTTCAAACGTCATATTAATTTGTAATTCTAAGTGTTGTGTTATACACCACTTGGAGCAGAATATTAACTGTTTTTATTTTTTCTTACGGTCTTGATTAAATTATATTGATATTAAAATGATACTTTAAATTGTTTAAAAATTAAAATATTAAATGAGGTAAATAGGATATTGATATACGTTAAATTGAAACACTTTTTTATTTATAATAATTTTTTTATTATTGATTTTTATTTTTTACAATTTGTTTTCTATTATATATATATATATATATATATATATATGAACAAAAGTATTAGAAATAAAACAATTCTGAAAGAAAATAAAAATAATAATAAAATAAGTCTTAGAAATATGTCCTGAAAATTTATTCACTCCCCCCACACTTCACTTCACTAAAGAAAAATATACACACTCCTTCCTATATATATATATATATATATATATATATATATATATATATATATATATATTCATTCTATAAAAATAATTTAAGTGCTATAAATTTTACCGATTTGCCGAAATTTATCAGATAGGAAGGAGAGACTATAATATATATATATATATATATATATATATATATATATATATATATTCATTCTCTAAAAATAATTTAAGTGCTGTAAATTTTACCGATTTACCGAAATTTATCAGATAGGAAGGAGAGACTATAACCAAGTGAGGGAGCTATTAAGTGATGTTTTTGGACGTAAGGTATTTATAAGAAAAATATAAATAAATTAGTGAAGTGAAGTATATTTATTATTATTATGTAATTTAAATAAGTTTACGTCTATATTTTTCTGTAGTGAAGTGAAGTGTGTGTGGGGGGGGGGAGTGAATAAATTTTCAGGGCAAGTTTCTAAGACTTAGTTTATTATTTTTTTTCTTCTTCTTTCAAAATTGTTTTATTTGTAATACTTTTGTCTATATATTTGTTTTAGACTGCCACCGGTATCGATCCCAATCGCAGTTATTATATACATACATAATGACACCACAGTGAAGCATGGATATTTTCTTGTGTAAGATATATATGGTGAGGGCTGAAATCTATTAGTTTTAATTTACGTGTAAGATAAGAGAGAGGGGGGTTGCGTTGGCTTGTGAAACGTATGACGAAAGAATGTGCGATAAGATACTTCCGACAAATGTAATACGACTTTTCCCCCCTCTTTAGAGAGTTGACGATACTACGATTTGTTTTGCACGCGAGAAGGAGAAGGGTTTTGTTCGCGGAACGCAGGTTTCGAGGGAGTTTTCCGGGAACGGAGTGCGCAGGAGCGCGAACCTGGCGCTTTCGGGGAAATCGATGCAGTCGCACTTCCCCGCTTTCCAGGAAAACTCCGGAAATTATGTCCGCTTCCTTCCTCGTGCGGTGTGCTGGAAAACGCGTGTTCCTCGTGTGCGTGCGTGTGTGTGTGTGTGAGTATGGCTACGTGAGGTCCGCCCTCGCACCCGCCATTGTTTACATTCATTTCTCCAAGACAATAGGCAGGCGAAGGGCGTCTTCCAACAAAAACTATGACGACGACCTCCAACTGGTTATTATTTAAGTATCAGAATTTATGAATGAAACGTCATTCCTGTGACGTGTACCGTATCGAACGGCATGGGAACGGCGGCGCACCGTTCAAACCTATCGACGTTTCAAAAAAATCATTTGCGCTGGCTACGTGAATTCGTTTCTCTTCATCCGGGTTTAATGATTCAGATTCAACATATTCATTTATATTCCATACAGAAAATTTGTACAAATACAAAAAAATAAAACAATCACTTAATAAAAACTGGGAAGACGACTTAACTAAAACTTAAATTTCACACAGTTTTTCCTCAAACCATTAAACTTTAGACAAGGGAATTTTAATATCTCAATGCAGAAAGTATAACTATTAATATTTCATTTTCGATGATTATTTGTATACGTTAAATTAAAAATTGGAGTGTGTTGATTTATTAAATGGTACTCGGTTTATCAAGGGGCTGAAACGTTGGGTTGTAATAAACAATTGACCCGTTGTCTATTCTTTAAAGAACATTGAATGTCAATAATAAAAAATATTAACATGTTTATAAATTAATTTAATTTAATTCAGAGTTAGAGATCCATTTATAGTTCAAGGATTTGAGACGTTTACTGCATACATTAAAAACGGTGCACGAAAGCTCTGACAAATAACAACTATACAGTTTATAAAAATCTAAATTAATGAAAGGTTACCGTGGACTGACGTTCAAATATAAATTACACCATTTTTTATAGTCATAAAATTCATCCCTTAACCTTTACTTCATGGCTAAAATATTGCACAATTTTTTTTAAAAGTTGTCAATCTTCATATCATACTTGTCTGTAAAAAAACAACAAAAGAATTGAACACCAGTATTACATATTAATTACATGAAATAAATTTACAGACATTTTAAAAAAATTATTCAACATAACAACGACGTTTCAGTAACTTTTTGTACATTCATCAGGTTTAAACCTAATCTGCGGTGACAATTTTCTTTGTTATACATGCTGAAAAGAACAAACAATATTTTAAGTCACTTAATTACAACATTTTCTTCTTATTATTCTTATATCTTGAAATGAAAAACAATATATTGAAATCAAGTCATAATTTCTCAACATTCTTGCAATTTTTTTTAAAATTATAAATGTTACCAGTCTTAAAGTAAATATGAACCTAAATTTTATCAAATTAAAATTAAAAAACAATGGATCATATATATTACTTAAATTTTATGATATCACTTTGTGAATGTAGCATTTCTGATAAATTACATTTTAATAAATTTTAGTTCAATGTCTAAAATTTCAACATTATTCCAATCATATTCATTTTAATGTTTGTATGGTGGAAAACATTGATTTCATGTTTTGTGATTACTTATGTTCTTTCAGTCTAGTTTCAGGAGCTCGTTTAGTTTGCCCTATGTAACATTTTCCACAATAATGTAGACCAAAATAAATTTGATATGACATTATGTTCTTTTAATTTTGTCTTTACCTCTGTTTGTAAATTTAAGTGTGCTATTGATTTTAAAAATGGCAATCAAACTTGTATTTGTTAATATAATTTTTACTTTTTCACTTATTTTACCATAGAACGGTTATATCATAAATTTTTTACGTACTTATCATTTTTGTACTACATATTATTAAAGGATTAATTTGATGACTGTAATCAAAGTAAATATGAACTTAAATTTTTTCAAATTAAAACTAAAAATAATGGTTCGTAAATATTACTTAATTTTGTGGTATCATTGTGTGAATTTGGTGTGTTTAAATGTGTATTAATATGTAGTGTTTATGATAAATTACGTTTTAATAAATTTTGTTCAATGCCTAAAATTTAAACATTATTCCAATCATATTCATGGTTTTATTTCGAACAACATTATGATTTCATGTTTTGTAATTGCTTTTGTATTCTTTCAATCAGATGCTCGTTTAGTTTGCCCTATGTAACATTTTCCTCAATTACGTAGACCACAATAAATTTGATATGAGATTATGTTTTTTTTAAATTTTGTCTTTACCCCTGTTTATAAATTAAAGTTTTGTATTTATTTTAAAAATGGCTAAAAACTAATAATCTTTAATTTTTCACTTATTTTACCGCAGTACGGTAATATCATAAATTGTTTAAGTACTTTTTTATATTTATTATTTTCATATTACGTGTTATTAAAGGATGAATTTGATTAAATATATTTTTTTATTATATACGACGATATAAAATGGTGTAATTAGTATCTGAAACTGTATTTAATTCGCGGCATGTCCTCTCTACTGATCCCAAAACTTATAAATATTTTCTTCACGACGTTTTCAGTGGGTTCATTAAATTTCATTTCATGTTCACAAAATTACTCTTACGTCTTTTATAGAATTAACAACAGTCGGAGTTGTACCATCAACTGTGTCTGCATTAACTGCTTTAGATCGACTGATCCGTTGCCCATTTATCGTTATTATTACTCCGATAAAATGTTGCATCGAATTTTGAAAATCTGAAAGGTATATACTTAAAAATTATTACATAATCTCAGAAAAAATATTATTTAATGACAAAATCATGAATGAATAAAGTTAACCTGGATGGCAGCCTTGAGGAGCCATAGAAAGTTCGTCAGTGCCGCAGGACATTAAGATTTTAAATTTAGAGTATTCAACTCTGTGAGTCAACTTGCAAAACCAATTTAGCAAAGAGTCTGAATTACTAAAAGATTTTAGTTTATTTATAGGCAAAGTAAGATTCACCGAATGCAATGCTTTATTCAAGGTCTTGTTACTTAAATGAGGAAATACAGCATATGTTTTGTGGTTTAAGAACGCGTTACATTTTCCGTTCCTCAGTCAGTTTTAAATCAAAACGCCGTACGTAATCGAGCATTTCTCCAAATAATGTTGTCACTACTCAATGATTGTTGGACACGACAGTTCCTCGTTCTCAAAGCACTTCTAGTGTAAATTATTCTTATATTTTTCTGTTCCTATCGGCTATGATCAGTTTTGTATTTTTCAATTGAAACAGTGACTTTGTTAGTGCTATCGATACTTTTTTTTTTTTAAAAAAAACCTATGGGTTCCAACCGCGACTACATAAATCCTTAGTATCGTAATCAACGAACAATAAAATGTCGGTATCGATGTTAAACGAATGAGATTTTCCGTAGAAGGCGTTCAATCCTGAACGCGGAAGAAGGAAAGCTAAGGTTGACTCTGTGAATGATTGACATCGTTGCTTGCATGTCAGGGCGGAAGAATCAAATCAGGAACCGTACGAGGAAGTTCATTAGGAATTCTTTTCTCCTGAAGAAATATAACTTACAAAATTACATTTCAATGCAAAGCATTCACTTTACTTTTAACCGTTTCGTAGCAGCACGTCAGCTGTAGTTGTTGATAACACTTGATGACTATAGAAATGGAAATCACTTCGAATTTCTCAATTCCCGTCAATTAAAACTGTAGCTTCTTGATTACATATTACTGAAAGGAACAATTGGCTAACAAGGAAGAGGAAGTCACTTAATGATTCATATAATATATAAGATATTGTAATGAATAAACGGATATTAATTAAACAAAACTCAATGATTTATTAAACAATTAATTTGAATTTTTTTATAGTTCGTTTATGAAACCATTTATTTTATTTTAAAGCGAAGGATCGAGTAATAATTACAACATTCTTTAAATTTTACAATACAATTTACTTTTATTCAATAAAAATTTATAACATTTTAAATGAGATTAATTACATTTAACGTTTTCAATGTTTAGAGATTTTATAACTCTTTTCTCAGGGTCATTTATCTGGGCCTGCTAAGTAAAGAATCAACCTTTATATTTACGTTACACAATCATAGAATTTACAAACTAAGAAGTTAAACAATCAAAACAAAATCTGACGAATACCTTTAATTATCGTAACAAAAACTTAATTAAATTTGTTTCTACTTACAAAATATTTGGCTGGTACCAGACTTAGCTCTCCTGGGCTCGGATTCACCTCACACTTCTCACTAAAACGGCCATGAATCACTGACTCTACACTTGATTGTACAAAACACGGTCGTAGCTTTGGAGTTTCTCCTCTGGGAACTGGAACTGCTGCTCCCTCCGGATTATTAGTTAGACAGATCGTTGCAAAACTGTCTCTATGTGGAAGCTGATGATGGTCTTGGTACTCGTAGAAAATTTAATGTGGCGCTGATTATTAGGTTACTCTTTGCAGTATTACAAAGTATCTCGCTGTCCAAACTTTATACTCAAACTCTAAAACTTGTAACCTTCTCGGTTTGTTCTATACGCTGGCCACGCTGTTCGTTGTCCGCTCTCAAATGTTGACTGCCTCACCCGACCACAACACCAGACCGACTGCCTTCCAGAAAGTGCTCGCAGCTCAAACAAAGCCCACTTACACATTGTTGTCTTTGAAGATTGGTACCGCTAACAATCTATCATAACTATCCAATTATTTAAAATCATTAATGACCTCTAATTAGTATTACAATATATTTTACTAAATTAATATTTATATTAAGTGACTTTTATAACCCATAATTTTTATATTTTGATTTAAACATTTTATTGGTATAAATTTGTAACTTGGATGTTTTTAAAAAAATTACTTTATGATTGTTAACATTTATTATTAAATCGAAAGTGTTGAAAAATTATGATTTAATTTTAATTATTGTAGTGTTTTAGACGTTCGTGAAACGTATCCTGCATCTGACAGAAAACAAGCTGGCAATTTCTCATTCGTAATCTGGCAGCTTTCATTCTTACCAAGAAATAATTTTTTTACAAGTGTTGTATATAGAAGCAAAATCATTGTATGAAGTATTATTTAGCCAGGACAAAATACTTGTGTAAGCAATTAAATGGAGCGCAAAAAAAAATTAAGCAAACTCAGTCAAATGCAAAACGTAGGAATATTATTTTGACTCTGATTGTCTGTAAAAGGAAAATAGCTTCTCCCAGGTTATTGACGAGATTCGGCAGATTTTCTCAATATGACTTGCCTCCCGTGTTTTTATTGAAAGGACATGCATAATATATAACAAAATTATATTTATTTTTCAAAATAAAGTAACCTATAACAAAAACAGATCTTCAAAATTTATGGAATGTCAACCAACTGGCTCTTCGTACAGCTGCATGTTTTAGGACAATTAGCGTGCTTGCACGTGTTCGTGGAATAATTTTTTTCCAAGGAAGTATATTTCCCGAAAAATCATCGTTGTCTTTAAAAGGCAATTCTGGCAATATTAAAGATAATTTTTAAAGATACTATTTGAATATTTAAAAAACAAAAAAGTCATCAATTCCGATAGTTCACCCTTAACGAAATGAAAGCATTAATATTTAACTTAATGATTCATATAATGTACACAATATATTTAACTAAATTCACGTATTGGTACCTGAAAATTAAGTGACTTTTAGAATCCATTATTTTTATGTTTTGATATATTTTTATTTTAATGCTATAAACTTGTAACGTGGAGGTTTCAGAAAAATTACTTTATGATTGGTAACATTTATTATTAAATTGAAAGTGTAAAAAATTTATGATTTTATTTTAAATATTATAGTGTTCCTAAAAACATTTATAACAGAAATATACTGTGGTTTTTCCTTTGGTTTTCAAATGAAATTGTTGGTTTTCTTTTTAGATAAATTTTTTAGAAGAAGGAAAAAAATGTTTAAATTTATGATAAGTTTGTTCTTTACAACACAGATGACAATTTTTTTAAAATTTATATATAATATGTTTATTTAAAATTTAATATTTCATTTTCAAATATTAAATTTAAAATGTAGTGGTCCCTTCACCTCTTGAAATTTTTACATTTTTATTAAGCTAAAAAAATCATGGTTTGTATAATGTGTAAATATTTTTAGCTGTATACATGAGAGGAGAAATTTGTAATATTTTCTGTTACGGTAGAAACACAGCAGATAACATTCATAGTGAACCTGATGAGATTACAAACATGTCCGAAAACGATGTTGATTTTTTATTAATAAAATATATTGTGAAACTTAATAAATTCTGTTAAAATGGTCGTTAATTATGTTTTATTGATAAATAAACAGATCTAATAATAAATTATTATTTAAGTGAAATATTGTCAAGCATACATTTTTAATTTAAACACTTTATAAATTAAATTGTTTTAAATAAATAAGTGTTCCGTTAAGAAGTGTTTTATTATAAAACCTTTCGTTATGTCTAACATTTTTCATCCCTTGTGAAACATTAATATCAACAGACAGCACTTGTTTTTATGTCCATAATTTTTTTTGTTTTCAGTTTTATACATTTTTTTCCATAGAGCCTATTAGGGGTTTGTACATGCATTGACGAGAGTCGAATATTTATTTATTTCTATTTGTAAAAAAGCGCGATTAAGTGCTGCAACTCACTCATTTTCTTAAAGTGACGTGGGGAAACGTGTCCTTTTCTTTCTATTAACATTATTGTTTTTAATACGGGACAGAACTAAACTCCATTCTACGGCGCCGTAGTGATCTCTAGCGCTAGCAACGTGAACGTCTATCACGTCGACTATGAATACAAACTTTATAAACCTCATAACTACTGACAGGCTAAAAACATATTCATGATTCGAACTATTTTTTTTCTTCGTTTTTATACAATTTGTTTGGATGGAGCAAATCTATTGATTTTGTACATTCACCTTGTCGAATATTTATTTATTTATATTTTTCATTCGGAGGAAACGTGATTAAGTGCCACAATTCTGCCACTTTCTTAAAACGAGCTGGGAAATTTAATTAATTGGCAATGTTAATAAATTTCTTCAATTATTCAGAATTTCTTTAATTTTTTTTGAGAGAGAAATTTCATTACATATGAGAATTATATATATATGTATAAAATGTATAATAATTGTAATTTGGAGACAACACAGAACACAGAACTAAAGTCTTTACATTTTGTTCCACTCGAATAAATATTAAAAGAATGCATGTTAATATGCTGAGGACTTCATAGCAAGTTTCAATATTTTGGAATAAATAAATAGAAAAATGGAACGAAAAAAAGATGAGTTCTTTCCTTTCGTATTTCGATTAAAAAAATATTTAATTTTAAGAAAACGTGATAAAATTCTTTGTGGGCAGCTATATTCAATTTTATTGTGACACACCATTGTTTTAATAGTTATAATAAATTAGAACATTTATGGAACCTAATCGATGGGGTAATTTATGTAAGAACATAGAAGACCCTGATAAATTTATTTACTTCTTTTACGTGTCACTAATTGCATGAATTTAAAAACAGATTTTAACCACCCTGCGTTTTGATATATATATATCAGTAACACAGTAAATACATAAAATTAATATTAAATCTCAATTTTTCAAACATCATATTAATTTGTAATTTTAAATGTTGTGTTATACACCACTTGGAGCAGAATATTAACCGTTTTTATTTTTTCTTACGGTCTTGATTAAATTGTATTGAGACTGAAATGATACTTTAAATTGTTTATAAATTAAAATATTAAATGAGGTAAATAGGATATTGATATGTGAATTTTTAAAAACATGACTTTATTTTAAAATTAAAAATTTGCATTTTCTAAACAATTTTTAGTTAACTGACTTATTGAATTTTAAAAAAATCGTAATAACATGTATAAGCACACATTTCAAGAAGTTTAATTTTCCATAACAGTAGAAACCTAACAAGTAATTAACAAAACAGGACAAACATTTATAACATCAAGAAAAACCTTATAATCGGACCACAGTCTGAAAAGGGTGCAAATTTGTACCGAAACGTAGCGCTGTTAAATATTTTTTTTAATAATAAAAAACTGTTTTCCATTTTAAAGGTCCGTTAATGGTCATTAAATGTATATTACTATAATAAATATAATGTGCAAACGCTCGGAAAAAGTTTGATAATTTTCAATCCAATTAATTCATTCAGCTTCGTCCGTAATTTGGGGCTTCGACAGCTGATAAATATTTGATAAACAGGAAAATGGTGAATATTTGATCTAATTTTCCTTCTAAGGCTTTGCATACTCTGATACTAACATTCGTAGGAAACATATTTTTTCATGCATTGAAAAAATTATCTAAAATTATGTAAAACATTTAAACTCATAATTTAGTTGTAAACGCTTCCAAGATATTTCATTAATATGTTCCAAAAATTATTTTATATTACATAAAATAATTTTTAATAAATTTTGAAACGCATGGTCTTGCTTCAATGTCTGTTGTAACTGAGATTTATGAGAAACATTTATATTCTTAACAGTTTAACAGGAAAGTATTTATGAAATTTCATTTTAATAATAATTTATATGTTATTTTTTTATGTCGTGTCGAAAACTAGGCATAATATATTTTAATTAAATTTGTTAGTTAATTTTTTTACATTTATTACTCTGGTGTTTGATCGAATATACAGTATTTCCTGTAAAATAATTATTTTCCTCATTTAAGATTTTAATATTGCGCCAATAAAAGTTATGGTTGTGGAGATAAATGTTTTTGGACACTTTTTACTCCTGATGAAGTCCAAAATTAGAGACGAAACAGGGTTTTATTATTGTGTCCTAATTGTATTACATTAATTGTTAATTATTAAACCTTTTCTGACTGTTTGGCCATTTTTGAATTTATTCACATTGCATTCATTTACATTCCAACAGAAAATATACATACACTCAATTCGAGGGTAAGGGAATAAGTTCGCGATTTTAATCAAATAAATTTCTCATTTACTGTTACAACAGAAATTTGGCATCTGATGTAACCCTATCATAGTACTCAGTTTTTCTATTAATGTTTTCTAGTATAATTTTGTAACAATTTGTCTTTCAGTCCGATGGCACTTGTCAACCACAACATTCGGAGCCTAACTGCAGTAATCTGTATTTTCTTTTGCAATTGTGAGTAATAAACAGCTTACCACCGAACACGTGAAATGGAATATGTGTAGAATGAAAACAAAGGTGAGCTCCGACGTAGCCCCAGCCTCTTGAAACGACTGTACTTCAATCGTGGGTGGTCTACCCTTTCCATTACAACCTACTGTTTCGCTTTGGTCTTTTTCAGCAAGACGCACATGATGTATTTTCCCACAATATTGTTTAATTTACAAGCCATACGTAAGTGCGATAAGGAGAACGCATTCCTGGTGACCAAACTTGCAGCGACCGAACTGTAATATTTTCCAGTCTTTCTTGACCACTGTCCGTCAAATTTTATTGCTGTAGCCGTTAATTCTCACGGACTTTGAAGAGCTTGAGACAAGCACACAACGTTTTACCTTCCTAAAGGCAGAGAAGTCAGGGAATGTGTGATAAGTGCATGCTGAGAGTGAATTGCGGAAATATACACTTAAGAAACGTATAGACAATTTTACTTAAAGCACAAATAAAATTAAAAAACGAACAGAACATGTTTAAAGGCTACATTGACATTGAAATCAATACAAATAGAGAAACTGAAAAACAGTTTGTTTCGTCTGAAATTTGGGACTTTTTATGATAAAAATTTATTCATTGGTGTTTAATTTTTGTATTAATTTGTTTTTATAACGTGCCAATATATTCAGGTTCCAAAAAATATCTTTTTGGATATAAAGAAACTTTCAATAAAATATTAAATGTATGGTCTGGCTTCACGCCAGTTACACGTCGTATATATATATATATATATATATATATATATATATATATATACACTCCTATCATTTAACTTCTCATAACCCATACAAAGCGATGCATGCGTCTGTATGTGTCATAACAAAAGGAAGCTTAAGTAAAATCACGTCTTTGGAGCAGGGTTTCCAAAACCATATAATCAACCACTTCTTATCGGAACACTATAATTTATTTCAAACAATTAATTAACGAGGCATTTACTTATTAACATATATCGTGTTCTAAGATATTTCTCTAAGTAATTTAGGGATTTTATGTTTCAGGGAGAGCATGACTGAAACCTATTCTGCCATTTTGAGTTTTCTTTTACATAGACAAACGGTATCCAAAATATTTCTCCATAATACTGTCCGTTAATGTTACAATGGATTTGATTTTTGCTTGAATATATTTCAATCGGAAAGGAACATAATCATTTCCCCGATGAGAGTTCGAATATGTCTTAAGAAGTCTGTTGGCCGGCTGTTAAATTTTTAGCACATCGTAAATTGACTAGTTAGAGACTCCCAAATCGCTTAATTGGTACAGAATAAATTATTGGGTATTTATGATGTATTCATTTAAAATAAGAATATGAAAGCCAAGTGAATATATGAATATATATATATATATATATATATATATATACATTAATCGTTACATACCTTGTATTGGAGGATCTATTTTCTATCATATGCTCCCCAGAACAATTTTTCTGAGGAGTGTAACACCCCTGAGTTTATTCTTATTCATACCCAAAGTCATACTTGGGTAAGTATAAAACTTCTAGCGTACTGAAATTAGGCATTACAGTGCCTGGAAGTTATCAGAATACTACCTTATTTTCAACCATGTTTCGAAAAAAATTTGATTAACGTGAGTCGTTAGAGCTAACACAAAATATCACATGTCCCTCTTAAAATACCTATTGGTATCAAACGTGTCGATCTTATCTGCATTTTTTTTTAAAACTTAACGTTTTTATGCACTACGTTTCATTATTATTTTAGGATACAAAACCATAAAATTTTCTCACAATAGAACTCAAATTATAATACAGGAATAATTTTTATTTTTATCATCCATTGGAGTGGCTTGATGTAATTTCTCATTTTTCAGGATATTATACTTCCCTATTCACTCGCTGGTAGTAATAACAGCCATATTCCATAATAACACCCTCTGTCATTTCGAAGGCTCGCACTGTTCCTTTCAACGCCATCTTTTCTACTCCTAGTAGACAAATACCAGCCTTAATCACTTTGGTTGTGTAGTTAAAACTTCTAAGTAATTTTCAGCGCCATCTTTTCTACTCCTAGTAACCAAATACCAGCCATAATCACACTGCTTGTGTAGTTAAAACTTCTAAGTAGATTTTATATGCTCCTATATTCTAATAAAGTTCTTTATTTTGTAATTTATTATTCCTCTCACCTTTCAACGCAAAACAATCACTTTTGAGTATTTTCTACTTTCCAAAGTGATCGGGAGAAAGTAGGTCAATAAGTACTTAGATGGTACTTCTCACAGGGAAGCACGTTTCTATATTTTGTATCAATATTCTGATGGCATATCCCACGGCTCAGTGATAAAAATTTAGCGTGAAAATTTCTACTACAAAAATATCTGCAAGATGAGTGCCGCGTTTGTTCACAGTGGAGAACAGAAGGAATCGTGTGGTTAGTTTACCAGCTAGTTTGGTCTTGTTTTCCGGTGCGAAATGGCGAGTTTTTACGTCACAACTGAATGTGAATCCACCACGGCACTCCAGGAACTAAATAACATTCGAAACCGTCGGTTACTGGAAATGGAAATGTGGGGAAAATCGAAACAAGCGTCTATTTTGAGGACGTTCTGAAAACTTACCTTTTTCACGGCTTGGAATGGAGATTGAGAAATAATCTTAATTAACCAATAAAAAGTAATGCGTAAAATAATACGGTTTTGTAAGTACTTATTAACCTACGCTAGTGCCATCACGTATTGTAGCTCAATATGGAATATAAATTCCACTTGTACCTGGCATATATTTTGTCGCTCATATTAACTTTCACTTCTGGAGAAGATAAACATGGGCAAAGCGTCGAGGTACAACCTCTTATGACTTAAGTTTACCGTTAAAAGCTTGTGAGAGACAAGCCATTAGCACCTGAGAGGGATCGTGGGTCTGCTTGCGCACTGTGGTTTCTTCAAAGAGGTTAAATCCGCACGTGCGGCTACGGACAGTGTAATTAAAGGCTTGTTGGGACTAAGACTACCAGTAGCAATTCATAATTAGTAATACCCTAAGCAGCATTCTCTGCTTTTTTTCTTTGTAATCAGAAGTTTTTCTACTCATTGAGGCAACGGACTTTTATATCATAAAAATTAAATCCAAATTAAATAAAATTTAATGTATATATTGTAATAAACAACTGGAAGGCTTTAATTAAATGAATCAATTAACAAAAAAAATTAAAATTTGAATAATTAGCCACACGTTGAAGACGTCGAATATATAATGATTAAAAAGGTGGTCTTAAATCATAGGAATAATTAACAACATTTACTAAGCTTTAAAAGAAATTTATTATTGTAGATAAATTTACAATGTACAAGACATATTTTGCACGCCGAATTTCATCCATTTAACAACAAATACTTTAATTTTTCATTTATTAGTTCGTGGCATTTATGAAAATACAATTCTTATATCATTACAATAAAATAAGTCGGATCTCTATATCTCAGGGTCATTATTGGGTTTCATAATTAGAACAAAAGCAATGCATAAACTGACAATTAACAATTCTAATATAAAAAATTAACCTAAATCAATATGAAGATAAGTGAAACAGAAGAAAACTAGATGAAACGAAAACTGAACGAAATCTGACTATACCTTTTTAATTATCGTTTACAAATTTGTATCAAAGTTTTGTTACTCACGGAAATTCTGTCTGGGACCAGATCTCTCTTGTAACTTGAAAACTACCACACTAAAAAGCCATTTCTACACAGACTATACACTTCATTGAAAATTTTAATACACACGATTAAAAATACTCGTCCTCTGCTATCTGGAACCTCGGATGAGCCGCCCCCTTTGATCAACTAGTAGATTCCGGTCTCCTCTATGCGAAAATTGTTCAATCAGCGTGAAGCAACCATTTGCTTCACCGTGTGCAAATTATTGTGTAAATCTCTCCGTAAAAATGTTTGCTAGCTTTCATGTAAAAATACAGGATCTCGCCATTCGTACTCTATATCTGCAGACTTTACTGTTTGTTGCTCTAGGTGAACTGAACTGTATTATATCTCCCCGTCAACTTTTAACAGTTTCCTCTCTCGTATGCAGATTTTTGACTCCTTCACCTTTCAATCGCCGATTCCAGACTTAGGGATCATCAGACTTTAACGTTTTTCAGTTGCCCACGTCAACTGAACTGTTCCGTTTCTCACAGCAGACTGAGTTTTCCCCGCGCGCGGTCTCTATTGTTGAACAAAGGAAAAACCTGCCTTCATTGTCGCCTTTACGCATTCGTACTGCTAACAATTTAATTATATTAAAAACAATTAATGTCCTGTTTAAATGGCATTACAATATCTTTGATTTCCCGCAGAGGGCTACTTCTATTTTAAAAAGAATGTCAAATTTGCTTGAATCAGTTACAAAAAAATGATATTGGCTGGTGGAATGATTTTAATAAAATATTACCAGTTTCATTGCTAGTGAAACATTAGGTTTGGAAGTTCGGAGACCGACAGGTGAAATCCGTAAAATGGTGTAGAAAATTAGGATTTCGGAAATAGTTTCAAATTAGGGTTTTTTATATAAGTATAGAGTGTCTATTACACAAATTTGAGAATCATGTAATGCGTACATATCTCAGGATTAATAACCTAGTATATACGAAGCAAATTATAGATGTTGGCTGTTGTAAGAAACGAACGATGAAGTTGGCATCACGGAATGGGACATACTACATAAAAGGGCAGATTTTGGCTGCTTTCAGTTTCCACACTAATGCATTATACATGAAAAAAAAATCTTTAAAAAATAATAGCATTCCTGATGGAAGAATATCTTCGTCGTAGCTTATGCATAATTTAATTCACTGAAATATAAATCGCCATTTTTATAATTTCATATTTACTACTATTATAGAATAATTAAATAAAATGTAGAAAATAATATTTCTTAAGAACATATTTTTTATAAATCCATATTTACTACTATTATAGAATAATTAAATAAAATGTAGAAAATAATATTTTTTTTAAGAACTGCGTGTGAATTCACGACGAATATAAAGATAATAATCTAACATTGCGTTGCAATACAGTTGTTTCATTATTTCTTTAAAACTACACGAAATTTGGTAATAATAGTAAGCACTTCAGCTTGAAAAGTTACAGCAGTTTCAATGTTTAAAAATTAATGAATATTAATGAAGAGTTTGCAAATATTGGCTTATAATGATACATGGAAACGATATTAATTAAATAGTCTCACATTTGTCTATTAACCGACCGAAAGTAGGTATAAAATTTTTTGTGCGGTAAACCTGTTAGATTGGGCAATATTAACTTATTAAATATTAGTAAGGTCTGGGAGGTGGCGCCAAGATGTTGAAGTACTAATCTCTGGACACGATCTACAGTCTCGCGCTGCGGGTGCTAAAAAAAAACAGCCGGTGCTTTCAGGAGGAAAATTGCGATTGATATAAAATATGATGGAGTGGTTCGCAGATCACTGGATATCAAAATGTTTGGAAAGCAAATGATTTCATGGACCGAAGAGATATCGCGGTACAGTGAAATCGAGTACGTTAATGCAACGAATGAATACAACGGTACGGTTTTTTTTTCAATTTTTGACCCTATAGTGCGCTATCCAAGTCCACGGTAAAGTTGAGGTGTGAAATAGATATAATACACCGTTATTTACACATTTACTGCAACTAAATCTTATGTGGCGTACTAAGCTGGCAACAATTTATTTCATTTACAAAAGCTGCCCACTCAACGAAAATCAATCCTGTATCTACAAAAAATTTACAGACCTTAGTTTGTACGACTAGATTATGAAACTTAAATATTTATTAAAGCTGTGTGACGTGACGAATAAGTCTAGAAATATTTAAAAGTTAGATTTACAATGATCCGTTGAGTTCTACTATTTTTCAAATTGTATAATTTTTTATTAGCGCTTCGATATATAATGGCTCATTTAAAGGTTGAAATCGTTTTGTCTTCAATTCCTAGTATTAGTTATTTCCCGAAAAGATTTCCACTGACACGTTTATAAAGCTGTTTGAGTGTCACCCATTGTGCTTTTATCAAGGTGTGGGTGATTACCAGGAAAGTCAGTAATCCACCAGCAAACCTCCTGCCTTCCACGAACGTGCTCGTCCTGTCTCAGGTAAACTCGTTAATGGGCGTGTGATTGATCATTTTTGTCGATTTGACAGCCTGGACTTGTCAAAGTCTCTTCACTGTGCTGAGCCTCCGCTCCAGTTCAAACTACGGCCTGGCGTCACGTAACTCGATCAATAAAATAAAATTCCAGCGCATCTATTAAAGAATCATAGAAAGGTCACCGTTTCAATTGACTTCATAAACAGTTCTAGTATGATATTTTTTAAATTTGTAAAATACACACTACATTTACTGATGATAACTAATAATTCATTTCTTTTATATTAAAAACCTCTGTCGTGTTACTATTGATATTAAATTAATTTTTAAACTGTAAATATGATTCATAATACATATTTATTTAATAAAACTAATTCTAAATATCCTATTCTGTTTTAAAGAAAATGAACGTATTTTATTATTGGTATTTTAAATACCACACGTATAAGAATTCTATTAAAAGAATACGTGGCATTGTTAAAAATTATTAAATATATATCAAGTATAGTTGTTAAATTTTTATTCACAAATATTTATATTTTTAATGATGATCTTGTAAACTGTTTAATATATATATATATATATATGAATAATTGTATTTGGTTTTTTCTTCATTTGGACAAATTTTTAATTAAATTTACATATCTATAAATAAATAAACATCAATATTTGCCATTTCAGTAATGTGTTTATGAGGACACTATATTTATTACACACACACACATTTATATGTATATATATATATATACATACAGATATATATATATATATATATATATATATGTATATATGTATGTATGTATGTGAGGTGTACATTTTGTGAAACAAATCTTAATTATTGCTCATATATTCCTTTCTGGTAAATATCCAATTAATCTAGTTGAAATGAATCTAGTGTTAAGTAAATTGATTATGTATCTGTGTTCAAATAGACTGAAGTTAAATGAATTGCAGACTAAATTTAAGTACATAGGAATGAAAGTAAGATGTGATAGATTAAGACAACGAAGAATTTGGGCTATAGGATTTCAAATATTCAGGAGTATTAACTTGGAGTTGTTAGGGTATGGAATGGATTACTTATATTGAGAGGAGAACAAAAGTGTAGTACAACATGGTGTGACATCCCGCCTGCCATCATGTAACACTCCACCACTGTGAACATGTAACATTCCAGCAGTTGGAAATGGGAAGTCCAGATAGATCGTTCACCAACCGAGCTATACCTCCGTTAGCTCACCTGGCTACCGATCTAGAGGATAAAGGAAGAATTAAGAACAGGAAATAGGAAAGTCGGTAACGTGAGGGTTCGGGTTCAACTAATTGAACGTAGGCGTAGTGGTTGGTGTTTCGCTGCACTTCAGTCAAATAAGAGTTGATGAAGAATAAAGAGATTTAATAGTTAGAAATAAAATAAAGTAAGACAAGCTGGCGGATAGCACCAGGAGCCACCGACCCGTCTGGAGGTTGGATCACGACTGTCGTTCCCAACAAGCTCTGAACAATTCGAAGACTCCTTTCCCCCTCCCTGATGATTTTAAGTCTCCAATGAGAACTTTTACAGGGTGGAAGATTTCTGCTGCCGTGTGCATGTCTGCATAAGGTACTTAAAATGCTGACGTCTAGACGCAGCGTTATCACAGCTGCCTAGGCGGAAGGGGTGAATATTTATGTTGTTGTTGTGTTTAGTTACTCGCTATATCTAAAGTGATGTCTTTAACTGCATCAGCGTTCTTGCAGCTGCGCCCTCTTAGGTCCGCTATGCTGAAGAGACGTTATGATAAGAGGGCACGTGTAGACTATTATATTACAATGGGTCCCGAAATGGATAGTTACAGAGTTATCTGAGCTTACGTATCTGATCGGTTCGTTTGATGTTCAACTGACTAGTTGGAGCGCTCTGTTCTCATAAGAGATGAAATTTTCAAAGTGACCTCCTTTTGACTGAATACAGGCAGCTGTTCTTCTTCGCATAGTGTTTCGAACTCGATCAAAAATGCCTGGTCTTTTGGGCTCTGTCTGACATGCTGCCACAATCCGTACACGTAGAGTTAGTACATCATACACAGCAGTTGAATACATCAGAGACTTAAGCTGTTCAAAAGGAAAAAGTCCAGGGGTTTTTTAGTTTGCTCATGTAACAACTGTAACCAGAGTTTCGAATTGTACTCCAGATGACAAGGCATGTCATGAACTAATATTCATAAATGTGTCTATTATTCATAAGCAATAACTTGGAATACAATATAATAGCTATTTTATACGCTCGCTTTCGCAAATAATTGGTGGCATTGTGATTGAGAATCAAAATAATCAATGGGGGTTGAGGGTTGATGATGAAAGTCGTCGCGCTTCAGAAAATATAATATGAATTAATTTACCTCAGTTCACAAGTTTGTCTCGAATTTATTTATATTAATCACATACTAATTACTGACGAGTTTCAATGACGGTGTGTGGTCAACCAAACCCACTCTAAAAAATTTTTCTTACGACTTTGACGCACTGAGAGGTACCTGGATGCTCATGAACCTTCACTACGGATGACGAGATTCGGCAAGCTCGAGAGATGGTTCCGGGTTATTACTGAGTTACCATCGACGAGGTAGCTTATATTTTCGTGGTTCTGTAACATAAGGAATTTCTCGATTTCCGTAACGTCTGAAAAGTCGATCTCTTCAATGATTACGGTGACACGCGCCTCAGTAAAAGTCACCGGCGATGAAACGTGGGATCATCATCATGAGCCATAATCAAATCGCCAGAGTTTGGAGTCTGCGACGGAGAAAAATGTCAAAGCTGTCCGAGGAAAATTTTGTGATAAACATAATTTTGGGACTCGACGGCGTACACTGGAAGATTAGTTAGCAAAGGGAGTTACTATCAGCAGCACAAGTTACAGCGGATTATTAAACTGCAAAACAAAGCAAAAAACGTCGGGATATTTTGTGTCGTTGCGTAACAGCACCCGGTCGGATCGTCTGGGATTTCAAATGCTGGAACACCCTCAAAATATATCTCAGAATTCTTTTACTTTGACTTTCATCAGCTTGGGCCGTTCAAGGATGCTTTGCGACATCGTTAATTTTCCTCAGGTATGACGTGCAGGAAGCGGTGTGAAAGTGGCCAACGGATAATCTTGGAAGGACTCCGCAAGCTTTTGAACTGCTGGGCCATCTAAATATAATACAAGATTTTACTTAGGGATAGGGAGTGTTATTGATTTACAAGAAACATTAAAAATCTTTATCTCAGGGTTCTACATTTAATTAGTCATTACAAATATATAATATTAATTATTTTGGGCAACAAACTGTTAAAATTATTTTATTTCTTTAGCTCACGATTAAAATTAATTATGACTAAAAAAAAATAAACACGACTCTATTCTCAGAACAGATATTTTTTTCGTCCTCGATAACATTAATTGTACATCACCGAACCCCGTTGAATGTGTTGAGCCGTGAGGTGCTTCCACATGGTGTGTTTTTGATCCGTCGCTTGTAGGGCCTCTGTTGTGTTGGAGGTTGGGCAACTCTTATAACTTTCTGTAGTCTATTGTTGTAAGACCAGATGCTAGCTCGTAATGTGGTTGAAGCTCAGTGTTCTCTTTCAATGCCAAACAATGACTCCTCTTTTTCGCTGCTCCACCTCATCGAGTCCTCTCTGGTCACATGAACGATGAGCCACGCTATTGGTGGCAAATGTTTATCGATATAGACTTTTTGTGAATTACAGTCAGGGTCAGCGAACTTTTATCTACGCTTTGGTCAAACACTACTTTAGCGAAAGTAATATATACGCCGACAGTAATCTTACAAATTCCTTCTATTGTTCGTAACACGTCCATAGCCGGCGACCGTCCGCATATCAGGCGCTTCAGTGGTATTTATGATCCGTATCCAATGTTCCGCACTGTGAATTGTAGTATTGTAGGGCTGAAGAACTCCCCTCAAATTAATTCAAGGTGATTTTTTTAATATTTTGATAAAAAACGTCTGAGTATCCAGATCCGAGCTGTGTCTTGCTGGAAATTTCGGCTATAAAGTTTGGCGCCGAAGTGACGGTGTGTCGAGAATAAACCGTGCCTTCAGACAAAGGCAGCGGATAACGGGAGAAGTCAGCCTCAGAGAACGAGATCCCCGAAGGTCAACGCTTCCAAGGGGCGAGAGTAAGCCCACGAAAGTGTAAAGTCGACGCAGATTGGCTGAAATCAAGCACGAGAAGAGGTTTAGAACCTCTGGTGGGGAACGAAGAGAGTCGAACTGGAAGGTGAACAAGCGAGGAAGCAGGACAGTTCCTATCTATAACCCGGAGAACGAAGAAGTCTGGGAAGGGAGAAAGTGTAGGAATAAAAACAGTTCGCATGTACAACTAGTAGAAGGAAACAAGGCCCGACCGACGGAAGAAGAATCTGGCTAGAGATGTGATAAATTGTTACGTCGACGAGGAAGTGCAAAGGAGGAAGCTGCCAGAAATTCCTGTGAAGATTTTCCGGTTAGCCTCGACTGCAAAAGATGAACAGGTGTGTTTCTGTCTGTGACGTAAATAATTGAGATTTCTGCCTCACGTATATTCCTTTACATATGACCACTTTTCTCTTTTGGTTTAGTTCACAGTCTCATAAAATCGCCCTGAGGTATGTTCATTTGAATATTGCTTGACATTAAAGTAAATTACCTAAAGTTTAAACTCAAAACTGAGTAAATCCTAATTTACCTAGATGCAATTGAAAAGAACCCTGTTGAATTCGTGTAACCCTTAATTATAAATAAATTAAATTTAAAGCCAATCAAATTTATATCCCCATCAAGATATTACAGTATTTTCGCTTTATATGATTTTATTCGTAAATTAAAATGTTCATTACCACAACAAATGCCTCACAACATGGTTCGAATCAAACCTGGACTGTAATGCAATTAAATTGTAACTTAAAAATGTAAAACCTAATTAACTCGCTGTCTAGGAGGTGAATCCACCTTACAACTTAATTCCGGGAATGTAGAAGTACGTTCCAAGTTGAACTAAATTGTTGTGGTTTATGAGAAATGAATGAATAAATCCGTAATTAAACTTTTACAGGCTGATGCGTTTGTTTGAAGTGTCGTTGCTTAAAATAATTGCAATACGAAGTATATCGATTCGATGATTTTGTATTTTAGAGCTAGGGTAAAACGTTGTATTGCTTCCTTTGAGTTATTACAAGCTGGTAAACATCACTTTAATTTCCACGGGCGTCTGTGTGTGTATATTTTGCCATGCGTTCAGAAGTGCAGTTTCATGTCATACACTGTTTACAAGCACTGTCCAAATTTTTAACTACCCAAAAACACTTTTTCTTGAATACGTTTTCTCGGAAGTCACTAAACGTCTTTCGGTCTACTTTTGCGTTCAAGGACAAAACAACTGGGGTTTAACTGTATTGCGCCTGAAAGTCCAGTATTTTTTGCTCACACGACGGTATGGAATCTTTCTGAGGAAAATGTTTAAATAAAAAGATGGCGCAGTTATCTTCGAATGACGACTTTACTGCTGAACTTCTTGAGGTTACCAAATGTTTGCAACTTTAATAACATTCAATTTTTGAAAACGTTACCATGAAAATCTTCCAAAAGCGTTCAGTTGAGACTCCATTAAAAGATTGAGACGCAGTTATTACTAGCTTAATATTAAATGTAATTATTTTAGAAAAGGAACTGACTTCAGTACACTGAAAAGTTCTACCCTTCTTCCAGTCCTCTTCGAAGTACTTTACTACGGTCTACAATTCTTTATTTTGTTTCGATAATTATCCTTCCGTGTAATATTCAATGTTTTGAATACAATGATGTTTCAAAGTAAACCAAAAAATGACTGGATATATATGGAGTATTATCTTTCACATGATCCCATAATCAGGATGTACAGCAGACATGAAGAAATCCATAACGACGGGTGTCTGTGTGAAACACAAAAATTACATTTAATGAATTTTGATGCTTACAACGTGGCTACGTTTTTAATACTCCGCAATCTGAATGTGCAAATTCATAGTAAAGTTTGTTATTATAGTTCCAGCGTGGTAGAAAGAAAAAAATTGAGCCTTGAAATCGTAACTGAAAAATAACGTCAAAATTATAAGCCTTCCAGAAGCGAAATCGATCTGAACGACGTATGTCTGCAGTTGTAGCCGTAGCTCTTATTCCTTTGAAGAAGAACAGGATTTTTCTGATCGAAACTTTTTCTTCAGTAGTCCTTAATTTCACACTATAAAATTCACACCCCTCCCCCATCATTGATGGGACTACAGAAACGCTCCATGGAAATGACAACGTTCAAACTGCCTAGATCCAGACAATTTACGTTACACCAACAAATTCAGTAACGGCTTCTTGACTTAGTGAATTTTATATTGCGATGTGTTCCTTACAATCTGATAACGATGTGCGTACTTGCAAATCCTGATCTGATATCGTTTCCCAAAAGCGTATCAAACAATGAACCGTAGTTTGGTGAAGAAATCGCTCAGTCATGAGAGACGAGCCGGACCCGTGTGGTTGCTTTCCATATCATGTCGTTTAAAACATCCGAGAATGTTGCTAAGAAACACTACCTTCGACGTTGCACGAGCATTTTTAGAACATTCCTGACTACCTCCTGGTGTTTGATCAGCCTTCTTCTTAGGAACGCACGGGTTACTAATACGACAGGGGCGGAAGTCCGGCCGAACCTTAAGACAAAACAGAATTCAAAAATGCGGGAACATGATTCCCGGTTTAACATAGCATAAGGCGTTTATAAACACGGTGAGAATGTCCAGAGCCACCTGTTGGTTCGAGGACCAGCTGAGAGCTCTGACGTTGTTGGAGGAAATGAGTCAAATGCCTGCGAAAATAGCCTTGTGGGGGTGAGATCTAAAAGAGGTGCACACGCCCCTCCCCCCTTTGCCTCATCCAGGTCTAAATATACTTCGCTCTCCTTAGGCCCGATTTAAACCACTACGTAGCGCCATGCCGCTTTTTTCCCCTACACATTGTGCATTAATTTTAGAAGCAACTTGAAGGTGTGTACGTAACAGACAATGTGTCATAAGGTAAATGGGAGGGTCCGCGCTTGAGAGGGTTCCTTCACGTAATTCTCTGATGTGGTGTAAGGAAGCGGTCAAAAACTAGTCACTGTAAATAAACCACAACGGTGGAAACTCTCCCGCTGTAAATTGCGGAGAATTCTCGCTGGTGAAGAACGGCGTGAGACCATCAGTGTTTAAGTGGCTGTGACTTCCACCGCCAAAGGGCGTTCTTAGTTTTTATTACCACATAAAAAGTGATACCTCTGGGTGTTAGAAATCTCCTACAGAAAAAGAAACTTTCCGGCTTCAAATGTCGGCCCTTGTTAGTGATTGGCTCCCATACACGATCAAACCATTTGCGAAACACCATGTTTGCACGGCACCACCAACCGCTCGTGCAAACCTAATATCATTTTGGTGCTTTCGAGAGAAGATGCCCGACATAGACGAATGTTGATTGGTTCCTTGACGAAGAAGAAGAAACTAAGAAAACGAAAAAGGAATCAGATGGTGTG
This sequence comes from Zhengitettix transpicula, assembly GCA_037074705.1. Lineage (NCBI taxonomy): Eukaryota > Metazoa > Arthropoda > Insecta > Orthoptera > Tetrigidae > Zhengitettix > Zhengitettix transpicula. The sequence continues at coordinate 23,264,293 of CM073595.1, read as the reverse complement.
GTTGACGAATTGGTCGTTGAAGTGGAGCGTATTTAGTCATGACCGTTTAGCTGCAGAGCTTAGATTAACTTCAGCTGCCGACTACAAAAACTACTGGACTCAGATACGTTTGGTGATCAGCGAGAAACGATTACTCATATAACTGAAAAAAAGGAACAGGAGACATGAAACAAGCACTATCGTCATTAACTTTGGTGTTCTCCGACGCCCTATCTGCTTTGGGGTCGACCTCCTTAATTTTTTCCACCAGCTTCTCAGACACCACTTCCTTCCTATTATTTCATTCAAAACGTTTGTGGAACAACTCAGTCCATGCCACAGATCATCAAATTTCTTGTGGAAATGGTTGATCGTGTATGGACATAACACGATCAATTGGCATCAGTTCAGTCCATGACTTTAATCATAAATGAATTAATGGATTGACGAAGGTGTCAGAAAATCGATCTAAACTGACATCAATCCATCAGTATCCACGTTGAAAGTATTCAGATATCACGAAAATGGATTATAAGCAGATTTCAAAACGGTATTATTAACTACTATAAACAGATTTTTAGAAAAATATGGAATGACTAAAGAAAAGAGATCAGTACACTCATTTGAATTGATTGAATTGAATTAAATACACGGAGGTGTATGACTTTTTCTAGTTCTCTTAACGTCTTTGTTTTTTTCTGTACATATTCTTCATTTGTAATACGTTTACCAAATTTTTTTAAATAATAATTTATTTTGTATTTATTAACATAATCTGTACGGATTTTGTTTCATACGGTAGATTTCAAACTATTTCTCCGATTCTAACTACGTAGTTTGAGTAGTCACCTGGATCTCTGGATTGTTGCCCTGCACCAGCTCGTCTGAGCTGTAACTGACGTCAGATTGATGACGAATGTGGCTACACAATCAATTGGCATCAATTCAATCAGGATTGACAGTATTGAATTATCCGAATATCCATCAATCCGTCAGTGTTAGCATGATACACAAATTATTTCAGCAGTCCAGATCACAGCACTGGAGATATCAGAATGATCCTGAAAGGTCTGTCTTATCACCTTGACGTGGAACACGATCATAGGTAACATGGATTTTTAACAATCTATCAGACAATGGTTGTAGGACTGATCATGGATGAGACACTTACTAGTCTAATAAACACTAAGAATTCAAAATTACGAATAGGAACATCTCATCTCAATCCGATGGTTAAATACATTTACTGATAATAAAACGTTTAAAAAAAAGGTTTTTGGAAGTTTAACGACTTATAAATCCAAACTTTAAGTAAAAAATAATCTCTGAGCGTGTCAAAACCTGTCATAAAATAAGAAAAGTGTTTGCTGAATGAATAGTGCGCTGGTGACACAAAATTATCCAACACGAAAGAGTGGCTTCAGTAACAAATATCCACATATTTTAATTATTTATCCAAAAACGTATCTTTAGAAGTAATATATGGCATTGCTTTTAGTCAATTTTCTATTATTAATACCGATCTGAGACCAAAAATTTCAAGAAAATGCAAGCAGCTTCTTGGGTCCAGATTTTACAGGGGAAAAATTAGAAGTTTGTTTAATTACTCGTAGATGAGAAGAAATGTGTAAAAGAAACACATCAGTATATTTAACAATAAGTGGGTCAACGTTTAAACAGGGAGTGAATGAATACAGTATTTAACGATTCAGTACATCCTCCCAATTGGATGAGTAAACAGTTGGCCTTTTCCAATCACTCAGACAAGAATTCTGACTTCCTTTAGATGAACTTGTCTTAAGTTTGGTAGCCGGAAAGTTTATATATAAATATATATATACATCCATGTCCTTGCCGGGATTCGAACCTGGGACCTCTGTGATGTGAGTGAGTCACACTGACCCCAACATCACAGGAGGTTGGCTAGATATATTTTGTTTCATTATAAAATACGATTTTAGCAAGGGTTGAGGACGTGACAAGCGGGAATGTGTATCTCAAGGGGCCACTTTGATGTGGAGCTAATCCCAAGAGTCTGTTAATGAGAACGGACCAGAGACGTGGTCGGGCGGTTTCACTCTCAAATCTTTTCGTACCCATCTCTGACACAACCATGGTTCTGAATTCAGTAGGAGAACTCGTAAAAGATAAAAGACACAAAAAACTACTTTTTACAGTCTACATACACATTAAATTAACTGATGTTACAAATTGCTAGTATATACATATCTTATGTATTAACTGTTAAAATATATTATGCAATATAAAACATATTAATGATAATTTTCAAATAAATACATAATTACATATAGTACACATTGCTCCTAGACTGCGTGTCCGATTTCTTGGAGGCCCAGTTGAATGTTTTCTTCGCAGGTGATACCCCCCCCCTCTCCGCGTTAGATAGTAGTGGTGTATGTGTTTATTCCCCTCTCCTACCTCAATCTACGCCACACGCCTTCGCTGCTGACACGTGCTATAGCGTCAGGAAACACAATATAAAAAACTTACAATCATATATTATGTTGAACATCAGTATAAATTATAATTTCACTTATTTTTATTAATATTTTTCTCTTCATTTAAAAATATAAATTATCTGTCTTTTAAAGTGTTGTTTCTCTTTATGTAAAATTACAATTTCATTCGCTACATTTTATCAGGTAACAGACTCCTTACAATCAAGCATATTGATCCTATATTCATTCCTTCAGCAGGCTTAATTATAATTTTTATTTTATGTATACAATTATTAACGAAAATGTTTCTAATTTCGTTAGATGATAATAAATTACGCGGGACTGAAAAAACACACTCAGTTCGTCGTAGAAAATCGTACTCTGTTTTAAGTATTAAGTTTTTAATTAATAACTGCTTTGTTACTGTGAGATATCGATTGCATCGTTTCCAATATTTTTTAAAATTCATTTGTCTTGAAGGATGAACGCAGATTTAAAAATAGAATCTAGTTAGTGGGACTGAATTTTTTTCAACCCTTCTATCTGAAATTAGAGGAGTCCAACTATTCTACTCGTATAACAAACCGTATTTTTTAATTCTATATCAACTTGATTTCTATTTACATTTTCTTAATCATTATCCGTATTTACAGACTTAAAAAATCTATATATTCTATAACACTAAACTTTCTTATTTCACGTCATTCACAGCAACTCCAGGTTGGTTGAAATCTGGTTCATTATTAAAAATTTAATGGGTAATCCGTCTGTTTTACCTTTGTTTGTTTTTTTCTCTTTTTCTACTCATTTTTGACTTCTTGATTTCTCTCTGTTATCTCTCTCCCTTCCGTCCTCTCTTTTCATGGTTCTTCTTTATCTCTCAGACAATGGCACATGCAATCAATATTAATATTAATATATTGTACATACATAAAATATCTTAATAATTTGAATATTTTTTTATTTGTTTATTTAAGCGAAAAACTTTTTTTGTTTAAAATCAATGGTGTATAGTTAAAATATATATTTTCGATTTATTAAATTAAATTTATTTAAGTAATAATTAAGAGATGGATTAAAATCCATGCTAGTTTCTCAGTATGCGCTTACAACACTTGGTCCGGGGAATCTAATGATAAAAGTTTTGCAGACAAATGGTTGTTTATGCAATTAATAAGTGTGTATTTGTACGGTACAAAGTTATCTCGGAAACAACGTCTTTTATCTGAGGGAATTCACGAGAAAGCAACAGAATACTGTGGCTAATAAGCGACACCCACGCTTTAGAGAGTCGAGCCCCCTCGGGAATAAGTACTTATAAATTGCGTCTCTCCAACGTAATGAGCGATCCTATGCCAGACTTGCCTGATAAACGTTTTCCACGAACAACGCATTCAATCACTGCGTCTTAGACGATGCCCTTCCCTTCTGTATTAGGTTGCACACAATGACTCTCTTGGAGGGGCGGGATTTCACAAATAAATCATCTAAATTTAGACTTACACTTGAATATGATCTCGGAAATCAGTAGAAACACCCAAGGATCAGTTTGACAACTCTAGTCGTGAATATATAAAAATGTGATGAAACAACTAAAGTATGGTCTTACTAAAATGGAGAAAATACATATTGTATTTAAAATAATCTCTTCTAAACACCAAGAATTATAAAAATTAAATTATAAATAGGTTGTTGGCAAATATTTTCCAAATCAATGGTAGGGTAAAGTTCTTTTAGGAAAGAACATACAACTATACACAGCTAGATATTTTCCCCGGGCCATTAAAGAACGACAACCGTGTTTCTTCTAAATCTGCGCCTTTACGCGTAAATGATGTGTCTTTTATTATGGAATCGGCCACACTGAACACGAATCCGTTGTTTTTAGGTCGCAAGCTGCAACAGTTCTGGAGTTACAGCCGTTTTTCAGTCTTTTCGAAATCTGCGTGTATTTCTAAATCTGCGCCTTTACGCGTAATTGAGGTGACGTTTCAATGGAATCGGCCACGCTGAACACGAATCCGTTGTTATTAGGTTTTTATTTATTTATTATAATGTCACTAGTCATAAGTAAAAATTATTAAACTTTATTAAATGGCCCTGGATTCTATACTATGGTAATTAGCAAATAATCCTCATTGTGGACACAGTCTCAAGCGAAAGTTGCTCTCAGGAGCACTGAACGTTTCCCTTCCATTTCTTTCAGCATAAATAACTATCTAATAAAAACGATCAAAATAAAAAGTTCATCATTTACCAGCCCTTGTAATATACTGTTACAAGAAACAGATATTTAAGTACTAAATTATTAATATATTTCTGAGGTACTGTAAATATATTAAAATGAATAAAAGCAACGCATCCGTTATCTATCATCCACTTTATTTCAAAACGTTTTCGTCAAAAATATTAAAAAACACAGGAGCGTTCGACTACTATAGTAACATCTTAATTTATTTATATGAGATCATTTACCGTATTCACAAATAAAAAGTGAGCTAGGTTAACATTTTCACATTTCTGCCCACACTGGGCACCAAAATAAATTTTTAGCACTATATTATATTTTTGTACTTCATCTAAAATTTTATTATTATTCTCTCCGCTATCTATTTTATTGTTATTTACAGTATTACACACTGAACTGAGGTACCATAGCACGCGTCAGCAAGGACGGCGGGTGGTACAGATTGATGCGCTCGGAATAAACGCATACACGACAGCGACCTAACGCGGTCAAGCTCTTGGCGCTTACTGACGCCTATTGGTTAAACTCGGTCGCCATCGAATCTGCCGTGCAGTATGATATTAATTAATTTTTTATGCCGGGCAGGAAGCGTTAAACACGTGGGCGAGTATTTAACATACATGACATGACATTTGTCAAGCCAGTGACGATTTCCTATTTTCGATACTATAGAATTCGAATATTTTGCAATACTTCTTTTTCTTTCTGAGACTCTGGATGTTGTTATTTGAATTATTTAATAAATACCAGCGGATATGTGTTTATATCAGACCGGAAAACTAATTAATTGTAGAATAATCTCGTGATCATTTTGAATAGTTTGTAATTAACCTCGCGTTACATAACCGGCACTGGTTCCGTCTCCAATTCAATGACCCAAAACTTTTTTTGTTGTGGCACTGTACTACTTCGTAATCCTCACGGGTTATTTTTCCAGAATTTTTCAAAAATGGTGATCATGCCCGGCTTCTAACTTGGTCTCTTAACTTTCATTACTTGCTTAGGTAAATTTATCCAGGGTCTGACGCAACGAAAACACTGATGTCACGTGGGTGAGTTTGAGACAACTAATAGTTATGCGTTGTGACTCATCGTGGAAATACCACGGAGGAGCTTAGTATCGAAATCGAGAAGTTACGCAATGGCAGAAACATTCTCAGGCAAAACAGAGTTTTGAAGCTCTGTTGGCTCGGACTTCTTGAATTCCAAACATTTTCGGAGATCATCGATTTTTGATGGACTTGACACCAGAGAGAAGGTTGGTTTTATATTTATTTCCACTATGAATCCTCAAACTAAGCACCTTCATAAATGTTCATAAGTTTCAGTTAGGTGCATTAAAGTTAAAGAGGTTTTAGTGTTTAAAGATGAATAGAATAACAATTTCAAATTTGGTCCTTGAGAGGTCCTTCTCTTATTATCATCATTCTAACTGATCAAAATTAATTATATTTTTTCCCTGGGTATTATGTTAATTTTCTAACAGGTATTGTTATAACAGCAATAAGACAATTCTAATAAAAACTAAAAGATTACATTTAAAATAAAATTCGCATCAGGGGGAATAAAAAATTACTAAAATTAGCACTTCTCTCTAGATTATGTAAGAATAACTTTTAAATAAATAATATTAATGATAATAAACTAAAAACATTAGCTAATAAGTCAAGAAAAATTGTTTTCATTAATAAAATGTAATTGTAAAATATAAATCTCTTATTCTCATCATTCTTACTGATCAAAGTTAATTTTAATTTTTCCCTGGGTATTCTGGTAATTTTCTAACAGGTATTGTTATAAGAGCAACAAGACAATTCTAATAAAAACTTAAAGATTACATTTAAAATAAAATTCGCATCAGGGCGAAGATTGTATCAAAAAAGAAACAAATGAATGTTCATTAGATAAAGAAATTACTATAATTAGCTCTTCTCTCTAGATTATGTAAGAATAACTTTTAAATAAATAATATTAATGATAATAAAATAAAAACATTAGCTAATAAGAAGGAAAAAATAATTTCAGTAATAAAATGTCATTATAAAATATAAATATATTATTCTCATCATTCTTATTGATCAAAATTAATTATATTTTTTCCCTGGGTATTCTGTTAATTTTCTAACAGGTATTGTTATAACAGAAACAAGACAATTCTAATAAAAACTTAAAGATTACATTTAAAATAAAATTCGCATCAGGGCGAAGATTGTATCAAAAAAGAAACAAATGAATGTTCATTAGATAAAAAAATTACTATAATTAGCTCTTCTCTCTAGATTATGTAAGAATAACTTTTAAATAAATAATATTAATGATAATAAAATAAAAATATTAGCTAATAAGTGAGGAAAAAATAATTTCAGTAATAAAATGTGATTACAAAATATAAATCAACCGCTGGGTTGTAACATGTTACATATATTCATGCTATTAGTTAAATTAGTTTATATTTCTATATATAAACACAACATTTCATCCCGACTTTGGAACTTCAACAGGTGGTATACATTAATAAATATTGAATTTATAAATATATAGAATTCTTAGTGTCGCTCAAGTTAAATTGGAATTATATAGATTCAAACGAAATCAACATTACCATACTTGGATAAACGTATATGAATATTCATGTGCGTTTATCCGCGCTCATTTACATATAAATAATCCAATTTTAAATTCAACGTCATCAATAAGGTATTTTATAGTGTAGAATCAAATGTTTTCGTTTGTCGTTGACATGAACAGTGACGCTCCTGATGCCGATTAATTCACACGTTCATCTCGGGTTAGTTTTAACACATTCGCATTTTTGTTGAAATAATTCGTTTTCTACTCTAATATAAATAAATACTCTGTCCAATTAATTCATTTTCTAGTCTAATATACTAGGCTAGCCTCAGAAGTACCAGACCTAACGTATAGATGATGGGTTGTTTTTCTGGAATCAAAAGTGGTATGAAGTACAAACCTTGCTGAAGTCTGAAGTTTGAAGACGGTTCACTTTTTAGTGTTTGTTTGTCTGCTATCATTACGGAGCTCTCAGCGATTTTGTAAACTTAGAAGGAATTGATCATTTTATTTGAAAGGTCTCAGTCCAGTCAATATCAACGTTCAGCTAGATTCAACTCTGGGGGGAATCTGCTCCTTGGTTTACAACAGTAAAATATTGGGTGGCAAAGTTTAAACAAGACCGTACGTGGTGCCAAGACGAACATCGACCTGGTCGACGAAATGAAGTGACCACGCCCGAAACCTGTGACGAAAATCCACAAAATGATATTGGATGGCCGTCGACTGGAAGTGCAAAAAAAGATAGACGTTTCAAAACCTGATTTAAATAGCATATTGACTGAAAATTTGGATATGAGAAAGCTGTGCCAAGATGGATGAAATAGAACAGCATTGTCAATCCAGGGTATGGCGATTTTCCATAGCAATATAGTCGAGATTTGTGCGTCGATTCCTGACCATGGATGAAACATGAACCTATCACTTCTACCTGAGACGAAGGAACAGTCAACACAATGGAACGAAAACGTATAATCACCTCCAAAGAAGGCCAAGTCAGGTCCATCTTCTCGCTTGGACATGGCATCAGTTTTTTTTTGGGATGCGTGGGGAAAACTTATAATTGATTATCTTTAAAATGGAAAAACAATCAAAGGCGAGTATTATGCGAAATTATTGCACCGTTTTAGTGCTGAAATTAGGAAAAACGACAGCGAAAGCGAAAGTGTTGTTTCATCACAACAATGCACCAGTTCTCACATCCATTACCGCAATCAATGAGTTCAAGTATGCAATGTTCGTTCCAATGATTCGAGAGCACTGGCGGGGGCTACCTTTGGGGATGCTCTCACATCTCTCTGGTTTTTTTGAACTAAGGTTCCCACATGCCGAGGCACCTCGGTCTGTTTTGAGAGGTGTATGTTCCGGGGTCGCAGACCTTAAGCATACGGCAAGAGTTGTCCGCTATTCCTATTGGAATAGTCGGCCAGCTGCCTCCAAAACAGGCCAAGGCATGGCGAGGGGTAAGCTGCGTCCCCACAGCAAACTCCTCTCCCGTCATCGGAAGGGCGTGGGACAAGTACCCAATGCCCGACCTACCCGATGCAGGTTTTTCTAGGGTTTTCCCTGCATTTCTTTAGGCGAATGCCGGGTAGGATCCTTAAACCATAGCCCGGGGGCCCTAGTTAACCCTTGGCTACCTTCCTCTACCCTTCCGCATCCCCCCTTTCTAATCCCTTCCTATGCTATTAAAGGGGAGTTGCCCAATGTGGATCACCCTCATGTAGCCTGTTGCCCTAAAAATAATAATAAAAAAAAATCCAATGATTCGACCATTAACGTAAACAAATCATACTAATAATTTAAATAGAATTTGTGATTCCCTTTTGTTCTTATCCATTTAATGTTTTTTTAATAATATTATTTCCATTGTTTCTGTAAACTGAACAATACTCTCAACAGCTGTAAACATTATAGAATTTTCGCTTGCAATGTGAGGGCAAATCGCATTTAAGAAATTTATGTCCACTACATTTTATGTAACTAATTGTACGTTTTGTTCAATAAATTTTTAATTAATTGTATTATAAATTATCATGTATGTAAAACATTGTTTTATTGAAATTAGATCATTTAATTGACTTTACAACACCTGAAGAGGTCCTTATAAATTAGGGATGAAACTTTGAGAATATTTTTTCCTATTATAATGTAAAAAATTTAAGTTAATAATAAATTTATAACTAAACAGGTTAATGTTTTCATTTATTTAAGGACGTAAGATAAATATAACTGTTATAAGATTTGTATCTTAATTGAACATTTCTAAGCATATTTATTAAACGGATCACTACCAATTGGAACAGTTTATAAATCCAGATATGTTTCAGAAATGTTATACATTAAACTTGTATTACATTCACTTAATGTTAAAACCAAGATTGATTCTTTAAGCAATCAACTTTCTCTACCGAAGCTTTATACCTGCTCACTCAGCTGTCAGGATTGTGGGGGAAGAGGGAGAGGTTGTCCGCTCATGGCACGGCCGCTCAAAATACGGCGCCGTTCGATTTAACTGGCTCAGAATTTTTTTTTTTTCAAATTTGAAGAAATATTTACCAACAATGAAGAAGTGGAGTCTGCGGTTGTTGGATATTTTGAGGATCTCGATGGTTCTCACTTTAAACGAAGTATCGAAGCTATTGAACAGTGCTGGGAGATTTGTGTGGAACTAAAACGAGACCACGTTGAGAAGTAAAGATTTTTTTCCCCAAGTTTTATGTTTTATTTTTAGCACGGGCACTTCTTGGACTACCCTCGTAAAGACTGTCTCAACAAGGTTCATCACACATTTCTCACCGAATTTCATAGTGAATTTGTTGTACCTCAGTTCATTTCTAATTAAATATCATAGAAATCATAATACGAAATAATGCTTATAATTAACTGACGTCCTCGGAGACACGAACGTGTCGGCTTGTTGTCTGTCAACTTGGAAAATACATACAGAGTTGATTTCCTTCCGCAATTGTAAAACAGAAGGTGAAATGGAGCAGTCAAGCAGTAAAAATAGTCGCAGACCCGTGTAGAATTTATCGTAAAGGAAAAATTGTATAAAAAAATTCGCAAACAGGCCTGCTAATTGTTGCTATGACGGTTTCTTGAAATGAAAATGCACAATTATTATGAACTGCTTTATTCTCATGGCAACTCCATGCGGATACAGACACACACACCTACCAACTCGTCCTGGCGAACACATCCGCAATTTCCTTAAGGGTGCCAACTTAACCTTTAAAAAAAAGCATTTTAATTCATAAAGGCCTTGCTTAATCTCAAATCGAGAAACTTCGTCAAGTGAGTTCGAATCATTAATTATTTTAACCCTTTTTAGAGCTACAAAATTGAACTTATTTTTTAACGGAGGATATTCTTTTACGAAAGAACAACATGAGACGAAACAACTTCGTTGGTAATACTGAGGAATTGTTTGTGGTAGAAAAAAACAAAACGTGCTTTAGGTCTTTAATCCTTATATCGCGACCAGTCAGACTCTTCCATCTGCATAACAGAGTGAGTAACGCGAAATTTCCGCGTATCGTGTAACGTGAAGGTATCTTTCTATTGACGCCAGTCCAGAAACATATTCATACTGAAAATACCACATATATAATGAAGCTAAAATATTCTACACTGTTGTGGGAAGCGTTTCTTTCCAAGAAAGACTAATTTTTTATTGTCTAATATATTATTCTAATTTACCTTTAAAATTTTATATTCTCGTCGTAACCGTTATCTTGTGCAGTATTGATTGCAATGATTGATAAGTTCGTCACTGCTACATGAGAGTAATTGTATCTTCAGCATAATATAATTTTAATAAACTTCAATGTTTCTTAAGAAAGATCAATACATATTACCAGAACTTTAAGAGGTGTACTAAAATTTTAGTTACTCGAATATTTATCAATACTGAAACTGCAGCTTTCAGATTGCCAATAACGTACGTTATTTTTAAATGAAAATATTGTACAGGCACCTACAATCAAGTCTTGCAGATAAAACATATGACTCGTTTACATTACCTCCAATCGGAGTGCTGTAACAAATCACAAAGTATTTGAACATCAGTTAATAGGAATTTGACGACTATTATTCAGTCACCTTTTCAATAATGCCATTCAATAATAACTCTGGCCAATCGACTTCCTCGTGATCTTCTGGTGGTTATTTCCATACTGCTGAGACACCAGTTACAAAAAAAAAAATATCAGAGGGCACACAAAGGAGCGTGGTTAAGTGCGCGTCATATTTTCGATCCCCCCTCTTATCCAAGAAAAGCTCAAAGGTAATTTAAAATTCGAAAATAGCGGCGCTTGGCTCAACAATTGGCTCTTAATAGAACTCTGTGGGCAGTGCTGAGCAGCCAATATAATATACCAGCCTCCGAGTGGAAACAATCAATTCGTCTTCATGCTGTGCGGAGCTCAGCAAAAACAAATCGACTTCATCACATCCAGCAATTAGCGATGCGTTTCTGGGAAAGACGTGCGTACATTAGAATAACTGAACATTTAATATCTGTTTTCATATAACAGTTCTACATTTAAATTGTATAAATGTTTTCATGTATCAAGAAAACAATTAGCATGTATTTTAAAATAATAAAATATTGAAATTTAATAAAAGAATCATTAATTTGTATAATACAAAATGATGTATATTTGTATGTATGTATTTACGTTAATTTCAATACAAATTTTAACGCGTGGACACATTGCAACAAAATTTGGTACACATATTATTCAAAACACTAGAAACAGTACTGGTGGGGTGATAAAGGCGGAAAGAATTTCATTTAAAAAACGTGACTATTATGTGTTAAATTACTGTTCGTCAAACAGACGTTACTACACGTCGAACAAAGGAAGTAGTTCCTTTTTCCGTAATGAAATAAAGCAGATATATTTTGATTGAATAAAAAGAATAATTACATTCAGCAATACTCCATCGAATGATAATTCAAAAATTACGAAACGTTATATGATCCGTAAAAGCTAATTTTCTTCAAAATAACTTGACTTTTAAATGGCTGACCAAGATTTTGCTCATTTATAACTTGCAATACGCACTGGAGGAGACATAGAATTATGAAAAAAAGAATACGTAATATTTTTTAATCGTTATATTTTAATAGATTTTAAATTTGCTAAAACTGACGAATTATTTCAAGTGGGATTCTTGAAAAAGTTTGGTTGTGTGTCTATATATCATTATAATTTCATTTGATTGAAAATGTGTAAAGGCCAAGGGAATAAATTGAAGTGAAAACTGTTGAAAATTAATGACATTGATAATTTTCTATTGAAGATTTGACGTATTTCGTTATTTTTGCATTAATTTTATACAACGATCCGTGTTTCATACTTAAGGCTTTGGGGCAGCCAATATGGCGACTTTTTGTTTACAATCTCCTAGGCCTTACTCAAGTTAATTTATTTATTGATGTTGTTTGAACAACAAAACTTTCGTCTAATATGACACGAATATACTGTAATAATAATTAGACACAATAGTTCTCTGCCTTGAACTTCAAAGAATACAGACATTCTGATCCTCAATCTGTTTGTAACACTTACAAAAATAATTATAATTTTAATTAATTAATTTAATTAATAAAGCTATTAAAATGGAAAGCTATAAAAAGAATCACTGTTACGAAGGGCGTGGAGGGCCGTTACACCAAAAAATAACGCGAATAAAAAACAAGATTGGAGTCTAATCCCAGGTTATGGATGTCGCCGAGTTTAATTATGACAATTCGGGTACCCAGCTAGTATTTTATACTTATTAAAATGTTTGTTTAAAAACGAGAGGACTGTTAACGGAAATGCATCGATTAACGATGCATTCTTCGATTTACCACTCCTGATAATCGCACTCAACCATTGTCATGCAATGTTAACAGTCAAAAGCTCCGATATGTGATTCGTCGGAGCAAACAGTTAACGATTTCCGGTTATTGTATCATTTAAAAAAGAAAATGTTTTTATACTCAGTACTTCAGGAACCATATTTTATATACAGGTCCTTTGCGAAGTTCTTTCTGTAGAAAGCGACACCAAAACTTCTCGTATGTCTCATTGTTAATGTCCCCATTTCATCTCCTCAGCAATGGGAGCGACAGAGCTATTACGCACTATGTTTGCCGGGAGGATCCGAAGAAATTTATCTATTTTCAAATAAATCGAATGGCAAATCGACCCTTCCCCTCCCCCCACCTCCCACGATAAACACACTATCAGTTAACGATGGCAGTCCTGGAACGGATTACGGACAGAAGTAAAAGTAACCCGGTAATTCTGAATGACATGATTGAGGGCTATGCTTGTTCATTTATCTAATTAATCCTCTAAAAGTCATTTATTTTTCTTAAAAAATAGTTTTATACTTGTCGAAGTACGCTAAAAATTAAATTATGATAGATTTCATCGCTGTGGTTCATATATTTCCTTGATAAGGATTCTGTATTATTCAAACTGAATGTGAGATATTAACACGTATTCGTAGCACTCATTTACAGTCTTTTACTGTTTTTTCGGAATAAATTCCAATTTACATTATTTATAAGTCGCCTTGGTTAGCGCGGACAACACAATATCACTCACTGATTGGTTGCTAAAATTCGAGATATACTTTGTGCGTCAGATTTAAATGCCTGTAGTTACTTGTGATAAAATCGTCTACAGTTCGAAACATCTGTCTGAAAAATAGAAATTTCATACACTAAAAAGTTTGTGATGAATCACGTTCAAAATAAATTAACGAAGCTGTAAAGATAATATTTTTTTATGCTAGTCCAATTATTGTATTTCATACCTGCGTGTGACAGTAAAAGACTGTAGGGAAACCTGTGAACAATTATTTAATGAAGAAAAAAATACAATATTTGGCAATGAGTTTGGCGGATAAACGTTAAGTTTTTTTTTCTGATAATCACAGAGATAATCAACTATCTCGGAGGAAAACTAGTTTCAGAGAAAAAAAAAATTAGCGGTAACCTGTCAATACGGCGATGGATTTAATCAGAGCCTAGGTCCTTAATTATAAATTTATTTATAAAGAGTTGTAAGTCTTTGTTAATTAATGGAGCATATTACTTGCTGAAAGAGATCGTAGATAGCAAGAACAGATTAGATCCTATCAAGCTATGCTAAAATGTTACGATTACAATCTTGTAGAATTTAACTGCCGACTTATTTTCTTTTTCATGTTCGACGGGAATCGGAATAAGATTTGCTGTTGGAAACTCCGCCGAATGAAAATTGAAAATTAATATAGTAATCGTTTATTTAATTACTGTTATGTTAGTATCCTTAACGTTGATATATATATATATATATATATATATATATATTGTAATAAACGATTGATGGCTTTAATTAATAGGAATTAAATAAAAAATTAATTCATATTTAAATATTTTATTCTTGATAATTACGCATTATAAACCCTGCTTTGCACGCCGAATTACATCAATTTAACAAACAAATATTTCAATTTTATTTTATTAATACAGCTTTATATTTTTACTATCAACGACGTCGAATTTCTCTTTATCTCAGTGTCATCACTGGGTTTCATTGGAAGAACAAATACAATGAACTAAAATATTAACAATACAAACTCTTTGAAGTTAACGGAATACAATATTAAATACAAAAGTAAAAGAAAACGAATGAAAAGAAAAACGCGAACGAAATCTGACTATACCCTTTAATTATCGTTTACAGTCATCAATAATTGTTTTGTACTCACGAGAGTGCTACTGGTACCAGTTCGAACTCTTGCAGCTTGAAGACAACACCCACTAAAACAGGCCATTATACACTGATTCTACACTTTAGATTTTCAACACACGCGGTCCTTGCTCTGGATCTCTGCTATCCTGTAGCCTGGATTAGCCCACCCTCAGCCAGTTGCCGGACGCAGGTCTCCTCAAATTCTCTCTATGCGAAAATCAGTTCAGTTAGTGAAGCAAAACTTCTGCTTCTAAATTGCGATTTTATAAGTCTCTCCGTCAAAACTGTTTACTTGCGTTTTATGTAAACTATTATATCTCGCCGTTGGACTTCCTCGATAGCCCTATTCATAATTCTAGATCCACAGACATTTACTGTTTTTATTTCTCTATGTAGACCGAACTGCCATGTCCCAGTTCTCGACGCAGACTTTTTCGTTTCGCGTCTCGCCGTAGACTGAGTTCTCTAAGCGCGTGGTCTCCAGTCTCCGTTGTTAACAAAGAAAAACCCGCTGCCATTGTCGTCTTTAATCACCCGTACCGCCAACAATTAAATTATATTAAAAACAATTAATAGCCTGTTTAATTGTTATTAATATATATATATATTGTAAAGGCCAACGTTTTGTTTTTAAATTTTGTAATTGTAATTTTTTATTATTTTCTTGTAATTTTATATTACGACGTATTATATTTCTTCGACCGAGGAGTAATGGAATGAATAATAAATCTAAATATGTTTGTATCACCATCATTATTGGAAAGTAACTGAAAGTTATTTAACAAAATGAGAGCTGTGGAAGCAATGAGTGCCGTTATGAAGATTACATATCTTCTGTTTTCCATTATGCATCATTTAAATAAAGAGGATTCATGCTATTTTCAACACAAATAGTAGGTGACAAAATCTGTGTATTAAATTACAGGACGGTTAGTGATCTAAAAAATCCTCCAGAGCGTTATATCTGGTTATATCCGCAGAGAGCTGGAATTTAAAAAGAGGATCTCCACAGGTCAACATGGTTTTAGGGAAGGTTTCTCATGTGGGTGAACCAAGTGGCCACTTTAATCCTGGAGCTAGCCGATGCTTTAAAAAGCATTTGACGTCGTTCCACATGACACTTCGAAGGTGAAGCTGGAAAAGACAGATATTGAAAGGCGGTTTGCGCTTTGGGTCAAGGAACAAAGGGTAGACAACTATCAGTAGTAGAAACAGTTTCATCAGAGGCGCCTCAAGGGTCAGTAATCGGGCCTTTACTGTTCCTGATACATATTACTGATCTACCAAGTAAAATCAATTCTGAAATATTTTTTTTTGCAGTTGAACTTTATCATCTATAGAAAGATTGTAAGGTCTTCGGCTGAATGTGAATTGCAAAACGACTTGATTGCACCAAATATTTGAAATAAAGCAAATAAAATGAACATAAAAGTGAAAAAGCCAATCAATAACGATCAATAAATTTCATGCAGATATAAGATTGTGTTAAAACATAAATGTGAAGAAAGTACTTCATATAAATTTAGGGTTCATTTTGAGGTCAAATTTAGGGCGGGAAAAACAAGTACATTCTCTATAAATCCTTACAATTCGTAATGAGAATATTTAAAGATTGGAGCAACAAATCAAATATAAATTTCTGGTTCGTCCCACACTCGAGTATGGATGCAGGTTTTTGGGGGGTTCCTTGGAAAACAAAACATAGACGGTCATGATAAACTCCAGCGGGAAGCAGAAAACAGTAGAACAATGACTTCGTCAGGTGCGACATAAGGGAGACGCATTAGGGGTGGGAACATTTGGAAACCAGGGGAAAAAATGTAGGCTTTACCCTCTATTTAAATCGTACTCTGAAAACAAAGCGCGGAAAGACATACGGGATAGTCTTGAAAAACCAACTTACATTGGGAAAGGTAATCAAAAATTTAAAATCATAAAGAGACCTCAAATTACAGCCGTTGGGGAAATTTTCATTCTTCAACACATCGATAAGTGATTGGAACAATTTACCTGCAGCACTCTTTGACGAGCAAAAAAGAATGTTTAAAATTAATCTCTTAGGATTCTATATTTAAGTGTTTTCCTCTAAAATTAATAACTAGTGTGTGTTGTTTTTTCTTCGTTTTGATGTGCTTAGAAGTGTGGACAAATTACAGGTTATTTTATAGAATATCTAAGACTTCGTTGTATTTCAAAATTGTATTATTTGTGTGTTTTGCCAATTGATTATTCATTTGTTTCACCGACTTTTACGTTCACAGCAAATAATATCTATACATAAATGCAAATATGGACACTGGATCGCGCCAGTAAAAACAGATATAGTCGGGAAATATCCCAATACAGAAAATTAACTTGTTCGTAAAACTAATAAAAGTTTTCAACAGTTCTGTGAGAAAAGGATTCCAATATGTAGCTCGTTTTGTCATCAGGAAATTATTTTTGTTTTGATTATTACTAAGCGTAGAAGTTTGAACTACTGCATTGATGTTCGTTACTTGTCTTTGTGGTACCTGGGTCACGAAAGAAGCTGTAAGTGGAGCGTTGCGTCATCCCAGCTTTATCAGCTTATACGTGGAGGTGAGGCCATTCCATTGGAATCTCTTGATACCGATTCCTTTTATATTTGGTCCCACTCATATATTGTTGTGACGTAAGACGTGGGCGAAAAACGTGCCAAGCATTTGTAGACGGAGGGAAAAGACTCGAGATGAATTTTTATGGACGTAAATCACTTTAACGATCTCCACGATCGGACGTACTGTTTACCGTCGATCGGAGAACAATTATATAAAAAAATTATTACTTGCAAATACCGTCAGTAGTAGAGAATTAAACATTTCTTGATGAATTGGTTGGATTTCAGTTAAAACAATCGCATATAAAACGATAATTATAATAATTTCAAAGGAAAAATGTAAATATTTTCGGATCGAGTTTAGTTGAATTTTGGAGAAATCTCTTTGTAAGCTTATTAAAGGTTTAATATGTTTTAAAAGTTTTTTAATGGTACGCTACGTGAAGGTTATCCACTTTGATGGTTGTCCCATTTAATAGCACAGGACGGGATGGAATTGAGAGATAGTTAGGTAGACAAGAGACCCTGGACTACAGTCTAAGGAACCTACCCGGCATTTGCCTAAAATATATGCAGGGAAAATCCCAGACAAGCATGCATCAGGTAGGTCAGACTCTTGGTACTTGTCCCACGCCCTTCCGGTAACGGGAGTTGCGTTCGTTGTGGTGACGCAGCATTCCAGTCACCATACTTCGACCGGGTTTCGAGGGCAGTTGGCCGACTGGCCCATTAATAACAAAACTCTTCCCGTACACCCAACGTTCGTGACCTCGGAACCTACACCTCTCAATTCCGGCTTACGGGAACCTAAAATTCTTTGCTTTAAGCCGGAAAGAGGAAAATCCCAAGCAGAAATTCAATCCCGGCTTACCCTTATATTCAGTATGTATTTATAACTTGTCTCGGCGTGAATTTAAATAATATTAAGTTCAAGTGAACGTGACAACCAGCAGTACTGAAATAATAACTAATTATAATTATATAATACTCAAACGACTGACCCTGTGAATTCAGCGCTGGTACGTATATTTTTCTATACTTACCGAATGAGGATGCCCTGACACAATAATCTTAACCCCCTCGACAAAATTTAAAATAAAATAATTGGGGAATTATTAAAAAGTTTTTTCGTTTTAAACAATGGCGGTTGAGGAAGTATACATTTACAATGCTTTCAATATATTATTTAAACCGAAATGCCACCTTATGCATCAGATGGGAAGTAACATCGCCGACTTTAGTACGTCTTTTAGACGAAGTTTTATATTCTATAGTTGAATGACGATCTATGAGAAGTACCCGACCTGAATTATAGATGGCGGGATGTTGTTTGAAAAGCAAAAGTGGTCAAAAGCATTGTTTAGTGTTTGTTGGACAGCCATCAATAGTGAAACATGGACAATATTTATTATCGTTATGTGATCCAATGCTTTCATTTGAAAGAGATTTCAGTCCAAAAAATATCAAAGTAGAGCTAGATTCTACTTTGGGGGTAGCTGCTCCTTTGTTTACATCAATAAAATACTGAGACTCAGACGAGGCAGTATGAGCTGTCAAGACGATCATCGACGTGGACGTCCCAATGAGGTGACCACGACAAAATGGTGACATAAAATTGTATTGGACTACCAACTACTGAAATTACTCATGCTAGTAGAGAAGGTAGGGATTTCCAAATTTGTATGTGACAAAGCTGTTCCTAGATGGGTGACGCGTTTATATTCTACGGTCCTGAGGATGTTTCAGTCGAGTGTATGGCG
The DNA here is from genome assembly GCA_037074705.1 of Zhengitettix transpicula. Classification (NCBI taxonomy): domain Eukaryota; kingdom Metazoa; phylum Arthropoda; class Insecta; order Orthoptera; family Tetrigidae; genus Zhengitettix; species Zhengitettix transpicula. The sequence continues at coordinate 23,244,956 of CM073595.1, read as the reverse complement.
ATGTTTCACAGCAATATAGCCGATATATATTTTTTGCGTCGATTCATATCCATGAGTCTATCGCTTCACAGCTGAGACGAAGAAACCGTGAAAACAATGGACTAAAAGACGAAAATAATAGTCTACACGTGCCCTCTTATCATAACGTCTCTTCAGCATAGCGGACCTAAGAGGACGCAGCTGCAAGAACGCTGATGCAGTTAAAGACATCACTTTAGATATAGTGAGTAACGATACGCACCACAACATAAATCTTCACCCCTTCCGCCTAGGCAGCTGTGAAAACGCTGCGTCTAATGAAGTCAGCATTTTAAGTGCCTTATGCAGACATGCACACGGCAGCAGAAATCTTCCACCCTGTAAGAGTTCTCATTGGAGACTTAAAATCATCAGGGAGGGGGAAAGGAGTCTTCGAATTGTTCAGAGCTTCTTGGGAACGACAGTCGTGATCCAACCTCCAGACGGGTCGGTGGCTCCTGGTGCTATCCGCCAGTTTGTCTTACTTTATTTTATTTCTAACTATTAAATCTCTTTATTCTTCATCAACTCTTATTTGACTGAAGTGCAGCGAAACACCAACCACTACGCCTAGGTTCAATTAGTTGAACCCGAACCCTCACGTTACCGACTTTCCTATTTCCTGTTCTTAATTCTTCCTTTATCCTCTAGATCGGTAGCCAGGTGAGCTAACGGAGGTATAGCTCGGTTGGTGAACGATCTATCTGGACTTCCCATTTCCAACTGCTGGAATGTTACATGTTCACAGTGGTGGAATGTTACATGGTGGCAGTTTGGGATGTTACATGGTCACAGCGGTGGAATGTTACATGATGGCAGTTTGGGATGTTACAAATGAATGCGATGACAGATCCATCAGCTGGCAAGATCAAGGCGTCAGTTTTTTGGGGGATTCTCGTGGAATAATTTTCATTTATTATCTTCAAGAAGGAAAAGAAATCCCCTGCGAGTGTTATGCGAACTTATTGCAACGTTCGAATGAAAAAATTGGCAGTTTTCGGCGAAAAATAAAATATTGTTTCATTACGACAATGCACCAGTTCACACATCCATTATCGGAGTAGCCAAATTGAATAACTGAAACTTCTAGATGTGTCCTCAGGCACGCTATTCGGCAGATGAGCACTGTATTTCCCAAGTTGAAACAATGACTCGGTGGTAAATGACTGGGCGACAATGATGAGGAGGAGTCTGCGGTTGATGGTTCTTTTGAGGAGCTCCGTGGTTCTCGCTTTTAACAGAATGTCGAAGCTATTGATCATCGCTGGTGAAAGTGAACCGATCTAAAAAGGTGACTACTGAGAAATAAATTTTTTCCAATTTTGTTTTGTTAGGTTGGGTACTTCAGAGACTATCCGCGTAGCCAAAACGTAACATATATATATTTTTTAATTACAATTTAATGTCGTATTAACCTTTTGGTCATTAGTGACTTACATCTGTTAAGTTTTACATTTGTATAACATTTCAATTACTTTATACAACTCAGTTTTCATCGTAAAGTCTATGAGGTTGTTTATTGCTGCTGATGAGTTACAAATCTCCAGCATTGAATGGGCGGCTATGGTTGATCTTCTTACTTCGCTATATTTGGGGCAGTCAAAGAGGACATGAGGAATTGTTGTGGGCTCCTTGCATGAGCTGAATACCGGCTGCGGAGATCTGGAAATCAAGAATGAGTGAATGAAACTGGAGTGAAATGTTCTTATTCTGGTTACAACTACCTGTTGCCTTCGAGATAGTTCTGTAGGGTGCGATATTTCTCTGATGCTGCTGACATTTCTGAGGACGACTCCGCATTCCTCTGGTTTCACTGGTCTACTCCACTTCTCTTCCAGTTCCTTGTAGATCCCTACTCTGCAGTCCCTGCTGGTGCAGATTGGCAGGTTGCTGGATCTTCCTTGATGATCAGCTTCCATCTTCGCTAGGAGATCCGCCCTGTCGTGTCCTACTATGTCCTTATCCACCGGTAGCCAGGCTATAGTGATCCGGTTTCCGTTTTCTTGTATTTTCAATATATTCTCTCTAATTCGATTTATGCAACCATTTCTGTGCACTGTACTGGTTATTCATAACATATATTTTGATTTTTAAAAAATTACTATTCAAGGTGGGTTTTATTCGTTTTAGAGTGCAGTACAGTTTAATTTTTTTCTGTTTGCTATTCCAATAATGTCAATTAATTCAGAAATTTTTTTCCATGTTGCGCTTGAGGGTAAGTGACGCGTGTATTGCCTTTGGTTTCCACATTCACCGACGTCTTAAATTCTCAGACAGTATGACACCCAGCCGGGTTTTATTATTTGCATAAAAAGGTTAAGGTAACCATTGCCGCTGAATGGAAGTGCACAGTCAGAACTATTATATTATTCTCGCCTTAGCCAGTCGCAATACTAACTCAGAAACCGGTTATGAACTGAGTTAATACCTGGCTTTAGTCGAGGAAGCGTGCGTATTTCATTCAAGCTCACGACTATTACTTATTATTTATTGGAGCCATTGAGCACAAGTGGGAGGGGCATTATGATGTCATAGGCCAAGGAATACCAACTACTCTTACTCATAAGCCAAGTTTACAGGTTCAACAGAAAAATTGAAATTAAAAATTTCTGTACGTCAGTGGTTCATGACTTGATCATCACCCAGATGTCGTTTACTTTATAATTTTGAATAGTATATTCTCCTCAATCTGCGCCGCCTTCCTTCCTTACTCGTGCTATAGTTTTCATTGAAATGCCGCTGTTACCGTGGCCACAACTTTCAACAAGATGGCGCCCACCAAACAACAGAAGATATTTTGTGCCCTAAAATCTTTATCTGACACGTTGTGTATAGTGTTTTATTTTGCGATTATGTTAATCTGGTTTTTGAATAAATTAACAGAAAGTATGTCAAATAAGTGTAAATATAATTAAATTTTTAAAATCATTTTATTCTTTAGTTACTTTTTTAATAATTTTGTACTTTTTACCCTGTACAATTTTTAATGAGAAAGATAACCAATTCAGACAGAAAAGTGATAATATAAATACCACACAACATTCCTGGGATCCTTGTTCCTTGCGTCAGGGGTGAAGAAGAGCCTGGAGCGACTCAACTGTCCTTGTCAGTTGACAAAACAGAAGGTTCAGCGTAATAATAAGGGGTCATAGCAATTATTGAGTTTCATAGTGTCTGTTTGTACATTAATAGCTGTGATATTTGATTTAATGTGAAGCATCTCTGGAATAAGTCTGGAATTGTACCTGGTGTCAATGTCTAAAATATTAGCATTTTTCCAATCAATTGTATGTTTTCAATTTATGATATGCTTGGATACTACAGATTGTTTATCAATGGGAAGTTTGATATTAGACATATGTTCCTATTAAGGGAACGTTACTATTAAGGGAACGTTTTGTTTGGCCTATGTAGCAGGAATTACAAGAGATTTGGTAAACAACAGAATGTTTGCTGTAGGTGTCAAGTGGGTCCTTGTGGTTTTTAATCAAGTGGGAAAGGGTATTAGTGGATCCGTAAATGATGGATATTTGATGTTCTTTGAATATTTGGACAAATTTAAGATGTAGAAATTTTTAATAAGGGAGAAAATTGGCTTAAGGAGTTTGGGGACGATTGACAGTAGGATGTTGGATCTTGTTGTCTGCTGTTTATGTGTTAAATAATAAAATTTAAAGGGTACTCATTCGAGATTAAAATGTTTCGGACAATATTTAAGTTGTGTTGATGGGACTTGGAGTTCGAAAGTAAAATAGCTCTGTCTACAAGATTGTATACCATAGCTCTCTTTTGGTTTAAAGGTTAGAAAAATAATTGAGAACACGTCCAGAGTATGTAGGTTTTTCTGTACCATTTTCATTTTTCCCGATAATGTGTCAATCTTAAGTACCATAAATTACCTATATTAAATTAAACATCTTCTTCTTTGTAAATAGCGATTATTGAATTGTGGGGAATGTAAAAAATGAAAATTTTAATATCCCTGTTTCCATAAAAGTATTTACAATTTTAGTTGTTCAAGTATTTATTACGGATTATTCGATTAATGACGATTATTTTCATGGGTAGGCCTAAAAGCTAATCATAGTAGCCCGGTTGGAAATTTAGTACTAATAGCATTTATTTTATTTTATTTGCATTTAAAGAATTTTAAAGAGTTATAAACAACAATAATGCGGTAATTAATTTAATTTGCCCCACGTTGTGGTAGCCAAAATGTAATAATCAAATAATAGAAGTTTTAATTAATTTAAAGAATTTGATGAATTTACCTCACATGAAGCGCAATTTATGTAATAATTAAATGAAAGGCTTTTTATTAAATGAAAAGATAGAAATTAACAAACAAAATATTTATTTATTTTGTGGCAACAAAAGATGATTACAAACACAAAATTTGAGATCTCATTCTCTCAGGGCCGTGGCTGGGTTTGATAATGGACACAACAAATTGATTTTAACATCTTATTAAAAAAAGTTCACATTTCGATAGAAATAGATTAAAACGAAAAGAAATTAACTTTGATTGGCAATTAAAAGAGAACTAAATCTGACTCTATCCTTTAATTACGTTTACAATTAATCATTAGTTTTGGTTTTGTTACTTACATCTGTCCAGCTGGTACCAGCATTCCTTTTGGTTTCGGAAGTACACTATTGCAAAATTATACACTGATTCTAGAAGTCAACTCTTAGATTTTACACTATAGAAGTCAAAATTGATAGGCTCACAGGAACTCGGATGATCCTCCTGAATGTCAGCTGTCTGATGTCTGCTTGCCTTCCTTGTCTGGCTATAGACGTAAACTCTCTTAGACTTTCCTGGCTGGCTGTATACGTAAAAACTGCTCGCTTCCTTCCCTGGCTGGCTACAGACGTAAACTGCTTTTACTTAGTGATATTTACGAGGTAATACTTCCGTGAATGTATTTACTTTGTCTTAAATTCACAACTTTTTTTAATAATACATTAACGACGGCTAGTCTCTGCTCTAGTATTATTTGTTCCGTCCTCTGGAATGTCCCGCCACCAACTAACCTTTATATTACTTGTTCTGCTCCTCACGATGTTTCTCCGCGAACTGACCTCCTAGTTCTCTCTCGAGTTTGAGCGCGCATACGCCATTTTTGACTTTCCGACAAAGCAAAGTCAGCTCGGTTCTCTCATTGTTGCTTTGTTCGATCAGACCGCTATAATGGATTTCTCAAACAATTCAAATTTTATGTCCAAACAATTAATGGCCTAATTAATTGGTATTACAATACATTTTTTATTAATAATAGGTAGGTCAAACAGTATTTTGAGTATTTTTATTTCGTTAAATCTAATGGTTTTGTGTAGTAGAAATATTGAAATATGTAGTAAATAATATTTTAAAATATAAAAATATACGTAGTGTGTTATAAATATTATCAGACACAACGCTATGTTGATGGCGCCTATTTAGTCAGTTAAAGAAAGGGACAAGCATGATCAGACCCCGTTATGAACACATCGTAATGACATACTGCGTTATGGGAAATAGTATTGTAGCCATTTTCATCATTCCACGCGAAAAGCACATTCGGCCACGGAATTTGTGATAAAGAGCGTGGTGGGGATGAAGGTATTTACGTGCGTACAACAGCTTCACCATCACCAGTGATGGTTATTTTAGAAGGACGGATGCATGGTTCGAAAATTCAGAATTCGTGACCATCTTATATAGGAATATTTCTGTTTGTAATTTTAAGAGAAATTAGAAATGGCAAACATTGTGCAGCCTATAACAAAAATACTTCATAATATTAACAGATGACCCTCATTAATTTATGTAAGTCTATCAGTAGTTAATGACATTTCTGAATCATTTATCAATGATCTTCTGGTAATATTTAATTTATTTAATAAAACTGAATATTGAAAGGGGGGGGGGGTAAAATGTGTCTATATTTTTTAGTATATTAATTAACACATTTGAGACTCATAAATTTTATGGTCTCATTGTTTACTCTGGTAAAGTTTAATTAAGATAATATAAATAATATTTATTTTATTTAAATAATATAAACTGTGATTTAAACTACGTTAGATTAGGATATTACTTAGTACGACACAAAATAATCTCAGATGTTTTTAGGCTAAAAAGGAAAAATATGAGAAAAATGACGAAACCTTTAACGAGCCGATTTTAAATGTCTTATTAAATCGTCTACCAGTTTTCCAAATTTTTTTCTGAAACGTTTCAGTTGAATTTTACAACGAACCACAGACACAAATGGCATATTATCTTCAATGTAACGGCGTTCAAAAATATTTGACTACCGTTTTCGGAAACGCTCAATACAAAGCGTGTCTTTTGCTGCGACACCTTATTAAAATTTATTTTTGATTTTTCTTCCGTTTTCAAATATATAAAATAAAGTTTATGCGCAAATAACAAACAGTTTAATAAAAAAAATTCAACCTAATATTTGATTTGGACAAATTCTTCGATCCTGTGTACATATTAAAATTAATATTTTTAATTTAGGAAATTATTCGAAATTATTCCGCCAAACCTTATGGCTTCTGACACATTAATGGGCTCGTGCATCCATATTTTAATTAATATTTTCAATTTTATTTCTGATTGCTGTTGTATATAATAAAATGTAGTTTATGACCAATAACGGACAGTTAAATAAAAAAAATCACCAAATTTTACGGTTTCTGACACATTTCTCAGTCGTATGTCCATATTTAAATTAATATTTTTATTTTATGTCTGTTTTAATTATGAATAAAAAATGTGTTTTTTGACGAATAACACACAGATTATTCAAAATAATTCCGTGCCGATTCTGGCACATTAATCGGCCGTGCGTCCATCTTTTAATTAACATTTTTAATTTTACGTCGGATTGTTGTTGTATATAACAAAATGTCATTTACGAAAAATAACGGACAGTTTACTAAAAAAAATGTTACCAAATTTTACGGTTTCTGATACATTTCTCAGTCGTATGTGCATAATTAAATTAATATTTTTATTTTACGTCAGTTTTTTAATTATGTAAAATAAAATGTAGTTTCTGAAAAATAACACGCAGTTAAAATGAAAAAATTTCAACCAAATGTTATGTAATCGTTCACATGTCTCTGTCGTGTGTCCGTATTTAAATTAATATGTTTAATTTAACTTGTTGATATCTATATCATAAAAAAGGATGTATATTTGTATGTATGTATGTATTTACGTTAATTTCTATACAAATTTAAACGCATGGCCAGATTGCAGAAAAAAATGGTACACATATTCTTCAAACGTCGAGACACGGTACTGTGGGGGTGAGAAACCCCTAGCATAAATGTGGAAAGAATTATAATTAAAAAACGAGATCATTAAGTGTTAAATTACTGCGCATCAACAGATAATGACGTCAGGAGAGAGAGAGAGACGTTACTACGCGACGGACAGAGGAAATAGTTCATATTTCTGTAATGAAATAAAGCAGAAATATTTTAAATTGAATAAAAAATATAAATTTTATCCAGCAACACTCCACCAAATGATAAAAAAACAATACGAATAATTATACGATCTGTGGAATTAATTTTCTTTTAAATAAATTGACTTTTGAATTACGTGAAATGGCATAAATATGGCACGTACCATCATTTTTGCCCAATTTTGTATGTACTGGAGGAGACATAGAATGATGGTAAAAACAATACCTAATATTTGATAATCATTATAATTTAATAATTTTTAATGTACAAAAACTAACAAATTATTTCAATTCAGATTCTTTAAAAAATTTTGTTTGTGTGTATATCAGTATAATTTCACATATTTGATTGTAAATATGTAATAAACGAGTACCCGTGCAACGCTGGGAACCCAGCTAGTATAAAATAAAATGCAACTGAAGATTGGCAGTGAGGTAAATATGATCAATATCAGACATTTTCAAGAAAAAAATTGTAGTTTATGATAAATAACTGCCAGTTTACTCAAAAAAATTCCTCCAAATTCTATTGATTCCAACACGTTATAATTAATATTTTTATTTTACGTTTTTTTTAAAAAAAATTATATGATAAACTGTAGCCCATCTCTGTTGTGTTTATATCTAAAATAATGATTTTAATTTCACGACAGTTATTATATGAAATAAAATAAAATTTATGACCAATAACAGACCGTTTACCGAAAAACTCCACCTAATTTTATGGTTTCTGACACATTTCTCGGGCGTGTGACCATATAATATTTTAATAAAATTATTTTGTACCTGTTTCTCATAATATAATATAAATATAGTTTATGATCAATGGCAGACAGTTTACTGAAAACAAATGAAACTTAATTTTATGGATTCGGACACATTTTTCGGTCGTTTTAATAATTTTTTAAGACGCTTACATAAAGTAAAATATAGCTTAAGACGAATAACAAACACTTAATTCAAAGAATTACAGCAGAATTTGTCTGTAGGAATCCGTAAACATTGGTGATTTTTTTTTTCAATAATCTGTCTGATATTGGTCTTAAGATATCCCTTTTGAATTGGAAACTGTAAAATTCCCGGCTGTAAATCGAGAATTCCTTATTTGCATATGTTAATAAAATTTAATCTCTTGAGTTTTGTTGCTTAAAAAAATACTTGTAGACCTTCATCGAATACAAATGTTATTAGTTAATAAATTGAACATACCACACAGTGCAGTTGTTTTTTTTAAATTTTAATTCCGATTTACAACTGCGCAAATTTTATGGCTGTAATTGTACAACTGTTATTATTCTAACAGATGTTTGTATAGAATAGTGTGTCGACTGGCGAGACGCACACAACTAATTGTCATTTTCGCATGACATCACGCTACTAATGTGGAATATGAACTAAGAAACCGTATTCTCTTTGGACGTCATTTGCACTTTCACGGTCGTAGCTCAAGAGTTTCTCCAAAGTCAACATCACAAAGTGATGAAATGAAAGAAACTTCAACGTGAAATTTCGGCCTTTGCCTTTAACTGAATCTAGAAATATTTATATAAACTTTATTGACTATTTAGACTGTATAAATTAAATAAAATAAAAATAAATTAAATAAAAAATTATTTCCACTAAAAAGAAATAATGCTGTAAATTTCTTTTGATACTGGATTCGACATATTTATTAAATTTAATTTTAATCTTTAACAATCCAAGTTTTCATCACTTTTTTAAAACAATTCTATACAGTCATATCAACGTCTAGGTCATTACCGCCCTTTTTTACACTTTGCAGCTGGGAATGGAACAACAGACGCACACAACATTCATGCCCTCGCCGGGATTCGAACGTGGAACCTGAGTGATGCGAGGCAGTGAAGCTGACTACACCACCACACGAGGTCGGCCACGTTTTTATCTTACGGGATATTCAATTACACTAGAAAACAGGATCCAACTGGATGACAGTGAAAAATTCTTTACTTCCTGAACTGTTTTTGCTTAAGCATGATTTAGAAATTAAATTAATATGTTTCTGGAAATAATTTTCTTTCGCTCAAAATTTTTTTTTTGATCCCCAAAGGAAAAATTACTGAGAATTAAAATTAAATTAAGAGAATGTTTTCGTTTCTTTCCTCGTAGTTATGCAGATAATATACCAATAAAATGTTCACATTATTACTTCAGAAATCAATAATAAAAATTAAAGGCTTTTATATGTTTCTATAATATTATAATTAAGAAACTGAAGGAAAACCCGCATGCTCGTTAACAATTACATTTAATTAATGAATGTATGCTTTCTCGGTTTTCTTTAATTTATATGCCACCTGCATAACTATGAAAAAAGAAAATGAAACATTCTCGTTATTTAAATTTATTGCTAAGTAAATTGATTATTCCTTTGACAGTAAAAAAAACTTGAGCCGTAGGTGAACATTTCTCGCGATAAATTTATTTATTTTCAAAAAGCAATACTTAGTAGCAAACAATTCTGTGATTGGACGCCGACTACCATCGACCCGGTATAAATAGAGCGGAAATGTCTCGGAACACCGGTCTGACCTGATGACAGCGATGATGATAATCGCGGAAACTTTGTGTTATGAGATTAGTTTCAACCCCGCTTGACAAACAGAGATTTATTAAACAAAACGATTACATTTATTTTATTGTCACCGAGACATAATAATAGATGTATATAACACCTCATGTAACTTATAAGGGTCTTTAAATCCGAATAGATTCTACATGATTTAATTACGATATTAGAAATAATTATTTACGGCAGACTTTCAAGTCTGAATGTTCTAGAACGCATCGCTGACGCTAAACAATTTTCTTCTCCTGGCGATATGATTACGGTGATGTCTGCGGTTGTTGACGTTTACACACTTAACTCTCTGTCTCTGTTTTATAGCAATATGGTTACTAACTGTTGTATTTTTTCCTATTTCTGAAATGTTCAGATCAACAATCGTCTTTCAAACCCCTATTTTCAGGATGCTTACAGTCTGAATAAAAAGCTGTGTGTGTAACCGAATGCTTGAAATTGCTTGCTCTCCAATCTTCAGGCGCCTCTTTTGGGTGGTAGATTTTCAAAGAATGCCTCGGATCCTTGCCTGAACGGGCCGAAAACTTGGACCTGGAATGTGCCTTTTCATGTACACCTCATGCCATTTGTATTGTTCCGATAATACGTAATCAAAGAGCAAATAAAGAGACAAGTTTATTTTACTTCTCAGCTATTTTATTCGCACAACTGCTTCATTACAGTTCCACGGAACAACGTCCAACTCACATCGTCTATTAGGAAATGTATTGTAATGCCAATTAATTAGGCCATTATTTGTTTGGACATAAAACTTGAATTGTTTGAGAAATCCATTTAAGCGGTCTGATCGAACAAAGCAACAATGAGAGAAGCGAGCTCACTTTGCTTTGTCGAAAAGTCGAAAATGGCGTATGCGCGCTCAAACTCGGGAGCACTAGGAGTTCAGTTCCAGGAAAAACATCGTGAGGAGCAGAACAAGTAATATAACTGTTATTTGGTGGCGGGACATTTCAGAGGACGGAACAAATAATACTAGAGCAGAGACTAGCCGTCGTTAAAGTATTATTAAACAAGGTTGTGAATTTAAGACAAAGTAAAAAAATTCCCGGAAGTATTACCTCGTAAATATCGCTAAGTAAAAGCAGTTTACGTCTGTAGCCAGCCAGGGAAGGAAGCGAGCAGTTTTTACGTATACAGCCAGCCAGGAAAGTCTAAGAGAGTTTACCTCTATAGCCAGCCAAGGAAGGCAAGCAGACCTCAGATAGCTGACATTCAGGAGGATCATCCGAGTTCCTGTGAGCCTATGAATTTTGACTTCAATAGTGTAAAATCTGAGAGTTGACTCTAGAATCAGTGTATAATTTGGCAATAGTGTACTTCCGAAACCAAAAGGAATGCTGGTACCAGCTGGACAGATGTAAGTAACAAAACCAAACTAATGATTAATTGTAACCGTAATTAAAGGATAGAGTGAGATTTCGTTCTCTTTTAATTGTCAATCAAAGTTAATTTCTTTTCTTTTTAATTTCTTTCTATCGACATATTGTTAGGTAAATGTGAACTGTTTGTTATAAGATTTAAAAATCAATTTGTTGCGTTCATTATCAAACCCAGTAGAGACCCTGAGAATTTAATATTTTAAATTGTAATTGTTTTTGAGTTAGAAGTCACAAAGTGAAAATAAATAATTTTATGTATTAAATTTTATTAATTCTTTTATTTAATTAAAACAACCTGTTGATTATTACATTTTGGCTTCCACAACGTGGGGCTCGTTAATTTAAATAAAGACGAAATCTTTGAATATTACATAAATCAGAATTAATTAAAATAATTAAAAGGCTAAATTTTCTTATTACAGTATCATTTCCAAGAAAATCACGAAGAGAAAATACAATGGACATTACGAGATGCATCAAGGAGTATACAGTGGTTACTCAGGCTAATAATTTATAACACCGAAGATAACCTTTCATAATTGTTTGTTGAGTACGAAAGGGAAGCGCCTGAATCACCAGAACCCGATTCCTCGCCAGCTCGTTATATCAGAACAGACAGCGCTTAATAGAGTCGTATGAATAAAACGAAGCCTGACTTTCAAATGGAATAATAAAAACTAGCATAAATGACGCAGGTGGCTGAGCACGGAATATAGTGGACCCATAAAATTTCATATTAAAGTAATTTGCGGACGCGTCGGTAGCAAAAAAAGAACAATCTTTAGTTGAACCATTAACGTCGTGGTGCTTACTCGCCTCGTAAACGTTACCTTGGAGGAACAGATCCTTGAGGTTCAAGGGAAACGTCTTTAGTTCACAGGTGGAAGTCTGTGCCCTTTTAATACTAGGACACCTGGGGAAGACAGCCGGTTACTTTATACTTGCTATACAGTGCTTAATAATTTACCAGTTCTCAAAGGGCGTAGAACACATAAAGTTATTTTTCTCAAAACTATAAGATCCAGAGACAAACGACGAGCGATAGAACAGGATTTGTTTGACAATACACGAGTCAATAAAACTGTAATAAAGATTAACGTTACTGTACGCCTGCTTTCCAAGTATATCTATAAAAATCACTCAAGATATTTTATTTTTCTCGATTAGATTCTTTTTATTGACTAAAAGATCACTGTGCATCACCTCACCAGACTACAAATATTTTCTTTACATGCAAATAACTAGCTCCGTAATAAGACAAGTAAATTGGGTACACTATTTTTTTAATTTTAACTTTTTCTAATACATAAAAATTTTAATATTTGTCTTAGCGCCTTAGAGAGAATCCTGTAAAGCGAAAAAAATTAGTTGTTTCAGCACTAAAATGTAATCGTTTAGAAACGCATTGTCTCTCAGGATGGCGGATGGCAGACTGTTGTTGCTATAAACCACATCGCAGCTCTGTATAACAACGAAAACAAGCTTCATCGAAATATTTTTCCCCGCTTTCTTGTGAAAAGGTTTTGCATTGTCCGCCATTATGTATTAAAATGGCGGATGACTGTTATTGTTTCCATTTTTCATGGCTGTATATAAGAAATAACAGTTTTTTGTTTTCACAGTACAGGTAAACTTTAAGAAATAGTCTTCCCGATAATTCAAAATCGAACAATTATTAGTATAATTACTTGCCCATTTAAGAACAGTAGCTGTCGACCTAATATATATATGTATATATATATATATATATATATATATATATATATATATATATTGTAATAAACAACAATTATTACATTTAAATAATTTTGCCCCACGTCGTTGTGCCAAAATGTAATAATCAACTGGTTGGGTTTAATTAAATAAAAGAATTAATAAAATTTAATACATAAAATTATTTATTTTCACTTTGTAAATTTAACTCAAAACAATACAATTTAAAATATTAATTTCTCAGAGCCTTCACTGGATTTGATAATGGACACAACAAAATGATATTAAAATAGTAAAATAGTCTCGTCCCCATACGCGTATATAGTGGTTATCCGCATTCGTTAAATAAATCAAACTCATCTACAGACATAAATCAATTAAATGTCGTGTGAGTTTTAAAAAAATTAAATTGTTTCTATATATTGTACTAATCAATAAAAAAGCCCTTAATTTGCCCCACGTTGTGGAAGCCTAAATGTAATAATCAACAATGAGGCGTTATTTAAATGAAATAATCAACAAGAATTTAAAACATATAATTATTTATTTCCACTTTGTTGCTTTAACTCACAAACAATTACAATTTAAAATTTTAGATCTCAGGGTCTCTACTGGGTTTGATAATGGACACAACAAGCTGTTTCAAAAAACTAATTAACACACAGTTTATAATTTACCTAAACAATATGTTGTTAGAAATAAATTAAAAGTAAAGAAATTAATTTTGATTGACAATTAAAAGAGAACGAAATCTGACCTTATCCTCTAATTAGCGTTTACAATTCATCATTAGTTTTGGTTTTGTTACTTACATAGTGTCCAGCTGGTACCAGCATTCTTTTCGGTTTCGTAAGTACACTATGGCAAACGTTTACACTGATTCTAAAATGTCGACTCACAGATTTTACACTATTAAAGCCAAAATTGATGAGCTCCCAGGAACTCGGATAATACTCTTGAATGTCAGCTATCCGATGTCTGCTTACCTTACAGGAATCCCATGATGCATAGATTTATTAGTCTTTTACTGAATTGCACGTAAACTGCAACGTAGCTCCTTGACGATTTACTGTAACTGTTTATTCTTTCGGAGCGAACTAACTTTTCTTTAGCTCCTGGCTGTAGACTTAAACTGCTCTTACTTTTCATTTATTTACGCTGCAATACTTGCGGCGTGAATGTTTTCTTCGTATTAATTTACAACTTTAACTAGTTATACATTGACGATGTCTAGTCTCTGCTCAAATTATATTTCTTGTTCTGCTCCTCATAATGTCTTTCCGCCAACAGCTCCTAACAATCTTTCTCCGCTAACTAACATTTACATTACTTGTTCTGCTCCTCACGATGTTTTTCCGCAAACTGACTCCTAGTTCCCCCGAGTTTTAGCGCGCATACGCCATTTTTGACTTTTCGACAAAGCAAAGTGAGCTCGCTTCTCTCATTGTTGCTTTGTTCGATCAGACCGCTATAATGGATTTCTCAAACAATTCAAATTTTACGTCGAAACAATTAATGACCTAATTAATTGGCATTACAATATATATATATATATATATAATACTATTATAATATATCTGTAAAGCTGACATCATAAACAAAAATAGTGTATCATAAGAACTGTACAATACACATATTGTTTAAAATTACAATTTATCATAAAATTTGGACCTTTATCAATATAATATCTGCTGAGTTACATTTAAATTTATGTTTCCAATTCAATACAATAATTGTCGTCAAACGTAAAAGTAGTCTACTTTATTGACACAAATTACCTATTTATTTTCAATTTACTCAACAATTAAATAATTATCTTCTTCCAGAGGTAAAGGACAGTAATAACTACAAGAGTTTTGTGAATCAGTCTTGATCGTTTCCCCAATAGTTTAATCATTTTTTCTTCAAAACTGTTGAAAATTTTGTGTTTTAAAATATTCTTTTCATAACTTCCATACTTAAAGTTAATATTTTTGTACATTGCTTGCATATTATACTGTCTGAAGTTACTACAGAAGTGCGCATGGTACAGCAGACGTTGTTGTGTCTGTACGGCTGTTGGTTTTGTTTACATCGTTTCGTCGCGTTAGTTGCATCAGTTCAATTGAATATTGAGCTTAGAGCTGAGCACATCGCTATTCAGACGCTCTGTCAGGATACACAGACAGTTCACGTCTTTGACTTTTAGTCGCAGGTTTGCGTCTATAAGTAATGGCGTACGATCATAACCAATTTTTGCATGACCAGGGATCCAACTTGTACGGTTTCTGCAGGGAATCGTAGCAATTCTTAAGGTAAACAAGCCAATGGCTGGTATAGGCCTCAAGTATTTTGATATAATTAAGATTAAAACAGATTGTTGTGGCAAAGTGGGGAAGGGAGTTAAATTTAAGTGTGATCAATCCTCTAAAACTTGGAAACAACTATAGTGTCCGCACTTGCTACATTCGCAATTCTGGAACCAGCTCTTTCTTTACCCTCCGTGGGATGCACTATTGAAAAACTTCTGTTAATTGGTTCTTAAATATATCTTATTACAAATTAAATCGATAAGAAACTTCACGTGAGTCTATATAGCAACGAAAAATGCTCAACTGAAATCAGTCTTCTTCTGAAAAGCATTTCCTTTCAAACTTAGCAAATAAATTTTTTTTGGTAAGTTATTCAACCATTTATAGGTTTGTAGTGTTCCTTTCACGTAAGTTTCCGATACGTTTATCAGTTTTATAAATGCAATAATAGAGCTTAAGTCTAAATGTGTAACTCCTCATGTTCAAAATATTCGTGCTCTCAGGTGATATCTGATTATTAAAATTTCGGATCCGTCTCGAGGAACAAAGCTTTTTCCTCGCGAGAAAGTGACGGTCTATTCACGAATCAATATTATAATGAATTTCCAAAGTGTAACGCAGCTGCCTACGGTTTCCTTTGTTCTACGCGGATCTTGGAAAATCCCATAATAAGGTGGGTGTTGAACACAGGACCTTCGTGACAAATTCATATGCTTAGCACGTCAAAATACTTTACGGGCAAAACCGGAAGGAGTTTGTAAGAGGGACAAGTAGGGATTCGTAAGGAAAATACCACGGAACTTGATAGTGATTAATATAAAAAAATCTACATTCTTCAGAATATTGCAAGAAATTACAATATTGTACCCGAATATTAGCTATTTAAAAATAATTATAAAAAATATGAAAAATAATTTAAAAATAATTATAAAAAAATATGGATATATATGATAAACAATATTAAACCGAAAAAATTAAAAATAATGTGTTAGCCACTGGAACTATGTAAAAAGTTAATAGAATCGTCAATCAATTTCATGCTTGATTTAACGGAAGTAGAAAATCAGTGTGTAGAAATTTTTCATAATTTTTATTTGATTTCATTAGACTGTTTTAAAATTATGTTTGATTTCGATAAAAATAATCCGTCCATAATTTTGTGCTCATGAGATTTTAATTCTTATTTAACGATACGTGGACAAGCTGTTATACTCCTACCTGCACTAGATGATAATAATTCTATCATAAAAGCAAACTTTGTCCATATTTGGACAATAATTGTCTTCCACTAGATTAGTATAATTAAATTAATGTAGAGACTTTATGAGGTTTTTATTAAATCTTCTTTTTTTGTAGTACGACATTAACGATTCCAATAAATGAAAACTCACTCGAGCATTTAAATGAAAGTTATTTTTAAATGCTTAGATTCAATCGTTCCTTTTTTAAATGTTATACGTTGTGTTTTAGAAAATGGAAATTCTGATTCAGAAGAATTTTTAAGTAAGTGAACCAAGGCAAACTGATCACCCAATTTCAATAAAAATACTATTTTCATTTTATAATACGAAAATATTAACGATAAGATTAAATATTTAGTATAATCGTATGCTGGGAAATATATTTTTTTAAAAAAATTACACCGCAAAACGTAAATTCTGTGTTGTACCAAATGATTTTATTTTGAATTTGTTGAATGGAAAGTGAATTTGGAATTCAACAATTAATTCATTGCTCATAATCGATATTTTCAATTTTTTCCTTTGATTTTCTTGACTCCTTCAAGGGCTTTCATATAACGGAAACCGATTCCCAATTCCGTACTTAAAAATACAGAAACTCGGCTTCTAGGGTAATACTATTTGCAACAAATAACAATATTTATCTTGACACTCCAAAATACATTACTTGATACTTTAAGTTTGAAAAGTCCATTAACTAATTCATTAGCATTAAATATGTAAATAATCTTGAGAAGAAGTAAACCATACTTGGGATTGAAGAGTTTCTCACGTGTACTCAAACGCTTGTGTTTATTGAACCCCGAGCCTTCAAACAAGCCGTGAATGACTAAGAGAAATGCACTGAACGCTTTCGTGAAATTTTTCGTTTTTTATTGCCATTTCTGTCTTTTAAAAATATTCGACAAATGACTACAAAAATCTTGATCTTGTATTTTTTTTATGAATTATAATCCATCACTTATGCTAAAATATAACGGAAGATAAGTACCGTACCTAAAATAGCATTATCGTATAAGTCAGGCGTTTATTTTAAATTTTATTCAGCTTCCAATACCATCGCCATTGATTCCTCGTAGTGCATTCCATTTACCACTAATATTTTAGTAATTTAATACATGGAAACGAAATTGCTAGAGGCCGCCCCTTGGTTAGCCTAATTGTATAAATAATTACTAAGGAGAGTAGTTTTATTGATCAGTAAATTTTTCAAATTCATTTGACCACATTTATTGATTTGCAAGATACTCGTAGCCACAGATCTTTCCAATAATTATTCTATACATATATAACTATCAAGCATAATTTAGTAACTAATAACTATCAATTGGAACAGTTTCTATATTTTAGATATGGAAAGTATTTATAAATCCAGACAAGTTTCTGAAATGTTATACAATTACTTAATGTTAAAACCAAGCTTTCATTGTTTTGTAATTAAACACTTCTTACCGCAACACTTTTATTACTTAACTATCAAGCATATTTTAGTAACTAATAACTATCAATTGGAACAGTTTCTATATTTTAGATATGGAAAGACAAGTTTCTTAAATGTTGTACATTAAGCTTGTTATACATTCACTTAATGTTAAAACCAACCTTTCTTTGTTTTGTAATCAAATACTTCCTACCGAAACACTTTTACTACTTCAAACAGTTTAATTATATATCCATCTGAAAATTAATGTCAATGTTCAACAAAAAATTGTCTACGAGACTATATTTCACTTTTTTATTTCAAAAATTTATTTCACTTCTTTGTTTCATTTAACTTATTTGTCTTATTACGTCAACAAATAGCATCCAATTCATTTTCCTTTAATATTATACGTTTATGTTATTACACACTTGCCATTTTAAATACAACAATTATTTTGCTTGAATATAATTCTCTTGGAAGAACACACGAAAGTACGTTAATTGTCTTAAAACATGCAGCTACACTAAAACTCGGCTGATTGAGAGTTAAATTGTTAGCCCTTCAATAACTAACCAAATCTTTGTTTTTGTTATGCCTTAGAAAATAAACTTTATTCTTGTTCGAATATTTATTGTGTGTATCTTTAAAACAAAAAAAAAGGGAGGAGATACTCTTGTTCAGAGACATTCGGAGTCGAATAAATAGTTGGAAGAACTCAACTTGTTCCGCGTGCTGCATTCAACGAGAGTAACTCACTTTTTGTGACAAGGAGTGTACATAACACTCAATTTTATAGTATTTTCTCCTGGAAAAACAATAGTTTTATATTCGTAGCGACGGACAGGATATGCTACACAATGTGTGTAATCAGAGTGAGTCATACCTGGCAGACCATGAATCCATCGATAATAATTATTATGTAAGTGAAACATGGTTCAATGGAATGGATCGTGTCATTAATAAAAAGAATGTAACGTAGAACATCTTAGTAGTTAAGAAAAGGTCAGGCATTATAAACGTAGAGTTACGTAAGAAGCAGATGCAATGGCAGTAAGATCCGGCGATAGAAGGAACAGGAAATTATTTTGGATAAATTTCTCATAGTTTAAATTATGCTATGGTTTTCTTTGGTATTTATATAAAATATAGGTATATATAAATATATATTGTAGAGGAGAAAGACAGGTAAACATGATTTAATGCAGGAGTGTAGGTTATAGCCATTATTGTACGGAATTTATAAGCAGATTATGTGAAAATATCGCAAATAGAAGTAGAATTCAGAAGTTGGCACTAGAATACGTGTTGCAGACGAAAGATTATGCCATTACTTGATCATTTTTCGTTGGTCGTGAAAGATTAAAACAATGTAAATTAATATATGTTAAAAGAGGTTTCTTCGAGAAAGAATTTCTTACTATTTTTTTATATTTGTTAGTTTTAATGTCCTCTGTGAAGTAAATGTGAAACTAAGTGGACGGGGCTTATAACCTCAGATAATAAATAAATAAATGAGACTACTTCCGTAACTGAAGAACCATTTCCCGTGTTGTGGTTGCGCGGTTACGGCGTTCGACCTTGAACTGTATTTGTACAGGGAGACATTCAGTTGCAGTGGGTGAGCAGTTTCATATGTCTCTGATTTTACGCTTCATCAGAGAACGTCGGATAGGAAAAGTGATAAGGGCATTAACAACAGGTTTCCTCGTGAAACTCAAAATGTCAGAAAGATCGTGTGTTATTCGAGGATTATGGCTGTAGAATATTCTTCGACAACGGCACTACTGAGATGACATACAAAAATGTTTTAAGGAGTGGAATGAATTTATTCTGAAGTGTTGTAAGTGGGTAAAACATAGTTCTATTAACAGAGCCTTTCGTACCATGACTCTGATTCCTTCCAGGACCTCTGTCGCAGGGAACAGTTTTTACTGTTTGAAACGTTTGTTTCAGCTTTTCCTTCCCACTAATGTTCTCTTCGTCGAAAACGACTGATCGTTGGACCACAGTCCCCAAGTCCCGTCGCGCCCCCTTCCTTCCACAAAAAGCCTTTCAGTTTCCACGTCAGCGTCGACAGTGTGAATTACGACTGCTCCCGCTAAAAATATACAATACGCAAGTGAAACTTGGAAAACTGAAAATCATGTACGAGGAAACCTCGAGCCATAGTGAAGGATCTGGAGAAAATGGAAGATGAATATTAAATATATAGAGTAAATAAGGAAAATATTGCCCATGGAACAGTTTTTGGAACTGCAGATGAGGAGTAGTGACACGTTTGTACAACTAATAATCGCTGCTATCGAAGGTTAAGCGGGACTTAAAAATAGCAGGTGAAGACACTGCTAAGAGAATTTCAGCCAAATAGTCAAAGATGTCGGATGAGGTAAGTATGAAGTGTTTGGAGCAGGATACAACAAGACCCAGAACCGCTTCAAACCGGTCTCAAGACTGATGACTCGTAAATAGCGATGTTACATTTTGCAATGTATTCTCTCGTAATCACATAACGTGCAGTGAAGAATCGTGAAATATGGTGTTTGGGTTATGGCAGGAGGTAATTGACGCGTCTTCGTGACTTATTTATGAATTGTCAGGTACATATATAGACTGTCCCGCGGAGAGAAGAGGATGGCTGGGTAGCGAAACTGTAGGCGCTCCTCTGACTCACCTCAGCATTCCCTAATCCAGAAATCGTCACTTTTATTCAACAGCGACACGTTTTCGCAATGGCGTGTGTGGGACAGGCGGCTGACTAAGCTTCGTCCATAAACAGCTTCCTTGGACCACCTTCAAAGCTTTCTATGGTACCAAATAATGTCTCTATACACGGAAATTCCCCAAGTACTTTAATATTTAGACATTAATATCAGCTTTAAAAGCCAATCCCCTCGTCATCATGAAGACTCAGACAGTTAAATACTTTGACGTTTGTACAATGTCGTGGACAAAATTAGGACAGTTGAATTACTGTAACACTGACAAATTGAATTACGAAATAACAAAGCTACCTCGTAACAAAAAAACTGACGTGCTGTACTACAACATTGGTTTGAATCTCACCCACGCTTGCAACTAAAAATAACCAGGCCGTGCTATGCGCCAACGTAAAGTGACAATACATTTGAATACCACAGATTATTTTCCTGCTATAGTCTTTCTTCATTATTTAAAATTTATTTTATTTTGAGTCGCATCAACTTCTAGGTCATTAGAAACTAATTGAAACAGTTATTTATTTTACATTGGTTATTACAGGTTCATTGCTTTCTTAATATTTCACAGTAAAGGTTAATAATGTTCTGGTATTTAATCATTATTTGGTTGAGTGTAGCACTTCATTGATTTTTTTACTGTCGAGTAGCTCTTTTCTTTCTTGATATTATTTTGGGCATTATTATCTTCATTTATTTAAACACACTGGAAGGTGAAATAGAATTAACGGATCAAATTTTTACCGTGTTTCCGCGACCATCATCGCCGTCGTCATGTTAGACTGAAGTCTTCCATGGGAGTTATTGAGTCGCAGCAGTTTAATATATTCATAATAATAAGAAAGATACCAAATTCAGACAAAATTCGTAATTCAATTTGCCGGAATTTAGCTATTTTTCTTAATATTAATTTTCAATCAGACGTAATTTTTTTCATTTTAATATATTCCCGTTCTAATCTTATGAAGACTGATATATAATTTAATATACACAATTAATAAAAAATTACGTCTTTCAAATTATCTATATAATAAAAAAGGATGTATAGTTGTATGTATGTATGTATTTACGTTGTTCTTTATACAAATTTTATCGCGTGGACAGAATGCAACAAAAATTGGTACACATATTCTTCCAAATACGAGAAACGGTACTGTAAGGGTGAGAAACGCCTAGCATACACGTGGAAAGAATTATAATTAAAAACCGTGATCATTAAATATTAAATTACTGCACGCCAAGAGACAATGACGTCACGCGAGAGAGAGACGTTACCACGCAACGAACAAAGGAAATATTTCCTTTATTAGGAATGAAATAAAGCAGAAATATTTTCTTTAAATAAAAAGTATAATTTTATACAGCAATACTCCATCGAATGGTAATAAAGAAGAATACGAATTACTTTACCATCCTTGCGGAAAATGTAAGTTAATTTTCGCGCTATATTAGTTGTGAGTCTAGCTAACAGTTTCATCAATGTAATATTTCGTAATGTAGGAAGACTGAGTGACAATTATATCCTGAAGTACTCAAGGAATATATTTAAGTATTCAATTAAATACTTTTTCGAGTTTATATAAATAAGTACACGAGCAACGCCGGGCACCCAGCTAGTAATATAAATAATACTACCAATATAAATAGCAAATCTGGATTTTAGGTCCTGACTAAAAAAAATTATTTTAAAAAAATTGAATAGACCTTGAGGCTGAAAGCTTCTAATGAATTGTTTTGATGAAGTCCTAAATTCCTATTCATTCTGACTGATGAAAAGTGGGGGTAAAAAATTATATATTCATATTTTTTACGCTACATCGCACGATGTCAAATACGAAATATGTGTGTTAGAAACGCGTTTCTCCCAGAACCTCTTTAAATGAATTAAACGGACCAATTTTAGAACATTGGAAGTCTACCTGACGACGGTGATGACGATAATCGCGGAATAGTTTCGTTTTGGTTGATAAAAAAAAGTTATTTATCATAATAACTAGGATTATATTAACAAATTTTCCATATTTTCTGAACGTGATTTGGACCGAAAGAAATATGGGAGTAACGTAATATAGTCACATTAAAATTATTGGTATCAATCAGAGTAGTCGTAAAATGTGTCAGCAAAATTTTAAATGAAGGTAGTTAAATTTTTCCCTTCATGATTTTCGATTTTTTTGGAATGACATTTATTAGGGAATTTTATTTCTGAGATTAATTATAATAATTGGAAAGAACACTGGAACCTCAGTTTTCAACCCGAGGGTAATCACACATTATAATTACGTATTGAGTACCGGAAAGGGCCTGAAAGATGGACAGCGTTGCCTGAATTATGTTCGATATTTTCTTTTCACTCATTAAAGAACTGGATTATAATTGCAGATAAACGAAAAGGCAAGTCGTTGTATGTAATTTAATTGCCAATTGTTAATAAAAACAATTCAGTCTTCTATACTTCTATATTCTCAATGAAGGAAACATATCGGGAGTTTTCGGCCCAATTAGACATCTTCGTCTGCTTCATTCACGCATCTCCTTACAAATATATTTTCCTTCAAGTGGAACATGTCCCAAATTTTTACAAAACATCTTACTCGTTCCAGTATTCATCAGAAGACGATTTTTATTTTCAGAGTATACTATAACGATGTCCTGAAAATAATTACAAAACCCCGTATGTTTTTCCTGGACTGTTCAAAAATTTATCTGATGTTGTTGTGGACCATAGTCACAAAGCTTATTAAATTTAATTATTTTAATTTTAAAATCAACAACTCTAAGGTTCTATTATTATAAATAAATAAAACCAATTCAGTCTTCTATACTTCTTTATTCTCTGTCAAAGAAATATATCAGGAGTTTTCGGCCCAATTAGACATCTTCATCTGCTTCATTCACGCATATCCTTACAAATATATTTTCCTTGAAGTAGAACTCGTCCTAAAGTTTTACATAACGTCTTACTCGTTCCAATATTCGTCAGAAGACGAGATTCATTTTTAGAGTATATTTTAGTCAATGTCGTGAACGTAATCGAAAAACCCCGTATGTTTTTCCACGACTGTTCTAAAATATATCAGATATAGTTGTGGAACATAGTCACAGAGCTTATTAAATTTAATTATTTTAATTTTAAAATCAACAACTGTAAGGGTTTATTATTATCAATTATTAATAAAACCAATTCAGTCTACTATACTTCTTTATTCTCAATCAAAGTAATATATCAGGAGTTTTCGGCCCAATTAGACAACTTCATCTGCTTCATTCAGGCATATCCTTACAAATATAGTTTCCATCAAGTGGAACACGTCCTAAATTTTTACCAAACATCTTACTCGTTCCAGTATTTGTCATAAGACGATTTTTATTTTTAGAGTATACTATGACGATGTCGTGAACATAATTACAAAACCCCGTATGTTTTTCCTTGACTGTTCAAAAATTTATCTGATGTTGTTGTGGACCACAGTCACAAAGCTTACTAAATTTAATTATTTTAATTTTAAAATCAACAACTCCAAGGTTCTATTATTATAAATAATTAAAAACAATTGAGTCTTTTATACTTCTTGATTCTCTATCAAAGAAATATATCAGGAGTTTTCGGCCCAATTAGACATCTTCATCTGCTTCATTCACGTATATCCTTACAAATATATTTTCCTTCAATTAGAACTCGTCCTAAATCTCGTCTTATGACGAATACAGGAACGAGTAAGGCGTTTTGTAAAATTCAGATACACCAACAACCTTTCAACGTTGACAGTATTTCTTCACAGAAGAAAAGGCTTGGTAGATTGTCACAGTAAACGTAAATCACTTTTATAAATTTTATAATTATTTATTGTGACCTACGAGAATGTTGGGAAATAGTAAACGGATTAAATCGAAGATAAAAGAATGAGACTAAGTTGGCGTTTAGTGAAAGTGCGAAAAGGTCTTCAGAAGACTGCATTTTACCGCCAGCTTTTGACACACACACACAAAATACAAAATATACGACCACAAAATAACGTTCAGAATAAATTAATTAAATTTAAAAAAAGTAACTCCACTTAATCTTAGAACTTTATTAAACGCCCCTCAAAAAAAGAGGAAAAAACAAACAGAAAAATAGATTAAAATATAAAAATACTTGTCGTTGCCTGTCCTTTAGTAGTTTGCAGCGACACTGCTAAAAGCGTCATCTACTAACGATAAACACGTATAGCGTAAGAATAGTGTGTCGTAAATAATTCTCATTGGATTATTTGTACTGCTGACAATATGCGCTTATGTCAAAATGTTTAATACATTATCTTTCTTACCTTGAATGGTAATAAGACAGAGTTTATCATGCACCAGTGAAAATTAAAAATTCTTTCCACGATTTGCCAAGTTACAATTAATCTGTAGTACGAAGGTATACCCTCAAAATGGATTAATAATAAATATATTTAATTAAATTATTTTGTGTCAATTCATTTACACTTTAATCAATTCGTCTTTCTTCCCAACGATACGGAGAGTTTCATTTGTGCGTCATCAATTACAAATGCTCCACATTAACAATACGATGATTTCAAAGAAGACACTACAAACGTTTGCGATTTGTTTCCATTGCTTAAATGTCTTCTTATTCGTGATTCTCTCTTGAAATTATACGACTGGATCGGACTTGAAAGTGTAGTATTTTTTTTTAACGAAATATACAGTTAAATCACTTACGTATGTGATTGAATTGGACGTGTGTCATTATTTATTTAAGTTGATCTGTGCAAACGAGTAAAAATACGTTTTGTGTCACTTTGCAAGAAATTAGCGAGAAACAATGCTCTCGTTATTGAAATTGTACGGATTATATTAAGGAGAATTTTGTTGTAAGATTAATAAATTAGTTTAATAACTTTACGCTTTTTTCTCGTATTAAAACTCAGAATACCCCCAATAAATATTCATTATTAATCATTTAAATGATTATATTTGATTAGCATTTGTTGAGAAAATGTCATTGTTTTTACGATACATATTGGCCTGAAATTGTTTCCCCTTTTGAAATAATTTGAGCTACGTTTGCTTAAGAATGTCCCGCGTTCCCTTATCAGAAATGATCTCACAACCATTCTTGCGACTAATAGTTTAACTTCCCCCACAGTAATGTCTTTCCTTCCGGTTGCATATTATATTGCGGAAGTCTCACAAACGTGGCAATTAGTGCGAATGAGAATCGAACCACGGTTCGCAGGTCACCGAACTCTCGCACCACGTGTCCACTCCAAAATCAATCGAGTACACGTGCCGCCTTCTTCACCTGATAACACCAAAAAATGGTCGATTTAACAACCTCTGATTGGTCATTAAAATCTCCGGTTTTATGTAGTCAAAATCATCGAGTCTCAATACTAGTTACGTTTTGATACAACACGTTCGTTTTGACGAAAATGTATAATTTTGTATATAAGAAATATAATTCTTTATGAAAGATGCTAGACAATTCAATAAATTTAAGCGTGATTATTTTACCTTTTTATTTTTTTTTATATCGTTTGAAATAATTCAATTCCTAAATTTATGGACACAGTAAAATCAATTGTTTCGTAAAGAGGCGCGGCCGGAAAGCGTGCACTTGAAAAAACACGGGAGTAATTACCATAATCCGATTTAGGAAATGCAGAAGTGGAATTAAAAAATTTGGAAGTTCTTAAGAGTCCATGAAATTAAACGTAGCTTAAGATTTTCGTTAAGGCAAAATACATTTTTTAATGTTACCTTGATATACGATTTCTGGAAACCCCAACCTTTAGTAGCAGGAAGCGGTTATGATCTATTTTCTGTGGATTTATAATTTCAGAAGGATTTGGATTACCAGAGTTTGTTCCGAAAAAATAAGCGTTTCCATAACCTGAAGTCTAATACTTTTACTGTAGAAAACGTTGCTTGTATTTGATGCTATTTTGCTCTTTGTTTTTTCTCTTTTTTTTTGAGGGGCGTTTACTAAAGTTATAAAATTAAGTCGAATTGATTTTTGGCAATTTCATTAATTCATTCTGAATGTTATCTCGTGGTCGTATACTTTTTATGTTGTGTGTGTCAATCGCTGGCGGTAAAATCGTGTCTTCTGAAGACCTTTGCGCACTTTCACTTAACGCCAACTTAGTCTCATTGTTCTATCTTCGATTTCATCCGTTTACTATTTCCCAACATTCTTGTTGGTCACAACAAATAAAATATTAAGTCTAAAATTTGGTAAAGTGACTTACGTTTACTGTGACCGTATCCCAAGCCTTTTTGCGCACTGTGAAGAAATATTGTAAAAGTTGAAAGGATGTTTCTGTATCTTAAAATAGTACATAATTCCGGTTAAATCAAGTGCTTCCCTGAAAAGGTGCGATTTTATACTTAATAATTTATTCCTTTCTGACCAAAAAAGAACAGGAAAATTTTTAAAAATTTTTTATTGTAACTCCATTTGTTTTCAATCCGCCCAACGGGAAATAAGTAATATTTAAGTTTACAGATATTAATCATAATAATACAAATGTTTGGAGGAGGAAAGCTCTATGATTATCATGGACAAGATCAGTTAGGTTTACATTAATATGCAAGAATATATCTATACAATTTTTAGTTAAAACGTGTTGGTAGGTTTGATGATTTGAGCTTATTCAGTCTTCTAGGTTCTTCTTCATCTGACATTAGTAATAGCACGTAGAGTCTTAGTTTGAAGCCACTCTATATTGGAGTTACATGTGGTTCCTCATAGTGTCATACTGGAAACTTGAAGAGAGAATAAGCTGCTGAATACGCTGTTGTGACGCTGCGAGCTAAAGCTAAACAGACAGCGAGGGAGAGACACAGAGCATGATTGGGCAGTTGAATACTAAACCAGTTAATCAGTTTCGCCGCAACAGTGATTTTCCTGTGATCAGAGTGACTGCCTCACATCACCGAGGTCCTGGGTTCGCATCCCGGCGAGGGCATGGTTGTTCGTGTCCGCGAGAGGAACTCTCGGAAAATCGGTCCCCCGACTAGAAAAAATGGCTTCCCATGCTGAGTCGCTGATAACCAGAGCTGTTGATGTGGCTGTAAATAAATCAATATCAAAACACAACAACGGTGATTTGGATTTTCGTTTTCTTTCTCCCTCACTCTTTCATAATTTTACCATCATTCTTCTACAATTTACTTTGCTAAAAGTCTTACAATTACTAATATAATCATAATTTACGTTAAAATTACAATGTAAGGAAATTTACTTATGTTAAATAAATGATTTTATAATTAAAAACTAACCCAATTTTCAGTCTGAATACTTCATTTATTTGCATTCATTGGAAGCTCTCTTACCCAACGCACTTCCTTAAATTACTAATTTAACGACCCCTTCGTGATCTCCAGTCAGTGTCCTCCATAATGGTCTGCATTCACCCATTCTGTTCAAGACTTCCTGATGATATTATGATGGACAATATTATCATGTACATGCCCAATTGTAAATTATTAAATACATACATATGGGAAGTCTCAAAGTTGTAATATTTGTGAGCCACTCTGATAAACCTGAACGAAAGTTTTGAGCGAGTGGCGTTCTGCTGGTTACATAAGCGAGGTTTTTGAGGACGGAGAGGCCTGGACTTGGTGACACGCTGTCTGGCTCGCCTTGCCTACGCCTTTTGTCCTGTTTTTCGGTTTCACCTCGACCAGGTGTGCCGTGGGTGCTGATGATATTGACCCCGCCCTCGTTATACAAAGACACCAAGGATTCCGGAACTGTAGTCGTTCAGCCGAAAATAGCAAGGCGTACGGTAATAAACGGGAGACCTTTGACCCAAACACTCATCGGTGTATAGCTAATAATAGAAACCTAAGTCAACCGACCATACGAAAAAGGGAGTTATGTGCGTACCTTTGCGTTTCACGAGTATCCTAAAGCAGAAGCGGGACGAGCGGACCTGGGAACGTCGGCGGAGAAATTCTCTCATTCGGCTGGGGAATTCAAATCGAGAGTTTTCACGCGTACATCACGTCCAAGGGGTCAACAAATACATAAGGAAATGTTGAAATACCGTGTAACGATGAGTCAGGTGTGGATCCGTGCAGGCATCGCCGTGTTGATTATTGATTGCGTATCAGCAGCCATGTGCTTGATTTATTTTCATTTTGTGTACAGATATGATGCAATGTATTGGTGTATGACATAATCCCTTAGTTCATATAGATTTTTTGAAAACAAAATTAAATATCGTCTTCGATCAATTTGTGACATAATCTGGAAGACATTCACCATTCGACGAAGAATCAACAACATATCAAAGTTGTATTATTTATTTCCATTTTGTGTACAGATATGATGTAATGTATTGGTTTGTGACATAATCCCTTAGCTCATATATTTTTTAAAGCAAAATTAAAAAGCGTCGATCAATTTGTGACATACTCTGGAACACATCCACCATTCGACAACGAATGAACAACAAGCCACAGTTGTATTATTTCTTTCAATTTTGTGTACAGATATGACGCAATGTAATGGTTTATGACATAATCACTAAGCTCATATAGATTTTTTTAAAACAAAATTAAATATCGTCTTCGATCAATTTGTGACATACTCTGGAACACATCCACCGTTCGACGACGAATCAACAAGTCACAGTTGTATTATTCCTTTCCTATTTGTATACAGATATGATTCAATGTATTGGTTTATGACATAATCCCTTAGTTCATATAGATTTTTTGAAAACAAAATTAAATATCGTCTTCGATCAATTTGTGACATACTCTAGAACACATCCACCGTTCGACGACGAATGAATAACAAGTAACAGTTGTATTATTCCTTTCCTATATGTGCGCAGATATGATTCAATGTATTGGTTTATGACATGATCCCTCAGCTCGTATAGATTTTTTTAAAACAAAATTAAATATCGTCTTCGATCAATTTGTGACATACTCTGGAACACATCCACCGTTCGACGACGAATCAACAAGTCACAGTTGTATTATTCCTTTCCTATTTGTATACAGATATGATTCAATGTATTGGTTTATGACATAATCCCTTAGTTCATATAGATTTTTTGAAAACAAAATTAAATATCGTCTTCGATCAATTTGTGACATACTCTGGAACACATCCACCGTTCGACGACGAATGAATAACAAGTCACAGTTGTATTATTTTCTTCCATTTTGTGTAGAGATATGATTCACTGTATTGGTTTAATTTCTCAGCTCATATAGTTTTTTTTAAAAACCAAATTTAAAAAGTGTCTTCTACCAAATTGTGACATACACTGGAACACATCCACCGTTCGACGACAAATGAACAACAAGTCACAGTTGTATTATATCTTCCCATTTTTCGTACAAATATGATGCAATATATTGGTTTATGACATAATCAATTAGCTCATATAGATTTTTTTAAAGCCAAATTAAAAAGCGTCGACCCTGGAACACATCCACCGTTTGATGACGAATGAACAACAAGTCACAGTTGTATTAGTCTATATCTCGTGCAATTACGTCATATCCCCCTAAATTGTTGAGAAAGTAAGAGGTGTTTGTGCCCGCCTAGATTCCGGTGTCCTTTATCGATTGTCTCAACGGGGTTACCGTACTTGCTCTTGGAGAGGCAATTAACATTCCGGAATCGATTGTGAATTAGGGGACTGTGACTCAGCTGGGCTGAACGTTCTCTTTCTGGCTAAACATCGATTCGCAGTACTTCTAAGAACGTGCGGTGGAGGAATGTGACTAGCATTTATCAGGAACGCTAGAACTCATATATTCATAACAAACTGTTCTTGGCCTTTAGTTGCCCAGGAAGCGTATTACTCAGCCGTTTTTTCGACTATTACTTTATTCCATTAAAAAACAATAACTTAAATAACGTATAACAGTACAGTACAGTAGCTTAGATTGACTTTCAAATATCAGGTGTATCTCAGGAAAAAATAAAATAGTATGATAAATAATTTTAATTAGATACCAATCGTGTAAATCGACCACCTGTTCTTCTTCCAATAAGTTTTAAATACTCCCATCTTAGATTTATTTAAACGTTTCACATCATTCTTTAAGTCTCATGAAACAATTTATCGTATACACTTACGCAATAGTAAAATTTATTTTCATACTTTTGAACCATTTCCTAAATACAAGACGTTAAACACCAGTCACTAAATTTCTAATATTGAACTGTTTACTATTGAATTTTTTTTTTCGTTTTACCATGATTAGGAATGGGTTTTCATTAATTTAATTAATACAATTAATTTTAATAATTAGTTTATTTCCCTAAAAATTAATCACAAAAATAATTGTTACATTTTATTTAATGGTACAAAACGCTACATGTTAATCGTCTAATAAATTAAAATTGATTGTTCGTGTGTATGTTCTGCCCACAAATCTAAGCTCGTGGAGAAAATTTGAGTGAATTTTGTAGACGTGTTCCAGTAGAACCGGGAACAAACACTGTGCGGGTAAGACACTGGAGGGCGTCGATATTTATGACGAAACAATATTTGTCGTGGTTAATCAGATTGATAGTGCTCTTCCCGATGCTGTTTGTATACTTTCAACCTCTTTCGGCATGGGGTGGAGGAGCGTTGTATAAAAATAACGCGAATACAACCGAGATTGGCGTCGAATCCAATGTTGTGGATGTCGCTGAGTTTTTTTTACTTCGGCCAGCGGCATTATTTTACACTTTCGTAAGCTACCGGAAGTAACTTTGACTCTATTAAAGTGCCGCGAGAATTTTTGATTGTCTAAATATTATTCTGGGAGTATTTTTGACTCTCTTAGAAGATCGGGACTATTTTTTAGTCTCTTAACTTACCGGGAGTATTTATGTCTCTCGTAACATACTGGGAGTATTTTTGATTGTGAATTTTAGCGTTAAGTGAATTTTATACCTCAGACTCTTTTTCAAACCTGTGTGAAATTAATAACTTGTTAATCGTTTTGTTGTGCTACTTTATTATATTAATTTGCTAAGTTGTTTGTAATTTCTTTTTGTGTACTTCAGCTTGTCTTTTTGTACTTTGTACAGACATATTATAATTATAATCATTTGTAAATACCTCCTCTCTAGGAAAATACCTGAAGAAGATACAAAAAGGTATCGAAACGTCGTCATAATACAAATAAAAAATAAAAAGTATCTGTATAAGGCCATCAATTGTTTTATTATTTTTGATTCTCTTAACGTACCGGGAGAATCTTTAAATCTCGTGAGGTACAATTAGCATTTTTTAATCCATTAGGAAACCGGGAATATTTTTGAATATCTTAGGGTACCGAGGGTATATTTTATTTTTTTTAAGACGGCGGAAGTATGTTTTACTTTATGTTAGTTCAGGGAGTATTTTGGATTAGAATTCTTATGGGTTGTTTAGTATCGTGCTTCAGCTCTTTGAATGTGGCTTCCTCCGAATTATTATAATTCTTAAAGAATGGACCGTGCGTTGACAAAGTATGAATGAAAACATTTGTGCAATTTATCTTACTATACGTAATATTTATTTTGAAATACTTTACATTACCAAAATGTTTCATTGATGGCTTCAGATCTGTCCCCTTTATTCTTGAATATTTGTTGACAGACAACATACAAATGTATTAAATTAATTTTGTTTAAACGTAAATATAAACATCGTAAATTTGCAAATAAAAGTTGTTTATTCGTTGTTTGAATTTTCAGCGAGGTTTTTGGAGGTGATATTGTCACAATGTGCCGAAATCTCAATAATATATGATGAATAAATTGCTTGAGACAGTTTCTGGTATTGTATTGTATTAAATTTTAAAGCCTGGTTACGGCAAGGAATTGAATTAGGACAGTTTTAAATCTGATTACATGTTTTATTTCATAATATTATTATTAGAGGGCAGAAAGGAATCTGAAAAGTAGTAAAGCGTATTTGTATGTTGTACTCGTAAATAATACTTTATGTTTCTTTTTACGTGAGTATATGTTGCAGAGCGGCTCGGGAAGACATAAATTACCCGCACAATTGTTTACATTTATTGCTTTCTTATTCAAAATAAATATTCTAAATATATGGATCGATTAAACCTAGTATTTTCCCACTGATTCTTGTTTAATACATTCTGTACGGGTTTGTTTTTCTTCTACTTAAGACTAGGGATCAGGGGATTTCACAAGGTCAACAATTAGAGTGTGTTTCTCGTTTTTGACTTTCGCTATAATGCGAAGAATCCCGACTTCCGTGACTCCGATGAGTGTCGTTAATTCAAATAGATCTGGTTTGCGGGTTTTGCCCAGATCCATCTTCTGGCTGTCAATGTTTCTCTCGAAAATTTGCTCGGAGTTAGGGACAAATAACGAAATCATCTGATGGTCGTAACATTCTAATATCACGTTTGTATTCAAAACTACGGACGGTAATTTCGCTTCCCTCGACAAGCAATTTTCCGCGGTCGGTATTAGCCATTTTCTGCAAGCATCGAACTATGTCGATGTTAAGATCACGTCGACGCTAAGAATTTCTGGTTATGCACAATTTATTAAAAATATCGTTAGTTCTACTTAAAATTACAAATCAGGTGGCAATTAAAATATGCGGCTACCAAAAATAAAATATAATTCCTAAACTGAACTTTTTTTAATGAAAATAAGAAATTAATAATGAACTGTAATCACTCATTCAACTATCCAAATCATTTAACGCACGTTAAAAAAATATTCTAAACTTCAATATAATATGTGAAAAAAACGTACAAGTTTGAAATTCCAATCATCTGACTCTCAAACTAACTCTTTATGACTATTATTCACGTATTATTTTGGTTAGTTCATTACACAAATTTTTCCTTTATAAATAATATACATCAAATTCACATTGTACCGCGTTTTAAACAATTTTATTTCGACCTCCAACTCCAGAAATGCATCGTAGTCACACAAGAATACTTAAAAACGCGTCAACAGTGAAGGTGGGTGACGCAGATTGCGGGAGAGGAGACAGCGTGGAATAAACACACAGAGGAAACTGTCTAACGCGGTCATGCTCTATGCGCCTCCTGACTGGAAAGGGGTAGCATCTTCAAAGAAGAACACTAAGATGGGCCACGCACTATAGTGGTATGTTTTCTTAAATGAAACGACCCCTTTTTCTGTGTTTCAGACTTTATAATAATTAATTAATTACATGAAAATAAGAAAATAAATTAAAACTAATAATCACCTCCAATTTATATACACACAATGTGAACACTAGATTTAAATTTACTTATTGGATCCATTAGTCCTGTGTTGATGAAATGTGACAAGTCAGAAATACCAATATATATATAATGTTCTGTTTTTACTGAAGATTATTTTACAAACATTTTCATTCTTCCTGAACTTTTCATTTCATCTGTTACTAGAAAGTTTTATATAATTTTACATTTATACATTTTCCCTTTTCTTACATGTGTAGCTCATAGTATTTTTATATTGTTTACCTTAATGCATTTATATATTGGTATTTCTGACTTGTCATGTATATATATATATATATATATATATATATATATATATATAAATTCATTAATGTGAACAATACAAAAATACTATGAGCTATACATATAAGAAACGGCAAAAATATATAAATGTAAAATTATATAAAACTTTCTAGTAAAAGAAATGAAAAGTTCAGAAATGACGAAAATGTTTGTAAATAAACTTCAGAACTTCAGAAAAAACACAACAGTTTTATGTAAATCCTGACACATTTGAGTCCCCACAGATATAGCCAATAGATGTAAATACAACAGAAGCACAATTAGTGAAACGATTAAAATTTCTGGTATATACAACTTTATTTCTGCACTATTGGAAGAAACAGGATTTTAGTTTCTTACAGACCGATTGAGAAATTCAGGAACAGAATAGTAAGCAATTAACAACTAGAATAATTTCAATAAGTTAATATATGTAATTCTGACAACAACATTAAGATAATTAGTTGCAATAAGGACATTCCAACGTTAAAAATGTGGAAGACAGACTAGATTTAAATTCCATACAAAATGTCAGGTATAAAATTGCACTGATATGTTATACGGGACAAACGAAAAGTTCAGTAACGACTAGAATCAAAGAATATTATAATAGTATTAAATCTCCAATATAAAATTATCACTGAACATATTCTATAAACAACATAATTTACATTGGTCTAATTTTGAAATAATTGACGTAGGAAACAATTTCAAATTAATTTCAGAAAAATGCGAAAAATCTCCGAATTAGTATAACATTAATTACAGGAAAATATATACCACTGATAGAAAAAAATGTACAGTCCTGGCCTTACGTATCCAAAAATGTTCGAGGCATTTATATATTTGCAAAACTGTACCGAAATTCTTGGTATTTTAATATATTTTCTATTTAAGAAATATGTCATTTATTTATATAATACGTTTGGTAATACACTACAAAAAAAATTCTTCTCTGGAAGTGATTGAGGGATTGTGTGCGTTCACGTCGATATAAAGTATCAAGAATCAGCCGGAATAATAAATGTTAATTTTTGCTGTTTAATTCTCTTGCGTTGTTTGGTTTCATAAATATATTTAATTGATATCGCCCGCTCTGAATCTACGTCCGCTGGCGTTTCACGTCTAGTCGTAGTTCAATGGAAAGTCACGTCCCGAGGAGTCCCTGTTTCAGCTTGTGTTGCTGTCGTCACCCACGTCCGGGGATTCTGGGGACACGCCAGTTAAGAACGTGTTTTTAGTGTGAAGATCGGTGATTTTTTTTGTAATGGCAGACAGGTAATTCCACGGGAGAGAAGTGCGCAGTTTAGCGCCAAGGTCGCGAAACAGGTTCACACTTAATAAAAGCGCTGACACGCTCCCAGAACCCGACTCACTTTCATTCACTTACAGTCGATGGCATTATTTATTAGCAGAGAAACAACACGCAACTGCGGATGGCTCTTAAAATGACGGAAACGTCCGGTTTCCTCATGACATTGCTTCAACGCTGGGGAGTTCCTTTCTAGATTTGCGCTGAAATCGATGGCACCCATTTCGTGATACAATCGACTCACAGTTTCCTCGTAATTTTTATTGTTTGTATTTAATATTTATCTGCGTGTTGTTATGGAACGTCAGTTGAAATTATTTTTGACTCCAATATGGCTTGTCGGAAGATAAAGTCGCATAAATTGTGACATTGTGTCACGACAGTATATTTTACGTATAAATTATTCAAGAAGCATTGATAAGTATTCGGATTGGGGCGATCATAGTTATCATTGGTTTACCTCGTCAGCTGGCGCAAAAAAATATAATTCGGAGAGCAACGAAGCTACGCGTTATTGACTGAGGGAGTCGCATATATTCAGAGAGCAAGCATGACACATATTTCGCTGAGGAAGTCGTTTAAGTATTTTTATTGGACGCAGTTTCGCGTTGTTGTTGCCTAACTTTCATGGAGATTGGAATTACAAGTTACTTTATTATAGATTTAGATTTTCGACAGCCTAATTTTCGGACGGTCAAAGTGGACTCTGATCAGTAACCATTTCTGTGTTGTGAATCTCCTAGACAGTCCTTAATGAATGTTCCCCTGATGTAAACAAAAGCCGTGATATCTTTTCCTTGGATGTGCAGTGACCACCACATAAAAAAATAGTACAATATTCTGTTCACAGTTATACTGAATTCACTTACATTAGTCCCATCTTTTACGGTATTGTTTTTTTATTTGTTTCGTGGTGTGTTATTCTATATTAAGAATTGTTTAGTCAAATCAGATTATTTGTTTATTAATTAAAAAGAGTAAATTATATTTTATTAAATAAAATTATTTTCTTCTAACTTTCTGGTCCAAGTAAATCATTTCGTGATACAATCGACTTATTTCTAACTCACAGTTTTCGCGTAATTTTTATTGTTTATATTTAACATTTATCTGTGTGTTGTTATTGAACGTCAATTGAAATTATTTTTGACTCCAATATGGCTTGTCGGAGGATAAAGTCGCATAAATTGTGACAGTACGTCACGACAGTATATTTTACGTATAAATTATTCAAGACGCATTGTTAAGTATTCGGATTGGGGCATAGATGTTTGAGAGAGATATATTTTCCGGGGCGATCATTGTTATCATTGGTTTACCTCGTCAGCTGGCGCCAAAAAATATAATTCGGAGAGCAACGAAGCTTCGCGTTATTGACTGAGGGAGTCGCATATGTACTTTAATGATTGTTCAGAGAGCAAGCATGACACATATTTCGCTGAGGAAGTCGTTTAAGTATTTTTATTGGACGCAGTTTCGCTCTGTTGTTGCCTAACTTTCATGGAGATTGGAATTACAAGTTACTTTATTATAGATTTAGATTTTCGGCAGCCTAATTTTCGGACGGTCAAAGTGGACTCCGATCAGCAACCATTGCTGTGTTGTGAATCTCCTAGACAGTCCTTAATGAATGTTCCCCCCTGATGTAAACAACAGCCGTGATATCTTTTCCTTGGATGTGCAGTGACCATCACATAAAAAAATAGTACAATATTCTGTTCACAGTTATACTGAATACTTAATTCACTTACATTAGTCCCATCTTTTACGGTAGTGTTTTTTTATTTGTTTCGTGGTGTGTTATTCTATATTAAGAATTATTTAGTCAAATCAGATTATTTGTTTATTAATTAAAAACAGTAAATTATAGTTTATTAAATAAAATTATTTTCTACTAACGTTCTGGTCCCAAGTAAATTATCTACCCCCATTCCTCTGACGCACACAATAAAATATCTTTCTGCGAGTTATTCAAATTTGACTTGTATCCGTAAAGGAAAGATTTATTTCCGGGCATTTTGGTTTTTGTGGCGTATCTTCCGGAACACTCGACCATCTTTTCAACCGATTTCACATCGCTCCATAAAAATTCCACGTATCAGAGAATTTTGAATTGATATTTATCTGACGTTAAGTATATAAAAAAATTATAAATCGCCAAATAAAGTCAAGATTAAAAGTATTAATTTTACGTCTGCTTTTGACTTAATAAAACAGTTAATGACCTTTCACAGACAGTTTAGTTTTCATTTATAGCGTTACGACGTTTCGATAGGTGTTCGTATCTTCCTCAGGTAGTATCTAAATGAGGAGATATTTACAAATGATTAATTTATGGACTAATTTCACAAAGTTAACAAAAAAATAGAAAACTTACCAAATTATTATAACAAACTAGTCTTTATGATAATACATGAAGAAGATACCAACAAGTATCGAAACGTCGTAACGCTATAAATAAAAAATAAAGTGTCTGTAAAAACTGATTTATGAAAGTCAAGATTAATTTGAATTTACTACAATTAAATTAAAGAATTAAATCTCATAGAAAATTCCATGGATTTAATTTAAGTTCCATTTTATTTTTAATCAATATAGTACCCAGTGTTTCGTTGAAACGTTTCAGTCGCTAAATTTATTATTCTGGCTTAGTTCAATTTATTTATTTTATAAAATTTTGATTTTTTTTAAAGACGATCTACTTCATTGTGTTAAAACTCCCTGAAATTTTGACAGTGATTCTCTACAAAAAAAAAATCTATTTCAATTATTGAAAATTTACTTTCATGACAATAAAGGCAATTAATTTTTTAAAATATTTTTTATATCTTTGTAGACCTAACTCGGCTAGTGAACAGATATTAAAACTATAAGTTAGAGCTTGACTATTTTTTCACGGCTTTCAAACAGAAATATTATGTGAAACATGGCTGTAAAAGAACTAATTTAGTGTTTAGTACCTCTGGTAGAGCTTAAAACGAATACAAGATAAGGACTGTTCTGGTATTTTGAGACTTGGCAAAAGTGCAAAGATTAATTGAGATATCATACCCCCGTACATTTATATACTCATCACGATTTGCGTTTAAACCGTCTTCCATAACGCGTTTCTTAGTTGATGAATGGTTGTTTTACTGACGAAATCTGTTTTACGAACAATATTCATCTTTCCTCTTTTCCTGTTTACCATCCGTTGAGTCGTAAAGAGGGCGGCTGTTTACATTTTAAGCCTCCATATAGCGTTCTCAGGTTCTGAGGTAATGCGTTGTCCACAAACATTTTACAATGCAATTAATATTCGGTACGGACGAAAGAATACGAAGTATGGTAATTTCTACTTCATC
The DNA here is from genome assembly GCA_037074705.1 of Zhengitettix transpicula. Taxonomy (NCBI): domain Eukaryota; kingdom Metazoa; phylum Arthropoda; class Insecta; order Orthoptera; family Tetrigidae; genus Zhengitettix; species Zhengitettix transpicula. The sequence continues at coordinate 23,205,941 of CM073595.1, read as the reverse complement.
CGCCAATTAGTAGAATAACACATTCTGCCTGGCTTCAAGAAACAGGATTACGACGATTCAATCGACCTTTCAATTTTGTGAAACGCTTGGAAAAATTCTCAGTTTCTTCAGAAAATTTCTGAAATACGTACAAATTTTTTATCATTAAATGAAATCACTTTATTAACAAATAATAAAATATATCATATCGTTGGTCCTTAATATTTACAGAAAATTATAAATTAAATACATCAATTTAACAATTGATTTAAACTGACTTAGGTAAGTCAAAAAATTCAAATGGTGGGCGATTTAATGAATCTGAATATTCATCTCTCAGCAGAATAATCATTGATGCGCAATTATTCACCGAACTACTCAAAGTTTTGTAAAAATTGAATTTCAGCGGGTTTGCGCCGTCGTTTCTGCGGCTGGGCGTCTATGATCGTCTTTCTCCATGCATCCTACGGCTTCCCATTCCATATAAAAAACGTCCTATAAGCAAAATTTTATATACCTCCATAACCGACAGTAAAAAAAAACAATATTTGCAAATCCCCAATTTCCCATAATACTATAACTGTCCCATACCAGATTAGTTGAAGATCGAAGCTTAAACTAAAAATGCCTTTTGGCCCGCCTTGAAAAAAATGAAGAAATTCTTCGCCAATATCTTCTCAAACACAAATTATGATCAAAAAACAATTATCTGCGTCCTTCACTTTCCCATCAAAATAATAAGAAAATAGCCTCTTTGTGAACAATTACAATCATCATCTCAACGGGAACTGCGAGAGGACTCAGAAGTTCCCTGAGAGAACTTTCATCAGAACATTAGAAAAACATTATTTAATTCTCCACATCGTCTCTCTGTTCCTCTAAAAATCGTACCAAACTAATTTAAAGTTCTTTCAAACATTCGAAACTCGTGGATTGCAACATCAACTCGCCACAACACCTCAGAGACAGCTACTGATCCTCACTCTTAATAATTTCCGGTTACGTCTGATTTATGACCTCTTGGACTCGTATTTATTTGTGGGCTACCAATTAGCAAGACTCTTGAAAAATTTCTAAACCATCTTGTAACAGTTTGTGTGCTGACAGTGACCACGTGTTAATGACTTTCATTTAATTCATACAGTATTAAAGAGTTTAAATATTTTATAAAATTTCAGCTGAAACACTCATATTCTGTTATGGAATTTATTAAATTAAAATAATCCAATTGTAAATAATATTGTGGAATATTTAATAATTGTCATTGATAGGGTATAATAAATACCATATTTTAATAACTTATTCCTTGAAGGCCTGAATCTAAAATGGAAGCGGTGCTGTCCCTAATTAAAACACAAATGTGTGAGATAAATTAAATCAGTAAAATTAATTGTCGGGTTTCAGACTGAGGAATGTAAATCTATATTTTAATTTTAAGCTCCGACCTATAAATTTGTCTATTGGACATGAGAAGATGCTTAAGGCGAAAGCTTCTTCGAATACTGAATTAAATAAATGATTGAAGAAAGTGCAAGTATTCAATTTTTCGACTGACTTAAAGCTTGGGTTTTGAATAAATTACATTAAACTATTCCTCCGTTATGACGTAAAACATTGATCTACATCAAAATCAATTCGGGTCGTAAAATAATTGTCTATATTACTGACATTTTTAAGTTTTTAATTAGTAGGTTGACTGATTTGTGGCAGAACGGAATTTTGTGATACGTATAACACTAGAAAGTTGATAAGTTTCTGCACTGGATTTTACGAAGGTATTTTTGGAGCGTTTTTGATAAACTGGTACCTCAATAGTCAAAATGATTTCTCTTCGCTATTTTCCAATGAAATTTCACCAGAAAATGCACCCGATAGTGAAACAGTAATCTTAAGAAAGTACCTGAAATGTTGCAATTTAGAAGAGGTCTCAGGATGTTATCGACAATATTTTTTTTTTAGAGTAACAGGCTACATGAGGGTAATCCACATAGTGGCAACTCCCCTTTAATAGCATAGGAAGGGATTTGAAAGGGGGATGCGGAAGGGTAGAGGAAGGTAGCCAAGGGTTAACTAGGGCACCCGGGCTATGGTTTAAGGATCCTACCCGGCATTCGCCTAAAAGAAATGCAGGACAAACCCTAGAAAAACCTGCATCAGGTAGGTCGGGCATTGGGTACTTGTCCCTTCCGATAGCGGGAGAGGAGTTTGCTGTGGGGACGCAGCATTCCCTTCTCCGTGCCTCGACCAGTTAAGGAGGCAGCTGGCCGACTATTCCAATGGGAATAGCGGACAACTCTTACCGTATGCCCAAGGTCTGTGACCCCGGAACTGAATTGCCTGTCTTTTAAGTCGAATTTTACTAAGTTAAACTGTGCGTAAAAATTTTCTGTTATTGTATATGTAATAAGCCAGAGTACAAAACTTTGTCGAACGCTCTGCTTAAATCTAAGAATTTTGATGTGAATAGTTTCTAGTTTTCAAGTGCTTAGTTAATTATGTGGCAAACTCTGTGGGTTTGTTGTATCGGAGAGTGATTCTGAAAGAAGACAATTTGGTACAGAGTAATCTATTGTTCGGTGTTACTTTTGAAGATGTAGACAACGAGCTTATTGGACGATAAGATGATACGTTGGTTAAGTCTTTGCCAGGTTTAGGGAATCGTATAACTTCTATAGGTTTCAAATGTTTGAGGCAGTAATTCTGTTTCAGGGTGGCATTAAATATATGTGTAAGCAATACTAATCCATTGCAACTCCTTTAACATCTTAGCTGTCATACCATCTAAGCCCTGAGTATATTTTGTAGTTCCAAGAATATTAGTTGGGATGTTACTTAATTACCTCGCTATCTCATAATGGTGACATCATTGACGGGGATAAATATTTCCGTTAGGGGCTCTGTAAAAAATTTCAGCCACTACTGTGGTGCAGGGGTCAGCGTGACTGCCTCATGTCACAGAAAAACCTGCATCACGTAGGTCGGGCATTGGGTACTTGTCCCACGCCCTTCCGATAGCGGGAGAGGAGTTTGCTGTGGGGACGCAGCATTCCCTTCCCCGTGCCTCGACCAGTTTAGGAGACAGCTGGCCGACTGTTCCCATGGGAACAACGAACAACTCTTACCGTATGCCCAAGGTCTGCGACCCCGGAACATACACCTCTCAAAACACCCCGAGGTGCCTCGGCATGTGGGAACCTTAGTTCAAAAACGGAGAGAGGAAAATGCATCCCCAAAGGTAGCCCCTTCCTGTCTCTCCTACAAGGTTCTGCCTGCGAGAGAACATCCCTCGCAGGTACTGCCTGCGAGAGAATAGCCCTCGCAGACAACTTATCTTATCGACAATCACGACGATTTAAGTAATATATTATTATCGTTTACATTTGAGATAGGAGAAATAATTTTTAGTTCCATTAACCGGCTTTAATCTGATCAGAATTCCAAAACTAACCGCAAGCTCTTCGATCAAATCACGTGGAACCTATTTATATGTGACATTAGTGTAATTGGATAGAAACTTGGCCACTCTCCACATTCTGTCGTGTAAGTTTCTTTAAAGCGAGGATTTGAGGTCGACGGTGGATCTTTCCTTGTAGACGTTAAGCTTTTGACAACGAAGGTTCTACGTTCTGTCTACTTTGCAGGCGGTGTTTAGCTTCTAGAAGTACGATGGGAATTGTTGTGGCCGGATATAAATTTCTTAATACTTTAATTCTTTAATTGTCCACTTTATTTCTCAACTACGAAAAATGTAATTAGTAGGTTCGATTACAGTTCTGTATCTGATACGATTTCTCTATGGTATCTAAAACATTATACAATATTAGAAAAGAATTATTCACCGTCTGAAAACAAAATTATTATGAAGATAAATATGGCACTATAAGGACTATAGTGGTCAGCCATTTATTTATGACACGTTTTCTCACGTGCGAAATAGTCTATGGCGTAAACGAAAAATTGAGGGATAAATTGACCAATAAATCAGACCAATATTTACTGAGCACATTAATATAAAAAATATATTCGTGACCTTATCTGCTCGACAAACGATATTTGAGAAAATTATATTTTTTAAAAAAATTGTATATATAATTCAATCTTATTTTCTTGTTTTAATATTGTAATCAATTTTTAACTTGCAGAGGGACAAATTATCATACAAAAGTTAGCACCTAACGCTTGTAAGAAAACAAAAAAATGTAACTTCTCCAATTCATTGTAATATAACATATTATTGTTATTATTATTATTATAAATAAACGATTATTTAAACGGCATTTTAAATTACTTGAACACAACATGTACCGTTTTAATATATTTTAAACATCTTCACATGTTTTAGAATTGATGATTACAACGCAATTAATATTATATTGATATACAAAGTAAAAATATATTACTTTATTATATTTACAAATTGTGTGCATAATTAACTGACACATCGTTTGTAGATTATAAAAGTTGAGTAAGATATTTTTCAAATTAATAAATTACATAAAAAAATGAACAAGCGGCCTTGAGTTAGAAAATTAAGTTAATTAACAAAACAATTAAAAATATATCGAAGTTTCGTCCATTGTTTAGAACCTCTTCAGGTTTAACCTACAATTTATAAATTAATATCAGAAGTAAATAAACTATTTTAAGAATTGAAATATATTGTAATTAATTTAATTTGACAATTTTTCCATCGTTAATGAATTATATTGTAATATCCAAACTGAAGATATTAAACAAATTTAATTTGTCCCACGGTTCAGGGCCAATGAGATACACAACTGTTTAGACTATTTAATTTACTTTGAGGAGCAATTTAATGCAACATTTAATTTGTAAATATTTAAATCCTGAAATATTTACTTTGGAAATTTTAAATCGAATTAATGAAATTTTGGCGAATGTTAAAATTGATTTCAGCTACACGGCTTTTATATTATAAAATAAATTTAATTTTTGAACAATTAAAAAAATTATATTATTACGACATTGGTGTATACTACAATATATTCGCTCAATGAATCTGTTTCTGATTTCATATTAATTGCAGACTTCTCACTTTTTATGTTTTAAAAATTTGTGAATTTAATAATACCTTATATATTTTTTACGTAAATTTTATTTTGAGCAGTATTAGCGTCTATGGTGTTCATGATTTTATGTATTTATTTGTAAATACCATAAAAAAATGGTTTGTATAAATTTTATTTTAATTATGAAGACTCAACAGCTTAGATTGATTTTTATTGATTTCGCGCCGGACAAAATTTAATTAAATATTTTTAAAGTAAATTATATTGAATAAACTCTTCTAACCGATTGAGACGACGTATGCGCAACGTTTCGATGACGCTCACTGTCATCGTCTTTTAGCATAAGACGACTAAATTATATTGTTTTAATAATTTGAACTATGTGTGGACCAATAAATGAATATGTTATTCGAGATCTCTTGTGGAACCGAAAGGAAAAAATAATCAAAACGAAGCTGATTCCTGTGATTCTTTAGTATTTATTATAAGGATTTTGGAAATCAACTAGTATTATGAAATATTTGACTTTAGTTTCTAAAACTGTGTTTTTTCTTTTTATAACACGTGTGTAAGGATCGATTGTAAAATAGGCGTAGCTGTTTGAAATCTATTAGCGAAACGTGAAATTTTAAAGTAGTTGTACAGTCTGAAAAAAAAACATGTCATTTTACATCTAAACCAGTACAGTTTAGTTTCAGTCTGGTATATCATAGTTTGATTTTTATGCGTAGAAATAATAACTGAATTTGCTGAATATTTTTCGTACATTTCTTTTGTAGGTAAGTAATGGTTAATGCACGTATTTGTTGTATTATTTGGTTAAGGCTTTTTTTTCACGTTCTCAGTGCTTTCATTTGCAAATTTTTACGTGTAAAATTCGTATATAAATCAAATAAATTACCATGTAAAATATAAAAACGTGTACGTGGCTCAAATTTCGCATTTACGAAGAAATTGTATCGTAGTATCGAAAGAGGAATTTACCACTTTAAAAAATCTTCGGTTCGTGACGGTTTTTCTGACGCCCGTACAGTTTCACTCGATTCCATTCCCGAGACATCGAGTATGCAGACATCAATCATGTATCCGAGACGTTGGAATTCATCAGTAAGGAATTAATTCTATAGTGTACTGTAATTATTTACAAGCGCTGTCACGGATCGATCTTTGATTGGCTATAAACAAATTTATTTTCGACGTTAAGACCCTCATGCATATTTTAAAAGAATGCGCTTCTGGATTGAGTTGGGAACAAAATTTTTCCATCATAATAGTGACATAGCACTATGAATATTCATATCAGATGCTGGTTGGAATTAAGATGTGGAATATTTGTTGTGCTTTAATAAGACCGCGTCTTTCACTGAAGTTAGTGGAAGAGAGATTCTGTGAGTCCACGAATGATTCGGATGTCGACTTTTTAATGAGTCGATGGGATACAAAGTTAGCCGAAGTATTAAAATACCTCAGTAAAAAATGAATGTTCGAGATACAACGAGCTCGATTTGTATTAAATTAATAATATTATGGAATAAAAATGAATAAAAATTATTTTAAATGTAAGTAGTAATGTTGAAAATCAACCTCATGATCTCACTTGATTTCGAGAATCGAGGTGAGCCTAATATGACTAGCGTACTTGGCCAAATAAGGAACACAAAATGTCCATTTATGCGTGGTCATGACTAAGGTTGCCATTTGTAACACAGGCAATCATAGAGAAAGTGTGCGATGCCCACGAAAGAATAGCGAAATGATGAGTACACAAAGGACAGGCACTGCAAAATTGTGGGTGAAAGCAGAGTGCTCAGGAATTGACGTATCATTCCGTGCCTGAAGCTGTCACGCGAAACCACCCACGCTCACATTCAGCTCTAGTTCACTGTGACTCACTGTTGCTTCTGGGGAGCAAAACTGAATGCATAAATAGATAGATTTATTCTCCATTAGCCCTATTATGAGGAAATTGGATTCGTCACAAATGTTACTCTGTTGATGACGTTCTTTACAAGCTCAGGAAGGCTGTTAAATAGTGCGATTCCGGAATAAAGGCCGTCTCATACCAGTGCGGGACTGCGGGAACGGTGCGGGACGTGTTTTCATTGCGGGATAAGGGCATATTCAGACCTGCACGAACTTTCCCGCGTCCCAGTGAAGGTTCGCAGCTTGCACGGTATTTCCCGCGTCCCGCACGAGCCCGCTTGCCCCATTGTTTCTGTACAAACCGCCAAAAAAAATCTAAATAATACATTAAATTAAGTAGGTTGTATTTTTACGTCTGTTTATATGAAAAAAATAATGCATTTTTTTTACCAACACCAGACAATATTTTTATTTATTTACGACAACGTTTCGGTACGTGTTTGTACCTTCATCAGGTCTTTTCTCCGGAGAAATTGCACAAAATAAATTTGTTATTATCAAAAAGCCAATGAATTTATAAAAGTGGTTGAACAAAAAATATTATATTATTAACACAATGAAACTAAGAAACACCTAAATATGCTAAATGTTACAAACTATTTTCAAATCCTTTGGAAAAAAAAACACAAACTTTAGAAGTTTTTCCGAGGCACTTATTCACAAACTACACACAGAACTGAAGAGGATTGTCAAATCCCTTACGTATTTACTATCTGTCCCTGTGACCTTCGGAAGTGTCTCAGAAATTACTTAACTAACATTTTCACCAAACAATTATCAAAAAAATCAAGAATCAACACATTACAGAATTGTAAATTTTGCTTAATTTAATTGTATCATTATGTGAGTGTATGATGTTCTCAGGTACAAACACGTACCGAAACGTTGTCGTAAGTAAATAAAAATATTGTCTGGTATTGGTCATAAAAGTGCATTACTTATTAAATTAAGTAAATTCTAAAACGTTCACACTCGTTATATGTTAGAACAAATATACCTGAAAGCAATTGCAAGTCGTCTTTCTGGAGTTCGTGTATCGCTTTTTAATGTCATTCTTAATTCAATTGCAAATTTCTTCAAAACAATGAGGTGTCATTCTGAAATAGATATAAAATTTTGTAACATCTCTGCGTGGGTCTGGTATTAAGGTGTGATATTCACCAAATGTTTTACGTTTAGAATTTCGTGAATCCAAAGTCTTCTTTTCCTGGTGATATGTAAATAATTGGAAAACAGGGTGCAGCGGGGTAAATAATTGCCTTGTTTTTTTTTATTCTAATAACTTAATTAGCACGTTTACTTCGGCTAGAGCTAGTAAAATTTAGAGCCTCTTCTTCATCTGAAGACATTATTGAACACACTGTCTTAACTTGGAATAAAATTTTTATCCAAAATTATTAAATATACGTAATTATTTTAAGTGAACCTGCTGTGTTTGCTGGAAAGCGTCTAGAAAATGGATTCCCGTTTCCGCAATGGTGTGAAGGACCGGGCGTCCCGTACCAGCAACGGGATTCCCGTTCCCGCAGTCCCGCACTGGTGAGACGGGATCGCAATAAACGCTAGACTCGTAGAGACGGGGACTGTGCTTGTCTGACCTGAGAGCTGAACGGTTCCTCGCGATTGTCCCCGTTACTTGCAAAAAGGTTCATGTTGCGTTTAACAAAATTATAGTACTTCTAATATGTAAGCGCTAGGTAGAGTCAGAATATGAAGTCTGCAGCTTTCTCTAGCATCTCAACCTGATATAATTCTAATGACTCGTTTTTACAGTTTGAAAACGTCCACACTACGAGAACAATTGCCCCAGTTGGCAATACCGTAACACACATGTGAATGAAAGTAGGCAAAATAGACTAGTGAAGCAGTTTTGGTATCAACTTGTTGCTTCAATAGACTCAATGAATAACAAACAGAACTAAGTTTGCGCACAGGGCGATCAATGTGCAAGTTCAATTTTAATTTACTGTCGACCTGTAAGCCGAGGAAAGTCGCATGGTCTGAGAACTTATCCGTTACGATGTTGTTAGTTTCTGTTGTAAAACGAACTAACTTAGTTTTCAGTTCATTCAGTGTTAATTTGTTGGTGGCGAACCAAGTATTAAAGCTTCTAGATGCAATGTCCAGTAATTAATAAAACAATTGTTGACCTTCTACACACACTTTCTTTTTTATTATTATTACGACGTTTCGATACATTTTTGTAACTTCTTCCCGTATTTAAATAAAATTAATAAAATAAGATATTTAAATAAAATTAATAAAACAGTTGATGACCTTTTACATACGCATTTATTTTTAATTTTTATTATTACGACGTTTCGATACGTTTTTGTATCTTCTTCGGGTATTTAAATAAAATTAATAAAATAAGTTATTTAAATAAAATTAATAGAACAGTTGCTGACCTTATACATACACTTTTAATTTTTATTATGACGACGTTTCGATATCTTTTTGTATCTTCTTCCCGTATTTAAATAAAATTAATAAAATAAGATATTTAAATAAAATTAATAAAACAGTTGATGACCTTTTACATACGCATTTATTTTTAATTTTTATTATTACGACGTTTCGATACCTTTTTGTATCTTCTTCGGGTGTTTAAATAAAATTAATAAAATAAGTTATTTAAATAAAATTAATAGAACAGTTGCTGACCTTATACATACACTTTTAATTTTTATTATGACGACGTTTCGATATCTTTTTGTTTCTTCTTCCCGTATTTAAATAAAATTAATAAAATAAGATATTTAAATAAAATTAATAAAACAGTTGATGACCTTTTACATACGCATTTATTTTTAATTTTTATTATTACGACGTTGAGATACCTTTTTGTATCTTTTTCGGGTATTAAAATAAAATAAATAAAATAAGGTATTTAAATAAAATTTAAAAAACAGTTGATGACTTTTTACAGATACAATTTATTAATAATAAATATTATTTAATACCTGAAGAAGATACAGAGTGTTATCAAAACGTCATAAATTGTTTTATTAATTCAAAAACACGTGAAATTAAATTAATCTCCGTAATTAACAAATTAGTGTCATTATAGGTTCCACATTTTCTGGAAGTTCATTGATATACAAAAGAAAAGCAGTGGACCTAATACTGAACCCTGCGGCACGCCACAAGTAATACCTTAAAATTCTGACAAGTACACATCACCATCTTTGTTTTATAAGGCTACCTTCCGTTTTCGATTATTGAGACTTTTTTTTTCAGAAGGATTGGAAATAAATAAATATATTGGGACAGAAAGTTTTCTGTAAAATTATTGTAGTTAATCCAATCACATACTGCCGCTCTTAACGTACTTAAATGATAGTCTGATTATCCAAATACATTGTATATTAAATTTTAGAATTACTGGTTACATTTACGGGACTGCAAGATACATAAATCATATGTATTAAATTTTTTAAACTTTTGTATGTAATGGAAAGAATTAATGTTGTTCCAAGATTGGTAAACTCCAATAAGTTGTTGAATACTTGAGTACTCATGGAGACGGTTATTTTAATATGTTGCACTCGTTCCTCCGAAACAGACAGTTTACGCTGCATTCTGTCGGGGCATGACAGTCACGAGTCACGAGGGATAATTTATTTTCCGGGAAATCAAATAATTGAACACATATTTATCAAACGATGTCAATTAAGTTCGACGCCAGGGATCTTTATCGCAGTATTGAGGCTCATCCCACTGTCAAGGTCATTGTTTTGAGGAACTAAACAAGTCTGGGTATCTGACAAAAATATCTAGTTCCAAAGTTCTTATTCTACAACTTTAGACCTACGATAAACAACGGTTGTGGCCAAAATTAATTCAAAGCAACGTAAATATTTTTTTGAAAATCAGCCACATACTGGCAGTAAATGCTAGATTGATTCTCAGTTTTCATCAAGAATACTGCTAGACCCAACCAGATGTGTTTATGAATGCTTTCGGTATCTTAGGGTAAATCGCTTACATTTTTCCGAAATTAAATGACCAATCCATGAACGTTCTATTTATGAATAATATTTTCCTTACGTTGGGAATCGTATTATTAGAATGATTAAGTTCCCGGTGATGAAAATGATTAAATTCACACAGATTAAAACGATCAGATTCTGAAAAGCCTCATTTGGCAAGGATATACAAAAGAGCCTTGTTCCACAGATCATAAAATGAATGTGTAGTGAACAAATTTATCTGATAAAAACGTTTGGATCTGAAACAACTGATGGCTTTCTGGCAAAATCACGGCATTCTTTTCGTAGTTGTAGACAGGCTGTGTATAGGGTAATCCACATAGTGGCAACTCCCCTCTTATAGAAAAAGGAGTGAAAGTGGGGATGCGGAAAGGTAGAGGAAGGTAGCCAAGGGTTAACTATGGCCCCCGGCCATCATCACCTAAAAGTGATGCAGGACAAACCCTAGAAAACCTGCATCGGGTAGGTCGGGCATTGGGTACTTGTCCCACGCCCTTCCGATAGCGGGAGAGGAGTTTGCTGTGGGGACGCAGCATTCCCTTCTCCGTGCCTCGACCAGTTTAGGAGGCAGCTGGCCGACTATTCCAATAGGAATAGCGGACAACTCTTGCCGTATGCCCAAGGTCTGCGACCCCGGAACATACACCTCTCAAAACAGACCGAGGTGCCTCGGCATGTGGGAACCTTAGTTCAAAAAAAACCAGAGAGATGTGAGAGCATCCCCAAAGGTGTGAAGGTAGCCTCCTCTAGAGCTCTCTGCGAAGGTTCACCTGCGAGAGAATACAGATCTGAATTAGTTGGTACTAAAACTTATTTGACCTGCGATTTAATTTGCTAAGAGGGTTTGGAACTCTAAAGCTGTTGTCGAGGGGTGAGGGACAAAATCTAAGAATCTAAACTGTATCGGAACAGATAGGGAAGAGAGGAACGGAGTTTATAAAATAACTCGCAACTAGCCATTTGGTGGGTTGGTTTGTGAGATGAAGTTGGTCAAGGAGTGGAGAGAATCGGAAACATCTAGATGTCTGAATGAATTTTAGTTAACGAGAAAAAATAACGCGAGAGAGAAAAAATATTAGTACGTAATCTAATGTAATAGATAACATTTACTGTGTGTGTGTGTGTGTGTGTTCCGCGTACAAATATACACCCGTGGAGCAAACAAGTGTTCCTCACGAACGTGAAACAAACGCTGTGGGGGGTACCGTGGGGGTATCTGATGAAATTAGCATTCCCTCTGCATAGCTACGTTAAATCAGTTCCTGAATAATAGATTAATGTGGAATTAAATACGTTTTAGGGCGTATAAGGCTAGTAGGAGAGCTAAAGTAAGCGCCGGTCCCGGGTTCGATACCTGGTCCGATCGAGATTTTTCCATACTGTTACTTTAATTCAATTTACTTTCATGGAATTTTTGGCTGCAGCTTGTGAAATATTTTCTTTCCATTTCTGAAGTTCCTATTTATTTAAATTTCATTGCCGAAAAAGTACCAGGTGTATCTAGACACCCTGGGAAACGATAACCAGCTGACAGGACCAAACCGTCGATTCCAGGAAACTGCTACTTCACTCAATGGAAAAATTAAATTGCAGGCAAACATTGTAAATTCTGTAACATCCCGAACATACATGAATAAACCCAACAATTACACTTTGCACCAGAGTATTTTAACCGTCACCGCTGAGGAAGAACAGTATAGTTAAAATTGTTTCTGCTGTAGTTTATTACCTATTTTTTTATTAAAAATATTACGGTTTTAAAGAATCGTTAAAAAATAATTGATATAAATTTCATGAAAAATTAATTCAATATTGATTAAATTTTATTACAAACGCCTGTATTAAGAGTGCTGAAAACGTACCGGCTGTACCCAGACACCCTGGGAAACGATAACCAGCTGACCAGGACCAAACTCGTATGAATGGAAGCAAAATAATATTTTTTTATTCTCAATTCTCTTTACAGTCTGTCCCTTGACAAAACTAAATAATGAGAGCAGCGAATATATGTCACTGTCGACGCAAATGTTCCAAAGATTGTGGTCTAACCCCAGCGAAGTTTATTAACGGCCGCGGCCCGCGGATGACATATCACAACTGAATTGGCATATTAATTTTATCGTGATTTGTTGAATTGTGGGTCACGGGGCAACGATAAAAGGTCTGTGTTTTCTTGAGATTCTGTTTGCCTTTGCCGTTCTTCGTAAAGACAGGTACATGCTCTATTAATATCGCATTTAAGTTAGGTCCGCCTTTGGCTTATGATAGACTTCGGGGTCCTATTAATATACTTTTCGCTGTAGAATTTAGAACTTGCACAAGCCTTTTCCTGTTTATAAGAGGTCGAATCGTGTAAACAACTGTTTAGAGAGATTACAAAATGACCAAAAACAACTTGTGAAATATTCCTGATATAATACCGCAGCATAATTTATTTAACAAGTTTCAACGTCTGGGTTAATTAAAAGTTACTGTTATATGACAGCAAAATACTAATGTATTTCCGAGCCGAATAAATTTCAAGGTCGACTGAATTTTAATAACAAGCACTTCAATCTTTATTTTAGCTGATGATATTCCAATTAAAATAACGACTGGTGGTTATGACGTATTGTACAATTAATTCGTATTATTCAAGAGTAGCATAGCTCTAGCCTTAAACAATATGAAAAAAATCATAGAAATATGTCGGAAGTCTTAGTTTATTAAATTAATTATACACATAATTTGGAAGATATCCTATTTATTGTTCGCTATTTGTAAAACAGTCTTCTTGAAATATTTGCATTATTGCGGAAAAGACTCAAAATATGACAGGAAAATTTTCTAGGGCTGTAATTTCCTGCGGGGATATTTTTCCCACCCTGCGACACTCTTCTCCATAGAATCTGAGATTTCTTCAATAGTTTTAAATTATCTTTTCCGAAATATCCTCTCAAAACTGAAGTCGTCGTCTCCATACAATAGCCGTAGAGTTGGGCAATTCTTTTCGACCGTTATCTTACATTATTACGCACAAGCGTGTCACAATATTAATCAATTAGGCAGAAAAAATGGAGTAAATAAAGTCACGTCACATAACACGAGAATTTCATATTTTTTTAAATTGATTTATTAACAGTCGCATCAACTTTTCAGGTCATTAGCGAGTCATTATGAATACTCATATTTGCCTTATCGGGGGACCAATTGATGAGAGTTTCTCTCACGGACACAATCATCCATGCCCTCGCCGGGATTCGAACCCGGGACCTCTGGTGGTGCGTGGCGGTCACGATGACCTCTGCACCACAGGACACCTCCTTTAAACATTTAACGTTGAACGTTTTCAGAATTTGGCCTGCGTTTCATTTAAAGAGACCTTGATTTGTGTGAATTTTCTCTGATTTACCAAGCTAATGACTTTAGCATAAAAAATGTTGTTAAGCGATTCTTGTCGAACTTCGATCCTTGATTTTATACGGCGTTTCATTAGGAAAAGCGGAATTTTGTGTGTGTGTATGTGGGGGGGGGGTTAAGGTTTGATTTATTATTTATTCCATTAGTCCTCGGTCGAGGAAGTAGGATACGTCATAATATAAGATTACAAGAAAAAAATAAAATATTACAATTACAACTTCAAAACATAAACGTTGTACTTTACAAAAAATTATATAATATAATAAATATAAATATACCAATATAACAGTGATTAACATGAAAAAGAAAATAAGTCGGCAGTTGAATTATACAGGACCATAATTGTAAAATAGTACCAGAACTTTATAGGATACCAGAAAACTATTTCATTAAAGAGGATCTAGTTTGTCCTTCCTATCTACAAACTCTTTCATCTTCATTAATTAAGAAACATTTACATCTCTTTATAAATAAATTGTGTATATTTACAGTTTTTATTTCGTCCGGAAGACAATCGTTTAAATTTATCTCGGAATAACGAAAGCTTGATTCAAAAAGGCTTCGGCGATGTTTTGTTGAGTTAGAAAGTAAAATAATCAGTGAAACAGAACATTTAAAAAAGCAGTACATACGTTTCGGTCTTTATTTTCGCCTCTTATCAATAGTGAAAATCAAATTATAACCTTAACGTTAATACACAGTACAATGAACGACCATAAAGAACGAAAGAAACCATAAAAATATATCACAAAATTTATGAATATTAATAATATTCAATAAATTATTCTCCGCGTTTCTGAGTTAATCAAATTATTTTTTCATATAAATTTAAAAATCTTTATTTACAATCACATCTTGATGATTAAAACATTTTTTAATTTCACTCGCGTCACGAAATGTTTGGGAAAACGGGAATTTTTTTTAATAGCAATTAGCGTTAAATAAAATTCAGCGTTGGCGTCTAGAGGTTTTTTTAAAATATGACAATCAGATTTAAAGAAGATAAATTCTTTAACTCTCAAATATACAGACAGCTTTAATTATCCTTTTGACTCAATTAGCCATTATCATCTGTAAGATAAAAACAAGAATATAATTTAAAATATACAATATCAGTTTTATCAATAAATACATTACAAGTGAAATGAGAGATTTTGATTTATAATCAAATTGGTTTTGTTTTATAAATGATAATGGCCGATTAAGACGAAAGGCTAAAATGACATAGAAATATATTGTGATAAAATGTGATATTTATATGCATATAAATAATGATTTAAAAGTCTGGATGTAATAAAAATCTGAATATTATTATTTTAATAATTAATGTAATAAGAATATAATCAAAAAAGATGGCAGAGGATCCAAGTTTGATTTTACAGTATCCAATATACTTATACAGTTTATGTGAAATACTTTTCCTCTTTTTCTTTCTGAAACTTAAAAATAACAATATATTGCCAGTTAATTACAGTGGTTCTTTTAATATTGTAAAGCATTTGTCATTAAATATTAAAGCATTTATATAAATGATGAGAAATTTTGGGTATAAATTTTTTTTAAATTTCCTGCAATTTAAAAAATTGATTTATTTCGTATTCTTTAATTCACGCCTATTTCCATAGATAAAATGTAATTTATGACCTATAATAGACGGTTTGTCAGTTTAAAATAACAACGTTTCGTTACGTATTTCTTCCTTCTTCAGGTTGTGACTTGACTGAAAAGTTAGGTAGTAAAATTAGTGAAACTTGAAATTATAAGCTTGTACTCAGTCTGGCTATGAATGAAACTTTTCGAATAAAAAACGTTTGATACTGAACGTTTCACTGAACTAACTTTTCATTCCAGTCACAGCCTGAAGAAGGTACATGCAGGTTCCGAAACGTTATTATTTTTAACTGAATTTTCTTTAATAAACTGTCTGTTGTAGCTTGCAAACTACATTTTATTTATCTCATTTTATCTTTAGTTGTTCTTAAAAATCAACTGCCCCATTCCCCGTGATAGGAAAATATTATTATCACAGATGTGTAATTTTAGAGAATTTCAGTGCCTTTGTGGACGATACTAATAGTGTTTCAATAAAATTCGAAAAACATGATCCAAGGACATTATAATTTGAAATGCTTTCTTGTGGCGATCTGTGTTTTTCTTAAAAGCGAATTGCTTTATATCGTCATAGTGCAACAAATTTATTGCGAAGCTAAACAGATTTAGTTTAACTGAAATTGTCTAGGTAATAGTTTATGATTCCTCCATTTTTTTTGGGAATAAAGGACGGGAAATCTGAAGTGTCCGTGTTGACAGGTTCATCAGCTCAGGAAATTTCCTCTTTGAGGCCAGGAAACTTTCGTATTGATTGTGTCAAAATGTTATTGCTCGACCGAAGTGAAGATAACTCCTGTAAGAGCCGCGAGACTGTATGTATATTAATTTGGGAGTGGAATGTGACCTTGAGCTAATATATTCAGCAAGGTCTGAATATTTGACTCCCCCTCGAAATTCCGGCGCTTCGCCGGGCAGACTGTCAAGAGTATTTCCAGCTGCTATAAAAAATTACACACAATTATCATAAATACTGGAGCAGACGAGCAGCTGATCTCGAACGCGCACTTTACATTCGCACGAGCTGAGTCTCGTCAGGTTAACACGAAATCGGATAAACAATTATATTAAACCGCGAAAAAAAATGCAGTAGGGTTGTTTACGTTACCTTGTGACGGGGTTCATTGTAAGACACCCTGATTAAATTGGAAACGTAATTGAAACAAAGCCAAGTATTAACTGTGAGTACTAAGGCTTAGAATGCTTACAATAAATTTAAGTAAAATAGAACTAAATTATTAATTATTTTCTCCTGTCACTGATATAAATCACACTTGTCACGTTTGATATTCAACTACTATTGTAATAAATATTTTTTCTATTCATATGTCTTACATTTGTATTCTTCTCCATTGTACCTTCCGTCGTCTTGATTATTAATTGTCCCTCTGATTTTCTTAGATTTTTCCAGGGATTTTATTCTGTATTTTACCCGTCCATTCTATCAACACAGCCATATTTCTTTTCGCTGTTTTATATGCCTTATAATTTTTTTTACCTTCAGGCTTTCCTACCGTCCATTTCCCATTTGCAGTTCTTTCCGCCACTATGATTCTATATTATTAATAATGGTTACAGCCTTAGTGATCATTTTTCCATCTTCGGTGAACTTTCCAATCGTCCAAGTTATTGACGGAGTTACTTGCCACTCTCACCGGTATTGCGAACTGTTGGCTGATTGTTACGATTTAGACTGCAAGAAATGCGTCACCTCAGAAGTCGTTAACCTTTAGGTTGATTTTCTAACGGAAGCGGAGGGCTGAATGACTTTCTAAACACGTTTGTTGCCGAGTGGTGAGGTGTTTTCCATCCGGATGTGAGCGGCGTCATAGGACCATGACGTCAAGATGACGAGGTCTACACGCCCGTGTAATTAACTTAAACGATCGTCTTCAATTTTATTTTTTCGGTCGTCCATCTACTAGTCCAAGTCATCGGTCTGTGCAGTTATTCATAACACAATATTTACTGGTACCCCCAATGATCTGATTTATTTTCTTCAACGGCCGTTTACGTTTCTAAGACGAGTTGAACAACAGTTAAAAGTTCAAGCAACTTACCATACCTACAGTCTCCAAAATATTTTCACTCAATTTAATTTCACTGACGCTACATTTTACATATCAAAACCGTCCGTCTTTTCAACTGTCTATATCTTGCAATAATAATCAGATACCGAATTTAAGGATCAACTTTTCACGTATTACAAAATAAAGAAATATTTACTGTTTATGGATAGGAAAAAGTTTAAAGCCTGTTTGATCCATTCAGTGCCTACAAAATAGTTGGAAATACAGAATTCTCACCAAGTTCGAAACAGAACAGCCTCATAATAAACAGATCTACTTGCGGCAGGAATTTGCAAAAGGAAAAAAAAAAATATCTGGGCGTTCTGGAACGTCGGATGGAAATTCTGAGCTTATCCGAGTTAGGAAAAAACAACAAAACAGGACGACCCGTGATCTTGTAATCCCGCTACCAGCGGAATGGAGTGTTCATTACATTAATTAGTTCTATTATTCCTCGCCTGAGAAGCTAGAGTAACGGAAAAGCGGCAAAAATTAATAACATAAATAGGAAAATACATAAATAAGACATGCTGGAACATAGATAAATAGTAGAATACAAAATTTGAAGGACACATACATTTAAATTTCATAAATGAGAACATTTGCGGTACCAAAAAAAATGAAACTGATAAAGTCAGTAATTCAGCGCATTATAAAAATAAATTCCGAATAGCGTCAGAAAAATTACATGTAAATTATAGATAAAATTTAATTTTTGAATCTACGTCGATTTTTAATTATTATATCAACTAAAATATAGTTTATGACCAATAAAAAGGCACTTAATATAAAAACTTCCGTTTCGATACATACTTGTTCCTTCTTCAGGTTGTGACGTGACCGAACAGTTAAGTAGTAAAATTAGTTAGACTTTAACTTATAAACGTTAACAAGTTTTCTTCACAGCCAGACCGAGTGAACGTTTACAATTTCAAGTTTCACTGATTTTACTGCATAATTTAACAGCTAAGAAACAATCTGAAGAAGGTACCGAAACGTTATTATTTTAAACTGATTTTTTTAAAAAAATGAACTGTCTGTAATTGCAATCTGTAGATAAAATGCCACTATTTGTAAGATAAAATAAACTTCTGAAGAAACAAAAAGTCTCACAAATAAAATAATAATTTGACTCAAATTATTACGATGAACAAATCCAAAATGTTCCGGCTTTCAGCTGATCTGATCTCTGCCACTGAAATTTTTAAGATTATTCTTTTCGTCTTGTTCGACAACCAGGATGAACATGAAATAAATGTATGAGACATACAAACCAAAAAAAAATTGTGAAATATTTAAAATAAATAATAAACCAGAAAACTTTCTAGGGAACTGATATGCGTTTGATTTTGATCGTTTTACGAATTAAATTAGAATAATTTCTAAAATGTTTCCAGGAGAAATGCAATTAAATAATTGTATTCATTAATTCACAAATTAAGATTACATAGATTTTTTTTTAATATTTAGGTATTTTTAACGCAGACGCCGATTTCCTCTCCGTAAGAAACTCCACTAACGTGTAGTTAATTAAAAAATATTTTAATTCGTAAATTAAAATAATTATAATTATCTTATAAAATTAGGAAAATAAAAAATTTAATTTACAGTGAATAACTAAACCTTAAATCATATATCTGTTTCCTAACTTATGTGTGGAAACAATGGAAGTCAGAAATTATCAGTCGTAAAGTGATAATGGTGTCGCTATTGTTCCTTCCATTTAGTTTCACTTAATGATTACATTAGAAATAGGTCAGCTCAAAGAATTATTAAATACATGGATAGCAAAACTTAATTAAAACACATAATAAAATACACAAATCAGAGATTGAACACACACAAAGGGAAAAACAGCAAATATAAACAGATGACAAACAGACATAAAAGAAAATACAAAAAGAAAATAAATATTATAACGAATGGTAGATTTGAAAAAGTAATTAAAGTAGATCTATACATAAATGAGAAGGGGAGAGAATGTTGAATGGAGGCACTCGGACTGAAATTTAACAAGATAAATGCAATGGAAGCATTCTAAATGATTAATTAATACTTGATTTTTTTTACGTGTCTGTAACTTTTACTCTTCTACTTAAATGTATTGTTAAATATCATCTAGGAACGTTTATGAGCCAGTTTCACAGACTTCGTGTTTTCCTCCAGATCTCTGCAAAGAGATTCTAATTGCTGGTTTTTTATTACGATCCATATAAAACCGTAGTCTGATGTAGGACGCACGAAAGTTTTATTGGTTGATTCGCGTGTTTCCCTTTGCTTACAACATGTAGTTTTTTATGTCGAAATTTTACGTGTAGGAGGGGAAGAACGAAGAGCTCGTTGTCGGAAATTATGGGACTGGTCCCGGTCGTATTAGTTCTTTCCTAAGAATCGTTCTATTAATATCAGGTTTGGATTATTTTTTCGTTGAATTTCAGTTATTTTTAAGTTAAATTAAAGGGCCATTATAACAGACATCTTAAAATATTTTATTCAACTCTACGACGTTTCTGAGAATTTTTGTAATTTCAGCAGGTTGTTTACGTTATGTTTCTACGATAACAGAATTGTTTATTTCAAATCACAAACATTTATTTAATAGGAAAAATAATAATATTCTTCTATATTAATTGCCAATAGTGATTTGCAGGTTAAAAATTAAAATTACAAAAAATTTCAAAATAAAAAAATTTGTTTCATAATTTATTTATTATTAAATTGAAAGAATTTTGAAAATTTATGATTTGTTTTAAATATTATATTTATTTACATTTTTTCTTTACAACATTTAAGATACAAGAACATTTTTAATTTTCCTGCTAGATATTTTTTTAAAAACAAAAAAATATTATATATAAATTTATGGTTTTAAATATTTGTTCTTTACACCACTTATGACATTTAAGATGAAAGAATATTGTTGTTTCTCCTATTATATAAATGTATGAGAAGAAAAAATGTTATTCAAATTTGTGACATATAATATTATATTGTTTGTTCTTTACAATACTTATGAAAAAAACCTGTTGCCGTAGAAATATTACACAAACAACCTGAAGATAATACAAAAATGTACAGAAACGACGATGAGTTGAATAAAATATTTTAATTTAATAAAGAAAAGACGTAAAGTAAAATATTAATAATAAAAATTTTAAACTTCCCCTTTGTAAAACGCAGACTATATTTTCATTGTAAACTTGTATATATGTGGAGAGAGGAGTTTGAAAGCAACGTTTTGAAACGTTGAGCCCCGAGCGATTTAACTAAAGAACCTAAGACAAATTTTGATAATAGTATTAACTAATGTAATCCTTAACACACTATTCATATAAAAAGAACGTCTTTGCTCAAACGAAAGTAACGAGTAATTTAATAATCATATCGTAGGCCCTTATAAATGAAAGTATCAGTAATTTATCTCTGTATCATTATTTTTGTGTTAGTTCAGGTTAACAGCAATATTAATTTGATGTTATGATATAGAATATGACTGTTATTTATATAATACAAAATATTTAATAAAACCCCTGATTATCATCTTATAATGAATAAAATAGACTATTTTTATGTTTGTTTGTGTGTCCCGCATTCAAATCTACAACCGTAGAGAAAATTTAACCAAATTCCGAACACGTGTTCCTTTCGAACCGGAAACAAACACCGTGGGGGTAAGATACGCCTACCGCACACAGGGGCAAAGGTGTACATTATGAACCCCTTTTGACATGGGAGGGGAGCATCTTTAGGGGTGGGAGTGGAACAGCGTTTCATGAAAATTATGCAGAAACCGCCGGGATTCCCGTCAAATCCGGGGTTGGGGATGTCGATGTGTTTAAGAATGACAACCCGAACACACAGCTAATTTAAAATAAAACTCATTAGTATTTACAGCATTTATATATGATGGGGCTGTCTCTTTAGGTAGAACCTAAAATTTTAATTTACAATACTGATTTTATTCAAGTTATTTTTTAACTTTTTATTAAATGTGTTGCATATAAAATTTAATTCTAATTTCCATATTCCGAGTTTTAATTTTGATTCTTTGATACATACCTCTATTGTAATTTTTTTTCCTGTAAGCAACTGGGTCTGAATTCTTCAAAATTACAATTGCATATTTAAATTTCAGGTTTTATCCTATAAATTGTAACAATACAAAGTACGTCGTTCAGTAGAATAAAATGTTTTAAAATATCTGTTACAATAGGCGTTTACCATTATCTTATTATTAAAAAAAACACGTCAAGTAAAATATTATTTTATTTATTTCCTTGGAAATGTTGACAGCGGTGGTTCGCAAAAAACATCATCATAGTTCGATTTATTTTCCATTTAAAAATATCTTAAAGCAACTGTAGTACATAATCGCCAAGCTTATTAAAGAATCAAAAATATGTGACTTTCTCCAGAAGTAACAAAATTAAATAAGTACAGAGGATTATTATTATTTATTAATTCGTAGCAGGCCTTGTTTATGAATCGAAATAAAATTGTGAATGTTATTTATAACGCTATAGCTCTGATACACACGTATCTAGGTCAACGCTCCTCATGCGCTAAGTAACTTTAGAAACGACGGTAACACAAACATCTGGTCAGACTTTTAGGTAAATATAAATTTAAACAGCCTCCATTCGTCCATTTCAAAATATAAAACCAATTTTTACATATATTCGGAAAAACGGAAAGAGAAGGTTAATATTATTTAAACGCAATGAGGATTGTAATATAAATAAAATTCACATATGTAAACAAAATTTTTAATTTATGACAAATACGTTAAGACTATAAAGCAGAAAACGCCTTACACAAAGAAGAAAATAGATAAGTTACTCTTCTACAAGTCATTGAGATATTTTAAATAAATAACATACCCAATTATATAAGAAAAATTAAGTATAATCTAGATTACAGACACACAACTCAACGTTTCAACCCCTCTTTGTGACCTCATCAGATGAAAAATTAATAAAATTTTACATGTTTGTTTCCTTCATTTGGATTCTATAACTTAAATAAACATATTTAATGTAGTATAAGAAATATTTACAATTGATACAATAAATTATTTATAATGATATCGATCGTACGTTTATATTATAATAAGAGCAATATGGCGTGCTTGGATAAACATATAAACACATTAGTTGCCTCAGTTATAGACCGATGGTATCCCAAAAAGTACACAATTTAAATTTGATAAAATAGATAAATTACAAAATACATTAGGAATGTTTGAAATTACCGTTTGTTTTTTTAACAATTATTACAATGAATTTGCCAATATATATATATATTAATTTAAAATTAGAAATTGTATTCAAATAAAAACAAAATTGTGATATAACAATGAATTTGACAATCTAAATTACTTTTATTAAATTCATTGCTTTTTGTTTGCGATATTGATTAAACTTCATTCTGACTTATTGGCTATTTTATTTATTTAGCTATAATAAAATCTCAGATGAATATCCAATTGAGATATTTCATTTTTATGGTTACGCAAGGAAATTATTTTTTCTGTTTTAAGGTAAATACAGATCCCATATTTTCGGCAAGATTATATATTAGGAATCGGTTATGACTTATATGGGACAGATTTATCCCTGTATTGATTGAATCTTACTTCTCGTTGGTGCTTGATTGTAAAAATGTTTTCCAGCAGAGCGCCATTTCCGATTCGGGCAACTACCAATTTTTAACATGAATATGTTTTTGGTCTGACGGCAATCGGGGAAGACCGTCACGATTTCAACTCTGGACGCGACATCTGTTGAGATGAGTGGGAACTTGTGCGTCGCGGAGAGGTCGTGAACTACGCCTGTACATATTTTTCAGTTTTTCCTACCACAATTTTTTTACTCTAGTATGACCAATGAAGTCCGTCTCAGGTTGCAGACTGGTGAAAAAAAATTTCAAGTATATACATAACCGTATCCCTAAATAAAGCTATTCAACAATCATGTTTCTAACTCAATTGGCACAGTCAAAACGTTTTTCATGTTTCCTCATTTTCTTCAGGGATAAACATCACCTCTTTCCGATTTTAGCCATTCTGTGCTACTTTGGAGTACGCTGAGTGCTAATTGTTTTATATCTTCAGTTGACACGAACCTCTCTTCGAGGAAAATAAAAGTCCTATGAGGAAAATCCTGCTTCCATTAAATTTCTCATAACGATTTTACTTTCCCAGAAGGTGCACGATGAGTTACTACTAAACGGAAAGTGAAACCAAAAAAGAAAAAACAAAGATACGAACTATATTGAAACGAATTTCCTTTATAACGTGAATAAGAAGCCATCTACCGGCAATGGCAATTATTTATCATCATTGCGTTTGAGATACAAAATGATCAGTGTATTTTTGCAACACCACGGTCTTGTTTCGTTTCTATACTCGTGTTAGAAGACTCGGACTCGAAGAATCCACAAAAATTAATTTTTTATGTCGTCTTATATGAACGCATGTGAATGAAACCAACTTGCACGAGAATACTGTTTGTGAAATCCCTAAGAGCAATAAAATTATGTAACATAATACAGTGTAATATATAAAGGGTTTTATTCATTTAAATTTATTATTGGGATTAATAAATTATTAAAAAACATATTCATTATAATTTCTAAACGTCAATTCTGTAATAATTAAATTTTTACACGAATAAGGAGTATTTTAAGAATACTTTTTTTTCACAAGGGATTGTGCGCAGCTATTGAGATTCAGAACGCTGTAGGTAATTGTGTTTCGTTGTTTCCCTCATCGGGGATCCGAAGAGAAAACGAAAGTGCTCCCTCCGGCTTCAGTTCTTCATTTAGTTGCGACCAAAAAAACCTCCTTTTGTTTTCCAAAGACATGTACTTATTTAATTTAAATATATTGAATTCAAATTATTCTGATTTTATTGGCTGATTTCTTTACGTTATTTATACTTAACGGCAGATTAATACCAATGCCACTGATTGTAATGCTATAATATATGCTAATATATAGAGTATTATCTTTAATGAGTGTTCTGCTTGGTTCAGCAAATATTTGACGCTTTCCCAATTTTATTCAGGTACACAGATCGCATATAATATAGGACAAGCTCGCTCACCATCAAAAATACTTACCATTAACTAATTTTCTCTCTGACTCATCCATTTCTTCTGGTCCCCTCACGTTCATCACCACATCTGGATTGACTGGAACAACAAACACCTTTACTGCTTCTTACTAGTGGATTCAAAGTGAGTAATTCTGTCGATTTCTACGAGCCTTGTCAAAACACATTCCTGATCACAAACTCGTATTTATAAAATTTGGAAAACTGTGAAGAGCTCCTTCGAATTGAATGAAGTTTAATGAACAAACGACCTGTGTAGATACAAATAATCGAATTAAATTACAAATGAAAAAGAACAATATTACGTGTCAAAAATCTGTATTTGATGAAGTCACCACGCGCTGCAATTCGACGTGGCATGGAATCATTTTTTGGGCCTGAGGAAGAGAATTGCTCTGCGAGAGAAGAGGGCATGGATTCTGAACGGGGAAGCATCTCTGGTCATCGTGAATCGTGAAGGACGGTGGTTCCCTTATCGTGTAATAGCAGAGCGTAACAGCAGCCCAGTGGTGCTGGTTTGGAAGCTGATGGCTCAAGAGAACCGGGAGTGGACGCCGAATGGTAACGTCATCACGGCATGAAAGGCACCTGGTCCACACGGCGATGACGGACCACTCAGCTTCATCTCAGCAGTTGGCAGAACGTTGGTGCCCTGCTACAATATTATCATAGTGTGAATCACATGATTTCCCTGACGAAAAACCATCAACGCCTGTGCGTGGACATAGCGACTGGCGTGCATATTGGCAACAATGGATTTACCTGATGAATCTCGCTTTCATTTGGGGGGTACAGTGATGGTCGATTCCGTGCACGACGCAATACAGGTGAGAGCCACCTTTCGGTACGTCATGGTGAACGAACCTGCACCGTTTTACGGACGGGGGTGCGCATCATGGACGATCTCAGTTGCTGCGAGTTTTGAGCAACAGGTTCATCAGCGAAGTGCTGGAGCCCGAAGTCGTTCCCTTCCTTCAAGGCATTCCTGGACATTTCCCGCCCACATATTGCTAGGAATTTTCGTGACTTGTTTCAGCACAACAGATACAGATTCTTCCTCGGTCTGCCTATTCGCCGGAGACGTCGCCCGTTGATCATTTGTGGGATATCGTTGGTCATCGTCCCACTCGTGATTCTCGTTCCTCAGCTACTACAGATGATCTTTGGGTTCGCATACAAGAAATCTTGAATGCTCCCACTCAGAAACATTAAAATCTGTTTGAGTCCATGCCATGTAGTATAGGAGCGCGTGGTGGCTTCACTAAATACTGATTTTTGGCATATAATATTGTTTTTTCCCTTTATCGTTTAATTGTATCAACACAGGTCACATCAAATGTAATTCACTTCTGAGTTGTTGCTACTTCTACAAACATAAGTTAATTTTCCAGACCGAATAAATCAATTTTCGGGTCATGCCCTGATTAAATAATATCTGAAGCATACTTTTCTCTTATTTCCCTAAAATTAATCGACTACCATCACGAGAGAAAATGTTCCCGAAAAAATTTATTTTTGCTTTTTTAATTTGTATAGCTTCTTAAATGATCTACGTTAAGCTCTGAGCATCTTGGAAGAAAAATATATATTTTAGAATGCTCTGTCATCACTTTCGATATTTCAGACGGTACTTAGTATAAGTAAATAATATTTTTATTGCATTACTGTCTGGATTTTCTTTGTCATACTATGTAAATTAACCGTTTAATTGAAATTGACATCCGGAACACTGATAATTACGTCGAAATCTAAATCCTTCAAATCCCAACGCTTTATTTTGATTTTTCATTTCTCGGTTTTTCCTTCCCTTCTCTGCCCTTACGAAATTGCACTCATATTTTCGTCCCTCGTCGAATTGCGTTGACGGGCTAACATTATGAGTGGATGTAGGGAAACGGAGTCAGGTCCCGAAACAAAGGCCTGAGTTTGCGTCATCACATAATCACTTGACTCTTCTGGGAAAACGTTCACAGTGCGTCAGCTCTCCTCCCAGATCACCGACTGAATTAATTAACAGAAACTAACAACCGTGACGTTTCAATGACTAGCTGCGCCAAATTCTTCAAGTGAAACTTTCCGTCACGTGTAGCGTTCCCGACAGTTCCCCGACCAAACACGTTCTGTGCAAACACGAAAATCAGAGAATCTAGATTTTAAATTCAAGTGGAATCAGATTAATTACCAATGTACGAAATTCTCAACATGAAATAGTTCAAAATACGTTTCCAAAACACGAAAAAAAACTAATTTCAAATAAATAACCTATAATTATTGTTCTTCAGGATAAATTATTGACTTTTCTTTTTTTAGAACGCTACATTTTTAACAAGGACCTCAAAGAAGACGATCAATTTATTTTTAAAATATCGTTAGGGTTATTTGAGTCTGTTAAAAGTCAAAAAAAGTTTATATCTCATAATGGATCATTAAAAACACAAGTAATTAAATTCACGCAGGAGGAATATTATTAAGCATTAAACAAAAGTAGCTTGAAGTTTCTTTCCGTTCAACTCTAGATTCTGGAGCCATACTGAAACACTGAATTCTTATTAATCATATCAAGACAAATAATATTGTATAAAAACTGTAAATAAGGCATTATTGCCGAAATATTAATAAAAAACTGAATGTTTTGTTTTATAAATTGTAAATAATATTTAAATTCAACAATACTCATATTAGTTGTAAATTTAATTATGTAGGATTATAGAACGACAGGTAACTATATTAATGTAAATATTTAATTTAACGAATAAATATGACAAGAAAGAAGGTCGAAAGATCATTTGTTAAAATGATGTTCTAATATAAAATATATTGTTTTTTTCCCCTTAATAATTACATATATTTTAAACTGAATAAGGGCAGCGTCAGAAACATTATTGCCCGATACCGTTGAATTAATAACTACTAATAAACAAGGAACATCCAAAGACCTGCAGAAAAAAATTACAAAATTTATTCATGCAGAGAAGGATTTACAAAACTAGAGCGTACCTATCGAAGCTCTTATGGAAACAAAATGTTGTGGTTTGTAAATGAAAATGTGGTTGTAATGCATTAATCGAATTAAACGTCCGAGGAAATTGTTTTAATATAGAAATATTATTTTTTTCCTGAGGTTTTGCGAAGTATCTCCGATGTGTCGTGGCAAAAAATACGAGAGTCGTTCGGCGGTTAAGTGATTCTGCATTCCAGAGCAAGGAGTTCGACAAAAGAGGACACCAGATGGCGGGAAAAACAGTTTTGAGGATCTCAGACTTTTGGATCACTGAATACAACGAATTGAGAGGATAAACGAGATTTAACCGACAGGAGAGGAGAATAAATTGGTGAGTTAAACAAACGTCAGGTAGAGGTGGAGAGTGAGTAGAGCAGAGAAAAAGTCGAGAAACAGGTAGTGGAATATTTTTTAGCTGAAAATGGAGAGTGCAAAAATTGCTTAATTTTAGAACTGGAACAAGGAAAACGCAGGACGGACCCGATAACCATGTCCCTGCACGACAATGCTCGACCCTCAACGCCGAGATACGGTTTCGTAGTAACTATCGCCAAATTAAATACATACTTGTGTGTTTTTAAAAGGAAATTTGTCAGTACATGTAACTCAGACGCCCATAGATACGCGGATGAAAAGAGTTCCCAATTTATATAAACCTCTGAGATGTTTGAATAGTATATTAACTTAAATGTGCACAAAATATTTGTTCCAAACTCACAAAGTAATTTTATGCAACGAATTGTTACGGCCAAAATATGAATGTATATTTTTAATTTTATATTTATATTTACGCGACACTTAAATTCGGTAAAAAAAATAAGTGCGCCATAAAGATTATTGTAATTAATGTTCAGAACAGTTTAATAGATAGCCTCAAGAAGTATGATGTAGCTGTAAGCTAGACAAAAATTTGTAACGGGAGGTAAAGAAAAACTCTATAATCCACGGTTTTAACTAATATCGCATTGTAAGAATCACAAACAAATATTATAAATACTAAAACAAAATATTTCCAAGGAATATGTTAAAAAAAATTTTAAGTAAACAAATAATACTTACTGATGGGATTTACTGAAATTATGAACGAAAATTTTTTAAATAACACTTCTCAAAATAAGTATAATTTCCCGTCGTCTATAAATAGCACGATTAAATATTATTTATGTTGGCTAAAAATTAGGATTATTATTCAATTTTTTAACCTACTTTTTTCCTTTTTACGTCTTCATTGATTTCCAATTGCATTTATTCCTCTGTAGGAATGAAATCCTAATTCTAATCTTATCTTAAAAGCTAATTTGTTATAAAGTCAAAATTAATTTTTTTATTACAACCGATATTAACAGACATCACTTACGATTGAAAAATTTTTCATACTGTTAATCTCGCATCCATGGTAATTATTTTTCAAATTCTGTGACTGTGAAACAATTCCATAGCTCAAGACGGAACTTTACACAAATCTCTTTCTTGCCAAAAAAAAATCTGCCCTAATAAGCGAAATACGTTTATTTTTTTAACTTAAAAAAATTTGGACCCCATTATCTGCTGGTTTCAGAATGTGTTTAACGTCTATGCGCTTTTTTAGGAGTTGTTAAAAGCTGAATAAAGGGATGTTTATAATATAGGGACCCTTCTTAGTCGAGCTTTGAGTCCCTGATATCTGAAAGCCATCGAGCGAGGTCAAGCCTTCCCAATTCCTCTTCTGGAGCTATCTAATCACTTAGGCCTACGAGGTGACGTCCATTTCTCTTACAATGCTGATTATATTCTATTTATATCATTCAGATTAACTTAAGAAATTCATTATCGCCACCGTAGATCACAACTGGAAGAAATCTACAAGACACATCGTCTGTAAAGGTTCACACACAGCAATCAGTTTAAATAAAAATAAATATCTAGACCGTTTCTCATAGAGTCATTTGCAGATAACTAAACGAAATAAAATAATGTATCCTCAATTAGATTTCTGTCAAAATTACAGCGGTGACATTCATTAATTCGTGTTTAGAGAATTAGAAGAAACCGTTTCAGCAATCACAGTAGAATATTCAGGTTACGAAACATACTACAGTACAATACTCTAGAACATTAGAATAACATTTCACGATTCTTCTCGTGCTTCAAAATCTTACTAAGCGACTCTTTGTACTTGAAACTGAAGAAAAATCAGAAGAATTTTAATTAAAAAAATAACTCACGTGTTTTAGCATATAAGAGAGTTATTCTCTTACACGCAAAGCAACGACTGGAAAATTAATCAGGACCACGGTTCTAATTTATGAGTTTCTAAAAGAAATTGGTTTGATTTAATGATAAATAAACATTATAATGACATCAGATTACTCGGAAAAGAGAGAGAAATATTGTGCCTTCTAATCAATAACAGTACTGTTTTTGCTTAAGTCGAAGCAATCATCATATATGACATACGAGGGTGAATCAAATATAAACAAGACTTATTTTTTTAAATATTTATTTTGATTTTAAACGCACAAACAATCATAGTTTATTTTTCTACATAATCTCCTGATTTATAAACACATTTTTCCCAGCGTATAGGTAATTTTTTAATTCCTTCCACGTAAAAAGAGTCAGGTCGTGTTTGTAGCCAATTGCGCACATATGCTTCAACCTCATTATCGCTGTGGAATTTTTGCCCTCCCAAAGCTTCCTTGAGAGGACCAAAGACATGGAAGTCGCAGGGAGATAGGTCTGGACTGTATGGAGAGTGTTCCAGTGTCTCCCAACCCAGTTGCTCCAATTTTTGTACGGTCAGGGCTGCTGTATGGGGGCGAGCATTGTCATGGAGGAGAATCACTTTTCTCATCGGAAGGTCTCGTCTTTTGCGGCGATATGCAAGTCTGACCTCAGTCAAAATTTGGCAGTAGGATGCCGCATTAATTGTTCTGCGCTCATGCAAAAAATCAAGGTGCAGCAGGCCACGCTGGTAAAAAAAACGGTAGCCAAAACCTTGCCAGCCGATAATCGTGACTTGGCTTTCACTGGTCCGGTTTCTCCTTTCTTCCTCCACTCCATACTCGCTTGTTTCGACTCAGGGGTGTAGTGATGCACCCACGTTTCATCACAGGTGACAATGTGAGAAAGAAATGGGTCTCCTTCTTCCCGAAATCGTGCAAGAAGACGCTCACACACTTGAAAACGATTCAGTTTCTGGTCAACTGTGAGAAGGCGAGGAACCCACCTGGCACACACCTTGCGATACCCTAGCTCCTCTGAGAGTATAGAGTAAGTGCTCCCATAACTTATTCCAACCTCAATTGCAATATCCGAAGTTGTTAGACGCCTATCACCTTCAACAAGTTGACGAACACTGTCGATGTTGCCCGCTGTAATGCTGGTGCGGGGTCTGCGGTCATGGCTCTCATTTTCAACACGTTCACGGCTCTCCACGAACTGTTTATGCCAAGAAAACACTCTAGCTCGCGACAGCGTCTCTTCCCCGAACTATGCAGTCAATCTTCTCAAGATTTCGGCCGGTTTTACATCTTCTGCAGCTAAAAACTTGAAAACAATACGTTGCGCAATAGAGGGAGGTACCTCCTGCTCGGACATCGTAACGATGGACACTGAGCGAGTCTATGATGATGAGTCACGTGCTTCCCCCACTCCTGACAAACCAACCTAACAGCCAATAACAGCGGAACGTTCTTCTATCACTATTGCGCGCGCAGGTCCAAAAGTCTCGTTTATATTTGATTCACCCTCGTATAAACGATCTTATTACAAGAAAATATAAATTATTCTGTTCCCAAATAACTATTAATATGTTATATGAATCGTTGGTGAAACCAATATTAATATTTGCATCTATAGTTTTGGTCACCCTTCGCCAATAAACTTATCAAGGAAATATAAAGTGTATAACAATCATTATAGAATAAATTTTCCGGACTCATTTACGATCCATAATTATGCAAACAATGCTGCGGCGTTGAAAAAAACCATACATGGAATCTGAACATTGCTCCAAAGATTATCAAGATTATGTTGATTTAATTGAAAAAATTAATTTGGTGGATTTTTAAAATTATCTATTGACAGTCGCATTATAATGTGAGGCGATTGGAATTTTATCTTCGTCAGGGCAGTAATTCACGGTAAATTCTGACTCAGACACAAACATCCAAGCCTTCGCCGGGATTCGAACCCGGAATCGCTGTGACGCGAGGCAGTCACGCTGACCCCTACACCACAGAATTGTATTGAAATATGTTTGCTGTCGTCATTACAACAGCAAATTCTGCTTTTTAAACAATCTCACAATGATTCCGATATTGATTTATTTGTAGCAAATTTTCTGAATCATTAATGCTGGTTGTAGATAAGATTTTAATTTACTAATGATGATACAAATAATATTTGATTATATATTATAAAAGAAATTTTTTTTAAAAATATACATAAATATTTGCAACTGTTTTATTAATATAAAATGGACAGTGGTCCGTAAATTAAAACTTCTTAATGAATAAAAATGATAGCTAATTCAGACTATGGCTATTTTTGTTATTCATTATTTTCAATCTGACGTAATTTTTTTCATTTTAAAACTTCTTAAAGTATTATGAAATTTTGGTTACGTTTCATCAACTTTATTGTGTAAAGAGTCGATCTTCAAGAAGGGGTTTCGCCTACTGACGCATCAAATTACAGACCCATTTCCCTACCTCCGATATCTTCAAAAATACTAGAAAGGATTCTACACAAACAGTTACTTGAATTCTTGACTAAGTATAAAGTAATTACTGCCGCACAACACGGCTTCGTCAAACAAAAATCCACGAGCACCGCTATGTACGCGTTCATTCAAAGTATACAAAATTACTTTGTTGAAAAACTGAAAGTAGCCGGAATTTTTGCTGATCTTTCGAAGGCATTTGATCTCGTAGATCACAGCATACTCCTCCAAAAATTAGAATATTATGGGATCAGAGGCAACGCTTTGGCATTCATCGAATCTTATCTCAACAATCGTAAACAGAAGGTTAGTTTAATAAAACAAAGCTGGTGAGGTGCAGTTGTCAGGCATTGCTTGTGGCGTGCCTCAGGGCTCAATATTAGGTCCACTGCTTTTTATTTTGTATATTAATGATCTTCCAGAATTTATGGAACCTATAAAATCTGTCTTATACGCAGATGACACTAATTTGTTAATTACGGACATTGATTTAAATAACCTCAATGCGAAGATTGAGACTGCATCCAGAAACCTAAATACTTGGTACGCCGCCAATAAATTAACACTGAATGAACTGAAAACTAAGTTAGTTCGTTTTACAACAGAAACCAACAACATCGTAACTGATAAGTTCTCAGATCATGCGATTTTCCTCGGCTTGCAGGTCGACAGTAAATTAAATTGGAACTTGCACATTAATCGCCTCGTGCGCAAACTTAGTTCTGTTTGTTACTCATTGAGACTATTGATGCAACAAGTTGATACCAAAACTGCTTCACTAGTCTATTTTGCCTGCTTTCATTCACATGTGTGTTACGGTGTTGCCAACTGGGGCAATTGTTCGCGTAGTGTGGATGTTTTCAAACTGCAAAAACGAGCCATTAGAATGATATCAGGTTGAGATGCTAGAGAAAGCTGCAGACTTCATATTCTGCCTCTACCTAGCGCTTACATATTAGAAGTACTAAAATTTGTTAAACGCAACATGAACCTTTTTGCAAGTAACGGGGACAATCATGGAGGAACCGTTCAGTTGTCAGTCTCAGTCTCTACGAGTCTAGCGTTCATTATTCCGGTATCGCACTATTTAACAGCCTTCCTCAACATGTAAACAACATCAACAACTACAACTCATTCGTCAAGGAGTGTAAAACTTTCCTTGTAAATGAAACTTATTACTCCGATCACGAATTTTTGAATCGGCCTCACATTCGCTGAACTGCCTTGCCTACAAAATTTCCAGATATGCTACAAATATGTAAATAGTTTGTCCAGTTTTCCCCCTTTGGTTCTGTTTTCCTGCCTCTGCTTTCTGTTTTAGTAAATATCCGTGACGACATCCCTCCGTTCCTAGCGACAGGGGATGAATACCAGGAAGTCTCGTGTGCGTGTTTCCTAATGAAAGTGTGTATGAATGTGATGGCTAGACAAATGTGAACAGATATGAATTTTTTTGGGGTAATTTATTAATTATTACTATTAATGTTAATTCATTTTATATGTAATTTATCTATTGTACATTTATGACGAATCCTATTTCCTCATTACAGGGCTAATGGTGAATAAATCTATCTACTATAATATATTACTGACAATTCGGGTATTGCTCTTCTGCTTCAGAAAAAGCAACGGTGTATGTTGGTATGGCGTCTTAATATTAAAATAGTAAAATAGTCCCCATACGCGTATATAGTGGTTATCCGCATTCGTTAAATAAATCAAACTCATCTACAGAAATAAATCAATTAAATGTCGTGTGAGTTTTAAAAAAATTGAATTGTTTCTATATATTGTACTAATCAGTAAAAAAAGCCCTTAATTTGCGCCACGTTGTGGAAGCCTAAATGTAATAATCAACAATGAGGCGTTATTTAAATGAAATAATCAACAAGAATTTAAAACATATATTTATTTATTTCCACTTTGTTGCTTTAACTGACAAACAATTACAATTTAAAACTTTAGATCTCAGGGTCTCTACTGGGTTTGATAATGGACACAACAAGCTGTTTCAAAAAACTAATTAACACACAGTTTATAATTCACCTAGAAAATATGTCGATAGGAAAAAATTAAACGAAAAGAAATTAACTCTGATTGACAATTAAAATAGAACTAAATCTGACTTCTATCCTTTAATTACGTTTACATAAATCATTATTTTTGTATTTTGTTACTTACATCTGTCCAGCTGGTTCCAGCATTCCCTTTTGTTTTCGGGAGTACACTATTGCAAAATTTTTACACTGATTCTAATATCGGCTCACAGATTTTACACTCTTTAAGTCAACCTTGATAGGCTCCCAAGAACTCGGATGATCCTCTTTTTTGTCAGCTATCTGGTGACCGCTTGCCTTATATGAATCCTGTGATTCAAAGATATGCTAGTCTTTTTACCGCATGGGACTTAAACTCCAACTTTACTATTCCTGGCTGGCTACAGCTTTTACTTAGCAATATTTACGATTTAAATGTTTCCGTGAATATTTTTACTTTGTCTTAAACTCACAATTTTGTTTAATAGTACTTTAAACAACAGCTGGTCCCAGCTCTAGGCTCATTTGTTCCGTCCTCCGAAATGTCCCGTCACCAACTGAACTATCGTAGTCTCGAGTTTTAGCGCGCATACACCATTTTTGACTTTCCGACAAAGTAACAGAGCTACGCTCCATTGTCGCTTTGGAAGCTCCTGCCGCTACAATTAAATTTTATGTCCAAACAATTAATGTCCTAATTAATTGACATTACAATATATATATATATATACGGTTGTGTATTTAAACTTATTTTATTGTTTATACAGTATCGATGAATTAAATCCTTAGTACATGACGTAAGACATTTGTTCCCACGACCAGTGTGAGTTGATCTGACGGCGTGTTGTGAAACACGTGACAAACTTTGTGGTAACGAAGTACGCAGTGTTAATAATTTTTTTTAAATATTTTCATAACATATATTTATATGTGTGTGTGTGTTTAGGTACGTATAATTGTAAAAACAATTTTTATTTTTATTATTACGATTTATTACGCTAACAAATGAATTTCTAATATTCGTTGTTGATATCGAAGGATGACTATGAGCCGCACTGGGCCGAAAGCTACGAATGAAATATACTTACTTTAACGAGAGACCGTCTTAAGGTTTCACTACAACTTTTCAACTAACAAATAAAAGGTTCGGATAGAAAAATCACGGCAGGACCGGGAATCCAACCAATGATCGCCGCTCAGCTTGATTGCAAGCATTTCTTCTGCTCTTACAGTAATATTCTTCCACGTATGTTCCGAGACTCGAGTGTGTGTGTGTGCACCCAGAGGAAGACAGGTTTCACGATTAGCTTCGTCGTAAGACCCTGGGGATGTGGATGGTGTTAGGTTTCATTTGTCCCCACACGAAGGAGGAGCAGAATCATCCTCCAATTTTAGTAAATGAAAATTGTGTTCCAATTATAGTATATATTTTTCGTGGAAATGCTAACGTATTGTATACAGGAAAACAAGAAAAATTAGGTGTATTAACCCCATAAGGGGATTAATATGAGTCTTTTTAGAAAGATACATGTTTAATATACATAACCTAAAACATTCAACCAGATACTGATCATTCTCAATTTCTAAGTGTTTTAAATATACTGAATCGGAAGGTAAGGGAATTAAAACTTGCTTACTTCGAATTCTTTTATTTCAGCTTTTGGTGGTAGAAAAATGTTTAATAAAAAAAAATTAAATTATTCATACAAAAATTTTTAGACGCGACGTTTCGTCCTTACTTGAGGACCTCCATTAATTAATTAGGAGACCTTTTTAATATATTATTGTGCAATTATTGATTTAACATAATGAATAAAAACCAATAAATAAAATTTTAATTGAATTTAAAAACACATACATAACTAGGCTGCTGTAAAACGAATACTGTACAAAATATAAGTAGACAAATTAAAATATAAGATAAAGAACCGTTAAATTTAAATTTCAAAAAGTATTGTTTTAGTATTTACTTATATAATCCACAAACAAAATATGATACATATAATATATAATTTAGTTACAGTAATATAGAATCACAAATACTGTTTAAAATTTGAGTGTCATTTCTAACCTTAATCGCATTTTTATTGGATTTAATGAGTAAAATATCACTCATTCATGTTGAAAAGTATTTGTTTTCCTTGCCCAAAATTCTTATAGAACCCAATGAATATTATTATTATTATTAATATAGTGAATTCTTTTGAACAGGACGTTTCCGGGGTTGAATTTAGACACTAAAAACGTCGAGAGTGATACTATGAATCTGAGTGACCCAGGTAAACTATTTATTTAACGTCAATTTAGGCCGTTTTCATATATTTTATAAGAATCAATCCCTTTCCACCGTCACCAATAGTGGTGCAAGAGTTGTCTTGAATCCGCAATTTTTGTTCCTGTGTCCTGACACGTGTAACAAGTTTGCTTGAAATTGTTAACCCATTAATCAATAAATTAATATTCAGCTTTGATGGTAGAGGACGAATGTGCAATAATTTGTTCATGTGCTGAAATATGTATTTTTCTATCGAAGGTTATCAAGGTATTTACAAAATAATAATTTCCTTACTTAAATTAATTAGCGACATATTCAGCACTAGAAGAAAGTATCATGTAAAAATCGCACTGTATTATAGAGATATTTTAAAGAAAAACATGTCTACCATGGGTTGGCATGTTTCTAGGTCAAAAGAACAGATCCCCGACTCTTTAACACTTATTATATACTGATATATTAATATGAGAACTATTTTTTTGTAATATAATTCAAATAAATCACAAGAATAAATCGAGCGGACTTTTAAAAATAGCGACAACGCTAAAACGTTTTAAATATACTTTGTATACTGTTTATATGTCTTCAGATCCCTTTTCAGTCATGTTAAGTCATTATGCATTGTATTACTTTAATAATAAACGGCCGGCAATAATATTTGGAAATTATAAAACCTCTAAGACCCCGTAGAATTGTTCAACTCAAGTCTGGTTTAAATAATCTTATTTTTTTCCATTTTGAATTAAATTTTTTTGACGAGAATAAGAAACATTTGAGTCCTGTTACTTGAATACGAGAAGCTTGGTATTTTAATTTTTCCGATAAATTACAATGATCGACGCAATAAACCGCAATTGAAATAATGAGGGCAGACTGGGTTCCTGGTGTTTAAGTTTTTTGGGGTTTTTTGTTCATTTAGTCCCTTTCGGGTCGACCCTTTAGTTATCCTTCAACACTTCTTCGTAGTCTTGTTCCTATTTTAACTTCTACATTAATTCATATCCAGAAATCCACTTCTTCAGTGTTCCATCATTTCTGCTTTCCTTCACCTTCCTATCTATTTTAGCACCGCGTCGCCCTGACAGTACATTTATCAGTTTTAGGACTTCACATGTTTTTACACATCCCTGGAATGGTTCTATGTCCTCTTTTTTTCACTTGTCACGCTCAAAATTTGTTTAGATTACCTCGGCTGTTTCTATTTTCACGATTATCTGTTTTTGTTGATGGCACGAGCTTTTCCCGAGCCGGTCCCAGAAGATTTACCTTGCAGTCTTTAATTAATTGTTACCAATAGCTACTTTAATCGATTAAAAATTAAAAAAATTAACCGCGTAAGAATCACACGTTATGTGCCAGGAATATAGTAATTTAACGAAAAAGTGTCAGTAAACGGTTTCAAAGGAAGTCAGTGAAATAGTAACAAGTTTAAATATAAAAGAGTCCAGGGTTCCGAACTGTGATGTCTTCAGAGAAACGGAACTTCACAGCTAGAACATGAGAGACCGAACATGAGGAAAATATTATTTTTTAAGATAGGAGGGACGAAGATGAATAATTATGCGACGTACAAGTAAATTTCTGACACACGCTTCATTTGATACTACCACGTTTACAGGAAATCAATATTGTCACAGAGAATTTCTCATCTCATAGGATATATTACTGCTTCAACATCAGGGACCGTCGTCGAATATACTTATAAAGAACACAACAATTAGAAATATTTAATACAGTTTTCTGACCAAATACAGACAATATTCATTTATTGAATCGAAACAACGTTTCGGTTCGTGTTTGTTCCTTCGTCAGGTCTGATATATTAATATGAGAGATATTTTTTCTAATATAATTCAAACGAATCACAAGAATATAGCCTGAGGACTTTTAAAAATAGCATCGTACGCTAAAATGTTTCAAATTTACTATGTATAATGTTTATATGTCTTCAGATCCATTTTTATTCACGTTAAGTCATTATGCATTGAATTTTTTTCATATTAAACTGCCGGCAATAATATTTGGAAAATTATAAAACCTCTACGGCCCCATAGAATTGTTCAACTTAAGTCTTGTTTAAATAATCTTATTTTTCTCCATTTTGAATTAATTTTTTTACGAGATATCGAAACATTTGAGTCCTTTTACTTGAATACGAGAAGCATAGTATTTTAACTTTTCCGATAAATTAGAATGATCTACGCGATAAACTGTTATCGAAATAATGAGGACAGCCTGGGCTTCCTGGTTTATATAAGAGATCTTTCAAGAAATTAACTTTGTCTAAGGACACCACTCATTATTAAAAAAAGACACCTGTATGCATTTCTTTCGTTGTACGATTGAACCAAGTTGCCGTGGATTACTTGTAATTGTCCTGTAACACTGCTTCAAGGCGCACTAAATGGTAACACGGCTCCGCAGTCGTTATAAGTTCCACGACAGAGACTTGTTTATTTGGAATAACTGAGATAACACTCACAAAACAACAACATAGTATCGATTATATTGGTCAATTGACGCTAACACTGCGTAACATGGGAAAATTCCTATTTAAATAAGACCCCCCGCCATGCTACGCGTCTCTTATCAGGACAGAACGCTTAAATACTACTCGTAACAGTCCGAAGACTGAAATTTTCAACTGTCAAAATGACGAATGTCTGCGCCGGGTTAAAGTTGAATACGCATAATCGTGCTCCTAACTGAGACGTAGCTTTATATTTACATTGTAATTGGCGTTACTTACAATTACTCAGTTCTATGACGACTTCTTTATCGTAAACATTAAATATACTCCTGAAAATTAAATTTAATTGTTTAAATTTATTTATATTTTTCTCAAATATTAAATTAGTGAGAGGGAACGTCTCGGGGAATTTAAATTTTGGCCCACTCTGGAAGGAAGTAATCACCAATTATATGTTTTATACCGTTACGGTTTGATATTAAAACTGTATTATTATATAATTTAGAGGTTGTATTTTTACATATGTTTATATGAAATAGATAATGACCAATTACAGACAATATTTATTTATTGGATTAAAACAACGTTTCGGCACGTGTTTGTAACCTCTTCAGGTCTTTCCTGCGGAGAAATAGTAAGAAAAAAATTTGTTGATATCGAAAATCAAATGTAATTGAACAAAATATATTATACTACTAATAATAAAACCGAGAACACTCACCTTAATATATATTCATATTAAAAAAAATAATAAAAATAGTTTTTTAGCATGTTAGTAGTATAATATATTTTGTTCATCCACTTTTGTAAATTCATTAGCTTTTTAATAACAACAAATTTGTTGGATGAAGTTTTTCTCGGAATTCCAACCGGGTAGCGTCGTTTAATTTGCACAACGTTTCGATGGCTTGCACAGCCATCTTCTTCCCGAGAAAACTTCATCCAGCAACTAGACCGGGAAAGCCTACGTTCCTTATTGAACTACAAATTTGTTTTTTGTTTTACAATTTCTCCGAAGGAAAGACCTGACGAAGGAACAAACACGTACCGAAACGTTGTTTCGATTCAATAAATGAATATTGTCTGTATTTGGTCCGAAAACAGTATTAAATATTTCTAATTGTTGTGTTATTTATAAGTATATTCGACGACGGTCCCTGATCATGAAGCAGTAATATATCCTATGAGATGAGAAATTTTCTGTGACAATATTGATTTCCTGTAAACGTGGTCGTATCAAACGATGCGTGCGTCAGAAATTTACTTGTACGTCACATAATTAATCATCTTTGTCCCTCCTATCTTAAAAATAATATTTTCCCCATGTTCGGCCTCTCATGTTCTAGCAGTGGAGTTCCATTTCTCTGAAGACATCACAGATCGGGACCCTAGACTCTTTATATTTAAACTTGTTCCTATTTCACTGACTTCCTTTGAAACCGTTTACTGACACTTTTTCGTTAAATGACTATATTCCTGGCACATAACGTGTGATTCTTACGTGGTTAATTTTTTTAATTTTTATCGATTAAAGTAGCTATTGGTAACAATTAATTAAAGACTACAAGGTAAATTTTCTGGGACCGGCTGGGGAAAAGGTCGTGCCATCAACAAAAACAGATAATCGTGAAAATAGAAATAGTCGAGCTAATCTAAACAAATTTTGGGCGTGACAAGTGAAAAAAAGAGGACATAGAACCATTCCATGGATGTGTAAAAACATGTGAAGTCCTAAAACTGATAAATGTACTGTCAGGGCGACGCGGTGCTAAAATAGATAGGAAGGTGAAGGAAAGCAGAAATGATGGAACACTGAAGAAGTGGATTTCTGGATATGTATTAATGTAGAAGTTAAAAAAGGAACAAGACTACGAAGGAATGTTGAAGGATAACTAAAGGGTGGACCCGAAGGGGACTAATGGACAAAACCCCCCAAAAAACTTCAACACCAGGAAGCCCAGTCTGCCCTCATTATTTCAATTGCGGTTAATTGCGTCGATAATAGTAATTTATCAGAGAAATTAAAATACTATGCTTCTCGTATTTAAGCAACAGGACTCAAATGATTCGTATTCTCGTACGAAAAATTCAATCAAAATGGAGAAAAATAAGATTATTTAAAACAGATTTGAGTTGAACAATTCTATGGGACCGTAGAGGTTTTATAATTTTCCAAATATTATTACCTGCCGTTCCATATGAAAGTTATGCAATGCATAATGACTTAAGATGACGGAAAAGGGATCTGAAGACATATAAACAGTATACATACTAAATTTAAAACGTTTTTGCGTTGTAGATATTTTTAAAAGTCTGCTGGATTTATTCTTGTGATTGAGTTGAATTATATTACAAAAAATAGCTCTCATATTAATATATCAGTATTAAATAAGTGTTAAACAGTCGGGGACCTGTCTTTTTACCTAGAAACATGCCAACCCATGGTAGACTTGTGTTTTTTTAAAAAAATACTGTATAATACAGAGCGACTTTTTCATGATACATCCTAATAGTGCTGAATATTTCGCTAATTAAGGATATTATTATTTTTTAAATATCATTGATAACCTTTGATAGAAAAATACATATTTCTGCACATGAACAAATTACTGCACATTCGTCCTCTCCCATTAAAAAGTTGAAAATTAATTTATTGATTAATGGGTTAACAATTTCAATTAAACTTGTTACGCGTGTCACGACCCAGGAACAAAAATTTCGGATTCAATTCAACTCTTGCACCACTATGGGCGAGGGTGGAAAGAGATTGCTTTTCTAAATTCGTAAAAACGGCCTAAATTGACGTCTCATAAACAGTTTACTGGGTTACTCAGATTCATAGTGCCACTCTCGACGTTTTTAGTGTCTAATTTCAACCCCTCGAACTGGACTGGACTGTAATGCACGATATATAGGACAGACAAAACGAGCTTTAAAAACTGGATTATAGAACGGCCAGTTCAAAAGCATTCAGTTTGGACTAAGCACGATTATCTTAATAATCATAATATTGATTGGATTAATGTAAATAATTTGGCACAAGTAGGACAAATACTTTTCAAGATTAATGAAAGATATTTTACATATTTATTCCAATAGAAATGCGATTTTTAGAAATGACACTCAAAAGTGAAAAAGTGTTTTTGATTCTATATTTCTGTAACTTAATTATACTA
Organism: Zhengitettix transpicula; assembly: GCA_037074705.1. Lineage (NCBI taxonomy): Eukaryota > Metazoa > Arthropoda > Insecta > Orthoptera > Tetrigidae > Zhengitettix > Zhengitettix transpicula. Next base: position 23,163,163 of record CM073595.1, on the reverse strand, counting down.
ATGTATAATATTTTGTTTGTAGATTATATAAGTAAATCCTTAAACTACACGTTTTGAAATTTAAATTTAACAGTTCTTTATCATATAATTTTTCTTTGTCTACTTCTATTTTGTAGAGTATTCGTTTTAATGCAGGCCAGTATGTGCTTTTAAATAGAATTGAAATTGTATTTATTGGTTTTTAAAATTATATTAGAAAGGTCTCATAATTAATTAATCGAGGAACGCATGTAAGGACGAAACTTCGCGTCTAAAAGATTTGTATTATGAATTTTTTATTTGTTAATTCTGTGGGCATTAACATTTATATTATATTTGATAATAATGTCAGATAATTTTTATTTTACTGTCAATACTTCAATGTCCTATCAACACTTTAGTGGACCTCGTGCAGATTAATCATAATTGACTGTTTTTTATTATCTCTCGAAAAAGTTGTATTCAAAAAAATATTTAATCTGGGGAGGAAATTATAATGATGTTGAAATGGTGCTTTTATATGCGTCCAAACAAATATAGTTATGGAAATACTATTTTTAATTCCGCTTTTTTAAGTCTTGGGGAGAGGAATGGTCATGACTTGTCATGACCATGTCATTTCGCCCGAGGAATGACATAATCGACAACATAGGCCCACCGGTGATCTAAACCAGTGTCATGATTAATTTTATAGCCCCTCATTACAAGTGTTATAAGTCTGTTCCTTTTATTGTTATGTGAATAAGATTGATTGGCGGAAGACACTTCTGGGAATTCTTAGCTACGGGGGCCGAAAGAAATGATGTCATATTCTTCTCAGCATCCAGCGGTAACTTTGTATTATTAACAATGTCACTATGCGCCTCATCTTATTTCAGAGACAACAATTGGACAATAAGGGAATTTGTGTGTGTTGAAGCATTCGGCATATCATTACACAAAAAGAGAGAAGTGAGGATATTGTGCAGAAAAAGTGGTAGGGATCAATGTGAACTTGTATTTCCATGCCTATTATACTGATTATTAGAAACCCCTAGGTAGGAAAAAAGGAAGAAAGAATAACAAACTGGTGAAGGTACGAAAATGCACATCGTTGCCGTTTTCATTTTTTTTCTTAAATAAATGTATGTTATTGTCCGGAAAATACTTGTATATGCAATTATTTCACTGCAAGACAAGACAATCAATTCTATTCATACAATTATTCGTCCATACTGAACGATTTCGACGGAAGTCTTCCTTTAAGTGGATCTGGGAAGGTTTTGAAGGGGAATCTTAATGAAATGTCTGAGTTGTATTCATTACGGAGTTGCCAGTATGTGGTCGGATTGAGGGCGTTTTTACTAGATGTCGCTGGCTCAGTTTCCTGTCAAGTTTCTTAATAACGCTCTCCTTTGATGGTGAAACCGTGCTCAAGAAATTCAAAAATCAGGATACCCCCTAAAATTAAACGAGAGTATCAACATGACTTTACTGGAACTTGTGAATTTTGCTTTGGACTTTTCCTTTATCGGCCCGGTTCAAAATGGTGACACCACAAATCGTTCCCAGTGGTAACTTCCACGAGCAGTCACTACACTCCACTATTTTTCTTTACTTGGTTGCATCAATGACTAATCGAAGCAGACATTCTGATTGTTCTTTTGTTTCTCCGGCGACAGATGTGGTCCACGATTTTTCGTTAATGTGTGGACTTCATCAAAATATGGTGTTTGGACCGCGGCCTCTGTACAGCACAAGACAAAGATCGACCACGGTGATCCGTCTACTGGACCGTCAGGAGCGTTGACACCATGAGCCTCGAACATGCTGAAGTCCTTGTAAACAGCAGAAATGCAACGATTGATTCCTCATCCTCTACTCCTTGAGCAGTCAAAGGTGGCACCACGCTCTACTTGGTTTCATCACTGATGTTGGACGAACAAACCTATCTCTAACCTCACTTCCAGTAAATTAAATTGACGACTTTTGAGTAAGCGGACGTCGTAGCTGTTCTTTTGCGAGTCACCACCAGATGTCGGTTCAACGATAAAATTCCAGTGGTACCAACTTTTGCCCCCGGGAGAATTTGTTCATGGTGATGCACGTTCGTGTGTCTACCCAATCGCTCGATGGGGTGCTATTAGAAAATACTCGTATATTGATAACAGAGTTTAAAAAAATACAATTTCGTGGAGAGAACCACAGCTTAGAATAGTTGAGACAATCAGCTACCTTCCGCTTAAGGGTATGGAACGTTTTATATAGAATAAACTGGTGCCACTTCATAAGAGGCCTAATATACTTCTTCGTCAATCATTCCTCTATTTCATCGTCATAATTCTATCTATTATAAATTTCATACAGTGAAAATTCCACTAATATTCCGTCACGGTGTATCCAATTCCCTGTACCAATTAACTGGTCTCTTATACTGCTATTTATTCATCAACTCCATCCATCATCTAATTCTACTCCAAACGTCAACTCTTCGATGTTGTTTTCGTTGAAAATGAATTTAGCATTCTTCAGTAACTTTTTCACATTGACTTTCAGACATATTTTAATTCGAAGTATCTTTCTTTACATTCGACCATTTTTAACTTTCTTAACTTCCGAACAAAATGCTTTTGCATCATCAAAATTAGAGAAATAATAATTTGCGAAAAAATGTATTGGTCTGTGACAATCCGCTGTCCATCCGCGGAAATGTGTTTACAAATATCGAAGAGCTCTTTCGTTTCTTCAGAATCCTTTAATACTACGTTGGTGAAATTATTGATTTGTCTGATATAAATCTTAAAGTTATTTAATTTAATTTGTTTTCAAAATGCAGTAAGTTACGAAATATGATTCAGAGTTGATTATCATGTTTCCATCAACATTCCTGCTTTCTTCTACATTAGAATATTTTTTTTCTTGTAACCTAGCATACAAAAGTTAGAATAACACATGTAGAGCTGTTCCAAATTTCTGGATGGGAATGTGTGTTTATTCTGGCTCGTACTTCAACGTGAATGGGTCCGGTTGCTGAGAAGCTCCGTCATAGGCTTGACCCTTGGCAGGACAAAGTAGAGCCGTATATAACTCTATGGCATTGTCATGGTACTTCCCCGACAGTCGGCTGCTTTCTTTGAAGAGAACTTTTTCGCAATCCTCTCGGTGCAGCGTGTGCGTCCAGAGATTTACATCACTCAGTCGGATGATGGAAAAATGTATCTCTCTCGCACACACACACACAAACAAACAAAATTTTAGTGTCGACGAGATATATTTATGTATTTGCAACCAGGTGAAAAACTTAAAGGTGTGTGTTGCTCAGGTGATCATTTTGTTAACCTGTTTGGTCACCACCACTGAACACGGAGGCACCAATTAAAAACAGAAAAGTTTCTGCGTATGACAAAAGGTTTTGATTAGGAACTTTTCTGTGTATTTAAGTTATTTCACAACAAAAAGAATCTTTTCTAAGCGAATACAGCAGCCCTTTCACTATTTGTTGCTTCTACTGACACGACCAGACAATTAGATGTTGATCCTGTAATGTAATAACCCATTTCTCACACCGGCTAAATTGTCTGGTTGTTTAACTGAATCAAATACAGTTTCAGTACTGCAGTAGGTAGGGAGAAATGAAAGAAAAATTTAGAAGACGTAGAGTCACGCTCCGCAAAAGTCAAGGATTCGGCGAAAATTTATCTCAATATAGCGTGAGTTCAATAGAGCCCATAGACGATCAACTTGGATTAACCTTGTTGCCAACCTTGTTGTCAGCTGTTGCCACAGACGAAACGAAATGTTGGCAACCAAGTTGTAAACACCACTTCCGAGGTGATATCTGGTCGACTTCTGTTGCTGCTTTTTATTATTTTCTAAGGTTGTCCTTTCTGTGGTTATATTATTACTTGGTCAGTGAAAAGTGAGTGCGAATTCGTTTCGTCAGCCATGAAATATCCAACGACTCCGATCTGAACTCAAGCGTCCTACATGAAATGTTGACCACCAACCTGAGACTTTCAACATGCCAAGTCTTCAAAAACGTTGACGACCAACGCTACCGTTCATTGGCCCCATAATTCGTCCATGCTCAATGCAATCGAAATAGACTGCGTTGGCAATTAAAACCCCCTGAAGACAGATTCTGAAGCGTCACTTCTGCCCTTTCGTCTTGTACCGCTCATCTCTCAGCATTTCACATTCAGCGAAGACTATCAGATCCAATACCTTATTACCAAGTCGATTTTTTGTTTTTTTAATGACCTATTTAAGAAATTTTTATATGATAAAACTGATTTATGCCACATCCTGAATTAACGCGAGCTGAACTTTTGCTACGAAGCCTTTCACAGATGACTGGAGTTTCTGCGGACAGCCAAGATTCTCATGAGCTCACATATAACTTACGCATCACCAGGAATGTGTTGGGTTTCGTTTTAGTTATTTAATGACCACTTCTATCTTTGGCCGTGTGTATAAGAGAAATTCTTCCAACCACCAGTCAAAGTTTATTTGAACATGCATGATTAAGATTCCTCTTGCTGTAATACTCGCTACTATTTTTGATTTGTCCATTACCTTGTTTGTTTTTCTTCCATTTTATTAGCTTGAAACAGTGTTTACAGCCAGCACAATGCTAGTCAAAGCGACATTTGAGCTGGCAAAGAGTCAAGATATTTCAAACTGGTGGCGTCTAATACTCGCTAAAACAGACAAGATAGGCTAATCATGTTTCTACATATTTTTTTCAATTTTATCTACCAAATTAAATAATTTTTAAAAAAATAAAATACAAAATTATGTTACAATTGCTGCTTTGTGATAAAAAAATTACACAACTTGCTAATATTGCTTTAATGTATTTATTTCTAAACAGTTTATTATTTCATTGGTAAGGAAAGAACGATGTTAAAAATATATTAACATCTCTGAACGTTTGGGTAATAAATTACACTTACAATTGTTTCATATCAGTATATTCAACAAGTGGAAAAATTCTCGTTGTTAATAAATCTTATTTGAATTTTTGTTAGCATTTATTATAACCAGGAAAGACCAAAAAATTTACTATCATCACTTATATTGACAGTAGAAAATTTATTATTATTCTTTATTGTTATTACAATTGTTGAGAGTGAACGTGAAGACCGAAACCTGTATTTATTAACAAAAACTTTTGTTGTCTGTTTATGGTCAAAAATATTAATAGTATTACAAATCAAGATGCTAATTTTTAATCAAATCAGTTACATTGACTTTAAAAAATTGAATACAACCATTGTGATACCATAAATGTTCATTAAGAAACATTACAATATATTATTCTTAATATTAGCATCTCGTGAATTTTCCCGGAATAATAAAGACTATGCAGAGAAATATTGTTTATATCCAAGACGGGCTTCAGCCTCAAACAGTTGAAAATGTCGAAAAAAACCGACAACAGCTACTATTAAAATTTATAACGAATGGATGTGTTGTTATCTATTTATACCATTGGCATGAATAAAGATTAATTTTAAAATGAAATATATTGTCGTACTGTTGTGGAATAATGGCTTCGCTTCTTTTATAATGTTAGAGATATCAAGACGCCATATTAATTCTGATTTTTCACATCTCCCCCAAAAAAAATTCAAAGCCTGCATTTATAACATTACGAGTACCTACTGTGATTGGTGTAATTAATTTTGACAGGTATTCGTGAACTTCGTAAAGAATTCTCTAGCCTACCTTCTCTCCCACGGTTTGAAGATATCTTTCAGATCTTGTCGTTTATTTCCACTTTTGTTTTTCTAATATAAATAATTATTTTTTGTAATTTAAAGGACTGCAGACATTTCTTTTCTGTACTGCTTTCGGCGTCTTTCACTTCCAGGAGAAAGTCTCCCCCTAATTACAAAATTTTACAGCGGATAAACGTTTATAATTAGACATGTTAGCTTTCACACGTTGTAAATAATGCTGTAAGTTTTAAGAAAAAGATCATTTTCGTCTTTGAATTTCAACGTGTGCCCTCTTGAAGCTGTGAGAATGTCAAGTGTCGTCCAACATTCGTTCTGCAGAAGATGCTTCTATCTGAGTCGTCAGTGCATCGACTTCACAAAATGGTGTGGCCAAGACTCTGTCCTTGACATAGTCCTGGAACCCCAACCCAACCCCACCCACTAAATCCAGAGAGTGAAGGCCATGGTGTCGGTTCATCCCTTTCAATCCACGTTCCAGGAAATATTTCGTCCAGTAACTGAGGTTTGCGTTACCTGGATACTTCGATGCAGTTTTTTTGAGGTCATACGAACAGTTCCAAGGCGTCGAAGTAACTTCAATGCTTGTTGCTTGAAGAAGAAACATTTCAGCACCGTCTACCTCTACTTGTAAAGAAAGACTAGCATTATCCAGATCCTCATAGACACTCATTGTGTGCTTACGTGAAAGGTTTATTCACTTGTCAAGCAAACAGGTATAAATAATCGTTGCCTGAGAATTGCAACGGAAAAAATCGCACTATCAGTAGCTTTCACGGCCTGAACAATTTATAAGCACTCTGGCCAAGTTTTCTTCATGAATAATCAGTTGTCTGCGGTATTCTCAGCTCAGGTGATGCACGCCCGATTTCATTTTGTACGACTGAGTTGATTTTAATGACGGAGAAACACCACACGTTTCCTTCACTCCCTGTCGGCCTGCCACTTCTTGGAAGGGAAGGGAAGAGAAGGTCACCGACGCTGCCAGTTTCTCTGAACTTTTCATACCGTTGCTTAATTGTCTTCACGTGCGTCGGATTGCGTCCGCTACAGAATCGAAATTCACGACGAAGTGAAATGGGCGATAATTTTTCATGAAACCAGAGAGAAACCTTTATCGACCCCAATTCTTAAAAAACTGACTCGTGCTTCTCTACTTGTATAGAGCATGTCCTACATATTTACACTTTACTGCGGTCAAAAGATTTTTTAATCATGCTCATGAGTGTTTATAGAACTCCTTGTGATTAAAACGACTATATTAACGTTTCTTGGAAGAATATCCGCCAAGTTTGATTATTCTTGGAATCATTTATAAAATCCAGAGGAATAATAACTTCAACCTTCATCATAAAAAATGGCCAACAGCCTCAGAAAATAAAAAAAAAATATTTAAACTTGATGATAAATCCACACCGCGGATTATGACGGTCTTTAAGTGTTACGACACTGGTATTTAGTAAACATAAGCTTGAAATGAAGACAGAATACTTGAGTCAATAGGTTGATTCCGTTTTTGAACGGAATTTTGGAAATAATTACCGAGAAACTCTGAATTTCCTTTTAAAAAAAATTTTATTACGCTTGCTGCTTTTTTTTCTTTCCAGAGCTTCGCCACTCAATGGCTTTCTGTGTTAAGTATTAGTTATGTAGGCCGGGTAAGAGCAGCAGGATTATCCGAAATTTTCCACAACGACCTCTCACATCGTCTCCAGACGATCAGCGGCTCAAGAGACCAAAACAGCCCACCAGAATCGAAAGATCATCCTCCACCATCTGGTCCCAGTTATTTCCTCAGACAAACAGAAAAGTGGAGCAGTACTCAATGTGATTGCAAAGCGTATGTCCGTTGAAAGATTTGCAGAAAAACTGGAAGGTGTACTGGTTTAGCCTAGTTAAAAGTTGGATCACACAGTGGAAATGACGTGGGTAAGTCTCGTGAAGACCCTTGGGTTGAAGAGCTTCGTCTGGTGCCACACTTAATTGTCGATGTATTACCGGCAGGAACGCGGTTTCACTCAGATATTTTCCAGACAAGAGAACAGGGTGTTTCATAGTGTTGGCTCGGCAAGCCGTAATGGGCAATTAGAGCTTGAGCGCTAATTAAAGACTCCTCTCTGGGCCGGTGTGGCGTTTCCACCACTCCTGAGATATATCTAAGGCTTCTTCAGGATCATAATCAAGTGCGATACGAATTCCCTACAAAGTTTCCATACCCCGCCTCTGGCGGCGATTCATTAAAATCAGTGAGTTCATAACACGGAACTGAATACGTAAATGTCGAAATTAGTGAAAATCTTGTTCACCTAAAACAGTCAAACTTACAGTTCAAATGATTCCACATCCCAAACTGATTATGTTTCAGTAAATCATTCACATATTCGTCATTTAGGGGAGAGACAATTCTAGCATATTCTCCTCTATTAACATTTAAATAAATAATATCTAAATATTATGTTTTTTAAACTATCTGAATCATTACGTTCACCTTAAAAGAAAAACTGCAACTGAAAATATAAACTTGTGTTTCGTGGTTCACGTCCTATTAGGAAATTTATTATGGGAACACTCAAGAACAAAATGTCAGGTTGATTGCTGGCTTTCCCAAAAATCATTGCTATTGCTATTCCTCCTATCAATAAATTTTAAATGGATGGTATCTATTCTCTAACGTTCTTATAAGTAAATGAATCAATATTCATTTTCCTCCTGGAGCTAAAAATACTTTTTTATTTGTTATATTTACATGACTTTAATGAATTATAAATGAATAAACCAGCCACATTGGTCGTAAATATTTAATTAAAATATAAATAATTTAGTTCGGAAGTACATACGTCTTCTCCACATACCTCAATATATGGGGGTTCGGTCTTGCGACAACTTCGTATGTATTTGTGACGCCTGGGGTTTTATTCGGCAAGAAGGTCTGGTCTTCCATCCATCCTCTTATCTCGGCTTTTCCTCTCCGACCTCTACACATCAGCTCTGTGCCATCTACAGATGAACTCCGTCTTCATATCAACTTCCTTCGCCACAAAACTGTCCACACATAAACTACTACCGCGACTGTCACTTCTCTCCACACACACAAAAAAACAACACTCCCTCTATACGCTGCCTCCAGCCTAGAAAACCTGTTACTCTGCTGGAATTTTTACAATTCATATTTCTGCCACGCCTCGAAATTTTATTTATTCTTCTATCTTCCTCAATCACTATTTTTATTCGGTCCCAAAACTGTCCTATTCCTCCCAACATATCCGACCAAACGTTGTATCCAAATTTTCCAGCCAGGTGATTTTTGCTTCAGGTCGATGACTACTTATTTTTCAGATTGCGACCGGGATTTTCACCTCGTCGTCTCCTTGCGAAGACGACCGAACCATTTCTTCCGACGAACTAGAGTCGATTTACTACCTGGGAATCCGTTCATCTAGCACTCCGTCACTAACGAATTGTTCATGCTGGCTTAATAAAAATAAATAATTTTAAACGACGAGAAATACAAGCTTTGTATTTTATGTATTCTGTAAAATTTTGATTGATGTTTGCTAGAACTTGAAAAAGACTTGACGAAGACGACAATGTTTTTGTCGATAAACGGAAATTTTTTATGAACGGGTTAATACTTGTGGATACTGTCATAATTATGATCTTTAAAATGGCAACTAAAAATTTTATAGCGTTCAACAAAGTCCAAAACAGTTTAACAGAAAGGGAGAAAAACTGTTCCCCAAGGCTTTGCTTAGGTGTTTTTCTTTTGTTTTCCATTAATAAGCATTCTTCGTAATTTTACTATTCGTAAAGTTCAATTTTACGATAATTGTTGAAAGTTTGAGGTTGAGCCATGTCGAATATGTTAATAATTTTGAAGATACATTACATGATTAATTAATACTTTTAGTAACACAATAGCCATAGATAAAACTAAAAAATCTGTAAATCCTGTAAAATAAATCAACACTAGAGCCAGCAGATGAAATTTAATACTATTCAAAACAATGGAATAATCCAGAACGATTGGCCTGTATTTAATCGCAATAAAATCCATGCAAAATAATTTTTAAAAATTTCGGGGTGTGCTCGTGTTTTGCTTCGTTGAAACTCGGTTACCTTCGGAAAGACGTCACCGCTTACGATTCCCTGATTAATAGGTTACCAAATAACCTGAATTAATAAATAAAATAATGATAGTTTTGGTTTTCTTCCGAAATAATTGAAAGAATTCTTCTTTAATGGAAGGAAAGATTATCATGAATTAATGAATATAATTAGACATAAAATGTAAAGCAAAAAGAACAAGGAAATGATTTTTGAAAATTCTAGAAATGTATATATGTAAATAAATGTTTCATATATTCGTACCAAGGATTAGTTTTTAAATCCTTTGGAAAAATTTTCACCCTTAAGTATATTTACCGAACTTGACCTTTTGTTGCGTAAATTTATAACCATAATTTGTTCGTCGTTTAGCTTAGGAGTAAACGGCTGTTTTAAGTAGTTGGAGATGAAGATGTTGCTACAAAATAGCACAGGATGGATAGCTGCAACAAACCGTTCGTTGAGCTAATAAAAATAGTTTTCCCTACACGCTAAGTAATTTATTGTGCAATAGCAGGACACTAGTTATCTAGCATAACATTTTCTATTTGCTGTGCTGCAGCAGAGTGAAGAAAGTGACGACAGCTGTGGCCGAAACCTTAGCCCGTTGCCAACTGTCCGGATATAATGTTACGAGCAGATAGAGGACTTTATAATCCTGTCGGTTTCTCTGTAAATTCGACCGCGACGTGTTTCTGACAACTCGGTTTTCTTTCCACTCCTCGAACAAACTATCTGTGTCTACACGAACGGCCGTTGTACTGAATCCATCCTACTCGAGCTACATTAATCTCCGATGGGCTCTGGTCCTTCATTTGCCCTCTTCTTTATAGAAAAAAAACCTGTCCTCCTTGAAGCACACGAAACAACAAACTTTTCTTATGACTCGTTTCCTTAACTTACTATTTACACCCTAGGTTGGCGTGTGGCCGTTTCATTACATCTATTAAAGTTTAACCCTCACGGGCGGAAGTGAACGGACGTGGGAATTTTCAAACATAATAATCGGCCTATATTTACGAATAAATATTTTTCAGAGTCAGTTAAGTTCATAATATTTCTCTACATGTCCTCGGTATATAATTTGAACCCCTTTCGGAATGGGAGGGGATCACGGTTAGGGGTGGGGGTGGAGGGGACGTTACATAAAAAATCACCAAAGCAACCGAGATTGGAGTCTAATCTGGGGGGTTATAGATGTATGACAACCCGGGCAACTCCGGGCACCCAGCTAGTTTTAAATAAAATGTATGAATTTCTGTTTGAGATAACACGAAGAGTATCATTTAAAAAAGAGCATGGTTATTATGCATTAATCTAGGACTTGTAAATTTGTATTTTTTTAAATATTTTTTTCTACACTCATTTCATCTACACAATAATATTCATTTCACTTTCTTCCACGGCTAATTTTTGAGCTATTGTAATAACAGAAAACAAATGTCAGTTGTCATTTCCCTGTATTCTTCCTGCTCAAAAAGAAATTATATTTCAGCCCCTTGATGTTGTCCCTCAACTTTATTTACAACCTCGCCTGTAACACGAAGCTTCAAACTCTACAATTATATCTTCCGTAAATTGTTCCATGCAGAACTTGGAACAGAAAAATACATTTTTTGTCTTGACTTAATTATATTGAGATTGAAATTATACTTAAATTTTTTATAAATTAAAATATGAAATGAGGTAAAAATTGGTTAACGGACGGTTAACTTGATACCAGAATGTTTAATAACTCACGACACTATTTTCAGTTTTTATTTAATCGATTTTTTAAGCTAAATAAATCATATTGTGTCCAATAAATAACAGCACAGATATCTGTACTTAGAATTTCTTTAATTACTGTCATATTAATTAATATGTTGAACGTTGTTTTATATTATATTATATATATATATATATATATATATATTTGTTAAGCACAATGATTATTTTTTTAAACTTTGTAATTGTAATAATTTTTTATTTTTTTGTTAATCTTGTATTATGACGCATCCTATTTCCTCAACCGAGGACTAATGGAATGAATAGGAAATCTATAAGTTTGATGTTCTGTAACCTTAGAAACTTAGAAATTAATCTTCATTTACAGACTGAGGAAACGATTATAACATCAACGCAACCCTATCAATCAGAGCACAGACTGATGAGAATACAAAATAAATACCGAAATGTATTATTTTCGGAATAATGAAACTTTTATTAATTTCCAAACAATTTCTGTTAATAAGTCCTTAAATATATCATATTACAATTAAAAATAGTAATTTTACGAAATATATTTTATTTTAACGTCTTGACAATTTTATTCTTTAAAAGAGCTACGTGCTCTTACGTTAAAATCATGTCTGTTCTTTACAACCACCGGAAGAACTAATTTACGTATTCACATAATCAAGTAATTAAATAATATTTAAGCTTCTTCAACTTGTTTTAGCTTACGCTTCTTTACGTGAAAGTTGAAATTCAGTCTGTTCGACAATCACCTTTCGATAAATTCACTGTACACGTCAGAATCAGAGGAAACAATTGATCAGTCATGTACATTAATCTATGCAATTGTAAGCTACTATACGGACACCGGTCGATTGTGTGTTGTCTTCTTATTTTTCAGATGTTCTCATTTATATATCGCTTAAAATTAAAAAAAATCTGGAACGTACGTCGTATTTTTCCACTTGTACCTTTTATTTTCTCACTTCAAAGCTCCTTACGTCATAAATTGGGTCATGCTAATAGAAAAATGATGTTCGTTTGAACATACCGCAACAAATTTAATTTATTGAGTTAATTTCCCTCGGGGTGAAAATCCTGGAGTAATATAGCCTTCTCATATTGAAAGTCCCTTCACAGAAATGGGAACTTGAAGATCTACAGAGAGACAGTCAGTGTTCCCACGCAGTCACTGTCCACGCAGCGTCAGAAGAACTAATTCCGTGACTCGTTCACCAGCTTACGTTCCATCCAAGTATCCGGTTCGCGTTATGTAGTTTCAGTGTTACTATCATCGATAATTTTCCGAGAACTAACATAACTACACATGAATTAATTTCACTGTTTCTTTGTAAAAGGAAATATTGTTCTGCGCGGATCCATGCTTTGAAACTGTAACGTTGGAAGGCGATCAAGCGACCTTGTCATCAAAGAGAAATAAAAAAGTTTCACAAGTAAAGTTCATTTTATGAAAAGTCATCAAAAGGAAAAGAAAACGTCGATAATGTTTCTAACACGTTGAATTGGGCCTTGACGATATGTTTGAAGAGTATCACCGATGCATTTTAAAAAAAATTATTTTTTTTCATTTACAGTGCCGTCAACATTTGAAGTCATTAGGGACTCATTATGTGCTCAGTTGCATTTTATATATTTACCAGTTGACTGGAGTTTCTCAGTATGGATTTGAACCCGGGACCTCTTACGCGAAGCAGTCGCTCTGACCGCTCCACCGCAGGAGGTTGGATGCAAATAATTCTTAAATCAACCGTTATATATATATATATATATATATATATATATATATATATATATATTGTAATACTAATTAAGGAGGCCATTAATTGTTTAAATAATTGGATTGTTTAGCGGTACAAATTTCTTAAATACGACGATGACGGCAGGCTCTTTGTCGACGGTATTTGTTGCGAGCTGCTAGGACTGGCTGAACTCAGTCTGGCGGATATTATGGTCGAGAGAGGGAGCAAAATTTAAGAGTACGAACAGCGCGGCCCAAGCTTAAAAACTCAACTGAGAGACTTATATGTTTTAAAAATCTAAGTAAAAAGGTCTGGACGGAGAGACACGTTATAAAAACCCGCAAAGCTGAAACAAAAAGTTTAGCGCCACGTTCAAATACATACGAGTACTGAAATAACATTTTTCCGCATAAAGGCATTGAGAAATAATACGTCCGACTGTTGGCCGGAGGTGCGGCTGATCGAGATCCCAGAGGAATAATAAATACTAGATCTACAACCGTGTGTTGTGACCAAGATGTGTAGAATCAGCGATTAATTGCCTTTTTAGTGAATTGTGTCCCCAAGCTGCGAAAACTAAGTCTGGTACCAGCAGGACATTTGTAAGTACAAACCAAAGTAATTAAATTCTGTAAACGGTAATTAAGGGTATTTGTCAGATTTCGTTCTTTTCATATTTGTTAGATTTCGTATTCCGATCGTTTCAATTTGGTTGAATTGTTAGTTATTTAATTTATAATTTTGATTTTTCTTACTTATCAAACCCAGTTAAAGTCCCTGATAAGAAGAGTTATTAAATTTGATTGTTTGTGAAATATAAAAGATTGTATTTTACTTTGAAAGCCACTAATTATAAATAAAAAATATTTGTTTGTTAATTTTGAAAATATTGAATTCGGCGTGCCAACCTAGGGCAAATCATTAGTAAAAAAACTAAATGAACACCTGTTAAATTAATCTTTGGCAAATTAAAAGTTTTTTTATTGTAATCATTTTGTTAAATAATTCCTTTAATTAACCTTTATTTTAATCATTACAATATATATATATATATATATATATATATATATATCGTTAAGATACAAAAAAAATTCATTTTTCCCAAACCACCCTGAGTTTTATAAATTAATACCTTACCGTGAATTAAATGTTTCTACATTTATTATGACAGCGGAGATATAAAAACGACTGTATTAGATCAAGACTAATTGAATAAATATTATCAGAGAAAATTTAAGTGATAAAATAAATACCACACTCCGTTTCTGCAATCCTTGATGCTTTCTTCAGGTGATTCATAACCCGGAAAAGCGACAAAATTACATATACAAGTAACAAAGTAAGCTATGCGAACAGTACAGGATCATACTTACTGTTGAGTTTGTACGTTAATTGCGCTGTTATTAAAGTTCATATGAAGGCATTTAGGATAAAATTCTGGTGTCAACCTCTAAAATCGTGCTTGTCAAATAAATGTTCATAAACGATTATGTTTGGAGGCAAGCTTGGATATATGATTCGGGTATTTAAAGACCGTATTGTTCGTCCTATGTAGCTGGAATTGCAACCAGATAAAGGGACAATGTTTTCTGTAGGTGTCAAGTGGGTTCCTGTGGGTTTTCATCAAGTAAAAGTTGGATATTTTATATTCTTTTAAAGTTTTGAACGAACTTGTGATGGACTTTGTGATATGGGAGAACGAGAAACATTTTGAACTGAGGAGCAGTAGGGTATTGGATTTTGTTTTATTCGGTTTATTAATAACATTTAAGGGGTTCACATTAAAATTTAAATATTGCGGACAATATTTGTCTTGTATTGAGTTGAATTGGAGTTAGAAAGTAGAGATTTGTCTACAAACTTGTATATAATATCTCACATTTGGTCATGAGGGTGATAAGAAAGAAAATTTATTATGAGACCCTCGTTTCATTTTTTAAGTATTGATATTAGAGAGTATAATTAATTATTGAGCTTAATGTAGTGACTTCATCAGTCAACCAAAGTATTTTTAAAACCGTACCTCTTGCACGCGGCGATCGTCTTCCACCACAAGACCTGGTCCCGTCCCACTGCACGAATCTGGGAAACTTTTAAATCCGCCTCAGCAAACAAAGATATAATTTTATTACCGCCGTCCTTCGTTTAAGGAGCTGTTGTTTTACTATTTGCGTGTTATTTTCTAATGTAAATTGAGTGAGGTGGGTACGAAGGTTTCTTGCCCTCGGGCGAGTCTTTCTCCCACCACTACGTCCTACTTCTGAAGTTAGTGGGACTATCGTAAAAAAAAATGTTTCAGATTTATAAATGTCTCTGAATACAATTAGTAGAGGAACTTGAATTATCAACGATCATACTGTTACGACTCTTGAGAAATATTTTATATAAGTGGCATAAATGGAAGCAGACGAAGATTCTGATTTAATTTGATTGTTCAACTTTCAATAGAACGATGGAAAGAGTTTCAAGTTGTGAAATAAGCCGTATTAGTTTCAATATTTCTCAGCATTCCGTGCAGTGGAAAAACACGATGTTCCGCGGAACAGGATCTACACATTGCTTTCACAGTTGTAGCTTCAAAACTTTGTCAATGATGTTCAACCAGCAGTAAACCAGAAAAAATGTCTGCAGTTTTCTCTTTGGATCACGAATCCATTCATTTATTTTATTTTTATCTGTTGATATTACGAGAGAACAATATCCTGCTCAGTTACAGTTTACAATGGATACGCTTTCAAAAAAGGACCTCAGATTTAGTTTTTATTTAAAATAATATGTATTACAGATATATTGACGACCAACACACAGACGCACGGATTCCCCGATTTGTCTCCAACGATTACTCTATATTTAGTCCTTAAATCGTAAATGGCGTATTCGTGTGAAAAAATAAATCAACGTTGTTGTGGGGGGGGGGGGGACAAAAATCTGCGGTTGCATTTTGTGGGATATTTCGCTGTTACGTTGTATGTGGATCACCTGCGTTTGGTGCCTGGGAAATCCACGCCGGAATTTCCCTTTTTTTCTGCGCGGCGAGTCACGCCACAAAGAAAGGAGTATGAAATCCTGAGTTCGGCATGAGGAAGTGATTTAAATACTGACCATCTCTGAAACTCGACACACGACATTTACTGTAGGAAACGAAGAAAATGAGTAAGTTCGGGGATGAGTCTAATTGCTTCTCAATTTCGTCGTCAAAGTCACGAGAAACTCGTTTTTTAACGTCTTTACCTTTCCGATCCTCAACTTAAAATTCATTTTACGTTAATTACTAATTCACACATCCGGATCTATTTATAGATGCATCGCAGTTGTCACCCTGTCTCACGAGCTTGTCTCGTTTCCGTCTCAAAATGATCCAAAGGATTCGTCAATTTATTCTAAAACAATCACATTTCTTATTTTCTATTTCAATTGCGTCACATTTAGAAACAATTACTTTTAGATCTGCCTAACTGTCAGTTAATCACTTACACGCACATTCCTCGTCTTCCTAAATATACCAAGCTATACACTTCTGTTATAGACAGAGTATTACTCACGTGACAATAAAAAAGACAGCTTATTCCATTACACTGTGTCTAATGAGTAAAACAAATTTTACAGTTTCCAAATTTGAATATTCACACGCTTTTTCTGTTCTTATTTGAAGATATACATCACAAATACCCGGGAAACGCTCATAAATTTAACATCCAATAAAATGTAGCCCACAAGAAAATAGCTCTTTCGTGTCTACAGTCGGTCAAATTACGAAGTACTCCAAATTTTAACTCACAGTTACATTTGTATGATTTAATGTAGATACAATTCCTCCCTTTGAAATTATTTTTATTGCTTTCCAAATGAAATAATTGGATTAAAATTATTGTTCTTCTTAAAAGTCAAGTGTATTTTAACATTAATAGACAATATTATAGTGAAATGCGTGTTGTTTAAGTAAAAAAAGTCAACAAATAATTACTAAAACCTACAGAATAGAATCTTTCTGGAAATCAAATTATTGGAATAATTTTGTTATTTATCGTCATATACTGTCCACGTATGTTTCTATACATAAATCGTTAGAAATAAATAATAGTGTTCCCGTAAGATGTGTTTGATTATTAAACACAAGAACACTACTCGTCCTATATTATTTTTCCCCCCAGGCGATGCTACGACGTTGCCCTTGGCTTTAGTTTCGTGTCTTTTCCCGGTTTGACTGTCTTGGGACTAATATAAATTCAAAAAACTTGTAGCTAGGTGGGGGTTATAGTGTTCAAAAAAATTAAAGGAATTTATTAACAATTATTGATTGGAATGAAGGAATATATTTACATGGATATATACTGTTTTGGTTCTGCCCCCCTCCTCCCACCCTCCCAAGCCGAAATATAATTATTTTATTTTACGTCAAGTGAAATTTGGAGATCTGCAAATGATTAAATTTATTATTATTATTTAACTCTTCATTATTTGGAGCTCCCACCTATTTTATTATTTATCCATATGCTATTGACGTTGACATTTTACTTCCAAATGCGTGTTTAACTACATTTCACTTAATAACATAAATAACGTGTCGATAAAAAAACCTTTTACTGTCGCTTTTAGTTACCATAGAATTGATTTGTGTTTTTAAATAAACAAATAGTTTATAAATTATCTCCCTTTAATATTCCCTATTAAAATTCAAATATACTTGCCCTTTTAAACACACACGTGATTTTTCTTCAGGGTAAATCATTTGGAAAACAAAAATAAATACTGGGGCAAGAATTGAACCAGTGAACACGTGGCTACCTTAAAGCCTGCAACAATTTCCTCGTTTTTCAGCAGAATTTTGTCCTTCCTTACAGCTCTTACGAATTTTCTTCACCTCACGAATGCAACAATAATTGCAGAAAAGTTGTGTGATATTTAATTTATCACTTAATTTTGTCTGTTTATCGGATACTTCATTATTCTTTTGTTAATATTCACAATAACAGTTTGTTTGGCGTTAGTTAAATTGTTAGCACTTCAAATTTTCCAGTTACAGATTCGGAAATCGCAATTTTTATTGTTGACTACATTTATTTGGATCATTTGACACTTTTCGGGTATTTATGAAGCATATCTTTAAAATATAAACGTTATAAACTGTGCGAGAATTGCTACAGACAACTGGTAATGAGAGCGACTGTTCTCTTTCACAGCCAATTTGGTGTCTAATACGTTATCGATACCACATGTGTATTGCATGTTGCATTTAGAAACTGCCCTCCGTTTTCGTGACAAGAAGACATCTTGTGTAGGCTATAATTTTTTTTTACAGGAATTTGGTAATGTTCTAAGGTTTCCTATAATAATAATAATCAAGTATGAATTCCTGTTAAATCACTATTGTTCGTTTAATTAAATAAAACTGAGGCACAAAAACTGTGACAGAGTAATTGTCACGGATCTTCTTGGAATAACTGTTTGAATATATATATATATATATATATATATATATGCTTATTTATATATTCTTTTTGAATTTATTAAGCTTCTTAAAAATAAGTTCACTTCGAATTTCGCCATTTGCAATAAATTGACGTTAAATCTCTTGAGATAACTCCGTTGGTTTGTGTCGGGCCAGGAAGACAACTCCTACAGTCATTTCCTCCGCATTTGTCTCTGCAATAAACGGCGCACGAACCTGACAATAATAAACTCAACACGCAGCTTTCGTTCCTCTTACAGATTTTCAGAACCATGTTTTACAAACTATTTTGTGTTTCCAGACTTACACAGATTTAGAAATACAAAATTTAAAACTTGTGAAAGGTATGGAACAAATAATAGGTTTTCGTTTTGGTTCATGATCCCGTAGATTTGCAATTTTTACACAGAAAATATATTTCAATGTTTCGTATTTATATGGGCTATTCCTCTTATTTTAGTATCATGTCAGTTTTTTTTATAACATACCGTATGTTTATTTCTAAATGTGAAATGCAGCAAAATGCTAAATACATGATGATGATAATGTAAAGCCTTAACAATAATAAATGCTCACTGTAAATTTGAATTCTTACGGTAAGATTTACCTGCCGTCAAGGGAATTCATCACTTGTCAAGAAAAAACTGTTCCCATTGTCTTCACCATTTATTATTAGCTTTTCATGAACATTTCAATGCGGCAACTGCAGTAGATACATGACGATAAAAAATAAATTATAGAAAATATCAATTGTGATTTGTTAGACAGTTAATTTAATAAAATTATAAACAGTTTCTGTAAGAGCTATGAAATTTACGTTTTGGAACGAAAATTGGACGATGACAGGAATTATAAAGCATCCCTACACAAAAAGAATTGAACTTTGTGGTTATGTTTCGTAATAATTTATTTAGA
Source organism: Zhengitettix transpicula (assembly GCA_037074705.1). Lineage (NCBI taxonomy): Eukaryota > Metazoa > Arthropoda > Insecta > Orthoptera > Tetrigidae > Zhengitettix > Zhengitettix transpicula. The sequence goes on along the minus strand of CM073595.1, from coordinate 23,143,520 downwards.
CATATCAATATTAAAGTAAATTACATAAAAAGACAAGTAGTTCTTTATCGTGTTAGCCCATTTTTTAATTAAACTTGTCTCACAACAATTTAAAATAAAAGTCAGTTTTGTATCACTTTTCTCCGCATCAACTTTATCTGGTTCCGCAGATCTGTTTCTCTGCAACCCGGTTTGAAAATTGTGAGAAGCGAAGGCCGGAACCCCAAGCTACAATTTATTTCGATTTCTGCCCAATTCCCGCCTTCTAAATTAGAATTTCTCCACCACGGAGAAATTAAAATTTTCAATCTTCACTGTCAAGGCATGTTTCGTACCCCTACTAACTTGCTTCAGTTCAGGTCAATCACCTCGGAAAAATTTAGCTTCGACACAAACAGGACCACAAAGTTTCCTCAACAGGAAGTCCGCACACGACGTGAATAAATTGAATTATAAATATATTAGTGAATATGTATATATATATATATATATATATATATATATATATATAAAATATATATATAAACATATTGTTCGGATGGAATATATCATGATTAATGCGTCGAAGTGTATGGCTTTCTCTGTGCACCGGTTGCTTGTGTATCTTCATTACGTAGCAGTCGAAATCATGTTCGATTCCAGTGACAACCGAGGCCAATGTCGAACGTCTGGTCTGGGGTGTCATTGAGAATGCATTGTAATCCGAAAGAAACGTGCCTCAATTCCACCGGGCACACTCGGTGGTCACGAGGCCACAGTAGCCTGAGGCACCCATGATCCAGTTTCATGGGAATCCCCGGAAAATGAGCATGGAATAGCGCGCTCTACCAAGCGCACGGTCGTTACAGAGATCCATATTTGTTCCAACACTAGTGATGAAGCTGCTATGTCGACACGATTTCTATCAAATCGTCGTGTCGCTGCGGTCGGTGATCCACAGCAAGATTTTTTTCAAATTTCCTGATTGTCTTCAGTCAACTTTTTTTCCACTCTGTCCGATGCGAGAAGAATATAACGACAGGAAGATTCCCATTCCAGCAGACCAATCATTCATCGCCGTTCGAAGTCTGTTTGTTTATAATGCACCCTTTTAGCACAGAAGGGCACAGTGACTCTTACAGAAAGGTTTACAAGCTGTTGATACATTGCTTGTCTACTCCAAAGTCCTTTATTTATGGGGCCGACATGACAGTCTGGAGGGTACTGTTGAGTTCAGGAATACGATATCATTCTGAAATTCTCATAAACTGTTTTATTTTTTTAATAAAATTTCTTTCATTTCTATGCAGGTTTTAATGAAAAAGTTCTTTTTCATTAAGCCTCATAATTCCAATAAATAGAATATTAAAAGTAAATTGAAAAATGAATTAATTCACTATTCTATACTATTTCTTTTATTAAATTACGAATTATATATATATATATATATATATATATATATATATATATATATGTTTTATGTAGAGTTAAGGAAATGCTTTAACAATATACATGGTCAGACAGAAATAATATTGAATAAGAAAGATAGCCAATTCAGACAGAAAAGTGATAATATAAATACCACACAACATTTCTGGGTTCATTGTTCCTTTCGTCAGGTGCGAAGAAGAGCCCAGAGCGACACAACTGCACTTGTCAGTTGACAACACTCAAAAGTGACGAAAACGCTACGACAATGGGAGAACCGAAGGCTTAGCGTAACAATAAGGGAGCAACGACAATGGGGAAACAGAAGGTTTGGCGTAATAATAAGGGAACATAGCAATTATTGAGTTTCATGGTGTCTGTTTGTACATTAATAGCAGTGATGTTTGATTTAATGTGATCTCTGAAATGAGTCTGGAATTGTACCTGGGGTCAATGTCTAAAATCTTAGCATTTTGCCAATGGAAAGAGTATGTTTAGAATTGATGATATGTTTGGATACTACAGATTGTTTATCAATGGGAAGTTCCTTGATACGTGTATAAAGGGAACGTTTTGTTTGCCCTATGTAGCAGGAATTACAATTAGAGCAAGAGATTTTGTAAACAACACAATGTTTTCTGTAGGTGTCAGGTGGGACTTTGTGGTTTTTAATCAAGTCGGAAGGGGTATTAGTGGATCTGTAAATGATGGATATTTGATATTCTTTGAATAAATTTGTGATGTAGAAATTTGTAATACGGGAGTACGAATTGGCTGTCTTTCTTATTCATTATTTTCAATCAGACGTAAATTTTTTCATTTTTTTAGAAATAATATTGTTGTGTGTATTTAATTTATTTAGGATTATTCCAATGGTATTGATTTAAAATTATGTATTTTGTTATTAATTAATCCTTTGTAATACTAGTAATCTAAGTTATAGAAAACGTATTTTAAGAATTCGAATATTAATATATAATTGGACTATAGTCTGTTTTAAATTAGAAGACCGATGGCGGTCAGTTCCGCGAAGGATGTGACCTAGAAATAAAGCAGCGTTGCCGATCAACAACGTTTTAAGTAAGCTGTTTAAGTCGTGTATCGTACGTGGCATCCACGCGGACACGCCAGGAGACTTCGAGTTTCAAATGGACAATGGTTCAATTAATCTAAAGCATGCATTATTAAAGTCGTAATCTGCGTAGTTCATTTAAAGTAAAACATAACTGAATACCTGACTTCTTTACGGAATATCTACTCGATTTAGTAGGTTCGTGCTTCTGAACCGGACGCGCGCGACGTAAGAGAGAACACAAAAAAGTGCTATACACTAATGTCGCTCTAGAATGGAAAGAGTCTGTTATTTTTGTTGATTGATGGAGGCTGAACTCAGTGAGTCTGTAACGTGCTGACTCATGGATAATAAGTAGGTAACGAGCACCACGAAAGCTATCAGTATGGGTCATTTGTAAATCAAACTTTCGTCATTCATGCCCTATCGTGCCTTTCCACATTATTCTCAATACATACTTAAAAATATATTTCCTGGACAGCACGGTCTTTAGTGTAATTGTATAAATATAATGTCCATCATCGGGATTTTTTTAAAAAAGAAATATATTTATTTTGTCCCTTGTTTCTAATATTTCGTGTCCCGGAAGTGTTACACATGTTTAAAAGCGCCGTTTTCAATTATCTTCCTCGAAATCTCTTATGAAATAATTTTATTGCAAAAATAGCTATAAAATAACATTTCTCAAAAAAAAGTTTTGTTATATTAATATAATCTGTTTTAGTTTTATTAAAAAAATTGTTTGTAGTCATTTGTTTCCCTTTAATTTGCAAAATAAAACGTTGTTGACAATCTGTAAGCTCTAGGAACATTTTATTTTGAACCACATTGCAAGTTCTCTTGCACACGAACATTGAGTGTGTTTTACATCGTTGTAACTGACATTTAAAATTATCTAACAGCCGAGGAGTCAGTTAAGAATTAATTATAGATTTTATCAGCATCATTGTTTCAATAAAACACGTATCCATTCACAAATAATCTACATATTGAATAAATGTAATTATTTAAATTTTACATTGATTTCACACATACGTCCACCATTATTTTTTATCATTTATCGTATAAACTCCGTAAATATTACATGACAAATAGGTAAGAATAATGTAGTATAGAAGATTTCGTGTAAAGACAGAAAGGTTTGTTACATAGGGCATGCCGGACGAGCATTGTAAATCGCCTGAACGAACATCTTTATAATTTAAAACAACCTTGTGACAAAAATTCAGTTCTCCGTAAGCATGTCAATAACCGCAGTTTTAATTGGAATTATGTAACATTATTAGATTCTGATTTGAATCCGATCTCTTTATCGTTACAGTAACTTGAATTACTTCACAACCAGTATTAGTAATATCTGGGTAAGAGACTTAATTAAACTGCTGAGTCTTCACGGAAATACACCGATACGGATGCAGTTAGATGAATTGTAAGTAAAAAGAAAACCTGCTCCTTATTGTGTAATGCCTGGCAAATAAAAGCGAAGCCTGTGAAGGACGAAGAGTCTGTGGTTCCTCTCAGCGGGAACTGTGTCAAACAACACCGACTCTACAACATCACCGAGTAAAAACTACCACTATAACAAGAACGACGCAAAATGAGACAACTTAATAATAAATTTATTTTTCGGGGGTGTAAATAATACTGGTAACATTTTATCTACATGAAGCTAATTATTCTTATATAGAACAGAGGAAAATTATTTACTAGTTTCATTTTTTAGCCCTATGTAGGTTGCAATATTTGTGACCTTCGGCGCATTTTATTCAAACTGTGTATCGCAAGAAATAATTTCTTACAAAATTGCGGAGATTTAGTTTTGAATTTTAATTGTATTAAATTAATCAAATGGCATTTAAGCCGTGACATATCCACCACTCATTAATCAATTAACAGACTCGTTTCTTTTAAAATCACATTGAGTTAAACTGACTCCCCATGAGCCCCCTCCAATATATATATATATATATATATATATATATATATTAATATTTGAGTGTGTGTGTGTGAAATTATGTAAAACGCATCTGGAAACAAACCACATTATCCAAGAATGCAGAAAATACCAACACAGAAAGGAAACGTTATAAAATTCATGAAAGTATATAATCCTTACATAGACATTGAAAAAATATTGTTTGATCAAAGATACACAAGCAAAATGAAATAATGTAACTGATAACAGAATATAGGCAGTTTAAATGTTAAGAGAGTGTAAATTTATGTTAATTTACAGCATATAATTTATGTAATTTTATACAAGTATTGTTAATATATAATCGCTAAATACGTAGACGTTCGTGCGACTCAAAATAAAATTTAAAGAAAAAAACTAATTTGTTGTCCTGCGGATTTCTGATTTTTCTCCTACCAAGAACGTAATAACGAATGATAATTATTTATAACTTCGTCCTTTATTTCCTATCCATATTTTCAAAATCTATCAATAATATATACTTACACTTCTGTCTTTCGATTTTAAATTTTTTTCTTAAATAATAGTGTCAATGTTCATCCTTTTTTTATTCGATATTTCCACGTTAATTACCAAGAATATTTTGTTATTAACAAAACAGTTAATGACCTTTTACAGACACTTTATTTTTTATTTATATCGTCACGACGTTTCGACACGTCTTCGTATCGTCTTCATGTATGCTCCAAATTATTATAACAAACTAGTAGGACAAACAATTACAATGTTAATAAATTCACAATGTTTTTGAAAACGGGTCCGAGGATAATTCCTGAAGAAGATACGATCACGTACAGAAACGTCGTAACGCTATAAATAAAACGTTTCTGTTAAAGGTCATTAGCTGATTTATTAATTCAATAACAGACGCAAAATATAAATATTCCAACTTTTTTGTTGTTATTGTTTATTTAAAATTTCAGATTGGTAAATTAAGAATAAAAATGAGACGTGACTAGAATTCTTGAAAACAACGTTGAAATATAATACGTAATAAATCAAGTAGAACAACAAAAGCATGGGGATTACTGAGACAAACTTTGATTAACATTAAATATGGGATTGCTTACAAACGATGTCGCTTATTTATCAAAACGTTCCTCCACTGAATAACAGCTTGATCTGTTGCTGTGCGACAGATAAGGTTTTCTTTCGTATTATCAGTAAGCAGGGTCATGGCGACTTCACCATTCAGATCGAACTATTTTAGACAGGACTATTGGAAAAAAGGAAACCTCATTCAGCTGTCAAAGGTGTGAAAGTTATGTTATAAAACGTTCCATCGTGGTCTTTAAAAGTGGCCTGGCAACGACGAGCTGCCATTTTGAGACGACATGTGTTTCGAAAACGAGTAAGAAAACTCAGGCTTCAACTTACAGTCGACTGTATACTGATTCAGTTTTGACTGCACACTGACAAATACTGAAATTGAAAATTACATTATTAAATACTAAAATGTGTTACAGTACCAAAAATCGAATTGGCATGTCATATTTGAAAAGAACGACATGTATTTTACTCAATAATTTCTTTATGTATGATTTTTACTGTATTTTTATTGCAAATAAGAGGTTGTTTTTTTTAAAAAAAAGATTGAATTGAGGGTAATTATTTTAATCGTTTGTAAATGGTCAAGATCTGTTTATATTTGACGTAATTTATATGTAAATAATAATTGAAGAATTTTGCACCAAAGAGCAGCAGTGTAATGTAGATATTCATATTCTTTCCTCTTCTTTTTGTTCAAGTTTCTCCAAAATTTTTGATCCCTAACAATTGTAATGGTAAAGTTCATGTTTTTGCAAATAGATTTACTTCTGGACTATTCCTCATAAACCTAGTTGTTCATTGTTGACACAAGTGTCCAGGAGGGTCTAGCCTCTTTTTGTGCACGCGTAGGGCGTCGCTTATAAATGGTGGTTACGTGTTTCCGCCAGCTAAGACTAACTGAAGGATCATTGTATAAATTTTCTCCCATTGCGCATAGTTGTAATCTTGGAGGCGCCGCGAGTAATGCTGTCGACAGACCTGTAAGAAGTATCAGCCAGACCGGAGGAGTAGAGTTATTGAAGCAGTGACCTCAGAGACAATACGGAATTGTATCACGGTTACAGTTAAATATCCACCAAAATTCTGAGAGAAAGTGATCATGGGTACCAGTGATAATTTATTTTATTTTTTAATAATATCCCAAACACTCGGTGCTAATAATATCATTACAATAATCACACTACCAGGATTTTGTTTTAATTTACCAATTTTTTATTGTTACTATTTTATCCATTGCAAGATTTATTACGTATTTATTGTTTCCATTGGAATATTTGCTTTAATTTTTGTCTCAGACTCGTTACATAATAAATTTATGAAGTTGTATACATCTCAAGAAATCCGACATTTTAATGATTCCAAAGGTGGAACATAATTCTTACCGTCGTTTTATTTGGTTATTTATAATTTTCAAAGCTGGTCTTAAACGGTGATTATCCTCTTGATTGAGTTTCTAATAAAAAAAATTATTGGAAGTGATGAAGTAGTTTTATATTTACACTTTTATCGTATTGTTTATCTTGCTCGCAGAAGCAGAGGTATGTCGCTTTAAATTATTTAAATTATCAATCCGTCCCATTATATTAATTGCGGACAGTCTTCACAAGTTCATTGGTAGGAATTTAACAGGTTATTGTTATAGGAATGAAAAATGAACACATAATTTTCTTAAATTTTAGGAAACAATTTTCCATTTCAGTCAATAATTTATTAAAATAAATATAACGTCAATATGAGGAATAGTTTGTTCTGACAGTTAAATAACATACAAAATACAAGAAACATTGATCTTGCACTTAAAGTATTACTGAGCAGTCTTCATTCTATACAAAATTTAAAGACGCGTCAAGGACTCTCTTTCAATTATATGAATACAGTTAACAATCTTTAAACATACAACAATTAATAGTTTACAATCCAGAAACTAGTGCGAAAGGATCCTCGACGGACTTTAAATTAATGTAAACGAAAACTTTCATCGTCGGCCAACCGTACACTGATTTGAACTACAGAAACATGGATAAAAGTAAAACATTTCACATATATTTAACTTTTCCGCTTATAATTTGGTGATTACACTTAATTAATAAATACATAACTTAACGTGTTCATGAGCTTCAACCTAATGTCATGTGGAAGTCATGGATTCTACGTTATGACAATCGTACGTGCCAGTCAATAATATACAATAATCAATTTTAAATAAATAACTTTACGGCTAACATTTATACAATACTAAGTGAAACAGCGACGTACAGCAAATAATTAAAACCGTTAACACGTGTGGCACCAATTTTAAAGTAAATGTGTAACGACTTACGTCGTCGACGAAGCCTTATCAATGAAAAGGAAATGCTCATCGCATCTTGGTCCAACAATAAAACTTTACACTAAATAAATTAGTTCCTTTACACGTATACCGAAATTAGCGTGCGATTACAGACGCATCGCAAATAAATAGTGGTATTTATTCGAGGAATGTTGCAAAGGTGACGATGAGTTACGACACCTTGGTAGCCAGCTTCCCGCCCACATGAGATCTCCGTTTCCGGCGAACGTCCTTACATTTCCTGGCACATATAAGTCTACGGTGCTGCGAACGTTAAACTATTTAATAGGAACAATAACCAGTAATCCCGATCAAGGATACGTTTCTCGTCGGTCGCGAAACGGTCGGAAGCCGATCCCTTCGGAAAAGTACGCAAATTAGTCCCGCGATAAAAATATTCATTTCGAACGGAATTTGACAAGTTTCTGATGACACGACTGATTTTGCCAGTCTCCGTCGGACCGTTTCTCCGATTCGAAAGAAAACCGTATACTTCAACGGCGCCGCCTCAAAATTAGTTCGTCACCTCCGCTTCGCACGCGGAGACACGCGGCGAACTAAAATCATTAGACACGTAATTATATTAAACACTGCGACATTAAAACGGTGAGTATTTGAAAGTAGCGAAAGTACGAACGACGACACCGACGCGCGATAACGGAGAGGTAAGCCGGCCACGCGAGTGCGTCGCCATTACACGCGATCGTTAAAGCTTACTAAAATGAATATCACAGTTGCGTACAAGGACCGTCGCGATCGCGTCACAACATCTAGGAAATCGTCCGCAAAGTCCTCCTACACGTCACCTACTAATATAAAAAATCTTCGTCCTAAAAAAGACGCCGTATGAACCCGTATGGTTTTAAACGAACGAAATCCGTTTACAGTAACAACTTAAAAAAGTATTCGAGAAACACACTTAACGAGAAAATCTTTGGTAACATTCGGTTCAGGCGCACGCGCACTCGGTGACCTTCATGTCCTGCCACACCGTGGTCTTCAGCTTCTGAGGGTTCTTCTCGTCCACGTGGAGGATTTCCAGCGGGACGAGAGTCTTGGGAGCGCAGCACGGCCTGGGGATGTCGCGGTTAACGTCTTTTTTCTTGTACCACAGCAGCGACTGGAAGAAGGCGTGGTTCGTGTTGGGGTTGAAGAACTGCGGGCAGCGACCCTTGCAGTAGCCCAGGTCGAAGGTCTGCGGCTGACGGATAAACTCGTAGCCGATCTCCTTGAAGACGACCTGCATCTCGTGGCGGCAGCAGCGCGGCTTTTCGCGGCCGCACTTCACCTTCCGGTAGTGCGTCTTCTCGTCCACGAAGAGGTCCCGCTTCCGCCGGTCCGGAAAGACCTCCGCCAGCACGTGCAGCGCCGGCGCCGCGGCGTCCGCCACCGCCACCGCGCCTCCGTGGTGCTCGAGCTCGACGCCCATGCTGGGGGCGGCGCCGTGCAGCCAGGCCGAAGCCGCCGCCGTCAGGTCCAGCTCCGTCCAGCGAGATCCCAGCACGCGCTTCCGGTCCAGCAGCACTCGCCGCGGACCCGTCCTCCCGGCGTGCGCGGGGGCCAGCTGGAACACGCGAACCTCCACCCCCGCCTCGTCCTCGTCGTCCTCCGCCTCCACGAACACGTGCAGGCTGGCGTGCGTCACGGCCACCGCCGCCGCCTCCGACACTTCCAGGTGGAGGCGCGTCCGCCGCCTCTCCGACACGTGGACTGGCCCTGAAAAACAACACACCAACATTAACATTAAGACTCTAGTACCCGCTACAACAAGACAGAACTGCCACTGGTGCAACTACGGTTGTCGATTATCCCACCAGATGTGCTAACAAAATAGCCTAAACCGTTAAATTCAGGCCTCTTAACACAGAACGGTATTTTATAAATGTATCTAGTGTACTGAGCATCAGGTGCACCACGGACGAAATTAATATGTGGTAGCAGGGCGAGGGAAATCTAACTTTTGCAATTCCTCAACTTGTGTTGTCGCCTTGACGAAGTAAATTACAGGACTATATTTTATTACGAGGTATTTTTTTAACGAGACCTGACAGTCGGGAGCCTGCTCTATATGAATCCGTGCCGTATATTGCTGCCATCCATCTCACAACTGACTGCAAATGCAAATTTATGTGAGACTGGTCACATGACCCGCGTTACAAGACAAAAAACAAACGAATCGCATCTATGCTTTAAGACCTGCGGTGGCCACAACTTCTCATAACATGAACTAATGACACGTTTTTACACTTCTTGTAACAGTTATAAGAACAGAATATAAGTAATAGTACGGAGTGATTTCCTGTAAATAATATAAAATTATATAGATGCTTCCTTTCTGTTCCACGGACATTGTCTCGTTTTACGCCCTACGGATTGGAAAGTAGTGTCCAGAGGAGTGTTATTCGAATTATTTTATTGTTAATTTTCTTCTACTAATAATTCAAAATATAACTGAATTACCGAGAGCAGCTCATCACCAATTATCCTCATGATTCTAAAATTTAATTTATTAAAACTGCAGTCCATTCTAGATTAACAAATTAATAATTTTAATATACAGACAATTACTGTTCGTAACCAAGCGAATATAAAATATAAGTCTATTTATTTCTTTAATTCGTTTTCGTATATAAATTAACATAATAAATTTATCTGGATATCATCATAAAATATTCACGTACTAATTATTTCGTGGGTACTGAGTTCTCATTGTGTCGTTTCCACAATTCTTTTCGTATAACTTGATTTTTTATTCATTTAACATAACTCTTGTCAGAATTTCGGAAGGAAACATCGTGGCTTCAGCAGACACTCACAGAAAAATAGCTATTACTTTGATGCCCCTCCTACTCGCGTTTTATTCACTCCTAACAGGAAAATAAAATGATTTTTATTGTCTTCGGCGTCTTTGATTTTACGACTGATCGTCTTCCGTCGGTCTAACCGGCAACATCTCGGCTTAAAACGTTCAAGACTCTGTCGATTAACTGAGTAATTTTCCACTAATACCAGTACTCCATCACTCTGGCTCTGAGCCCATAACCTTTCAAATTCCCGAGCACTTTTTTTTCCTATTTTCGTGGAGAAGAAAGTAAGGAAACACAGCTCTCTACCTGGTTCGTAGCTTTCAGTTGAGTTCTGGGATCTGAGCCAGTGGCTGAATCATTGTAAACAAATAAGCTTTCTCGTCTCAAAACGTGTGATGTGGTAGTCAGCCTACAGCTGACTCCAGCTCTATATTAAAACTTACAAACATGTTGTGTCGTACACGTCGCAGAAACGTTTACAATTCACTCGGTGACCTCTGCGTCAAGGAATGAGACGCACGTAATACAAAGCGTCTTGCAGACTCTCAACTAATATAGATTTAACTAATAACTGAAACAGTTAACAGAAAACCACGACTAATTTTATTCCTTGTTTGTCGTTGAATATTAATCAATATTAAATATTTTTGAATACGATTCTGATTCGGTTACATTAGTAAGTTCCGATAATTAGGTTACATGCCTTGTAGAAATAAAAATATTTCTTAAGGTAGATAATCAACAAATAAGACGTTGAAAGGCAAAAATATTTTTACTGAAGAGTCTACCAAGACGTATAGAAAATTTGAATACTGAAGAGCGAATATGTTTCTAACTGACCAATAAATTTAATGCATTTTCGTTGTAGAAGGCTGAAAAAAAATTTTCTATTTTCCTATTTTCGACAGTTCAATTGAATTTCATTGTGATTCATTCGTTACAGTAATTTTAATGATCTGTTAGAAGTACTAATGAGGCATCGTTTGAAATGCTAAAACTTTTATAATAATTACGCAGTAAGGTGGTGAAGGTCACGTCGTAGAAGCAACAGCGACTTTTGCCTATCAACAAATGAGATTTATTGTTCTTTGGAGGGTAATAGAATAGACATTATGCGACTTTAGGACTGCGTGGGCTTGACTTTTCATCTTAAAAATAATAATAGTCATTTTTTATTGTTACACGTGCAACAAAAAAGACGTTGTCACCTTGGTTAGTTTCCACTTGTTAACAAATTATTGTTTAGGGGGATAAAAAGGCCAGACGTGTCGTCAGGGTGAAAGAAGATGCTGGACTCTGTGCGAGGACGGGGGCAGTGACAAGGAAGCAGTTAGGGTGGAGAAGTTGAGAATTCACAGCTAGTCAAAAGAAGACGTTAGACGAGAATTGGGGAGAATTTAGGGAAAGTAATTACAAGATCGCTGTGGCAGTTAAGTATCACGGAGAGGGTAAGTGGAAAGTTTGGCCTTTATGAGAGTAGATAAATGTCAGTTTTCGTGGCGAGAATACTATCGTTAGTAGTTCCATCCAGTCTGGTTTGCAACGGCAAGAAACTATGTGACGCCCGCGTAATATTTTCACCGCAATAAAATTTCAAGCAGATTTGGTAAATAAAAGCTGGATATTTGTGTGAGGGTTACAGGTAAATAGCAGACAGTTCGGCAACAGTGCAAGGCCGGGGTCACAGGCTATCTTCTTATTCTCTTATCGCTTTCGTCTGGAAAGCATCCAGGCGCGTACAGCAGGGACAATTATTATATTTTCAGAAACACTTTTGTGACCATTCACGTTTCATGTCTACGTTGTTAGAATAGTCCCGTTCCGAAAGATGAGTAAATGTGTCTAGCCTGGAGGCTTTCTATGGTCCAGCATCAGTGAATTCAATCAGACGTGGTGTGATTTTAACAAATGGCGAGAATCGGAGACAATTTATTGTGGAGAAGTCTCTAGTGTCAACCTTTTCAGTACTCCATAAAATTATTTACAGTTTTTTTCTTCTCTGGTAATTATCGACAGCATTTATTTCACATACCAGAGTGAGGTTTCGATTTTTTTTTTTAAAAAAAAAGGAGGCAGCTGAATAGTCGTTTTCAGTAACGGGATCTGTTTTGGAAACAAAACCCGGCGGCCGCAGCACCATTTCGCATGTTTGAGTAGTGGAACGTTCTGATTGCATAAGAAGGTGACAACTCAACTGTTCGGATCGTCAATTAATGTTTTAAAAAGTCGCTGTCTTCGTCGTGCATCGAACTTCGGACGCGGCGCTGTTCGCTACGTCGCGGTAACTGAAATAATCCGTCCATACGCGTCAGGTGACAGTAATTTAAGGTGACGAGCGTCCTGAATGAAGCTGAAACAGCCGCGTCATAATTACGACAGTTCTTAAAGTTCCTCGGGACTAAATTTCGCGTGTGTGAAGCGTTCCCCACCTGTCTACATCGCCATTTCGCTTCCCTCGCGCTGTCAATTAACGTTATCTTTTTGAAGTCTTGCCAGACTCTTGCTCACCAGCCGCCATTTTGGGCGTGTTTTCTCGGGGGCCGAGCAACATATTTCCCAGTCCTCAGTCAATATTTGCCGTGACAACTTACACCTTCCTAAGTTGAAGGCTCAACACGTACAAAGGGATTTTAAAAAATGAGCTGTCAGTCTATGAATTTTATCTCTTCCGACAAATATTTGTATTACCGGGCATCGAAAGAAGGAAACGCCCGCGAAAGCAGGAGGCGACTGAAGCAGATTCCTAATCTAGTGTCAACATCCCGGATCGGTTACACCCTGACGCGAAATCTTCCTTCCCCACCACCGAAATTCTGGCTCCGACGCTCGACCGTTCGCGAAGTCTGGATCTGAAGTCACACTTTCACTCAACTTACACACGAATTCCGAGTAACGTAGACAGGGCCAACTGTAGGCTACAATAAAAAATGTAGGTCATCAAGAAAAGGAACACAAGTCCCGGAGAAAATCTCAGAGCAGCTCGTGTTTCAAAAGAGACAGTCTTCTTCTATAGTTGATCAAATAGACCTTTAGTTTTCAGCCTTACAGTGGAAATATAATTGGGTTACATTTTAATTATTATGTAAAAAAAAACAGACGCTTTCGATGTATCTTACGTCATGTTCATCTGTTATTGATGACCTTGTTCCAAAACCTTTTTTGGACTGAATTATAACGCAACAGATATATCACATAATTAAAATTCTGGACAACGTCAATTCTTCATAAATTATTGAGTGATTGGGTCTAATCCGTCTTGTTTCTTACATCACACCCGGGCTAGTCGAACACATTCTCAATAATCCAACGTTCGCCACATTCCTTATGCAGCCAAACGACTGGTCGATTGAATCCTCTCATGGTTTGCGTTAAATGATCCCGCCAACGATTACTCGACTCCCCCTCCCGAGATGATCAATATCGGCTGCAGGATTTCGTCACCTGATTTGGTTGTAACGGGTCCGTGACGTCACTGATCCGTGGAATCGGCCATTGCGTGATACTCCAGTTACGAAGGCCAATGAACACGTTCTCGGTACACAACAGGTACTCATGCAATCTCGGGCCTAGACACGCAAAGTTCTAAGACACATTCCCCACGACGAACACGATCGTTCCACCACCCACGCTTCCATACTATTTACTGTACGAAAAACGACGAGTTTACAACACATTTTCCTATATTAAACTCGAAAAGTTTACATTCCATTATGACATTTTTTTACCGTTGCTTTACGAAACAATCACTTTTATTTTAACGATGGAGTGAATACGTTTTGAGGGCACATGTTAATTTTTCTCCAAAAAACGTGTGTAGGCCTATTACTTACTTTTCCTTCCATAGATAGATGTTATGCATTTATAACACATATTTTCATGTATAAAAAAATCACGGTTGTATTCCTTATACAAATAACCCTATGGACAATTTAATTCAATGTCTTTCCCGCCGCCATCTTTGTTTCTTTACTCTTTTGGTCTTTTTAGTCTCTAGTCTGTACCACTGATAGTTTTTGGACATTTGCTACGTTTCTCGACTAACATTTATTTTGAAAACTTTATTTTAACGTATTTAACGGCTCGTTCCTAAGCTTGTCCTAGCGTCACGTTCTCATTATGCTAAACCGTAGTAGTATTCACTTCATTCTATTCAGAGCGCAAACGATTTTCAGAAACAACGAAATTTCAGAATTCCAGTTATCTTCAAGAAATGTAATAAAATTTGTATGCAGACGCCACAGAATTTGGAATCAGAAAAAAATTACATTGAAGTGCCACCAAGCAACAATAATTGCTGTCGGATTTATTATCCGCGTCTCCGATTCGTAGGAGGCTCGCGGTACATGACGATTCACACACTTTCCCTTTTCAGTTAGATATGATACGTCCGAACGCACTTCAATCAGCAAAGTGTTCTCGGGATTCCGACCCGGTGTTGTTTTCTAGAAGATGACGGCAGTGACCGCAGTCGAAACGTCGCGGAACAACGTTTTAACCCCGGTTGGGAATCCTGAGATCGCTCTGTTGATGACATACACCGGGAAAGTCTTCGTTTGATACTATTTCATTCAATTTTTCCGTGGTGGGATAGATTAATTGTGGCAGGTAAGGATAACTGACAGTAGATCAATAAGGATGATCCCCGTGAAATATCTTGAGGAAGGCGCTTCCGTAGCGGGAATGATGGGAGCGCAGTAATACAGAAAATCAGCCTGTGAAGGTCTGGACACTTGTGCTCCCGTTTTAGGGTGTGTAGCCTTTTGAGAATTGTGCTGGGAAGTGAGCAGACGCGGAAGTCCGGGCAGCGTCCTTCGGGTTGCACGGTGACCTCTACAAGAATGCAGCCTTGCAGAAAATTTTCTCGGAATCCCCGTTCCGACAGGCGGACTTGGCAATTATGGCGAAATTTGAGCCGATCTGCGGCGGCAAAGTCGTCCCTGTGCAGGGTTTCATGAATGAAGCTCACCACGTGGGCAGGCGTCCGCGTCCCCCTCACGCGCTAAATTTAGCATCGCCACGACGCCTACAAACCGAAACGCACGATGGCGTCAGCCGGCGAAATAAAGATTAAACCAAGTGTCGATGCTAGCCGTCAATAAATCGCTGGCTCCGCTTGTTATCTTATTTTTCCCGCAGGAATTCTACGAGACCCTTTTCTGGGGGGGGGGGGGCAGTGTGAGATGGTCCGTCGGACTCGAGAAATCATCTCGCGGAAATAAAATTACTGAAACTGTGACCGGGAAACGAAACTACTACGTGCTCTTACGTAAGAAACGGACACGCTTTCGGTTCGACGTACGCGTTTCTCCTAAGGTCACGCACGTTGGTGCAGACATGTTTGTTTCTCGTTTTCCCGACGCCGCCGTCGCGAGACTATTTATTACCACTGCCACGGAACGGGTTCATGCTCCTGAAATATTGTCACGCAGATTCGAAGCAACTGTGGTCGACGACCCTCATATTCAACCTGTAATCGGCACGACGCTGCTTCAACTTTGAACTCGATTCGAGCCACTATCGTCTGCATTCCTTATTCTGATGTCGTGGAAATCCCATTTTGTTTTCGCCCTACCAAATGGACACTTTCATTTTCGAGGTCCCCTTTAAAACTATTCACGCAAAATTTGTGTGGAAAACGTTACTAGAACTAGACGACCTCGATCTCATATTTCTAATACGGTAAACTAATCCTCCGCCTCTGTCGAAAGATCCTCGTGATTTTCAGTCGCAGAGTAACCCACAGACCTACCTGGAGAATTATAGGCACCGGAGGCCAACTAATCACGTGACCTTCAGTCTCGGTTCAGGACGTAAGTTCTTTCGCAAGAAGAATTAAGTTTGGGGCCGTAGATAGCCTTGACGACGAAATGAAATGGAACGTCGGATTCGTTATGTGAAGGTGGGGGGGGGGGGGTTCAATTTCCTTCCGGGTCCATATTACAGGAGACTCTCAAGTATCCGGCCCACGACTGTACTCCCTCATTTTTTAAAAAAGACGATTCTCCGTAATAAAACAAGGAATACTGTAATTTACTTTGCCGAAGTGTTGCTAACAATCGTCGTTGCTGTAGTGAAGTGCAAAGTGTATGTCCCCATCGGTCCACCCACACGCCCTTTACCTCGGATGCCAACAAGTGCGGAATAAGTTTTGCCACTGTGCAGTACAGTACATGAGAAACATTCATAACTAACAGGTCAGAAACAGCTGTGTTTAATTACGTGGGTACTGTAGTAAAAGACTATATTGTCCTGCCGACATTTTTCTAATCCTGATCAATGTAATTTCATGGGACTTCTGAATCGAACTTGTGAAACCTTTCCTCTCAATCCTTGATCATTTTTTCATATAATTGCGGTCCTAAACTATTAGACCACGTGAAAACTGTAGATGAGCCTGCATCAGGTCTAAGGGATGGAGGAATTTCGCACCGGAGTCGACACGGGTAGCTCAGTTGCTAAGACTTCGATTCCTGGTCCGGTCGAGATTTTTCAATCCTGATACTTGAATTCAATAGATTATATTTTTATGCGTGTCGCTGAGCTGATAAGTTCCTTAAGACATTTATTTCTGACAATCTTGAAACGAATATCGCCGCGAAATTTGTTTTCAAAAATTGTATCTACCTGAATTAAAAATTTCCGCTCATTTTGGTCAGTAATCCGAATTATAGAATGATCAGTATTAAAAATTTAAAGTTAACACATTTTTATTTACTCGAGGGTCGTTCGGGAAGTGGACTGTTAGTAACAGAGTTGGCGCTAGTATGCACGAACGGAGATTTTATGACGTTATGAGAAACGGATTAGATTGAAAATTCTAATACTTGCATATAAAATCCGTTCATCATTATTCCTAAAATTTAGGCCAGGTAAGAATTGTGGTTTAGTAAGTTGTGGGTGAGCCTGTATCAGGTCTAAGGAATGGAGAAATTTCGCGCAACGGATCTGGAGTCGACACGGGTAGCTCAGTCGGTAGACCTTCCGCCCGGATTCGATTCCTGGTCCGGTTGACATTTTTCCATCCAGATAGTTTAATTCAATTACATTCTATTCCAAATCGAAGGTCATGCTGGTTGAGACCTTTTCAGCATATAAAGGTCAAAAAGAAATTTCTCGGTAAAATCACAGGAGAAAGTGTTTTCTTCTAGAACATTTTCTGTGAGTTAGTAAACGGGTTCTAGTTAGTAAATAATGGGGTTTTCAGTGATCGTGCTGTGCAGAGGCCTGATGATAGATGAGTGATTGCCTTGTTTCGAATAATACGCTAAACTTGGCGTTATATTTCGCAAATTTCAGGCGGAAGTGGCATTCATTTGGAGAAGGTAAATGTGCGATCTCGCTGGCGTTGGTATTGTTGAGGAGAGCTTACCTGAGTGGTTGTAGGTGAGGAGCTGAAGTCTGCCCAGAGGCGCCTCGTGCTTGCGCCTGTTCTCGTCCACTCTGGCCAGGTATTGCGCGTACATCCTCTCGTACTCGTGCCTGCTCACGTTCATCTGCCGACAGAAAATCTCTCTCACCACCGAGCCCAAGGTGGAAACACGCGCCATCGCCACAGCCGAACCCTTACGTAACCGATTAGTTTCTATCTCGTGAACTTTAGCTCCGTAATTGACCGGCCCGATACGGACCCGCCGTTAATTATCGCGTGACACCCGAGGTTGACGGAGAAGCCTCGCCGAGGGATTTATAAATACGTCACGCCCACGTTTCCTAAAGTCGTCCCGCCAAGCCGCTCGAACCCCGGGGCCGACGAGTACGTGCCCATTCACGAGTACGAAGCTTCCCAGAAGCGATCGATGACCCAGACCTACCGCAACCTCCGCCAACTCTCGCCTCTGCTGCCGTCGCACGTAACACGCCTTCTCTGTCTAATTACTAAAACTACTCCCGCGAGGCGCCCAGATATTCGCGGAACGATTACACGTCTGGCTCTTCCCGGGATCGGTGACACAACAACGCGCTTCTAGACGACAGCTGCCGGGTACCTAGTCACGTGTCACGTAACGACTTCAGTTTGACCGTTTACTATGTGGACAGTCTTCAACATCAAGCAGGCAGCGGCCTCGACTTAAATTTAAATAAAAAAACACGAAAATCAAACATGAACACAGGACCGATGAGAGATGAGTAACGGACCCTATGAGACATTGCAACACATACCGAAAGCAAAGCGCCGCGTTATATACAGAGAATCCACGTTAATCCCCGAGCAGTGCTGCTACATCTTTGAAATGCAATGATGTTACGCGTAAATTAGGCTGACACCAAAAAAAAATTATCTTTAAAATTTGTCTTAGTTTGAACGTTCACAACGATCATGGAAATATACACATTTAGAATCGGAGCACCCGGAGAGAGGCCGTGGCCCTCAATTTCACGTCGTCAACCATCTCTAATGACCTCACGTACGTTCCCCTCGACAGAATGAAGTGTGGGACTTCGTTTTAACATCTACAATCACAAAACACAACATATATCATGCATTACCTGTGTACATTCTTTTTAAGAAGCATGCGACACACTTTACCACGGCAAAAGCAGCGTTTAGCGGGAGCGAACTTAAATTTAATTAATGTACACAGATCGCACCAGGTGCCGTAAATGGGAGTAGCAAACTCCGTGAGTTAAGCCCGATTTAGGTTTCCGCGACGCCTAAATCCACGGCGATTATAATTGAAGCCGAGCGACAGGACAGGGTTAAGTTGATGTCCCCCGTGGACCGCCAAGTCGTTGTTGGCCACGAAGAGACATCCGTCTGGACCAGTGAGATCTCCAGGCGTGTAGGTGCGCGTGTGCATAGCGGTGAGGTGATTTACCTTGGTGACGTCGGGCACGGAGGAGAGGCCGAGGCCCTGGAGGATGCGGCGTCGCAGGCCGTCGCTGGAAGAAGACGCCGTGGAAATGGCAAGCAACAGCAGCAGAAGCCGGATGCTCATCGCCTTCGTCCCTACTCCCGACTCGACTCGACTCGACTCAGCTGTTCATGCTGCCACACTACGCTCAAGTTTTGCCGCCGCAATACTTTATAGAAACATAGCGGTGTCGCCATTGGCCGGGGGGCGGGGCGTGCGGCTCCCTCTCTGTTGCCGGAAGTGCACTCCGTGGGGGTGCGCAAGGGGAAACAACTTTTATAATTATGACATACCTGACCAGTACGGCCGTCCCCGATACGTTCCAAAACAATTAAATAAGTCACAATTGACGTATCTGTCTACGTTTGTACGTGTTCCTGTAAGTAGGCACACACACACACACATCCATCGCCACACACTTCTATAAGAATATTTACATCCTTTTCCCACATATCCTTCTACAGTACTTCATGGGTCAATCAATACCATATCCTTCATAAATAACTTTCCGCTATTACCTTTTTTTTTAAAAAAAATATAACTCGTCCAAAACTTACATTTCCTAGGCTAAGACCCCCAGTGTCCTTATCCCCTCAGAACACATGTTATTTTTTTTTCTAATTACCCATTAATACAATTCGAAAAATCCTTCTCCCACCAGGAAAGTATTTAGGTGCAAAGGCCTGGGGAATGGGGTTGGCGGGGGAAACTATTTCGAAGCTCGTTTCGTAGAATTTTTTTCCCATCGCAACGGCCAATGTTTGAAGAGGCTCAATGTCATGGTGGAGAAGAATTTTTTTTTTTTTGCTCGCGCTATTCTCGGTCGCTACTAGCTTCAAACTCGCAACTCCAAAAATTTTGCGTAATAAAGCCAGTCACTGATTAGCACAGAACGAAGAATTAAAGTCTGTATTTAATAATGTCCATACTTTTTTTTCAGTTTTTTAAAAATTTAATGTAATAAATAACTGAATTACAGCCAATATTTACGTCAGAAAAAATAATTTATTAATGTAAAATTAAACAACTCATTGGGTTCAAGTGAAAAAAAAATTGCTAGACGGGTTATTCTCTAAATATTTTTTAAAACTTGAACCTGACTTAAAATTGGCTTATTAGTTTTCTCAATAGTCAGATACACACACACACACACACATATATATATATATATATATACATAATTAATTTCGTTTTTTATTGAATTAGTCCTCGAATGACGATACGTCATTACATAAAATTGTAATTAATATATATATATTAATTCTGTTTCATTTAAAATTGCAAACATATCGAGTTAAATCCATTATTATAATAATTACTATAAATAAGTACAGTCAGTAAGTTCATCGGGCTAATATTTAATTTGTAGAATAATAATCACCCGTACATAACCATAATTATAGGTGTAAATTTAATTCGCGACAGTTATTTTCATTCCTGTGGTCAATAAAGACTTATTAATTACAAAAGATCCGTCATGTTTACAATTGAATATATTTTTAAAATTTACATTTACCTTACGATGTTTTTGGGTAACAATACTTTCAAATTTCTCGATCGATCTTACGCCTATCTCAACTACTTTCGCTAGAAATAATTTATAATGTCTTTGACCCTCTGAAAGACAAATTATCAGTCAACAAATAATAAGTAATTTCCTGGTGGACGCAAACAGCTTCCCTCTTAAAAAGCTCATCTGCTCCATTCCTATGTAATACGTGATTTTCTAACACTTGTTTATAGCAAAGCAAGATTTAAAGGACACAAAATATTAAAGAATTCTAACAATAAACGACTAAACAGGTAAATATAAAAAATTCAAGATAAAGACGGCTATTTGTTGAATAATTGCTGGGAAACAAATTAACTAATGCAACTGTAACAAATGTGTTAAATTATTCTGCGATTAATAACTCTTCGGTTTTGATCAATTCCTTACAGAATTAATATAAAAATGTTAAATTAAATGAAACGACCATAATAAATAATGTTACACTTTAAAACAACTGTAAACAAACGAAATTGACATAATGATACCTTAAAATTAAGAAATATTTATTATTTATTATTTTTTAACTTTAGATACATTTTTTTATGTTTAAAAATTCATTGTTTTCTTCGAATTTTCCTATACTGATAACATTATAATTTAAAGTCGTGTAATTTTGATTGAAATTATGTTGAATTTTTTTAAACCGAAAAAAACATATTAAAATGGTATTTATCAGAAATTTTACATACTAAAACAACATGTAAACGCTCTAAATTTTCATTTTGAAACTTTTTTAAAAGTTGTATAAATATTTTGGTATAAATTTGTAATTTTAATTTGAAAAAAAAATTACGATTGCCAATATATAATTTAATGCTGGTTTGGTTTGTCCAATACAACACTATGGTAAAACCTTACGTTCAATTTTAAATGTTTGCCAATTAAACAGTGTTTAAGGTACCCTGAGCTACTTAGAAAGCTCCAGAGCTTCAAAACAGTTCGTTTGTCTATCTAATATATATATATATATATATATATATATATATATATATATATAGCTTATGTTAATTAAATTTCTGACAAGAACAGGAAAACTAATTAGTGCAGAAATCCAATATATCATTGGAATTTGTGCAAATAAAGAAAAACAAAAAAAATTACGTCACAAAGACTATTCTCGGTAATACTTCAGAGAAATAAAAATATTGTTGAATTATTAACTCGAAAACAAAAAAAAAATTTGGAGATGATTTTTCATATTTGTTGGAACGACATACTGTATCAGTCATACAATTTGAAACAATTATTACAATAAAAATATTCCATTATCAAACATTATAGCCGTGCCAACGTGAGATAATAAGTTTTACAACCTGTATCCTCAGTCTAGACAGTTCGTGTTTCAATATAATTGTTGAAAACAGTACTGGTATTTATCTACTGTAAGCACTGTCTACTTCAATTAACACCGTAATCTAAGTCATTTTCCCAGAACAGTTTTCCCGTATTCCAAAGAATAAAATCTAATAGTTCGCAGGACTTTGGTATTGACCGTGTTATACCAGTTGTAGGTTAGCCACATCGGATATGAAATCTAAGTAAAGAAGATTAAAGTTGCGGAAAGGATTACGATATAAAAGAAACCAGACAGATTTTCAAGATGTGAATGAGCGAATTATGTCTCAAAAATGTCTGCGAGATGACCATATCAGACGAACAAAATGGATCAGAACAGTTAAAGAATAAAATGTATAGGCGTCGTCACAAAAATTGAGCAACCCTTCGTGAAGGCAACACGCAAAAAAAATGATGACAAAAATTCTTGCACGTGTTCCTTTGAAACTGTAAACAAACACTATTGGGGTAAGACATGACTACCATCCCTAGAAGCTGAAGTGGAAATTTTAAAACGTGGTAAAACAACCGATATTTGCGTCGAAACAATTTTCTTGTTAAATGATATTGGTAGCGTTTATCCCAACGTTGTTTTCAACCCCTGTCGGCATGGGAAGGGGATTTGTATAAAAATAACGCTCAAAGAACTGAAATTGGAGTCGAATCCGGGGTTATTTATGTCGCTGAGTTAAATTATGACTTTTATCTTGCCAGTTAAGTTGTACTTAAACCACTAGGAGTGGGGGTGGAAGGGGAATTATATTTTAAAATATAAGAACAAGGTAGGAAAGTGAATATTCTAATTAAGAAACAGTAAGGAGAGTGAGGCACCTTGTAATCTAATCAGAATCGTTCTGACGCAACGGTGTTTCGCGTGTTGCATTCAGGAAACTGTGCTCAGTCTTTGTGTCGAGGAGTGCTAAAAATCCATTGCAGTCAACGATAGTAACATGACTGAAATTTATTTTTAAATCGTTAAAATATTCAGAACAATTATGTGTTGTTACAGATTTTATTCGTGATTTTTGTGGTTGATATTCAGCAGTCAATTTTTCCCCGTGTTAACTTTTCGTTCTGTTTTTTTTAAAGACAGTGTACGAGAATCTTCTCTTTGTAACGTGGTGCTTCATGTTAGATTGTCACACATGTGTAGTTTATTTACCCCAGCCCTCGCTCACGATCGAAATTTTTTTGCCAATATTTACTAATGAACCGGGATATAATTACCGATGACGTTTAAATATTGACGTGTAAGCTGTCGCCATTAATCACAACGGAAGGCGAGACCTTGAAACCTCGTGGCATTCTTAGTGTCACCTGTTGCGCGTCAGGCTCAGGATGATCCGTCTTTACGTCCTGTCATTGGTCCAGCAGGTGTATACAAGGGGAATCTGAACGAAGCAAAAAAGAAAGAAAGGCAGCCAAGGAGAGGACGGTAACTGCAAGGATAAACACGGCTGCAGCGGCGAATGAAGAAAGTCTTGGAACTCGGAGTGTAAACGTCGGTAGTCAATGGAGAAGTTGATGGATGGTGAGTCAACACGAAGGAGCGGCCAAGGCACCCACCGTGGAGACTCGACAGGTCTATTGAGGAAGTCCACGGAGCACAGACGGTCCATTCAAATGGCAATAGGAGACACGCGAAAATTTACAACTCTTTTCACGATAATTCAATACTCGAAGTAACGTTTGTATTTAAACTGAATTATTTTCTTTATTGAATCCTGTATAGTCTTTTCTCACTACTACAGCTTTAATTTCGGAAGCGTAACTCTCCGACCACGATATAAATTTTTCGGAACATAAAGTACAGAAGAAAGGCTGCTAGACAAAAAAAATTATTTTTCTGAATTAGACTCCTTTTATTGGTCGAAATACAACATAGTAATTCGGGATGTTTCTTCAAATCAAAACTCGACTGACGGAACGAACGACACGGAAGAATAATTTTCGACGGGGTCAATACGTTGCAATACTTTGACGTACAATGTGACGTATAATTATAATTACGTAAATATTATTTGACATGGAAAAGGAATAAGACAAAAGCTTATGAACGTTTACTGGACATTGTTAACGTAAATTCAGATGGACCTTCTGTTATCCATCCATATATCCAATGATTGGCTAATAAAAATAATCAAACGCAAAATTACTTCCAGTCGATTTAATAACACGTAAAAGTTAATTCCGAAAGACTGATACCTATATACAAAAAATGAAGAAGGAAATCAGGCGACGAAAAAATACGATTCTATTGTCATCAGACTGAAACACTAAAATTATATTATGAGGGACACAACAAACAATTAAACATCCTTGGTTGTAGTAAGAATAAGTTTGAATACGAAGGCCATGTTATACTCTTAACTCCATACAAATATGTTAACACCACGTGTTTTATTTGCAATGAAAGATATCATCGTGAAAATTATTATGAGAAATCTTTCCATAATTATTTTAAAATTTAAAAAAAATATTTCTGACGCTAATAATAGCACAGGACATAAACCCATGAAAGAAACACAAATTTACTCTGATTTCACTGACGGTACCGTAACGAAAAATCTATAATTATATAAAAATACATTATACTTGTAGAATTTTAAAATTTCGTAGTTACAGTTATAGTAGGTCCTGATAGTGCGGCTACAGTAAGAAAGAATGAGAATTTTTCCTTCTTCTTCACTTAATCTGAGTTTTCGTAGTTACCCCTTAAACTGAAATGAGAGTGGTTGGGTTAAAGCTCCTTGCCTGGGGGAATATTTTTCTCGTGCTACTAGTATTAGTTGTTTTATTGATTCGTGCTATTTCTTACTTATTATCCTTCTTGATCTTATTAAAATTTTTAAATAATTGATTGTCCCTGATTTACTGGAGACCAAGTCCAATTTTTCGCTGTCAAATTGATGTCTGAGTCGTTCACATGATCGTTTGTAAACATACCCACAGTTTCTAAAAAATAATACCTCCTTTAAAAAAATTATTATCGTTGACAAACGAATCCAGAGTATTCTATGTAAATTGGATAGTGAAAATAACACAGCTGAGCCAAGTAGGTCCGCATTTATAAGAACGTTCTGCAGTCATTTCCCTGAATTTCTCTTTAGACTAAGGTTTTTAATAAGTTAAATTCAATACAATTAATATAGATTTAATTTCTACAAACTTTTACCTCTTTCCTTTCAAATTTTTATCTTCTCAACCCCGTTATTCTTCATTCTCCTAATCATACAGCCCATTAATTAATTCGTACAAATATTGATTTTATCAAGAACAAAAATAAAACAAATTATAAAAATAAAAAATGCGACATTTCTTTAAATTGTTTCTTAATAATACACTTTAAATCCCTAAATTAATAAGTTAAAGAAAACAGGAAGTTCAATAACGTACCAAATGGGAAATCGTATTTCAATGCAAATTTTATTGTAAATTTGCAGGTATCTATCAGAAAACTGCAACAATTTCTAGATAAACACTTTTAATTTTTTTAAATATTTTATATCTTTATTACATTATTGTAATCAAAAAGTCAAAATTTCTAATTCTTGAACGAAAAATAATTTATGTAATAATTATTAAATGATACGTAAATATAAATTACAAAGAATATTGAGAGAACCAAATAATATGAAAAATTTGATAACTTATATATATATATATATATATATATTTAAAGACTGCTTCTTTTCTTGAAACAAAAAAAATTGTGGGTCTTGCCTACTTAGAAAAATCATAAAAAAGGATGATTCAATAAAGCACGGAAACTGATATAAAGTCTAAAAAATATATACTAAATATAAATATATATATATATATACATGTGTGTATTTAAAAGAATAGTATTTAGAATGATTACTATCTCATTTGTAGAATTAAATTACAAATTGTAATAATTAAAAGGTGGCCTTAATTAAAAGAATTAATTAACAAAATTATTAACATTTAAAAAAAATATTTAAAAGTACAAATTGTAATCCCTACTTTATACGCCGAATTCCATCAAGTTAACAAATAAATATTTTATTTCAATTTTGAAATTCGTGGCGTTCTAGGAAAAATACAACTTTATATTTTACAATCAAATACGTCGAAATTCTCTTTATCTCAGGATCATTACTAGGTTTGATATTCAGAACAATCCAATTTAATAAACTAACATTAACAGTTCAAACTCATTGAAGCTAACTTAATACAATATGAAAATAAACGAAATGAAAGAAACTAAATGAAAAGAAAAACGAACGAAATCTGACTTCGACCTTTAATCCTCTTTTACAGATTTTAAATAATTGTTTTGTACTCACGAATGTCTTTCTGGTACCAGATCTTATTGTTGGAGCTTGAGGACAACACTCACTAAAAATGCCATTTTCCACTGATTCTACGCATTAAATTTTTAATACACACGGTCGATGTTCCCGTTCTCTGCCACCTGGAACTTTAAATCAGCCACCCCTCATTCAGCCCTCGGACATAGGTCTCCTTGATGCCTCTATGCGAAATTTAGTTCAGCCTGTGTGAAGCAAAACCTTTTCCTTCCAACTTTGCGATTATTATTTGAGTCTCTCCGTCAAAACTGTTTACTCGCAGTTGGACTTCTTGGACCGCGCTATTCATACTTTTAGATCAGCATCCACATTTTCCCGTAATGGTCGCTGAACTCCTTTAACGTTTCAGTTCTCGACGCAGACTAACTTCCTACTCGCGCGAATTTCCCGGCAACATTAGCCGACAAAGAGCCGTGATTGTTACTTTCAAAACTCGTGCCGCTAACTATCCAATTATATTAAAACAAATGATGGCCTCTTTAATTGGTATTACAATATATATCTATATATATATATATATATATATATATATATATATATCTATATCTATATCTATATCTATATATATATATATATATATATATAGATATGTATGTGTGTGTGTACGAAGATAAGTTAATTTAATTCTTATTTATGGAGTATTAGCCTATGTGTAATTGGTTGCCTACATTTGAGTACGTCTGAGATAATAACAGCACGTCAATCAGTCAAACTTACGGTTACATTTTAACCCTCTGCAGCAGTTGTAGATTAATCTTATATTTTTCATGGTTTCATATTAATTAAAATTTCTAATTTAAATTAAATTTCTTTCATAAGTTAACTCGGTATTTTAATGATTTGATTTTCTAAATTTATTTACCTCAAGTGATCAGATACGATGTCCCAAAATCTCACACTAGAAATACTGAATATGTTAGAGAAAATATCAGTGACATCATTTCAAGACGTTTTTCTCCCCACGGAGTGCACTAAAATATTTTTATTTAATTTTCACGTTTGCATAGATTAATCTTCCACTCGCTACATTTCTTTGAAACTAAAACCCGACCCTCAACTGGAATCTTCTACAGTTGTAAATCGTGCATTATTGAATCGTCCTATTTTTATGGTATTCCTGAGTAGGCAAGACCCACAATTTTGTTGAGTTTCAAGAAAAGAAGCAGTTATTTTCGACTCCATATGAAATAATCCACGAACAGTGGGTTCGAGTGTCTGACTAGTTTTAGGCATATTGTGTGTATTTAAAACAATTGTATTTAGAATGATTGCTATCTCGTTTTGCAGAATTAAATTAAAAATTATCATAAGAGTAATAATTCCATTATTTAAAAATTATCTCTGCACCGGAAGATACATTAATGAAAAATATAATTATTTAATTCTGATTATTTATTTAGTAATAGGACAGAGTGAAATGAAATGCTGTAGCTATCAACGATTTATATATTTTAAAAATGTTGCTAAACGTCCTGCTCTAATTACTAATTATTAACCTGCCGGCTAGTTACATAAACAGAGAAAAAAAACAGTAACACCTTTTCCCAGGGGATTGCGGTCTCTAAATACTGTGGTCATAAATTTTTTAAATGTTGGCAACTGTGACTTTGACGGAGCATTTTGTCTTAGTACTTTACCGCTTTTATGGTTACCTGGCAGGTAATTAGCAACCTCAGGTAGCACAAACACCGTCTAATGTTTCCGCGTTCCAGGAAGACGGTGGCACAGTCTTCTTACTTCTCCTCGTGGACCGCAATCACGGGATCGTCACATTCGAATTTCCCTCACAAGTCTGATAAATCACTAATTAAACACTCTGACCATTCAACATTTCTTCTCTGCACTAATCCACGACACCACGACTGATCGTCTCCACAACTCGCTGACTGTGCTGCAGATCATCTCAAGACCTCGGTGAGCGAATGTTCCGCCCACAAGATCTTCATATCAGGATGATTCAAACCAATAAGAATTGAATCAGAGACCCCCCTTAAATCTCAATATTCTCGTTAACTACCTCTACGGGGTTATTCCGAGTCCCTGGGAAGTCACGCTCTTCACGGTGCCAAGATTCCTGCTAATACTACGCGTACGTGCTACAATTTCGGTACCAGAGATTTGTTTTGCTAGATGTTTTTACAGTCAGAGCACCTTAATGACTATCGTAAATCCTCTTAAAGGGCTGTTTTCCTGGATTCACTACTTCATAATGACTGGCCCAGAACGGACGCTTGGTTCAAAATCTTTTAGAAAAATAATTAAAAGATAACCTCCAATTAAATAACTTCACCTATTTACACTACAGGCGGCTCAATCTGTCGTGGTAAAATAAAATTATACTATTCTTTTTTCATTTCTGGTTTGGAAATCTTGTATACAATATTCAGTTATGCATGTGTTGTATTCATTTGTAAATTAATACGGCAGGGTTCCAAATTTAATCAATTAATAACGAATATTGACGTCGAATATTTGGCTGCATACATTTTTATAATACGAGGGAACCAAAAACTTCCATTTTTAATTTTCAATTGTATTACATCTAAGTTCAATAAACAGAAAGAACGAATGTAGTTGACCGCGTAAAATAAAATATTCACTACATTATCGATTAGTCAAGTGATTTTTGGGGCAACGTTAAAAAATTCCCTCGTGTCAATTTACACGTGTAACATTCCAACTTACATGATTTAAATAGTGGAAACTGGTCTTCTACAATTATAATTTCAAAATTAAATCTATCAACCTTCCCAGATTCGATATGTACGAAATCATGGTGTTATGTGGATCTATTCCAAGAATATTCAATGTCCTCGGTGTCTCTGAGCATTTAGACCAACATTCCGTTCAAAACATATTCAGCTGATCCATTGTCTGATTTAAATACCAAGTTTGAGAATTGCGTGAGTGACTTGACTATTGCCGCAACTATGACAAATAGAGTTTGTTCACCCGGGAGGTACACATACAAGCTGATTACTCAGCGGACGTAGAACTGGAGAATGGGAGCCGGCGAAATGACGATGATGTCACTGGGGAAGCATCCGTGCCAACCTGAGCGGGACTCGACTCCAGGAAAGCGCCAATTAGATCATAGCCGTTCCAATACAATGGACAACGTATTGGACCACCGAACAAATGTTTCAATCTAACAAAGAATCTCTCTCTCTCATATATATATATATATATATATATATATATATATATATATATCATGACAGCTCATGGCGTTACGGGTAACTGAAAAACCAGTGCAAAATTGATGTGCATTATATTAAAATGATTATGAAGTTATTAAATATTAATAATTTCATCACAATTAAAAATTTACTATTACATTTATTTTAATAAATTTTAAACCTGACGTATCAGTCAAAAATAATGAAACGCTTTTACTAAATTTTCCATAAGTATTTATTCAATAGTAAGTAATTCAAGAAGCTTTCGAATAAAACCAAAACATTCTTCCTGAGGAAGTTTAAAATAAATTAATTGGAAATGTAAAATTAAAATTTACAGTATTTATATACACAAATTCTTAAATTAGTAGAAATTTTCCAAGTCACAATATTTATTTTTAAACATTGAAAGTTACATATTGTAATAATTAATAATGGAAATTTAAATTAATTTTATTTTAATTTAAAGAATTTAAAAAATTTGCCTCACGTTGAAACGCCATTTATGTAATAATCAACAGGAAGCCTTTATTTAGTACATTTAATTAAATATGATTTTTGAAGAATTCGAGCCACACGTTGTGGTAGCCAATATGTAACTGGTTGGGTTTAATTAAATAAAAAAATTAATAAAATTTAATACATAAAATTATTTATTTTCACTTTAACTCAAAAACATTTATACTTTAAAATATTAATTTCTCAGGGCCTTCACTGGGTTTTTTAATGGACACAGCAAATTGATTTAAAATCTTATTAACAAACCGTTCACATTTACCTAACAATATGTCGATAGAAAGAAATTAACAAGAAAATAAATTACCTTAGATTGGCAATTAAAAGAGAACGAAATCTGACTCTATTCTTTAATTACGTTTACAATTAATCATGAGTTTTGGTTTTGTTACTTACATCTGTCCAGCTGGTACAAGCATTCCTTTTGGTTTCGGAAGTACAATATTGCAAAATTATACACTGATTCTAAAACTCGAGTCACAGATTTTATACTATTGAAGTCAAAATTGATAGGCTCACAGGAACTCGGATGATTCTCCTGAATGTCAGCTATCTGATGTCTGCTTGCCTTATACGAATCCTATGATTCGTAGATTTGTTAGTGTTTTACCGATTTGGACTTAAACTGCAGCTTTACTATTCCGGCTGGCTATAGACGTAATCTGCTTTTACTTAGCGATATTTACGATGTAACACTTTCGTGAATGTTTTTACTTTGTCTTAAATTCACAACTTTGTTTAATAATACATTAACGACGGCTAGTCTCTGCTCTAGTATTATTTGTTCCGTCCTCTGAAATGTCCCGCCACCAACTAACAGTTATATTACTTGTTCTGCTCCTCACGATGTTTTTCCGCGAACTGAACTCCTAGTTCTCTCTCGAGTTTGAGCGCGCATACGCCATTTTTGACTTTTCGACAAAGCAAGTGAGTTCGCTTTTCCATTGTCGCTTTGTTCGATCAAACCGCTATAATGGATTTCTCAAACAATTCAAATTTTACGTCGAAACAATTAATGGCCTAATTAATTGTCATTACAATTTATTAACTGAAATACATCGTAACGTTTCTTGCCTTTCATTAGGGACCTATTAAGTTGTTATCTAAAACTTATTTAAGAAATATAATGAAAGAAACAATAAAAATATAGAATCTCAAACAAATAAACTGATTAAGTTTACTTCCATTATTACAGAAACTATTTAAATATGTTATAAATATTTAAATTTGAATAAACAAATTTAGAGAAAAAAATTAGATATACTCAATCAACTTCAATGGCCAAAATGAGAGTAAAGAATGTTAATCATACACTTCACATAGTTTATATATTCTTGTAACGGAATATTTTACACCCATTACATTATTTTAAATTATAATCATAAATTGAATTATATTGTGTATCATTTGTTACATTAACATAATTTATGTTAGACCTCGATCATGGAACGTGAATAATAATTGCTTTCTCCTTGTAAGAGTTTTTTATTAATCCAATCAATTTAATGGTTACGTATAGATGTTTGGTCGAAAAATATTGTTTTTCTAATTGTTGTTGTTTTAGATTATCAAGAATGTTTGAAGTTGTCGTTTTGTCTGGCTTATGTAACAGGCATTACAATCTAAACATTCAATTTTGTGTTCTGACTGTTGTTCAGTTCCTACTAATTTACATTTAAAACGAGTCAGATATAGTTTTAATTCTTAATTCATATCCGACAATTTTTTTTTATAAAATTCTAGCCTTCTAAATTTCCACGACTTTTTTCTGTCAGTTTGACACAATTTTGTTCAGCTTCAACCCGGTACCACAGTTATACAGGAGTCTTTAACGTTATTCAATTTAAAATCTATATAATAAAAAAGGATGTATATTTGTATGTATGTATGTATGTATGTATTTACGTTGTTCTTTATACAAATTTTATCGCGTGGTCAGAATGCAACAAAAATTGGTATACGTATTCTGCCAAAATCGAGAACCGGTACTGTGGGGGTGACAAACCCATAGCATAAAGGTGGAAAGAATTATAATTAAAAAATGTGATCATATTGTGTTAAATTATCAAAACACCATAGAATGGCAATAAAAACAATACGAAAGATTATGCGATCAGTGGAACTAATTTTCTTTTAAGGAACTTGACTTTTAAATGACTGACATGGGATAAATATGGCACGTACCAACGATATTGCCCAATTTTTTATGTACTGGAGGAGACAAAAATGACGGTAAAATCAATACCTAATAATCATTATAATTTAATAGATTTTTAATGTGCTAAAACTGACGAATTATTTCAAGCGAGACTCTTGAAACATTTTGGTTACATGTGTATATCATTATATTTTGTCGTGAATGTAAAGAATGAATACCCATGCAACGCTGGGCACCCAGCTAGTATTAGATAAATAAGGAGATAAATGGAAGACAAAAATAAGTGTTCAATAAAAACCACACAACGTTTCTGTTTTGTTCCGGTGTGTCGTCCTCACGGCTCTTCTTGAGTCACCTGACAAAGCAACAAGGAAACGTTGTGTGGTATTCATTTAGCACTTATTTTTGTCTGTTATTCGGCTACTTATTTATCTAATCATTTTTATTTAACGTTATTCCAAGAATACGAAATCTGGAAAATGTAATTTAATATATGTTATTTAGGAGGTTTAAAATCGTATAAATCGTTACCCGGTGCGTCACGATAGCACATTCACGCGAATTTCCGTCTATATATAATATATATTGCCCATGATATCATATATATATATATATATATATATATATATATATATATATATATTTAATCAAATATAAATGATTCTCTTGCCGGATGAAGTCAGATTATTTTAATTGTCAAGTATATTAATTGATTTACGATTTTAAACCTCAGTACATTTTAACTTCAGTTGTAGTCATGTCCGTTACTCCAATGATTATAAGAAGTTTCACTTACCCTGTACCATTATGCATTTTATAAAATATATTTTATGCAAGGCCTTATATTTATTTTGTTTGTTGTTTTCAAAATTTATTTATGTATCCGATTTTACTTTTTTGCTCGGAGTGGTTTAATCCACAGATAATGAACTGAATATTCATTAGTTTTACACACAAAATGGCTTCTCAGAAACGAAAAAAAAATGTTGCATGCCGATTTCTCTGTCTATCGAAATGTGACTGTTTCATTTTTGAAATAATTAGTAAGGCGTTGTTTTAATTTAAAATCAGTGGTAAAACACCGCAAAGTTTGGTGAGATAAATTTCAACTCTTTTACAACTTCCTGGAAGCCTTACAATATCGACAACTCCCTGTAAATATAAATAGATGTCAAACTGTGCTTCGCTACTCGTCCTTCATTTTCGTGGGAATGAGAGAGGGGAAATAATCATCACAAGAAACACTCGCCTACCGGATCCGACGGCTATTAAAATACAATTGTTTCGAAGGCTATCATTATATAGTTTTCTCCTCTTCCTGCTGTAATGTAGCTACCGATGAAGTCATCGAATGAAATTAGCTCGTGGATTGAAACGTTGCGGAGAAATGCGATCCAAGGTCACGGAGAAAGTCGCTTTCTATACGTGCCACGGGGTCCACATCCAGCCTTCGCACATTTCCGTCGTCCGCGCTCAAAGCGAACATTTTAATGAAAAGTTTCTCTGGAATATTTCCAAAAATAATATACTCTGGTCCGTATTTGGCGGGAAACACCAGCGGCTCCGATCTCAGGAAAATTAATTGTGAAGCTCAAGGTGATCGTTGTGATCAACATGTGAAACTCTCATTCTTAAAATTCGGATTTAGAAATATCCTGGAGAGTTTATTTTGCTAGAACCCGATAGCGTATCTCAAAAGGTAAGTGGATTATGTCATTGAGTAGAAACAGGGACTCTGAACACAAATATTTGGCATTTTCCAGGCAAAACGGAATGAAACTATTTCAAGGGAGGAAAATTCTACACACCAAAAAAAAATTAGTCGTTAAAAAAATGAGAATCGCGACAAATAAAAATAATAAATATACGACCTTGTCTCAGAATGTTATAACTTTCATTACAAAAAATTAATTTTACGACTTTTCGTCCTCTTTTAGGACCTCCACAGGTTCGACAGTTTTTCATAATTTTGTATGTAACTCACGAATATAATTTTGACAGCAAGGTTCTGCCGCCTTACCTTATTTCTACATCTAAAAATTATAAATCCATGCAACGTTTATACTTTCCGGTAAAAAATTCCGTCAAATTTAGAGAATATAATTATTACAAAAAAATTGTTTTTATTTAGCAAAACAATGCTACTCAAAATTACAAGTATTGAATTACTCATAATTTTACATTTCAGAAACGTTGCCGCTCAAATAAACTGTTATTATATTTATTAATAGAATCACATTCCCTAATTTCTATTAGGGACTGTTTAAATTCCTTTAGTAAATATACTGTTTTGTTTTAAATCTAATCAAGCCCTAGTAGTACTTAATTCTACCTTTATTCATTGTACGGGTTCCTGTAATACTTGTAAGCTAAATAATTATGAAACTAGGACGGTATTGATATATTTATACATGAAATAACATAGGATGAAAGTTTACAAAATCACTAAAAGAACCAGCTAATTAATTTACTGTGGCACTAATTCTTTTATTCCACCTCTTCAGATGTTACACTGAGATATCTAAAGAAATAAATTGAGTAACAAAGTCTTCCAACTGTATATACGGCTTGAATCAAAAATTTTGAATTTTCAATGCTGTATTTTTATTTTGATAATTTAACGTAACATCTATACACCTGTTACACTGTTACACTGAGACATATAAAGAAATAAGCTGAGAAACAAACTCTTCCAACTGTATCTACGGCCATGAATTAGAAAATTTGAATTTTTAATGCTGTATTTTTATTTTGATAATTTAACGTAACATTTACACACCTGTTACACTGAGACATACAAAGAAATAAATTGAGAAACAAACTCTTCCAACTGTATATACGGCCTTGGATCTGAAAATTTGAATTTTCAATGTTGTATTTTTATTTTGATAATTTAACGTAACATTTATATACCTGTTACACTGAGACATACAAAGAAATAAATTGAGAAACAAACTCTTCCAACTGTATATACGGCCTTGGATCAGAAAATTTGAATTTTCAATGATGTATTTTTATTTTGATAATTTAACGTAACATCTATACACCTGTTACACTGAGACATACAAAGAAATAAATTGAGAAACAAACTCTTCCAACTGTATATACGGCCTTGGATCAGAAAATTTGAATTTTCAATGCTGTATTTTTATTTTGATAATTTAACGTAACATCTATACACCTGTTACACTGTTACACTGAGACATATAAAGAAATAAGCTGAGAAACAAACTCTTCCTACTGTATCTACGGCCATGAATTAGAAAATTTGAATTTTCAATGCTGTATTTTATTTTGATAATTTAACGTAACATTTATACACCTGTTACACTGTTACACTGAGACATACAAAGAAATAAATTGAGAAACAAACTCTTCCAACTGTATATACGGCCTTGGATCAGAAAATTTGAATTTTCAATGCTATATTTTTATTATGATTATTTAAAGTAACATCTATACACCTGAAGGGGTCCCAATTAGGGACGAAACGTCGTGTTTGATATTTATTATGTTTTAAATTGAATAATTTAAATTTAGTCTGACTAATAGGCTGTAATTTTTTAATCACGAACTTTTTGAAGTTGAATGAAAATTCGCTTACAGTTATTTTGCTTTCGCTTGCTTTGGAAGGTGGTACAGTATTTGTTGCAGGTTAGCCGCTTTCGGCATTTCCGCAAGCGAGCTTCATATAAAGAACGATCGACGATACGTCTGCAAGTGCAGGCGATTCCGAGAAGATCTCAATAGCAATAGACCTGAGCCCCAAGGATCAATTACGCAACAAAGGACTCGGACACGCCGTCAAGAACCTGAAACGGGCAGTTTTTATGAATTGTAAAATTCCAGTTTTAGGCTGTGGCCTTATTCGAAGAACACGGGCGTGTGATTTAACGGTCACACGCTGCTGGCCTGAGGAATTTCAGGGGGCATAAACGACGCGTCTGGGCTGGAGGCTGGAGCTGGAGCCGGAGCTGGACCTGGAGCCTTCTGTTTGCGTACAGCCGCAACCAAAACACACCGCAACACACGCTCGAAAGTCCACGTGCTGCAACCAACGTGGCCGAGCAAAACACACGGAAATCATTAATACCGTCGATCCTTCAAGTTGAGTCGATATTTGAAATTATCTGCCGCTTCCGAGTGACTCACAAATTTATTGGAAAAATTAAAATTGCGTGGAAAAATTAAGTCGGGTAAACGTCTGATTTGATTACGAGCTTTACTCTTAGATTACGTAAATATAAATTGGAGTTACAGAGCCGGAAACGGAATCGGTACTTAACCTACAACACGGAGGACCGTTTTCTTCAAAATCTGACCCATATTCTAATTTTCAAATCGGATTAAAGAACAAAAGCGCGAAACTGCATCCCGGTCCGTGCAGCGGCCCATAAGAACTTGGATTACTTAATATCCGATTACAGTTGTCAAGAATTAGAAACAAGAAACTGCGTTTACAGAGAAAGTCTCTTGCTTTTCCCCGGGGGACTGCCTTGGATTCGATAATGCAATGATAAAGCCGTCGACGTGAAAAAAAACATGCGAACGAGAGAATCAGGCCCTCAACAGTTAAAATGCATCACAGGGTACCCAATCATCTGATCCAGTGCATTTTGTAATGGATTTCTAATAGAAATGACATATGTCGCCACTTTGTACGCGTGCAGAAGGGGAAAAAAAGAAAAACCCAGCCAAAATCGTTGCTCCGAGGCAAGGCCACGACACGAAAAAATCAACGCATTGGTTTGGGAATCACTGCCGAGAAGGGAAAAAAAAAGAACCTCTTGGGCTCATTGTTCTTTTAGGATCGTCAGCGATTGAAAAAGCTTTGGAGGCCGTGCACTTGGAAAAGTTAGGCCGAAAGCGGTGGTTTAAATTGAAGTTAAGTCTTTGCGGGCAGTGCGGTTGAATGCTGAAGACTCCGCTGCAGCGCAGTGAAAGGGAAAAACAGTAATTATGTACTGACTGTGTTCGCGGACAGTTACTTAATTACTACGATGCTGTAAAAAAAAGTCTTTTGAACGCTGCATTTCTCCACAAACCTGTAGAAAAATTTCATCAATTTCATTTAACAGTTGAGACGTTGTTCTCGGAAATGGCTGAGAGGCTTCCAATTCTCAACTTACCAATACAATGTTTTATATACTGTAATGCCAAATAATTAGGCCATTAATTGGTTTTAATAAAATTTAATTGTAGCGGCAGGAGCTTCCAAAGCGGCAATTGAGCCGAGCTCTGTTGCTTTGTCGGAAAGTCAAAAATGGCGTATGCGCGCTAAAACTCGGTAGAACTAGGAGTCAGTTCGCGAAAAAACATCGTGAGGAGCAAAACAAGTAATATAACTGTTAGTTGGTGCCGGGACATTTCAGAGGACGGAACAAATAATATTAGAGCAGAGACTAGCCGTCGTTAATGTATTATTAAACAAAGTTGTGAATTTAAGTCCAAGTAAAAACATTCACGGAAGTATTACCTCGTAAATATCGCTAAGTAAAAGCAGTTTACGTCTGTAGCCAGCCAGGGAAGGAAGCGAGCAGTTTTTACGTATACAGTCAGCCAGGAAAGTCTAAGAGAGTTTACGTCTATAGCCAGCCAAGGAAGGCAAGCAGACATGAGATAGCTGACATACAGGAGGATCATCCGAGTTCCTGTGAGCCTATCAATTTTGACTTCAATAGTGTAAAATCTGTGAGTTGACTTTTAGAATCAGTGTATAATTTTGCAGTAGTGTACTTCCGAAACCAAAAGGAATGCTGGTATCAGCTGGACAGATGTAAGTAATAAAACCAAAACTAATGATTAATTTTAAACGTAATTAAAGGATAGCGTCAGATTTCGTTCTCTTGTAATTGTCAATCAAATTTAATTTCTTTTCTTGTTAATTTCTTTCTATCGACATATTGTTAGGTAAATGTAAACTGTTTGTTAATAAGATTTTAAATCTATTTGTTGTGTCCATTATCAAGCCCAGTAGAGGCCATGAAAGAACGAGATCTCAAATTTTGTGTTTGTAATCATCTTTTGTTGCCACAAAATAAAATAAATATTTTGTTTGTTAATCTTTGATTATTATTTCTTTTAATTAACGCCTATTATTTAATTATTACCTAAATTGCGCTTCACGTGAGGTAAATTCTTTAAACTAAATAATGGC
The DNA here is from genome assembly GCA_037074705.1 of Zhengitettix transpicula. NCBI lineage: Eukaryota > Metazoa > Arthropoda > Insecta > Orthoptera > Tetrigidae > Zhengitettix > Zhengitettix transpicula. Next base: position 23,104,818 of record CM073595.1, on the reverse strand, counting down.
TAAGTTTTAATCATTACAATTTGCATCACACGTAAAAGTACAACTAAAATGGTGGGAATATACGTCAATAGTGTAGGCGGTCGCATACCATATTAACATAAGTAAATACAGATTTATCGGCACCTTGCGGCTGCAGATTTAATTTATACGTGCCCACCTGTTTTCTGGAGTTCTTAATCCAAAGACAACGCAGCTTCCTCGTTCTTAAAGTAAAAAGCAATGATATCCATCAATAAAATTGTTATTAATCCAAAGACACTGTAGTTATCTGTTGTCCATCATTCAAATCTGTTCTGGATATTCCCCTAAGTACCACCCCCACTCTTGACTTGAAATTCTCAAAACTATATAGCCCATGTTGTATTTTCACAAATACATCTAAGTGAAGATGTAATATGTTGGTCATATTCTGGATCCCTTTTTTTTTCACGTTCAAACAGTCTAGGGTTTTTAAGAGTCACGGGCTACATGAGGGTTTTCCGCTTTGATGACTACTCCCCTTTAATAGCATAGTAAGGGATGGGAAAGGAGGGGGATGCGCAAGGTAGCCAAGGGTTTACTAGGGCCCCCGTGCTATTTTTAAGGATCCTACCCGGCATTCGCCTTACGATGGTGCAGGGTAAACCCTAGAGAAACCTGCATCAGGTAGGTCGGGCATTTGGTTCTTGTCCCACACCCTTCCGGAAACGAGAATTTGGTCTGCTGTGGGACCACAGCATACCAAACTCCATGCCACGGCCGAATTTGAAGGGCAGCTGGACGACTGGTCCAATAGAATCCCACGCCCTTCCGATAACGATAATTTGGTCTGCTGTAGGATCGCAGCATACCAAACTCCATGCCACGGCCGAATTTAAAGGGCAGTCGGCCGACTGGTCCAATAGAATCTGCGAACAACTCTTACAGTATGTCCAACGTCTGCAACCCCGGATCATACACACCCTGAAAACTAGTCAAGGTGTCACGGCTTCTGGGAACGTTATTCCCTGTCCAAGTGCAGGAATGAGGAAAATCCCGAATAGGAAGCTATGCCGTTACATTGAATGTCTCGAGCACGTTTTGTGTTTTATTGGATAAATCTTACTTTGACTGAGTTGTTGCCTAACTCTCGTGGAGATGGGAGTTGATACGATGATCCATGATTTTGACTATTTTTTTTTTGAGTGATGGATTACACGAGGGTTATCCGCTTTCATGGCTCTCCCCTTTAATAGCATAGGAAGGGATGTAAATGGGGCCGATGTGGACGGTAGTGCAAGGTAGCCAAGGGGTAACCCCTTGGTATTCGCCTATGCAGGGAATACCATAGAGAAACCAGCATCAGGTAGGTTGGTCTCTTGGTACTTGTCCCACGCCGGTTCAATAACGGGAGACCTGGTGAGGCGCAACTTACCCGCCTCCATGCCTCGACCGGATTTGGGGAGGCAGCTGGCCGACTAGTCTAATGACATTTACCGTACGCCTACGACGCCTAGATGTCACAGCATATGGGTACCTTGACTTAACTGCCTCGATTTATTTAGAACCAAGCACAGGTAAATCCCAAACCCTTTACAGTTATTCCTTCCGGCATGTCCCTCTTTATATGTTCAATCCACATTTTAATTTTGACTGAGTGAGTCGTTTATATGTATAAACATCGCTGGGTTGACTTGTGTGGAATGCAAGGGAGAATTAAAAATCTGGCAGCCTAATTTGCAGACGGCAAGGCTGGATTCTGATCATCTTGAGTTTTGTGGTCGTTGCCTGCTATGTTTTGCGCGCCACCGGTGACCGGAGCTCACGTTGTGATCTCACCTACGTTTTTCTGAAGTTTCGCTGATGCATAGTGACAATTTTTTTTTTCACCGAAAGGTCCGCAATGCGACCCTGAAGTTTATTTTAAGCATTAACAAACAAAACCTTTTATATTCTTAACCTCTTTATAATTTTTTTTTCAATAATGTGAGTGGTATTTTTCATTACATTTTCTAATAAACTATTTTGCTTTCTTTAAATTAATTTGACTGGCCTAATCTTTCAACTTTTGTTATTTGTAGACCATTCGTTTCAATGGTTCCATTCGGAAACGAGTGTTAGCCCACACTTACATTTATTTATTTAACCTTTACAGGCCTATAACGGGAAAACCTCTGTAGATTTTTTTGGTCATATTCTGGATCCCTTTTCCAAAGTTCTAAAACACGCGTTACTCGCTTTCCTCACGGAAATAGTTTCTAATATTAATATTCCTGTCGTAAATCGTTTCTCCGAAATTCTTATGATGGTTTTACAGCAAGGTTAAACGGTGTTCACAAAATGGCCACTCGACATGTAAATATTTATTTTAAAGGGAAACCCCAAACCATTACTAGAATCTGAATATAAGGATGTTTTGGTCTCTAGAAACTCCCCTGTATTTTTAATTCCGTTGGGAAAGCAACAAAAAAGTAGAATTTATTTACAATTTATTACGTAATTCATCTATTGAATGAAATTATCTGATAAAACCGTCTGCCGAAATAAAGAGGGAAACCGAAGACAATGGCGTAAGTAAACAATGGAAGAGGCTTAATACGATTACATAATACGATACCGACAGGCACAAGCATCTTCTGTGATATGTTTTCACTCTATCTGCGTACCGAGCGTGGAGAATTATTATTTTGACGACAATTCGCCAGGTAGAACATAAAACCCAGGAACTGCACAGGAAGACGTTAAGTTTTTTTAAAAAAAATTGCTGCTAATTTAGAATCTGTTCCCTTGGAAAAATTAGTAAATGAGTCATTCTAAATGGTAACTCTAGAATATGGTGTCGCTTTAGTCTACACACATGTTCACTATTGTCCAGCAGGTTCACTGATGTTGATTTGGATGGTTGCTCAATCATTTCTGGTGCCTGTTCAACATCCGTTATAGTTGACATTTCCAAATCTTTGTATCAAGTTTTGTTTGATACGAAGTATCTTAACGTTTTTGTTTCGAATCTTCTTAGAATCTCCATGGTTGGATTTGCTGGCTGTTCCCCATAGTTCTATGCCACTGGCTTCAATATCGGTTGGTACAGTAGTATTTTGTTGTATTAGAAGAGCTCAGACCTTTTATTAATCAGCATTGATAATTTAAGTACATTGACTTCTGATTCTTTCCTTTTTATTTCGATATGTGATTTCCAGGCTAGAGGGGTCAATGAGATTGACAGTGTTTCAACAGATGATTTTTGTCTACAAAAATTGCAGGGAGCGCCCTTAGAGATGGGGGTGGTCGATCGTTTCAAAAAATAACGCGAACACAACCAAGATTGGAGTCGAAACCGGGGTTTTGGATGTCGCTGAGTTTAATTATGACATTCAAATGGCCGTTTAACTACATGTAAGCCGAGATATCTTACTAGTGTTGTCTTAGGGAGTTTCACTTTGGGGCAAAGGTCTTTTCTAAGTGAATATATATTATGTTGAGACTTTCCCAATGTTTCGTCCAATCTTCAATGTCGTCCAGGTGCACTTGCAAGTACTTCGAAGCTTGATTTGAGTCTTCGGAGCTGTGTCGTCGGCAAATGTGGCCATCGCGGTGTGTTCTGTAGTTGGTATGTTGGAAGAGTATGAGTATATATTGGTCCGACGATGCTCCCTTGCCGTCGTTTGACTGAATTCAGAAAATGTATTTTGGTATTTTATTTGAAAAGAACGATTGTTTAGGTATGTCTGAAAGTCGAAGTAGTAGTTTGATTTTGAATACTAAGCCTTCGTGCCAAACCCTATCGGATGCTCCGAGAAAACCGCAGATCAGTATTTCTTTTGTTCAAGGCTTTGAGATATTATTTTTACTATTCTGTGGGTCTGATATATCGTTGAATGACCTTCCCGAAATCCATATTCGAACTCTAGAATTATATCACTTATTAATGGTTTGAGTTGTTGTAATCGGGTGCGCAATAGTTACGACAGGCAAAGAAAAACCTATCGCTATAAACCATAATGCGTCGATAATTTCAGCAGAATTATACGCCATGTTCATGGCCACGGAACTGTGTCTGGAATCACCGGAGGCCAACAATATCATATTAACAGATTCCAAGGAAGCAATACACAGAATAACTAGTACAGTGCACAGAAATGGTTGCATAAATCTAATTAGAGAGAATATATTAAAAATACAAGAAAAAGGAAACCGGATCACTATAGCCTGGCTACCGGCGCATAAGGACAGGGCAGATCTCCTAGCGAAGATGGAAGCTGATCATCAAGGAAGATTCAGCAACCTGCCAGTCTGCACCAGCAGAGACTGCAGAGTAGGGCTCTACAAGGAACTGGAGGAAATGTGGAGTAGACCTGTGAAACCAGAGGAATGAGGAGTCATTCTCAGAAATGTCAGCAGAATCAGAGAAATATCGCAACCTACAGAACTATCTCGAAGGCAACAGGTTGTTGTAGCCAGAATAAGAACATTGCACTCCAGTTTCACTCACTCATTCTTGATTTCCAGATCCCCGCAGCCGGTATTCAGCTCATGCAAGGAGCCCACAACAATTCCTCATGTCCTCTTTGACTGTCCCAAATATAGCGAGATAAGAAGATCAACCATAGCCGGACATTTAATGATGGAGATTTGCAACTCATCAGCAGCAATAAACAACCTCATAGACTTTACGATGAAAACTGATGTGTTTAAAATAATTTAAATGTTATACAAGTGTAGAACATAACAGATGTAAGTCGCTAGTGACCAAAAGGTTAATGCGACGTTAAATTGTAAATAATAATAATAAAAATATATTATTTTTTCTAAGACCTTAGATAGGATCAGCAAAATACTTATTGGTCCGTATGTTGCGACTTCTGTAATCAGTTTTCCAGGTTTTCCTATGACTATGACTTGTGCATACTTCCCTAGAATAGTGGTTGTCTCGTATTTATAACAATAAAGACGTTAAGTAGAAAATATTATCAAGAACGCTATTTTCTCTCGTCCAGGAGGATCCTGATTGTGCTTCGTAAGGCGAATAAAGATCAGACCTCGTTACAATACCGTGTTTTACCGAATCTCGTGTGTTTCGCAGCACAACATATTCATTTTAAATACAGGAACGTTACTATAATTATGCTGTAGTTTGCAATCTCTTAACATACAAGACTGCTTCACAGAATAGTTGGACAGACAAAGTGCTGCTACTTAACGTGACAGAGTGCTTATTGCCACACTGACGATCTAATTAGTTTTCAAAATTTTAACGCCACTAATTGTTAAATTGTAATAGTGAAATTTTTACTGAAATTCCAAGGTTTTAATTAATAAAAATAATTAATAAAAGTTTTAATTTAAACGTCTGTTTTGGATTAATAAAACAATTGATGACCTGATACAGATGCTTTTTTATTTTTTACTTATATTATGACGACGTTTCGATACATTTTTGTATCTTCTTCAGGTATTTACAAATGATTAGATTTATAGTATAATTGTACAAAGTAAACAAAAAGAAACAACTTACCAAGTTAATATTGTGTAACATTATCGTCATAATATAAATAAAAATAATTATTATTAAGGAATTATTAATGTTTACAAAGATTTTAATATCCCAATTTTATTATAATTACTTATCGTCACCAGAAACAACTTTGTGAATGACTTGGAAGCTAATATTTAAAAAATCATAATCAATCAATCTGCACACTTGTAATTATTAAATTAGCCATGTTATGTTTAATTTGAAACGGTAGCATATATATTATTTTCATGAATATATTTGTCTCCAACGAGCAAAAGAAGATGTGAATGATTAGAAAAAGAGATACGATTTGATTCTGAGAGACATTGTTCGGAACAGTTTGAATATCGAACCTGTACATATTTATTATTAGAATACGACCGTTCAGTTAATCCACTATCGTAACGATACTATAAACAAACTGACAATTTTTACGATAGATAGGCTGTTTATCGTGTTCCTGGGAGATTCGTTTGGAAATCGCGCTGTGCCGGAGTCTTGAGTGTCCAACGCCATTCAAATACATCCAATGGAAACTTTCAACGGATTTCGGCGCGAGGTTTGACACGTTTTGGAAGCAACTGACTAACACCAGGCAAAATATATTCGATCCACCGTACTAATTTCGATTTAAATTCGGTTAGGTACTTTTAAATAATATGTAATACCCAGTTTTTTAAATGGTAACAAAATATGCCGTCCCTGATTATGTGTTTTAAAAAGATTGTAAACAATGTAATTATAATTCATTACATTTCACTGCATTTTTGTTGGTAAACAATAATAATGAACAGTATAAAATTTGTCTGAAAGTAATAAAATAAGTATGAAGTTATATCAATTACAATTATAAAGTAAGTTAGTGCAAAATCTATATAATAAAAAAGGATGTATATTTGTATGTATGTAAGTATTTACGATAATTTCTATACAGATTTAAAATCGTCGACAGATTGCAACAAAAATTGGTACACGTATTCTTCAAAACACAAGAAACGGTACTGTGGGGGTGAGAAACCCCTAGCATGAAGGGCGAAAGAATAATAATTGAAAACCGTGATAATTTTGTGTTAAATTACTGCGCGCTTAGAGACTATGACGTCAATAGTTCCTTTTCCGTAATGAAATAAAGCTGAAATATTTTCATTAAATAAAAAGTATAATTTTATCCAATAATATTTCATGAAATGATAATAAATAAGAATACCAAATACTTTCCGATCCTTGCGGGAAATGTAAGTTAAATTTCGTGCCATATTAGTGACTCCAATATGGCGACTATTTGTTTACATTGTGAATCTAGCCAACAATTTCATTAATTTAATCTTTCGTAATGTCTGAAGACTGAGGCACAATTATATCCTGCAATACTGAAGGAGTATATTTAAGTATTCTACAATGATAGGACGGTTGTCCACTGCGCATCGTATTTTGACACTATTTCTCGCGGCTTTTATTTCGCCCTCTTATACTTTGGTATTATGGAAAATATTAATTCAATAAGCATTCGAGGTAACATGTAACTAATTTAATTCATTAAAGTCTACCCCATACGAGTACAGACTTCGCTGTTCCAGATCTGAAATGTTCTAATTTTCCCAAAGATGGAACGTTCACGATTGTCTTCATCTTTGTTTTGGATCAATTCCTTTTCTTTCGATCCGTAATTTTTCTGTTAATCTTTGCCTGCATTACCCGTCGTGCCGCAGACATCACAACAAACAAAAATGTCTCTACAAAGGAATGAACTATAATCACTTTATATGTAAACCATCCTTGAAACTAACGGCTCATATTGTCGTATTTTAAATTGTTTTGTATAAAATTTATATGATCAAGTACGCTACTTGAATGGCGCTCAACTTGGTAAAAAAAATATAGTATCGTAATTTATAAAAAGGATGTATATTTGTATGTATGTACGTATTTACGTTAATCTTGATACAAATTTAAATGCGTACACACATTCTTAAAAACACGAGAAACAGTACTGTGGGGGTGAGAAATATTTAGAATAAAGGTAGAAAGAATTATAATTAAAAAAATGTGATCTTTTAGTGTTAAATTACTGCGCGCAAAGAGACCATGACGTCATGAGACAGAGAGAGAGACGTTACTACGCGACGAATAAAGGAAATATTTCCTTTTTCCATAATGAAATAAAGCAGAAATATTTTCATTGAATAGAAAGGGTAGTTTTATCCAGCAATACTGCATCGAATGATAATAAAAAAACAATACGAATACTTTACGATCCTTCCGGAAAATGTAAGTTAAATTTCGTGCCATATTAGTAACTCCAATATTGCGACTTTTTGTTTACACTGTGAATCTAGCCAACAATTTCATCAATTTAATCTTTCGTAATGTCTGAAGACTGAGGCACAATTATATCCTGCAATACTCAAGGAGTATATTTAAGTATTCTATTCGTACAGAAATTCTGATGTATATTTGTTGGGATTGATGCAATAAAATTCAATGTATTTTATAGCTGTTCAATTAATGCACTATCGGTCGAAAGAATGTACGGAGCTAGGAACAGTTAGATTTAGGTTAAATCACTTCTTGACTAAAGATTAATATAGAATTAAATACTTTTTAGGTTTATAGAAATAAGTACACGGCCAACGCCGGGCACACAGCCAGTAAATCAATAAAAGGAAAAGGAAATATATACACGCTTCGGAAAATTACTGAGGGTGCCGTTTGAAGTTAAAATTCGAATCTAAATGGGAATTTATCCGAGACTTCGTCACATAATTAATAAAAATAAATTAGCATATCAAGAAAGTATATTAACAAAGATTAATTGAATTACGATAGTGGGCCGAGGTAGTTGAAAAAAATTTGTAAAAGTTGTGCCAATTACAAAAAATGATAATTGTTACTGTCTCAGCTTTCCACACCTCGATAAATATTTTCATAGGTAAGTATATTGGTAAAACATAAGATAATATTTTTCTCCTACATGGTTTTTATGACTAATTGAAGTTATAAATAAATAAAAATTAAACTTAAGTTCTTCTTTGACGATTGGGCAATATATTAGAATATATAATGACTCAAACACAATTTTAAGCATCATATGCCTATAATTATTTTCGATTGGGAACCGATTTGACCTTGAAGCTCTTCCTTGCGCCGTCGAATAAAATTCGTGAGACGTTGTCACTTGGGACAAGTAGTTTCAGTGAGGGTTTGTTTTCAATCATCACTGATGACGTAGCAACATTTTTCTAATTCTCAGCTCTTAATCTCTGACAGCCATGAAAATCATTATAGTTTAAACGCGCGGGGAAGAAAAAAATTACGAAAAACACGTTAGTTTCTACAGGAGAAATGAAATTCATCTTATTTACTGTTCATATTAATAAATATTCCACAGGATATCTATATTCAAAGAAATGAGAATATCGCGCATTTTATAATGGCGTATTGCACAATTTATGTCTAGAACTACAGTAGACTACCAGCAGAATCCACGATTTGGAAACACTTGAATTTGTTGTTTGTTCAGATTTTTTAATTTTTCTTTGTTTAAATAGGTTACTCAAGCAGCAAATTATAAATTGGTTATAGGATGTTCTATCTCTGTAATGCATATGGCGGGTAGTTGGGTTCGATATTGAATAGACAGCGCCATGCTTCGGGAGCCAGACGAAGCGTGACTTACACAATAGTATCCGCGTTACAGAAGTCGTGAGAAAATTGGAAGAGAATTTGGAAAATCGGAGGGTACAAGAGAAGTTGAAAGATAATAAAATATATTTTTAGAGTAGAGCCGTAATGAAATAAGAGTATAGTGGACGCTGCCGTGGCGTGGTGATGAACAAGGGTGGGGCGACACGTTTCTGAGACCCAGGAAAAATAGTTAAAGAAGAGAGAGTTTGTTGAATGGACAGTTAAGGAGCTAAGTTGTGTCGTAGCTAAATTTGACGACTAAGAAAAAATATTTATAAGTATCATCTCTGCTGCATGGCCCAAAATCCACCGAGATAATTAAGGTAACTATTCATAATTTTTATTTTTAAGAATTGTTTTAGACAAAGAATTTCGTTTTCACACATTATCGAATATGTTTGTTATTTATTTTATCTCCAGATTTTTAACAGTATGTCTTCTTGAATATTTTTTTTCAGACATATTTCTCATTGCCGGTCCGTGGTTAACAGAAAATATTAATAAGTGCGCGACACAGTGAAAGTTCGTAGTGAACGTGTGTATTCATCTTCGTGAGACCCAAGTTTTTTATGTTCTATGAGTATTTTCATCGAATATATTTATTTTGCGTGTTTAATTGCACTGTTAATATCATTCATGGACGGGAATGACTGACGCACAACTAAAACACATATTTTGTATTTTACGTTCTTTCTTGCCTCATTTGTACGGCCATGTTGTAATAAAAATTAAACGATTCATTTAAAATTATGATATTAATTTAGGTTGAAATTAGAAATAAATATGGTATTGAAGGAAATAGTAATTCAATTTCAAATACACTATTTTCAATGACAACATATAATTTTTTTTTATTAAAAATGCATAAATATGCATTTTACGGTGTTTTAGATTTTCAAAAATAATAAAGGTAGGTTTTTGGAAGCACTGTATAATAAAAAAATATTAACCTAAACAGAAACTGTATTGTCATTAGTAGAACAGAATGAAAGGAAATTGGGACATTATTGAAAAATAAAAAAAGTTGGCCTAATCATAAAACATGTAAAAGTACTGTAATGCAAAGTAACATGTTTCTTGGTAGAAAAAAAGGTTATGTAGACAAAAGAACATCAACTGTCGATCTTTCAATACTGCATTGAGGATATCCCCTTTTCTTTCTTGATCGTTGCGGTTTGTTGCGTGTCCAGAAGGATCATAATCTAAAATGGAGGTTTGACCGTGGTGGAATTCAGTTGCCCACTTCTTCGACTCTGGAAACAATGCTGGAGACACGTCTTTTGCCAAATATAACACCTCTTTTATTGCCGTCGGGTGTTCCACATAAAGTAATGCGAATATTGATCTTATCCACTTTTATCGCAACACCTACACTCGGTTACAATTATTTATTATAGGAAACACTTTCGACAATGGTGAGATTCTAACAACGTATCTTGGTCTGTGCATACTAGCGCCAACTCTGTTTCGAACGGACCACTTCCCGAACGACCCTCGTGTATATAAAAACTTGTAAACTTTAAATTTTTAGTAATGATCATTCTACAATTATAAGTGACGATAATGAGTAGAAATTTTAATACAGGTAAATATTTTTGAAAATGAACGTCGCGGCGATATTATTTTGAAGACAAACAGAAAATAATGTTTTAAAGCACGTATCACAAAATTATAATCTATTTAATTAAAGTATCAGGATTGAAAAATATCGGACCGAGACCTCCGCTTACCAACTGAGCTACCCGTGTCGACTCCAGTGCCAAATTCCTCCATCCATTAGACGTGATGCAGGCTCACCTGTAATTTACTAAATCACTATTATAACATGGCCTAAATTTTAAGACCTCATTTATCTTTGTAAACTGATCAAAGGTTTTAGAGTTTTAAATTCAAGAATAGTGCGAAAGTTTGTCACAAGCTCAAACCATAGAGGCCATGAAATAAAATTGAGATTTTTCTATCCGGATACTTAAATTCAAGCCTCTATTGCTTGAGCCTACAATTACGCTAAAAGACTTAAAACTCTTAAGGGTCTTACTCCCTTTTGAGTTTATATGTTTACAGTGGACACAGTCTACAGAATTATTTATACTAAGTCCGCACCATCACACTCTGGGACCATACAGGTAACCTCCGTAAATTATTCACAAAATAGAGAGGTTACCCATGAATAAAAAATATAACAGAATTATTTTGCCTGATCGACGATTTTTGCAATTTTGCAATTTTGACAAAAATTTTGCAGAAAAACCAACCAGGACGCCAGAGATTATCCATTCAGAGATTTTTACCATAATATTGCTATATCACCAATCCAAGGGCGAAAATTTTAAAATTTTCTATGTGCATTATTTGAAATTATTATGCGAACCAGCGTTTCCAAAATTGCCATCCTATAGTAGGTTTATTCGGCTAAAATCGCGGGTTTTATGGTATTTAGCGCTCTTAATGCAATGGTTTTGCGAACAGTCAAAACTGACAGGAATTAAAAATATGGTCTATTTTTACGGGGTACTGAAATATTTACTCGAAGCTTTCAATGCAAAACAATGCATGTTGCAATTTATTTAGGCCATAAATTTTAACACCTTGAACGTTGATTGTTGAGCAAAGGATCTAGTCAAACCTACCAAATGATTTATTATCATGCCCCGAGTGTTTCGAATGAGGATTTCGCCAATACTATTTTTATGGTATTATACGAATTTACTGATAAATGCCTTGACCTGAAATGTTTCTCTGCGTTTAAGTAAATCCATCCCGCAAGATGGCTGCTTCAGGAAGCAGTTTGGACGTTATGCGAATGAAATTCGAGGTCCTCACACTAGACGTAGCTTTACTCCGTTCTGTCTCGTCCCAACAGATCTATTCAGCAGTAAACTTGTTGCCGCAACAAGTTTACTTTTCAGAAAAACTACAAACTCGTTGTTCTAGGAAAATGAGTTTAGGAAGGTCGCTCTCAAAGTAATAAAGAAGCCGTCGGGTATTCCCAGCTCTTATCGGCTAGAAATGTCTCACTTGGCTGCAGAAGCCGCTAGTTAGCATAACAAAGAATCGCCAACACACGTTACGGATAGATCCTGGTCTTGCTTCAGGTCAATGCACCCGGACGAAAGCTTAGACGTGATTCTAGTTCGTTTAAAGAAACGAGGTTAGCTAACTTCAAGACCAAATCTTTACTATACCTTCAAAAAAAAACCCGCATTAATTGACCATTTTCATGTCGCACCTCTCCGAGAATTTTGTAATTTAATTATATAATGCTTGAAAACCGGTCGACATTTCGTCGTTGAATAATAATTTTAAATGAAACGTATGTCATCGTTTCATACTCAACCAGATCTTTGGGATTAAAGTATTCATCCCCTTTAAAAATAAATCGAGAATTCTAAACCAAGATGAGAATTCATCGTACTTTACAAAAGCGTCATCAAATTAGATATTTAACTAAATTTAGAGCGCAGGTGAAATTTCGTTGGCAGCCGACAATTTCTGAAATCGAAAATAAGCCAAGGTTTCCACGTTTCAATATTATAAATATCCTTGCCAACAAAAATAAATTCTTAATTTTACTGGCTTCTACATTTATCAGTCCTTGTTCTAAAGAAATTTGTCTCTTTACTTATTAACGGATCAGGATGAATATTTATTTTTTGGGGGAGGAAAAACAAAAATTTTGGATCATTCGGCAGTTGTTTCAGATAAAATTTTCCGAGGAATGCAAACGCTAATTAGTGAATAGAGCAAATAAAATTAATATAAAGGTAGTACAGAAACAACAAAACTTCTAAATTAGTATTTTTAAAACTAATATCAATTCAACGTTAAATTGAAAGTTTAATGGGAATAAATTAACAGATTTATCCAAACATAGTAGAACTATACTTAAAAATATTTATCGTCTCCATGTACGACAAATAAATAAATTTATACCTTAAATATATATTTTTCTGACGAGAAATAAAATGAGTACAACGTTTCGATGCAAATTTGGGAACTCATGGGGTACTATATTAATAAAGAAAAATTTAAGAGGAGACGTAAATTAAATATGTAGACTAAATTAAATCTATGGAATACTACGAAAACTCTTCATGTTCCTTTCCGTACGGTAAATTAATATTTCTGTTAGTTGAATATGAGGCAGCGGAAATTTATAATGAAATATTTATATTGAAGTTTACGGTTACACAAGATAGAAGCAAATTTTCTGTGCTGCCAAATTGTTATAACTGAGTAATCTTTAAACACGTGTGCCAATTTATTGGTCATGTTTTTGCAAACTGTAACTATCAGTGAAGAAATAAGGTCAACCATGAATTATTTAAGCGGTACGTAAAAAACGTGTACGAACAATTTGGAAACAATTAATTTATTAAAAGAATCGTATAAATAAATTCAGAACCTAAAGTTTTAGAATCATGTCATATTCCAGTGATCTAAATATTAAAAAATATTTTAATTGGTATAATTCAACTGTTTACTGAAATATCATATAACGTTCTGAGAAAAAATTATTCTCCTTGCATCATTAATACCGTCTCGGATGTGTACAATTTTTTTACAGAAAAAATATAAACGAGCAAATATTTCACTATCTATACGGACTTCATTAGATTGGCATTAGTAAAATTTCTCCATCAATTAAAATTAATACAAATAAGTTAAAAGATGAAATAACTGGATTTATTCATTAAATTAATAATCTGTATTAAATAGTTATATCTTAGAAAAAAACATTTTTAATATTAGAAGGAATATAAAAAGGCACAATATATATGAATCTTAATATTAATGTAATGTTAAATTAGAGCCCGGTTCACGTGCGTGTGAAGCTTGGCAGAAGTCGATAGTAGTTGCAGATTTGCAGGAGCCACTATTAGGACGGACGCTTTGAGGCACCCACATCAGTATGTTGATTGACAGTTATTAGTAGGGTAAAAATTGGAAATACCCATTTCGAAAAATTTTTCAAAAGTAAAGGTACTCAGAATAGGCACTGACCAAACGAACAATCTAGGATTCGACGGTATATCGAATCAAAATACGAGAGACGAAGGCGACTAAAGAGAAAGGATAAGCAAATAAGGAAGTCAGCAACAATGTAAACAGACGGACAGACCGATCAGTACAATTAAAAGACGCAGTGAGAAAGATATATAACGTAAGCTGAAAACAGAGTAATACTATCTGAAATAAGTTAATCTCACCACATCATAGACTTACGAGAACATCCACATCAGAGAAAAAATTCGCTAGACGAGATCCTCGACTCAACACGCAGAATTTATCACCCTCAAAGGTATACGTGAGCATTAAAATACAAACGGCTACTATTTCGTATAAAATATCAGTTTACATATTTTACTTTTAATTTTGTTAGCGCATATATTTCACACTTCGTTCAAGCTCTCACCTTAAATCGTGAGGTTAATGTTTTTATATTTCAATCACATAAATTGTAATAAACCTTTTTAAAGATTTAATCATTATAAATACGTTTATAAATAAATCTTGTAATTAAATAACCTAATAAATAATCCTTATTTGTTGTTACATCTTCTATATAATAAAAAGGATGTATACTAGTATGTTTGTATTTACGTTAATCTCTATACATATTTAAACGCGTGGACATATTGCAACAAAAAATTGGTACACATAGTCTTCAAACGACGAGAAACAATTCTGTGGGAGTGAGAAACCTGTAGCATAAAAGTGGAAATAATTACAATTAAAAAATGTGATCATTTTGTGTTAAATTACTACGCGTCAAGAAATCATGACGTCACAACATACGCGAGAGAGACGTTACTACGCGACGACACTGCACAACAAAGTAAATAGTACCTTTTTTCGCAATGAAATAAAGCAGAAATATTTTGATGAATAAAAAGTGCAATTTTATCAAGAAATACTTCGTCGAATAATAATAAAAATCAATACGAAACGATCTGCAATTGTCTTCTAAATAACTTGACTTAAATAGCATAAATATGGCACGTACCACAATTTTTCCCAATTTTGTATGCACTGGAGGAGACATAGAATACCTAATATTTGTTAAACATGATAATTTAATCGATTTTTAATGTGATAAAACTGAGGAATTATTTCAAGTGAGATTCTTAAAAATGTTTGGTTATATGTATACGTCGTATATAATTATAATTTCACATATTGATTGTAAATGTGTAAAGAATGAATACGCGTGTAACGCTGGGCACACAGCTAGTCTTAAATAAATTGTTGTAGTTCAATTATTTGTATAATCAATAAGAA
The DNA here is from genome assembly GCA_037074705.1 of Zhengitettix transpicula. Lineage (NCBI taxonomy): Eukaryota > Metazoa > Arthropoda > Insecta > Orthoptera > Tetrigidae > Zhengitettix > Zhengitettix transpicula. The sequence goes on along the minus strand of CM073595.1, from coordinate 23,089,379 downwards.
TGCTGTTAATTAAAATTTATTTTAAACGTGTATATTTTGGTGTAACTCATTTATAATCTAATTTTCGCCCAATTTCTGTCTAACTTCACATATTTTAACCACAAATTTTGTTTATGGTAAACGGGTTATATTTTTCTATTAATACAAATTAATCATTATAAATCGCTTAGTGACAGGATTGTTTTTAAAAATTATTATAGAAAAAAAACAGTGGAATTACCTGCTGTTGCTGTTTACTGACAGAAGATTTTACTTACGTGAAATTTTGTTACAGCTAGATTTTTACGATTGGCTGTATAAAAAATATGATTTTCAAGTGTATGAATTAGGTAATCCACAGTTTACAGCTGGGATTTTTTTTTAAAAAAAATGAAGCTATTATTATTTTCCCATTCCATGAACATATAAAATTTTCATCTTGATTTTTCCACCCAGATAAACGTCATAGGTCGTGTCTCGGTTAACCTGGACCGCAGATCCGGAACTAATATCGCAATAATTCCATTCAATCTCTTGTGACGCAGTGGTACGACCTGGACTTGGGAATGCCCAATCATCGTTCCTTGGAATCGAACCTGGGATCACCACAATGAGTTCCAACGTAAAACTTTAGACGCCATCTATGACTAGTTCCTCATAAATATATCATTTAATTCTCACCTTTTCACTATCTTCCTTGTGTTTATTTAGAATTCTGTAATTTATTAAGTTTCTCTTAGCATTAATTTTTTATCAATTAAATGTTCGGCCGAATTCTTTAGGGAATTAATGAACGCTAATTACGATCACGTACGGCCTGTAGTTATCCTAATGTAAGACATGATTCGTACAAAAATCAATTACCTCAACTATCTCGATATATTTTATGGTAAGAAAATGTATTTCATGTTAGATACATTTTTTAAAAAAAAAACTTTTCCTTAAACTCTGAAATTTAAAAAAATTTCTTAGCGATTCAATGTTACCATAACAGATAAGTCGAAGCCTGGCGCCAAAAATTTCAAATATAATAAATAGAATTGACTGTTTGTGTGTAGGTATTTGTCAATCAAAATATTTTTGTCTTTAAGGTACCGGGAATATTTTTTTTTGCTCTTCTAAGGTGGCGGAAATAATTTTTGATTTTATTAGGGTACCGGGAGAATCTATAACTCTATTCAAGAAGCCGGGAATATTTTTTAATCTCTTAGGGTACCGAGGGTACTTTTTTTAAGGAGCCCGGATTATATTTTACTCTGTTATGGTACTGGGAGTATTTTGGACTCTCTTACGGTGCATCCCGGGGAGTATAACTTACTCTATTGGGGTACTGGGAGTATTTATTACTCTCAAAGTCCCGGCAGTAGGGTACCGGGTACCTTTTTTATGGTACCAGGAGTCTTTCTGACTTCTTATGGTACCGAGTTTATTGTATAACTCAATTAGGGAACGGAGAGTGTTTTCGGTAATTTCAGTATATTGGACTCACTTAGACATTCGTCACTGTCTCAAGTTGTCTTGACTCGATTAACGTCCAGTGCATATGTATTTATTTAATCTACAAATGGGCAGTTTACCCGGTGATAGATGCATGAAATTACAATTAAATAAAAGAAGTTACAATAAAATAAATTAGAGAAAATTAATATAATTATTTTAAAATATAATCTAGGTTTAGGGACATTATTTCAACTATAAATATATTTAATAAGAATTGTATTAATTAAACAACCCCTAAATACGTGAATTAGACACCACTCTTGGTCTTTGTCGCACTATTTTTAACATTTAACCAACTTTCACCCTCAACCGTAGGGACGTAACCCCATACCCACGCTGTTCTGCGTAAAAATTATACGTCTAGAGTGACACTGCTATTTTAATGAGCCAAACAAGCTTCCAGACTGTTATATATTTGAATTTCACCTACTTAGCAACCGCATACCCCCCACAGTGTGTATTACCAGATAGTAAGACCTGTACCAGGATCGGATCAAATTACTCCATTCGTTTTACAGAATATTCGGAGCTTACATATATCAACTTATAAACATATATGTATATAACGTTAATTGGCATACTTAAAAAACTGTCTCATGTGATATTATGTTAATTCTTCGTTAACTTACTGCTTGACAAATTTGTTAAACACGGACTTTTCCTCTTATTTATATTTTAGTATTTATTAATTAACTTCATTATATTGCAACTATTAATCGCGCCAGGAAATTAGACGGGTGAGAAAGTCGACCGCAGTGGTGAGATATGGGACTGACAAAGCGAGCCAAGGTCAACGTTCGTAGTTCTTCCTTCACCAGGTCAACTATTGATAGTTGCAATGGCTTGAGTCTGCTGACGGCATATACATTATTATACCTGAAAATATTATTAGGAAAGGATTCCTATGCTAAACCGATTTTCTTAAATCGCGCCGTGTGTTTTACCATTTTGTGGGAAATTTCTGGCTAATGTTTCCGACCCGTAAATGTTCAATTCGTTAGGGAAATGGCTATTTCCCTAACGACCTAACGTTACCGTTTTTTTTAATCTTTTTCAACTTGTCTGTAAATTAAAAGTTTAATTTAATTTACCTGTCCGGATTGTTTTTTTTATTATAATAAGAATATTGTTTTGTCGTGAATTAGATTTGATAGAGGAGACTGTATTGTAGTGTGTGCTATTTCAAAGAAATCCGCCCCATATCCCCGGCTCTCTCAGTTAACACCCAGAGGAGATTTAAAGTGCGAACACCTGAGCGCGCACGTTTTCTCGGAAACGCTACCGACCGAAAACTCTAGAGGCGCTGAAAATTGAATGTGATGTTTCCGGAAAGGACGTCCCTGGGCGAACCTACTGTCTCTCCAAATGCTAATCTTATTAGCAGCACTTTTCTCTTGGAATCCCTGCTCCCGATTCCTTGAACTGCGCGAAAGCTATACGCCGCTAATTTGCACAACGGCGCATAACTCCAATTACGATAAAATTTTATTGATATTGACTTGCGTTCCGGTCTGCATAGTTAGAGTCAAATATCCCTAATTGCTATTGCCTTCCCGGAAACAGGAAATAATGTCTGCGACGCTACTAATCCATAAATAGTGGCCCGTGGATTTAAACGATCCACTTGTGCAGGTAATTAAGGCAGAAGCGTGCTGAAAATAAAATGAATTACTACACAAATATTTAAACACTCTAAATAATATTATTAGGTGGACGCTAAAATTATTAAATGTAAAAAAAGAATTAACACTGCAACGCGAGTCAAATCTGACTTGTTTTTTACTCTCATCCAGACAATCCATATTATGGAATAAATAATCAACGATTGCGGTTGAATACGACTGTATATGTGTAGAATTCTCCTGTAAGCCATGATGAATAAACATTAAACGAACTGAGGACATTTTGGTTTTTTATTACAACAATTTATTTTTAATATGAGTAGATATTATTTTAACAGAAATATTAAAAAAAATGTTTTGAATGCTGCAGAACTATCGATTGTTACCACGGGGAGCGTCGTAGCTTGACAAAGTCAATTTTACCGATGTGGTGAAGAAAATCAAAACGGCAAACCCTCGCGTAGGATCACAATTGCTATTTGGTGGAATAAATCATATGAATTTTTAACTATCCTCTGGTGTTTTTTTATTTACGATACGAACAGTAGTTTTTGAACTCGACCACGAAACTCTGTTTTCGTTATAATCGGATTTTTTTTTGGTTATACTGCACAGGAGTAAATTTAACGATGTATTCCCGTCTCAATTCTAAGTCTGACGATACAGAATAATATTAAATTTTTCCGTAAAACTCTGATTATAATTGTGTTTTATATTTATGGGTAATGCCGTTCACGATTTTCATTAAATAAAGGTAGATAATTTAGTGATATTAATTCGAGTACCGAATGTTTAGAGCCATGATTGCATCAAAACTCTCGAGATAAATAGTTATATCGCTCAGAACTATAGCACGCGTCAGCAGCGAAGGCGGGTGAGTCATATTGTGGGAGGAGAGGGAAGGCAGCGCGGAGTAAATACATCTTCATAACGTGGTCAAGCTCTAGGCGCGATCTTAAACCTATTGGAAGCACACGGGAAGGGGGAATTTGCTGCGAAAGTGGGCACTAATCTGGAGCTTTATTTTATAAACTTAGAACGTACGTAATTTTCCTTGTCGGATAACAATCAAATGAATAAGAATATTGAGAAATTATTTATATTTTTTGGGCAAAAAAAAATATACGATTAAAATTGAAAATAAGAAGAATAACCTGTACAAAAAATTGTCTCTGATAATTACAAAGAGATTCTTTTTAAATTTCTGTAGATATTCAGCGAGTTTTATCGTCATGGTAATTTTAGATACTTCGATCCAGTTCTTCAGAAGAGAAGAATTTTTCCAAACTCACTGTCGTCGTTTATATGAATGAGACAACATCGATCCTTTTCGGCCACAGTGAAAACAGTTCCATATAAATAAACAGTAGCTATGCAGTTATAAAAAATGTAAAAAAATTAGGGCAGTCGTTATTAAAACTATGTAACTAGATTTTATGTTAAATGTCAGTGAAAATTAATTTTTAAGCTTTTTACTACGATTAAGAAGTGTATTAAATATTTGATCGCTTCATTATAAATAATGTGTTATCGTTTTAACACTACGTCAACAGCGATGCGAGACAGACAGTAAACAAGAAACTCTTATGGAGATAATTAAGAATTTTATTTCTCGAAAGCTGGTACAGTTTGTAGAAATCGAACGGCGCTGAAATTCACAATATTCAAATGTATTACTTCTATCATAGAATGAAATAGCATTATTAAATTTAAATTCAGAAAGAAATGTATTAAAAATATGAAACTAATATAATACATATATTATAATAAAAACATGAATCTAATAATTTATATTTAGCTCGAAATTTAGTGAAACTGAATTAATTTAGTAATATAGTTTCTATTAGCAGTTATGTTGAGGTTTTCTTTAATCTTCAGCTAGGTACGCAGTGCTCTACCATCTGAGCTACCCTTTCGATCCAAGCTCCGTACGAGTCTTCTTTACCCTATCTCAGGCTAACCTACAATATATTATTCACATTACGCGGCCGGTATCCCATGTTTACTCTGACACATCACCGGATTAAAAATACTGATTCCATCGTGAATAACAATTTCAAAATTCAGATTTCAACACGTTTACCCGTATTCACTGCTGCGCTTTCTTTGTGTACAAAACTAGCCGCTGAATGTTCTTCTGAACACCACTAGACACTCTTAAATTACACCAGGACTGTCGTTGATCTCAGACGCCCGCCAGAACATTGACCTTGATTACAGACGAAATTTATTTGGTACGTAAAGTTTGTAAAAATTGTGTCTTGTGTTACATGGGCCTGACTAAAAGGCCTTTAATTACTAGAAGAGACAAATCTGAGATCTCAAAATTACAAGCACAGCCGATAAACATTTTTTTCGACTTTGAACGAACATATTTTAGATAATTAAGCCAATTATAAAGATAATTATCTTTGAAATGCTACATATGGGAAGCAACCTTGGTTGCATGAACATTAAACAGGTCACGGTTGGCCTTAACAACATTTATAATTTTTTTATGGAGACTCTCTGGAATGTGTCATCTTTGTAGCTTAAGTTCGTCTTCAATCAGTGTTTGATAAAGATTTACAGACATGTCGAAACGTAACACAATTGTCAATATAACTTAGCCTGTAATAAGGTCAATAGTCTTACAATTGAACATCAGACGTTAGATATATAATTCCAACGGTTGTAGCTACCAAAGACTCTTAGGGAAATGTAGAAATAATTGGTTAAATACTATGGACGTGCCAAGCAACACGTGGTGACTGATCTGCTACTCAATCTGCAATGGAACGGCGCGGTTGTTTCCCCGAGACGAAGGTGTGAGTGTGAATCAAGCAGTCGATGATTCACGTTCGCTGCAGCCTAAGTGTCTCAAGGCCAAGCTTCGAACCCAGGTCACAGGATTCTCCCGGGAAGGCTGACGACAGTCACACGAGCCTTCGTGGAATAAGTCAGGAGGATGTCTGCCAATTGCCGCACCATAATCACCTCTGATGACTCATACGCCGACAATTGTCGAAACAAGTCTTCTGGACAGCATGATGCTTCGGATTAAAGCGGAATCGATGACCTCGCCGGTTCCCCTGACACGAAAATACTGATGATCTCAATGCAGGGAACAGCGAGCCTTTCTTTAACAAGCAATAGAAACCAGTTCGTTGGAACAGACGTAATCTAAATTAAAATCATTGAAAACGCAGCGTGTTTTGGGGTTTCATGTAGCACACTGCCAAATATATTCCTTACGAAAGGTATGGAAAATGCCAACTGGTAATACAGCTCTTTTCAAATGGGAGCCAATTTGACCTTGAAGCTCTTCACTGCGCCGTTGAATCAAAGTCTCGTGGAAGTCAGCCACAAGGGTTCGTTGTCATTCATTATTGACGATGTGGCTACGTTGGTCTAATTCTCTGCTCTCATTTGAAAACCCTTATAAACATTTTCTCCCCTTTTCCGGACCATTAACAACTGCAACATTTTACCATCAGAAAAATTCGGACTAAAAAGAATATTTGGGATTCATGATAAAGATACAAAACGTTGAGGATGTGAAATAAAAAAAATATCTCTCAACCATTCAAGTAATTTACAGGCGATTTAAAATCCTTCACAACTTACTGCCAGTAAGTCAATCAGACTTAAATAAACATCGTTCATGTTTTCATCGTTCGCTTTTCATTTGTCAATCATTTTTAGTGTCCCCCAAGATCTGACAAAAACGCACAGTAGATAAAATTGTACTTAAAAATATGCTTTGGCGCATTGAATTACATTATCCAATGATCAGATAAAAGCTGCAACATTGGAAAATTGGAAATGGTTTACCAAAATTATCAAGATTTAAAGCTTGAATTTCCCATAAACGGCAAAACGGCCAACGATGCTCATTTGGTACACACGTGGATTCAGAAGAGCCTAAATTCTACGTAGGAAAATAATATAAGTCCTCAAAATAAATTCCTTTTATTTATTTCTCGCTTATCACTTGTTGAATATTTGATAAATATTTAGTTCCGGTTTATTTACTTTAGATGTCAATTCATTCTAATAAATTCGGTAATTGTTATTCGGATTTGCTATTCGATCACTTCGGGGATTAATAAAACATTCGTTTGTGTAGAATCAAATATTATCGTTCATTTACATTATTTTCTGTAGCAGTAAATCCGGATCAATTTTAATTGATTGACCATCAAACTTTTAACGTTGTAATAAATGATGACGATTTTTACATAAGTATAATTGTCATTAGACTGTTAACAAAAATTGTGTTTTAATTTAAACAAAATTGTGCTCAGTTACGATCAGTTATCAGAGTCCATAAGGGGTTTACTCAAACGGATCGTTTTTGAGATAAATAAAATAAACAAATTAGAAAGTCACTACTCCTGCCATTCCGTAATCTGTTTTTCGGCTGTGGTCAAAACCCCATCCTTGTGGTTTATTTCCAGGGACCTTCCCCTTCTTTGTATCGTCGCCTTTCAATTACTCCTTCCAAACCAGGATTCGCATAAAAGCAATGGAATCCTTAACTCATTTAATCTGAAAACATTTTTTTTCCTCCTTGTCTGGCCATTGCAAACGGACATCGTTTCCTGAAATTCTAAAAGGTTTCCCTGTTTGCCAGAGGTCTCTTTTTTTTTCTGACCTCGCGTGTCATCACATGACATGACATGGCTCTGGTTTTGAAATTAATATAATTAAAAAAACACTGGTTCTAGCAACCTGTTCATTACAAAGTTTTAAGAAGAATATTTCTGTAATTAATATCTGCTAAGCTATTCTTTTTCAAATATTTTCCACAATACAGGGCGAATTTCCGGAATGGTTATCTAGACTTAAATTCACTATTGCGGCCACTTTTATCGTGTTTGAAACTCAGTGCGAAGAAGAATTCAGTCAAAAGGAACATTTCATTTCTGATATGCGAACAGAGCGCTCCAACCAGTCAGGTGAACTTCATACGAAACCGATCAGATACGGAAGTTCAGATAGCTCTGGAATTATGTTGACCCGTGTTGAACTACACTTTTTTTCTTCTTCTCTTAACCTGAGGAATCCATTCCTGCAATTTTGCCGTCGACTTTCGTTGCACCCTGTATTTCCAAATGTATTTTTAGACTTGAGTAATTATGAGTGTAATCTGAAATAGATATCAATATGTTCGTTGAAAGAGCCAATACGACTTTCTAATACACATCTCTAATTGTATGATTGAATATTGTAGGATTAGAAAGTACTACCTATATTGTGGTGGAGGAACGTTGTTTAAAGTATACTGAAGTTTCAAAATCTAGTTTTTATCTCGGATCGAATGATTATAATCGAAAACAGCTGTTCCGCCGAATCGTGTGGAATTCTAGAAACGTTTGTCCTAGAACCAGTTCACTGAATTCAGAACACCCATTTCTTTGAATTCGTAATGCAGGTGGCTCCAAGGTTTTCTACATTCGTGATTGGCTTCAGCTTTCCACTCTATACACCTCTATTTAGTTGTATATTTGTACATGAGAAAATCCAATTGCACTGGTGATCGTCATGACGTCAGTTTTGTATATAAATATCTCGTTTCGAAACAATTACAAACTATTTTTAACTCGACTTAACTACTGAAACATGGAAGTCCGGTTTTGGATTATATTTTTTTAAAAAAATTATAATAACATTTGACTGTTCCAAGGATATTTCAGATAATGTAAAATACATGTTTTAGTTCTTCAGAATGTCCGGAGGATGTATATTAATAAAATAAAGAGATGCGGAACTAACTTAACTTAATAATTGTCCGAAAAATTATTGCAAATATTCAGATTGAGTTTAAGTAATTTGACATTTACATAATACAACCTTCAGGGGACAAATTAGTCCAGATGAGAGTAGGAATTAGTGAGCAAGGTAAAGTGTAATGAATTATTTTATGAAATTTCAAGTTTTAAGTGAAAATGTCATCGTATTGGGTGAAGGGTAGAGAAAATGCCAGCCTTTATATAAGCGTAGCCAAATGTCATTGGAAAGGAGCGGCGGACGGTCCAGACAGGTTGAGCCTTGACCGTCAATAATTATGGCCGGCTCTCAGTACGTTCTAAGCTACCGGACGGGTTCCGGAAAGGCTGATTATTAGACTGTTGAGAGAGGGCATTGCATTAAGTGCCCAATAGGTATTGTAGTTGCCCAGACGGATTGGCAACAAATCGACCACCGATGAACTGAGCAAGGGGAAATGAAGTCTGGTTGGTAGATAAATTAATGGATGGCGTTGGAAATGGTAGCGACTTCAGAAACTGATCATTTGTAACGTATTTCATACTGATGTATATTAACCGGAGTAAATTGGAAGTCCAAAGGTCAGCCAGAAAATTCATTACTCTTTTCGTTGGATTTTCTAACGAACTATCACGGTAATCGACGTCTATCGCTTCAGAGAACCTATTACAATTGCTTTTGACCTTCAGATAATTTATTACGTACGGAAAGAACAGTATTACTCGATACCCGCGTCCGTTAACGACAGTTTATAAATTTAATACGTTCCAAGCCTGAGATATTACTTACTGATTAATACGTTTTGAATCTTCTCAGTCCTCAAGAATATCAGTTGAAAATTGAACGGTCGGATCTATGGCATGACCAAAAATATATCGAAAAATCGGAAATAAATCAATGACATCAGTGAAGGGAAATTCACATTCGCTGTTTCCGAAGTTAAATTCTTTGCAGTTATATATATATATATATATATATATAGTAGACTCAACCAACGTGGCCAAGATTACGATAAAATCGGATATCAGGAGATAAAAGTAAATAATTTAAGTGGTATATATATATAAATTTATATATATATATATATATATATATATAAATATATATATAAACCACTAAAATTATTTATTTATTTATATACATATATATTGCAATAATCGAAAAGTTTGTTTTATTTAGTTTAATTTAATTTGCCCCACGCTGTGGAAGCCATTTATGTAATAATCAACAGGTTAATAATTTAATTTATTTAATTTTTGAAGAATTCGAGCCCCACGTTGTGGTAGTCATTTATGTAATAATCAACAATTAGGTTGGCTTTAATTAAATGAAGTAATACACAAAATTAAAACTTAAAATATTTATTTCATTTTGTGGCAATAAAAGATAATTACAAACAAAATTTGAGATCTGTCCTCTCAGTCTCAGGGCCTTTACTGGGTTTGATAATGAACACAAAAAAAAATTGATTTAAAATCTTATTAACAAAACAGTTCACAATTTACCTAAACAATATGTCGATAGAATAAAAGAAATTAAAAAGTAAAGGAATTAACTTTGATTGACAATTAAAAGAGAACGAAATATGACTTTATCCTTTAATTTGCGTTTACAATATTATTCAAAATTATGTTACTTACGGACCGTCGGTCTGGTACCAGAACAATCAATTTTACCTCGTTCGGACACTTTTACACTCTTTAATTAGTTAATATCAGGCCTTGGTTTTCACTGATTCTACACTTCAGTTTAATATTTGGCAAGATTGGATGTATTCCGTTTATTGCTCCGCTCCACAATAATTTACAAATGTTCTCCTGGATTAGTTTCTCCACGAAGACTTTGGAAAGTTCTACCCTGACGAAAACTGCTCTTACTTTCCAATATTTACGCTGCAATACTTCCGTGAATGTTTTCTTTGTATTAATTTACAACTTTAACTAGTTATACATTGACGATGTCTAGTCTCTGCTCAAGTTATATTACTTGTTCTGCTCCTCATAATGTTTCTCCGCCGACTAACAGTTTTATTACATGTTCTTCAGAAGAGATTCGACATACGTCACTCTGACGTCATCCAACTTGAGAATATTCTCCCAAAATACGTCCGTCAAATATACGTAAAATTACAATAAACATACAAATTTTAATCAAACAAATATATATATATATATATATATATATATATATGCCTCCGATGAAGACAATTCCATTTCTTCAGCAACTTAAAATTATTATGTTAATACTTTTCATCGAGAAAGTTTCTCCCTCCGGGGTATTGAATTACCGAACTAATTCTCTACTTCCCGTATTCTCCAAAACATTACAAAAATTGTAATAAAACTGTAAGGGGGTTTCTGGTTTTTACTGATAATTTAATGGCTTACGGACTTAATCATATTATATATTTCATCTGTAAATCTTAATTATTTATATACTACATTGTTAACTAATAGAGAGGCTGTTGCTGAAATTAGGGAAATAATTATATTTTTCTATCCAAGGTATCATAATTAGAAGTTAAAGAAATTATCGACAGTTTGCGACAATTTAAAATATTTAATTATAACTTTAACGGCGTTTCAGTACATTTTTGCACTTTCATCTGGTATCAATACTGTTGATATGATACTGCGGTAGCAATTATGTTTTGAACAATATTTAAAAAGACAGGTTAACAGTATATATTTCTTCTCGTTCACCTAATATAATTTATAAATTAAAATCAGAAATTTTCAACATTCTGGGAAATTTAATAATAAATAGTACGAATTACAAAGTAAATATTAACCCAAATTTATTTTTAAATTAAAATTACATATTTGCTCTAATGATTGTTATAAAATTACATCAAAAGTTAAAAAATAATGGATTGTAAATATAACTTAGTTTTAAAGTGTCATTATGAGAATTTAGTGTGTTAAAAGTTGTTTTAATAAACAGCATGTCTGATAAATTACATTTTTATCAATTATTTTCAATCTCTAAAAATTTCCTCATTAGCCCAATCAAATTCATGGTTTTCTTCTAATTTATATACGGTAACAATGTTACGGTTTAAAGTTTTGAAAATGTTCCCATGTTTTTTTTAACATTAAGTGACAAGAGCACGTTTAGTTTGCCCCATGTAACATTGTCCACAACAAATGTGACTACAATTTATTTTACAGACAGCATGTTTTTTTGTTTTTTTATATTTGACTTTAGCTCTGTTTAGAGTTTTAAATTTTTTATTAATTTTAAAGATAAAAACTAGTTAAAATATATTTTTTTAATTTTTTCACTTATTTTACCGTATTACGTTAACATCATAAATTATTTTTATTTCCATTACTTTTCTTCTTCTTCAGTATAGTATTATATTTATGGTTATAACGTTTAACGGGTTAGATCTATTAATTAAAATATACTTAACAGTATTAATATTTTCATTGTGGTATTCGTAATTTAATAATAGGAATGCTTCATCAATCAGATAAAATATCATAGCTTCTTTCTGATACATTGGGTGAGTTGATAAGAAATTGTAACACACGTCCTGAATATGTCGGTTTCGAGAAACAATTAGATTTAAGAATACCAAAATTTTTAATTACCGGAACAGATAATAATTTAATTTTATTATTATTTTCTTATTCATACGTAAATTGAAATATATGATGCTAAATATTATTTTTTGTGGTGATATTATTCATTACATTTTTATTTAAAATTCAAAAAATATTGTCAACATATCTATGGTATGTTATGGGTTTACTTTTGAATTTGTTTAAACAGTGAGCTTCAAATTGTCTGAAATGGTCGTTAATATCTTTAATTGATAATATTAATAGAACGGATGAAAATAAAAATATTATTTTACAGAAGTGTTGGGAAATTTCCGTGGACGCATTGGGAAAACATCAGAGGCGTTGATCATCCTCTCTGTTTCCCTGATTTAGCACCGTGCGGTTTCGTCGCTTTTTTTTCTGAAATTAAGCCGTCACTAATAGGATCCCATTTTTCAACGGTGGAATGGAAAACGGCGGAGCTCCTGCGCAGCCTCACTGAAAGCAAAGACAAGCGGGAGGAATGCGTGTTGACTCAGCCTGGTCGTGGTTCGAAAGCGATCACCAGTAACTGAGCATGTCAGTTAAAGTTACGCCACTAGTCTCGCAAATTTTTTGGTCAGCCTGTGTGTCGTCTGATTTTGTAGATGCGTGAAGAGCCGACCTGATATTGGAAGCTGTCGATCCCGCGAACGAAGGCGTCTTGAATGCAGAGTTGCGCGTCCTTACCAAGGACAGTGACCATTTGTCGCACGCTCAACGGATTTCTCGGAAAATCCCACACAATTACGCAGAAGACAGTCTCGGTGGAATCGCGCGTCTAACAATAGAGGAGTGAGCTATTGCAACACTCCTCCTACACCGCTTGTTATTTTTGAGGTCGACAGCTAAACGTCACGAACTTCTTGCCCGTCACCTTTTTAGAGCACTGTTCCGTCAAAGTCGGCGAGCGTAGGAGGGAGATTGCGGTGGACTTGCGTGATTGATGTCAATGAACGGGTAATGTAACATTATCCAATGGGTGACGTCATAATTATCAGGCATCGTAATGAAGAGTGTTCGCTACACGGAATTATAAAGCATCTTCCCGAATCCCTTAAAGATGAATCAGATTTATCTGCTATGGGCAATAGCCGACAAAAGAAATGACGCCATTATTCTCGGATCTCGAAACTAAGAGTGTAGGGAGAAACATAAACGGCCAGAGCTTTTTTACAAGTTTTCAAACAGTTTTAAAATTTATAAAAATTATTTCCCCCATCAAAATTAATACAAAATGACTCGCTTAGTGCTTAAAGGCTGCGAAGCTAAATTAGGATCACAGAAGGGTTTTGAACAGTACAAAGTGAGAAAATACAATATGTACGTGTAAAATGAAATTTTTTATAGCCTTATCGGAAATAATTTCACGGTCTCTTCACATATTAAAAATAACAGATTTTAGCCTGAATAAATTATTCATAACGTACGCGGACGTCAGTATTTTAACTGTGACAGATACTTGAGCAGATAAGCAGCAAAACAATTGTAGTTTCTTGATGGGCGACTCCCCCACCCCGGTTCGATCCCACCAAATACCTAACCCACTCGCATGTGTTGACGGCTTTAGTTAACCTACGCGGCTAAGAGCAATAAATGAACAAGACGTTCACAGCTAGAAACCAAAACAGCTTGCTTCATCAACAAATGCAGGCATTCCACAGCCGATCAACCAACACCGCTCTCAATTGTGCCGTGAAAAACAAATCTCCAGATATTTCATTACAATCCCATCAATTTCAGCTTGCATATATTTCTCACTTTAGAATTTCCAGAATATATTGCTTGTTATTATATCGCTTCAGGTACGTGCCGTTCATATTAAGTCTTGAATAAAAATCATTTTCATTTTTGGTATTTGACCGTCAATTTTCGACGTTCTTGTAGATCATAAACTTTCATTTTCCTGTATCCCTATTCTTCTTGTAATTTACGGACACTCATTTTTTACATTCTCGCTCAGTACTGTTAAGAAACCTTAGCCTACATCACTTCATCTTTAAAGATAGAAGTCGTTAGGGTCTGCGAGGGCTATTCTCTCACAGGCAGAAACTTTTCCTCTCTCCGTTTCTGAACTAAGGTTCCCACAAGCCGAGGCACCTCAGCCTCTTTTGAGAGGTGTATGTTTCGGGGTCACAGACCTTGGGCATACGGTAAGAGTATTTCGCTGTTCCCATCGGAACAGTCGGCCAGCTGCCTCCTAAACTGGTCGAGGCACGGAGAATGGAATGCTGCGTCCCCACAGCGACCTACCCGATGCCAGGTTTTCACTTTTAGGTGAATGCAGGGTAGGATCCAACCTATAGCCCGGGGGCCCTAGTTAACCCTTCCGCATCCCTTTCTATGCTATTAAAGGGAAGTTGCCACTATGTGGATTACCCTCCCATAGCCTGTTACTCTACAAAAAAAAAAGATTTAGTTCAATTATCGTGCTATACTACATTCCTTGTTGACAGGAATCACAAAATTATACAAACTATTCTTAAGTTTTTCTTCTGTTGCTGATCCAAGAAACAGAAATGATTCTTCGAAGGGAATATAACGTCTTTAGGATCTCCTAAAAATTAGAAACTGAGTATTGAAATCGGGCAAATATTGTTTCTAGCATTAATAAAATGTCATGAAAAATTAAATTAACTCACATGTTAAATTATTCGCAAACGGTCAGATTAACCGAATAAATTTTCCTTCTAAATATGATTTTATTTTTACACCTGTTTTAATAATAATAATAACGACCATCAACTGACATATCGTTAAATGTATCATATTAAATATTTAATCTGTCAATCTTAATAATTTATATACTACGTTGTTAACTATCTGTCATAAACAGATTTGTTGCTGAAATGAGGAAAATAACCATTGTTTTCATTCCAAGGTATCATAATTGGACGTTAAAGACATTAACGACCGTCTGCGAAACTTAAAAAATATTTAATTTAACACTTTTACGACGTTTCAGTACATTTTTGTACTATCATCAGGTCTCAATACTGTTGTTATGTTACTACGGTAGCAATTTTGTTCTATACAAATATTTTCATCATTATATAAATTTAATAATAAATGTTATCACTTACAAAGGAAATCAACCTAATTTTTTTCCAAATTAAAATAACATATTTGTACTAATTATTTTTATAAAATTACAGCACAAGTTAAAAAATAATTGATTGTTAATATTACTTAGTTTTAAAGTGTCATGATGTGAATTTAGTGTGTTGAAGTTGTAATTGATCAGACATGCTGTTTATTAAAACATTTTTATAAATTATGTTCAATCTCTAAATTTTCCATAGTATCCCAATCATATTCATGGTTTTCTTCTAATGTACATAAGGTAACAACGATACAATTTAAAGTTTTATAGTTGTTCTCATGCTTTCATTGTAACGAAGTTAAGTTTGATATGATATATATATATATATATATATATATATATATATATATATATTTGAACCATATTTGAGCATATTTGAGAATATTAATTGTTCATATGAGGGTAAGGAAATAGCGAATAATTGAGTCCTGAAAAACTTAGCCTTGTTGACATATAATAATACCTGTGGTTTTATTTGCTCAAGATAAAATAAATTATTACTTTCTTTGGGAGTCTTTAAATATTGTTACACGTGTACGATATCAAGGAAGGTAGCTGCGTTTATGTGGTTTTACAAACAAAAAAATTATTTCTTTGAAAAACATCGCGTGGTGTGGCGTTGCCCAGGAATATATATATATATATATATATATATATATATATATAAAACACATTCAAAAAAGTATAAAATATTTTTTAAGTCTTATAGTACCGAGAGAAATATTAATTAAAATATTTATTTAATATTCAAAATTGGAGTGAATAATTTCAATATTGTATATTGGAATTATATATATATATATGATAAAAAGAAAGATAATTCAGATGGGAGATGGTGTCTACTCCTGGAGGAGAATGTCTTCAGGTTGAGTTAAGCGAGCAGAAAGATTTTTTTACCCAGAAGTTGTCTAGGTCTTGATGCAGTCAGGTGAGAAGCAGAGGGCACTTTGGTCTAGAGTCGTGACGTAATGGCCTTGGGATTCAGTTCAGATAGTACAGAAGAAGGGGAGACGAGATTTAGCGTCGTCTGTCAGATCAGAATTTCAAAATACTACATCTACAGAAGTAGTTGTACTAATTATGACACAGTATTGAGATTAAAAGTCTGCATAGTTAAAAATTCTGTCACACAATTAATAATATTGATTAAGTACAAAAATATAGTAGAAAAATATAATTATATATTAAAATAAAATCCACTGTTACAGTATGTTATACGAGAAACTAAAAATGTTATGCTCCATAATAATATATCCAAAATGTTTGCACAGAAATTCGTTCTGACGATATAATTTAAAATGTGACGTATACTTATGATTTACAGCATTTATTTTGTTTTAGCTATCAGTTAATTAACCATAATCATCTTTTTATGTCGTTACAATTTAAGAGTAGAACCTAAAATTCAAATATACAATATTGAAATTATTCATTCCAATTTTGAACACTTTTTAAAATTTTTATTAATATTTCTCTCGGTACCATAAGAATTTTAAAGAATTCCATGTACACTTTTAAAGTCAAATATACTCCCAGGAGTTTAATTGAGTCAAAATTCGTTTCCGGTACTCTAAAGATAGTCAAAATTACTTCTGGTACGTTGAGAGAGTCATGAATACTCCCGGTAATTTAGAGAGTCAAAAAATGTTCTCGGTACCGTGAGTAAAAAACACTCCTGGTACCTTATGGGAGGCAATGATACTCAGGGTACATTAAGATATTTAAAAATTCACGAGACCCTAAGAGATTCATAAATATCGTCGTTACCGTAATAGAGGAAAAAATCCTCCCGGTTAATTATAGTCTCGGTACCCTAACATAGTAAAAATTTCTTCCGGTAACTTATAGTGTCAAAATACTCCATTACCTTTAGAGAGTCAAAAATACACTCGATAACCTAACAGATTCAAAAATATTCCCGGTACTCCTGTACAGTCAAAAACACCGCAAGTACCTAAAGAGCGTAAAAAATATTCCCGTTACTTTACACTTGATGAAAGCAACAAATATTGAGAATATAAGGTTTAAGTTATAAATAATATTTATTACGTTGAAACTTAATATTATATTAAACTTAATTTTATACATTATATTGAAGTTTGTAAAATTGTGTACAGAGATTTTTTAGGTTATTTATTAATTCCATTAATTCGTATTTGAGGAAGTAAGGTACGTTGCTAAAAAAGAATTAAGAATGTTACAAATATGATAAGAGGCAAATATAGAATTAAATATGACACTCACCAAGTTTGACGACAAAGTATGCAATGCCACTTGTTTCAATAAGAAAATTATAATTAATATTTGTAAGATAAAAATGCTCCCGGTACCCTAAGAGAGTGAAACACACTCCCGGGCCTTTGAGAGAGTCCAAAATACGCGAAAAGAGTAAAAAGTACTTCCGGTACCTTAAAAGAGCCAAATTTTTCTCTGTACCCTAAGAGACTCAAAAACATTCCCGGTACTCCCAGTACCTTAAGAGTGTCAAAAATACCCGGGCCTTTGGGAGAGTCAAAAATACGTGAATAGAGTAAAAAATACTTCCGGTAACTTAAAAGAGTCAAAATGCTCTCGGAACCCTAAGAGACTCAAAAACATTCCCGGTACTCCCAGTACCTTAATAGAGTCAAAAATACCCGGGCCTTTGGGAGAGTCAAAAATACGTGAATAGAGTAAAAAATACTTCCGGTAACTTAAAAGAGTCAAAATGCTCTCGGAACTCTAAGAGACTCAAAAACATTCCCGGTACTCCCAGTACCTTAATAGAGTCAAAAATACCCGGGCCTTTGGGAGAGTCAAAAATACGTGAATAGAGTAAAAAATACTTCCGGTACCTTAAAAGAGTCAAAATGCTCACGGTACCCTAAGAGACTCAAAAACATTCCCGGTACTCCCAGTACCTTAATAGTATCAAAAATACTCTCAATACCCTACCAGAGTCAAATATTACGCCAGGTACGTTGAGATTGTCATAAACACCTCAGGGACCTTCAAGGAGTCAAAAAAATATTCCCAGTAACCTAACTCAGTCAAAAATATTCCCGGGACACAAATATCAAAAATATTCCTGGTACCTTAAGGGAGTAAATAATACTAACGGTACGTTAAAAGATTTAAAAACACGATACTCTAAGAGATTAAAAAAATATTCTCGCTACCCTCTGTGTGTAAAAAATCCTCCTGGTACCCTAAGAGAAGTAATTATGCTCCATGCACCCTAACAGAGTCAAAATTTCTTCCGGTTCCTCGATAGTATGAAAAATACTCCGTTACCTTAAGAGAGATAAAAATACACTCGATAACCTAAGTTAATTCAGAAATATTTCCGGTACTGTCGTACACAAATAAATATCGTACATACTTCAAGGGAGGCAAAAATACTCTCGTTACAGTCAATCTTTGCAGCTCTCTTCAGATGTAGAATATAAGACATATATTATTATTAGTTTTATTAATTATGTTTTATTCTTTCTTCAGTTGTAACTGCCACTTCCGGTACCCTAAAAGAGACAAAATGCTTTCCCGGTACACTTTTAAAGTCAAATATACACCCAGTACCTTGGTAGAGTCAAAAATCCTCCTTTATATATATATATATAATTATTGTATTAAGTGTATATATATATATACTGAATACAATAAGTATTATTATTTATAAATTATAAATGAATATAGAATCAGAAAAATAATCACCTGAAAGAGAGATCAGAAATAAAACAGTTATTGTACTTACTTTGAATTTTATTTTAATTTCTATTTTTAGTAACACATTTTTGGTGATGATATCATTACGGACTTGATTCTAATTACACTAAAAAAACGTTACACGGTTAGACCCCGAAAATGAGCTAGTTTAGAATTTGACTGTATATTGTTCTTCGAATATTTTAATGGGTTCGTAGATTGAACGCGTCCGCCAGTTACAGGGTCCGGGAGATCCCAACCTGACAATGTAATGGATGGCGATAGAAACGTGCCGTTGCATAATGAACCGTAGCTGGCAGAACGAGGACAACCTTAAGATTCCTTTTTGGGATTTGCCACAACGCTAACTGTGAAATTGGTGTTTCAATAGCCGCAGACATTGTATACGTAATAAAAAGCAGCGACAAAGACACAATTTCGAGAAAGCAAAGCATGAAGGATTACTCAGATCGAGGTAATAGTGTTCAATAATGAACTATTAGAAGCTATGGACGTCAAATGATTTAAAAGAAGAATCAGAATTAGGTTTTCTAAAAACAAACGATGCTACACAGAGGTCATCATGTTGCAGACGCGAGATAGATAGTGTCTAACCCGGTTTCGTTGATTTTATTGGGAACTGCAATCAACTATCGATGTGTCACTTTTTATTTTTATATACAGGGTGTAACATAACTCGACGAAAAAAAATTCAGGAATAGATTCCTGATATTCAGAGAAGAAAAAACGTCTATTACAACATGGGCCCGGAAATGCTTCATTACAAAGCTATCCGATGTTCCGTACCTGATCGGCTCGTATGAAGTTCAACTGACTAGTTGGAGCTTTCCGAGCTTTAATAAATTGGACTAAAAATTGAATGAAGCGTTCAAATATTATTTTTATTTCTGTCCCTTTTGTTATTCATTTTATAAATTAAAGAATTTAAGGACCATTTAATAGATTTTAGTATATTTTATATAACAACTTTTCTGTTCTTTCGTAAGATTTCAATAAGGATGTCATGTTACTACGGTAAAAATTTTGTGTCACACAATATTTCAAAACACAGATTAACACTATATATTTCTACATTTTGTTCTAATAAAATATTTAAATTAAAATAATTCAACGTCTTTTCAATTTAATAGAAATTGTTATAAATTAAAATGTGGTGTATGAACTCAATTTTTTTTCACATTAAAATTACGTACTAATTTTTTTTATAAATTATATAAAAAAGTCACCAAATTTTGATTATAAATATTACTTAATTTTAAGGTATTATATGAATTTAGCGTGTAAAAAGTTGTTTTAATGTGTATCATTCTAATAAATTACGTTTTTATAAATTTTTGTCAATACCTAAAATCACCATTTCAAAAAATAAAATTCATAGTTCTTATAATATATATATATAGTGTGACAACATTACGATTTTAAGTTTTGTGGTTGCTTTTACGTTTTTTAAATATAGTTTCAAGAGCACGTTTAGTTTACCCCATGCAACATTTTCCACGATTATGTTGAGCACAAATTGTTTTATGTATGGCATTATGTTGTTTTCTTTTTTAATTTTAGCCTGTTTATAATTAATTATTATGAACATAAAATTTATCTATAATATATATCTTCATTAATTAGTAATGTATTTTGCAATGAGACGGTAATATTAAAGATATAAATCATGATAAAAACAAGTGATTAAAAATTGAGGTTTGTATTAAATTAAAAAATACTGTAAATTCGTGATTTTAAATATTTTATGATACCGTAGTAACAACGTTATTGAAAGCTGATTAAAGTACAAAGATGTTCAGAAACGTCGTCAAAGTGTTAAATAAAATATTTTAAAATGTATGAAGAGGCCGTTAATTTCTTTAAGTTAAAATTAATAATTCATTGGTAAACAGTGTTTTGTTTTTACTTCGACCTGGAGTTAAAAGACGGTTCTGTGGAGGGAAATGACGGAGCACTAGCCACAGACTCCGGTTTGACGACCTTTCCGAAGGACGGAAAATTCACCTTTCTCTTGCCTGGAAAATCCGCCGGACTTAACTATGATTAGTTTCATTGGTCGTAGCCGACGGACTAACTAATACTACGCCGTGTCGGAGAGCTGCAAGAGATCGTAGAAAGGCAGATTCAGTCGAATTTCTCTCTCTCACTCTCTCACTCTCTCTTTAGCACATCTCTTTCAAATTCAAGCTCGCGAGCTTTGTACGTTTTGGAAGTTTCCGTTCTGATATAACGGCATGTTGACGTTATGAGCGCAGAAGACGGATCTAGTGTTTTGTCAGATCTTACGGTAAGCCAAGCAATTTGGCGTATCTAATTACATCCGCCGCGTGACTGTCTTCATAAAAACGTCTACGTTCTGTTTATGAGGCTGTATATCTGTGATTTTAAATGGTTGATAACATATTAGGTTCATAAATAAGTACGAATCACTTCAGACTTATTATATAAAAATGTAACTGCTTTAAAGGGAACTTGAAACAAATGAATACATGCGCAACTGTGTTCGACATTTAGAAATAAGCTCTACACATTCAGACAAACTTCTCTCTACAAAACAAAAAGGTATAATCTATATAATAAAAAAGGATGTATATTTGTATGTATGTATGTATGTATGTTTGTATTTACGGTAATCTTAATAGAAATTTTATCGCGTGGACAGAATGCAACAAAAATTGGTATACGTATTCTTCAAAATACGAGAAACGGTACTGTGAGGGTGAGAAACGCCTAGCATACATGTGGAAAGAATTATAATTAAAAACCGTGATCATTAAATATTAAATTACTGCGCGCCAAGAGACAATGACGTCACGGGAGAGAAAGACGTTACTACGCAACGAACAAAGGAAATATTTCCTTTATTAGGAATTAAATAAAGCAGAAATATTTTCTTTAAATAAAAAGAATAATTTTATACAGCAATACTCCATCGAATGTAATAAAGAAGAATACGAATTACTTTACCATCCTTGCGGAAAATGTAAGTTAATTTTCGCGCTATATTAGTTGTGAGTCTAGCTAACAATTTCATCAATGTAATATTTCGTAATGTTTGAAGACTGAGTGACAATTGACAATTATATACTGAAATACTCAAGGAATATATTTAAGTATTCAATTAAATACTTTTTCGAGTTTATATAAATAAGTACACGAGCAACGCCGGGCACCCGGCTAGTATTTAATATAATCAAGCACATTTGATGAATAAACAAACAATTCAACAAATATGCCTGAAAAATTTATGGATTAATTTAACCAAAAAAAAAATCAATTTGTAAACGTGGATTAAATAATTTATAAGCGAAATAAAAGCAAGATTCAATTACTTGAGGTGTTAAATTTATATTTAACGAAATTTTAGAATGTCTTCCCCCCCCCTGAATTAACAAAAAATAAGAATATTAAAATGTTAGATGCAAATATTTCACAGACGTAACATCAGATATTTTATATATAATATACTTTGCGATGATCATTTCATAAACAAATAATTCAGCCAATATGTCAGAAAAATTTATAAATCAATGAAACGAAAAAAAAATCAGTTCATATGAAATTCAACTTGCGAAAGTAAACAAAAATTTAATTACTTGATGTGAAATATTTATATTTAACGAAATTTAAGAATGATTACAAAAATTATAAATATTTTAAATATGTTAGATGCAAATATATAACGGGCCTAGCATAATAAATTTTATATTTAATATAATTTGTGATTATCGTTTCGTAAATAAACGATTCAGAAAACAGGTCAGAAAAATTTATGAATTAATGAAAAAAAAATTAGTTCATATGAAATTCAACTGTTAACGGGGCTTAAGTAACTTGTAAGTGAAATTATGCTCATATTTAATTACTTCGTGTGTCATGTTTATATTTATCAAAATTTCAGAATCTCATTAGGCACACTAGAATTACAAAAAATAAAACGGATTAAAAAGTTTTAAAAATTATAAATATTTGAAAACTGTTAGGTGCAAATATTTCAACAGCCCAAGTAACAGGAATTTTATATTTAATGTAATCACGATTGGTAGATAAATAAACAATTCAGTCAATACGTGAGAAAAATTTATGAATTAATTAAACCAAAAATCAGTTCATACGAAATTAAAGAATGCAATTTATTCAATTATGCAAAGAATTGGTGTTAGACCTGAGAAATATTTGTATCTAACATTTTTCAAATATATTATAATTTTTAATACTTTGAATTCCGTTTTGTACCTTTTCGTAATTTTGGTACAAAAAAAATGCCGATCTTAAATTTCGTTAAATATAAATATGGAAAATCACGTAATAAATTTTTGGTTTGAATTAATTCCGGGTTGAATTTTTGGTTTGAATTAATTAATAAATCTTTCTGACATATTGGCTGAATTGTCAGGTTGTATTAAATATATAATTCCTGATTAATATTCGCACCTAACAGTTCAAATATTTATAATTTGTTATTGTTTTTTTTTGTAATTCTACTATCAAGAATAAGATTCTGAAATTTCGTTATATAGAAACATGGCACATCAAGTAATTAAATCGTGGCTGAATTTCGCTTACAAGTTACTTAAACCACGTTAAAAACTTGAATTTCATATTAACTGATTTTTTTTGTTTCATTAATTCTTAAATTTTTATGACATACTGGCTGAATTGTTTATTTATGAAAAAAATTTATGTATAAATACTACGATGAATTCATAAAAATATTGAAATATTTCATATATTTTTGTTTTAATATTATTAAAAAGCACTAATTTAACCAAATGTTTGTAATTAACTGAGTTTACTTGCATTTTACATCACTATAATGGATTGAAATTCCGTTCCGTTTGAATGCGGTTATTGAATATTATTTATTGTTAATTTTGGTTCAGAACTGGTGCCATGTAGCGACGTCGTAAAGAAGTTATTGAATTACGCATCCCCAAAATAACTGACAAAAAATATTAGAACGTTTATCACTTTTGAAGTCAGTAACCGAAAAATGCAGACGAGGGTCACTCCGAAAGTAATGTACACTATTTTTATTTAAATTTATTGTTCATTCTACATGTTTGCAATTTATGGAGTTTATAGAAACATCCTTCCGTTACAGTTCCTGTGTCTTCAAGATGGCTGCTACACTTGACATTCGTCAAAAGCAACGTGCTGTTATAGAATTCCTGTGCTGTGACCACGAGACAGTTGGGAAATACCCAAAAGAGGTTGAAATGCTGCAAACAGATCACGTGGTGAAAGATGGCACGCCAATATTCTGGATATTCCTCACAGCGAAAGATCCCACACTGAACTAAGTCCTAAGAATGTGCAGACAGTTAACGACATGGTGGGAGGGATGGATGTTATGTGGAATAATGAAATTTGTGTATACTCACAGTAAAAGTAAGAAAGCTGTAGGATGGAAAGGTAATTTTAAAATACGAGTAAATGCTCTTCAATACTTTTGTAACAAACCTCCTAATGAAATTATAGATTTTTATGAAGTTCCTGTTAAAATACATATTGGAATTAGGCAAAATTCAAACACATTCAATTCATGAATACTTCCGCGGTGAAAGATGGCACGCCAATATTCTGGATATTCCTCACAGCGCAAGACCCCACACTGAACTAACACCTAAGTATGTGCAGAGAGTTAACGACATGGTGGGAGGGACGGATTTTATGTGGAAAAATGCAATTTTGTACATACTCATAGTAAAATTAAGGAAGCTGTACGATGGAAAGGTAATTTTAAAATACGAGTAAATGCTCTTTAATACTTTTGGAATAAACCTCCTAATGAAATTATAGATTTTTATGAAGTTCCTGTTAAAAAAATATAGAAATTAGGCAAAATTAAAACTTATTCCATTTATAAATAATCACGCGGTGAAAGATGGCACGCCAATATTCGGGATATTCCTCACAGTGAAAGACCCCACACTGAACTAACTCCTAAGAATGTGCAGAGAGTTAACGACATCGTGGGAGGGAGGGATGTTAGGTGGAAAGGTGAAATTTTGTACATACAGTAAAAATAGAAAAACTGTGGATTGGAAAGGTAATTTTAAAATACGAGTAAATGCTCTTCAATACTTTTGGAGTAAACCTCCTAATGAAATTATAGATTTTTATGAAGTTCCTGTTAAAATACATATTGGAATTAAGCAAAATTCAAACACATTCAATTCATGAATACTTCCGCGGTGAAAGATGGCAAGCCAATATTCTGGATATTCCTCACAGCGCATGCCCCCACACTGAACTAACACCTAAGAATGTGCAGAGAGTTAACGACATGATGGGAGGGACGGATTTTATGTGGAAAAATGCAATTTTGTACATACTCACAGTAAAATTAAGGAAGCTGTACGATGGAAAGGTTATTTTAAAATACGAGTAAATGCTCTTTAAACTTTTGGAATAAACCTCCTAATGAAATTATAGATTTTTATGAAGTTCCTGTTAAAAAATATTGAAATTAGGAAAATTAAAACTTATTCCATTTATAAATAATCACGCGGTGAAAGATGGCACGCCAATATTCGGGATATTCCTCACAGTGAAAGATCCCGCACTGAACTAACTCCTAAGAATGTGCAGAGAGTTAACGACATCGTGGGAGGGATGGATGTTAGGTGGAAGGATGAAATTTTGTACATACTCACAGTAAAAAAAAGAAAACTGTAAGATGGAAAGGTAATTTTAAAATACGAGTAAATGCTCTTCAATACTTTTGGAGTAAACCTCCTAATGAAATTATAGATTTTTATGAAGTTCCTGTTAAGCAAAATTCAAACACATTCAATTCATGAATACTTCCGCGGTGAAAGATGGCACGCCAATATTCTGGATATTCCTCACAGCGCAAGACCCCACACTGAACTAACACCTAAGAATGTGCAGAGAGTTAACGACATGGTGGGAGGGACGGATTTTATGTGGAAAAATGCAATTTTGTACATACTCACAGTGAAATTAAGGAAGCTGTACGATGGAAAGGTAATTTTAAAATACGAGTAAATGCTCTTTAATACTTTTGGAATAAACCTCCTAATGAAATTATAGATTTTTATGAAGTTCCTGTTAAAAAAATATTGAAATTAGGCAAAATTAAAACTTATTCCATTTATAAATAATCACGCGGTGAAAGATGGCACGCCAATATTCGGGATATTCCTCACAGTGAAAGACCCCACACTGAACTAACTCCTAAGAATGTGCAGAGAGTTAACGACATCGTGGGAGGGATGGATGTTAGGTGGAAGGATGAAATTTTGTGCATACAGTAAAAATAGAAAAACTGTGGATTGGAAAGGTAATTTTAAAATACGAGTAAATGCTCTTCAATACTTTTGGAGTAACCCTCCTAATGAAATTATAGATTTTTATGAAGTTCCTGTTAAAATATATATTGGAATATGGCAAAATTCAAACACATTCCATTCAAGAATAACACTAAAACGTAGCAAATCAGATACTAGCTGCTTTAGATAAAGCAGTAAAACGCTAAGCAGTAAATTTGAGGCTCCATAGAAGCAGTCACATGGCAGTTGTACTAAATATATAAATTATGTACAACAAGGCTGGTTTATTCGAAGCGTGCGAAATATTTATCTGAACTGTCTCGTAAAATAGTTGACAGAATTCGTTTAGCGGCTTCATAATTTGACTTAATTTCTTACGAGGAACCAGTTTAGCACAAATAGTAATTTGCGAACATGTACACGACCGTCGGTTCTAGGAAACGACTACAACGTTTATTAGCCGTGCAGTGGACCGCTTTCGGTCTCGTCAAAGTGAGAAACGTAAATGGACATATTTTGCTGCTAAAACGCCGCCCTAAACACTAAGGGTTGAAGAAGACAAAAAAAAACCGCTGCGATAGAATTTAAAATTGAGATTTCCGTGAAATATCGAAGCTTGAGACATACTATTAATACGCGAATAAAAAGTCTAAAGGAACAATCAAGATGGCTTCTGAACACAAGTTTCAGTTTCCGGGAAATTTTGATGGCGGTTCATAAACTTATAAATAACTTGGAATTTCCTATGAATAAAGAAGAAACTTAAAAAAAAATAAAGCCAAATTCGAAGCTCTATCCGTTTTAGAGATATCCTTTTCCTTATAAAAGAACGGAAAAAATAAATCACCGTTAACGGACGTTGAAGTGTTTATGTTTCAAAATAAGTTTGGAATAAATAGTCAGAAATAAAAGTGTTTGAAAATTTTGCTAAATAGAAATTACAAAATAAATTTTTCTATCCAATTAGGTGAGGTGAAACATTGCGTTTCCCGTTACTGTGCAATTGTCTCTTGGTACGTTTTACGGTTCGATGCTTAAGTTCGGTTCCATTGATTCATTAAGAGTTTTTGTGCTATAAATCTAGTTTTGTTTAAGCAGTAGGATGGAAAAATGTCAACCTGACCAGGAAATCGAACCTCTCGACCTCCGCTTACAAATTGACCTACCCGTGTCGACTCCAGATCCGGTGCGAAAATTCCTCCATCCATTAAACCTGATGCGGGCTCACATACAGTTTTTATTCTTACGCGGCCAAAATTTTAGGATCTAATGAATAACGGATTAGATTGAAAAGTCTAAAAGCTTTGTTCTATTCACACATACATTTTACGCACCGGATCTGGAGTCGACATGTGTAGTTCAGTTGGTAGAGCTTCCGGCACGGAGGTCCCGGGTTAGTTACCTGGTCCAGCCGAGATTGTTACATTGCTGATACTTAAACTCAATTAATGGCATTGAGCTTGTATTTCTTGAATTTAGGTTTTGTTACGGCTGGCGTAAAACTGACGGAATAAATTAAATCAGTTAGCTACGTCATTGTTTATTCTCGATAAATGCTTCCCTTATTTTTCAATAATGATGCCAAATTTAACGATATATCTCTTTCATGCTGAGATAAATTTTGAACAGTTCATGTAAGATTGCTTTCCTTTTTGCGATTCAATTATGCGATCCTTGTTACTTCGTTACGACATTGTTCTCCTTAATTATAAAATTCCAGACGTACGCTACTCTAAACAAAAGTTAACTTGAACTTTCGTATTAAATTCCGGTATAAGTTAGTTAAATAAATCGTTCAAAGATTTATTTAAATACGGTTAACAAGAAAGAAAAAAACATTCTTGATCTCAACCTCAGTGGTTATATTTTTAAACGCCTCATTCATGAAAATTCAGTTGGCAGCGATTATCTGCACCAGAGATGGTTTTCTCTCTTATGAATAATGGACTGAATTGATAATGAAATCTGTCAAATTGACGTATTGAAAGAGCGGTAAAAGATCCGAGGAGTGAACACTCGAGCAAACTTACATAAAAGGCAAAGGGAAACATCCACGTCTTGTAGAACGTAATAATTTATTGTCAAATCAATTGCCCATAAAGAAATTGCGCCTAATTATGTCAAAAGCATTACTCTCTCTTTTATATGCCAATAATTTCCCTGATTAAAATATAAGACGTAAACATTTGTAGTGGGTGCAAGACATCCATTACAATTTGATACGGCTGTAAAATGCTTCACTTAAATGTAAAATACTTACGTAACTATGAAATTAAATTATTTATATGCCTGTATACGTCTAATGGTTTTGTACCAATAATAATTAAAACATGCTCTCTCTCTCTCTCTCTCTCTCTCTCTCTCTATATATATATATATATATATATATATATATATATATAGTTTATTTAATTATTCAATATAATAGTTTTATATTTACGTAAGTATTTTACATTTAAGTAAAGCATTTTATAGCCATATCAAATTCTAATGGAAGTCTTGCACACTCTGCAAATGTTAAAGTATGTCTTAATATTACTCAGATAAATTATTGGCATTTAAAAGACAAGGAGTAATTCTTTTGATATAATTAGGTGCATTTATTTCATATATATATATACATATATAGTACCTTATACACTCACAGTTTTACGTCATTTTTCTGTCTAAAACTCTGTTTATACATGGGGTTAAAATAATTGTTTAGGACTCTTTAGTAGTTGATATAATTATTTTCGGTATCGTTATTCATCAAATATTTACATAGACCTAATAAGGAAAGCCTATCTTTAGTCGTTTCGTTAGAGAATTTTTTAAATTTAAAAACTAACTCAAAGGTATAGCGTTCTAGTAATATATATATAATATAAATGTACGTAAATAAATAATAAATATATATATATATTTAATATATATATATATATATATATATATATATATATATATATGTATTGTATTACCAATTAATCAGGCCATTAATTGTTTTTAATAATTAAATTGTTAGCGGTACGAATGCGTAAAGGCGACAATGAAGGCGGGTTTTTTTCCTTTTTTTAACAATGGAGACCGCGCGCTTAGAGAACCGAGTATGCGCTTGGAGAACGGCAGTCTCGAATCGGCGATGAAAGGTGAAGGAGTCTAAAATCTGCGCACGAGAGATAAAACAGTTATAAGTCGACGGGGAGATATAATACAGTTCAGTTCACATAGAGCAACAAAGTCTGCAGATATAAAGTACGAATGGCGAGATCCTGTATTTTTACATGAAAGCAAGCAAATATTTTTACGGAGAGATTTACATAATAATTTACACACGGTGAAGCAAATGGTTGCTTCACGCTGATTGAACAATTTTCGCATAGAGGAGACCGGCATCCATTATCTGACCAAAGGGGGCGGCTCATCCGAGGTTCCAGATAGCAGAGTACGAGTATTTCAAATCGTGTGTATTAAAAATTTCAATGAAGTGTAGACTGTGTTTATTACAATATATATATATATAGTAAAATTTTGGACGGCATTGCGCGTAATGTGTAACTTTCTTAATAAAACATAAGTTTAATTTTTCAGATATCACGAAGGTTCATTGTTCATTAAATATATTTGACACTTTAAAAATTAACTTCTTGCTGTTTGGTTTTATATATACGGTAACAGTGTAAATAAGGCAGAACTTTGAATGGAATGAAATGAATATCTAATATTTTAACGTCTGTTTTTAATTATGAAAAGACATATTTGACGACCACAGCCAGGATGAAGAAACGTTTATCCGAGCTTCAGTATCTGATCGGTTTTTTCTGATGTTCAACTGACTGGTTGGAGCACGCTGTTCAGATTAAATGTTCATAGTGACCTCCTATCGACTTCTTTGTATTTCTTCCTCATGCAAAAATTGTAGCTGGAGTCTCGCTTTTTAGTCTAGATTAGAAGGATTGTCGTCATGCACTAAAAGTTCTGATAATTTCCGGACCCATATTGTTCTACATTAATTTTTCTTTTCACAATATGAGGAATTCCTGAAATTTTGCCGTCCAGCTTTGTTACACAACCTGTATATAGTTCAAAATATATTTAAATTTTAGAATCGCATTGCAGTAGTAAGTAATTTCTATTGTATAGTAAATTCAATTCAGCTTCTTCTAAAAAATGTTAACGATTGACCATATTTTGGTAACAGAAATCTATCAATTTATTATTATTATTATTATTACAAGCCTTGGTGCCCCGTGTTGACCGTGTATAAACCCGAAAAAGTATTTAATTCTGTATTAATCTTTAGTCGAGAATGGATTTAACCTAAATATAACTGTTCCTAGTTTCGACCGATAGTGCTTTAATTAAACAGCTATAAAATACATAGAATTTTCTTGCATCAGTCCCAACAAAATTCCTCCGAATTTATTTACGAACAGAATACTTAAATATACTCCTTGAGTATTGCAGGATATAATTGTCCCTCAGTCTCAGGCATTACGAAATATTAAATTTATGAAATTGTTGGCTAGATTCACAATGTAAACAAATAGTCGCCATATTGGAGTCACCAATATGGCTCTCGAATTCACTTACATTTCCCACAAAGATCGTAAAGTATTTCGAATTGTTTTTTATTATCATTCGATGGAGTATTGCTGGATAAAATTATACTTTTAATTCAATGAAAATATTTCTGCTTTATTTCATAACGGAAAAAGGAACTATTTCCTTTGTTTGCCGCGTAGTAATGACTGTCTCACTCTCGCGTGACGTCATGGTCTCTTGGCGCGCAATAATTTATTACAAAATTATCACCATTTTCAATTATTATTCTTTTCACATTTATGCTAGGGGTTAGTTTCTCGAGTTTTGAAGCATATGTGTACCAAGTATTGTTGCAGTCCGTCCACGCGTCGATATTTGTATAAAGATTAACATAAATACATACATACAAATATACATCCTTTTTTATTATATAGATTTAGCTACTATTTGGCATTTGGCCGGTGGTAGTTATATCTACAAAAGAGAACAGAATGCATAAATTACACATATACAATTATATTGGTGACCTAAATTAAGTGTCTTTGTAAATTTATTATTATTATTATTTACATGAAAAAAACAACAGAAATCCTCCCGGATTTATTTCCAATGCACTTTTCTTTTTTAGCTTTCTTTTTATAAATCACTTCACTACGATGACAAGATAAAAATTAATAAGTGTAATAATAACAACCTCTAAACTGATTAGCTGTATTTGGAAAATACGTCAGTATTTCTGCAGGCAATGAATTCCAGACGGGAATCGGTCTATTAACAAATGACTATTAATTATGAAAGGGTGATCATTTTTAGAAATATAAATGGGCGCCAACAGACGGTTTTTGAAATTAATATCGCATTATGATTTGCACGAAGTTAAAACCAGCCACGACGTATTTCTTATGAATGGTGGCTCACGTTTTTAACACAGATCCTTACATGTGATTAGTGTAACTCAGCGCCGGACGTAAATACGAGCGTCATGCGGAGTTTCTTGTAGATTCAGAGAAGGATACCTGGAACTATTAGTCTGTGAGCGAAAGGCGCTTGTAATGCTGCGCAGGGAATCCCTGGATATTCCTAAGGAATTGCAAAGGTAGCGACGCCGTTTCAAGTTCCAACAATTTTTTCTTGGAATTGCCAAGGACAGCTCCACTGCTCTCCATTCAGCGAGGAAATAAAACAAAGTGACTCCATTTATGTGGTTCACACCTTCCCGAGCGGACGAGCGTCTTCAATTACGGCGGGATTTTCGTGCGGTGTTATTCACGACGAAATTCGAGTCCGTGATAAAAAAAAATATATTTGACTTAAAAATCCGACGTTTCAGATATTAACCGTTGGACGTGAAACCATTTATCAACCATCCAGAAACTTTAAACTAAAAATATCATGGTAATATTGATTATTTTGAGGATATTAACACTGCGACCTTGCCTGATAATTTCTTAATTTATTTTTTGATGAAGTAATGACCAATTTCCTGACAAAATAATAATACTCAAAAGCACGAGGTGTCTGTCTATATTGGACAGACAAAAAGGGCATTGCCAACCAAAGTTAAGGAACACAAGGCTAATATTAAATTTCCGATTGAAAAAAAAAACAATCAATAATTATTAATTTCGACTGGAGCAATAAAAACAATTCTTCTTGGAGGCTTCTAGAATTATTTATGAAACGTTTCATGTACTCCGGTAATATTCAGGGTGTTTGCAAGACTCTAAGGAATATCTGTGACTATATCTTTCCTACTTGATCTTTAACACTTTGAAAATTAACTTCTTGCTGTTTGGTTTTAATGGAATGAATAACTAATATTTTAACGTCTGTTTTTAATATTGAACTGACATGTTTTACGACCACAGCCAGGTTGAAGAAACGTTTATAGTTACGAGACAAACATTTTAGGCGGACCACAGTCTGAAAAAGGTACGAATAAGGTTTTTTCCAACAATTGTAGGTTTTGGTAAATAATATTTCATTTTATTTCAGAGTCTGGACGATACTAAAAAAAACAATAACTACAATAGTTTTGTGAGACAGTGGAAAAATATTCTATTGAATGGAAAGTTGTTTTGATTGTCCCCTAATAATTAAAATTATATACAGGGTGTAACAAAACTCGACGGCAAAAATTCAGGAATGAATTTCTCATGAGATTCTGTATCTGATGTTCAACTGACTAGTTGGAGCAATAAAAAAATTATTCTTGGAGGCTACTCGAATTATTTCTGAAATGTACTCCAATAATATTCAGGGTGATAGCAAGTCTCTAAGGAATATCTGTGACCATATTTTTCCTACTTGATGTCATTGGCATCTATTTGGACGAGGCTCAGAATATTATCAGCACCTGAGAAGATCCACAATCGTGGAAATTTAGTAACCTAGCTGTTGACATGCTTATTAAGAAAATTTTTCTATAAAACATCACAAGGTATAAATTTTTGCAGAAAATTAGACACAACTTTTACGAAAACAAAAGACATGAGGAAGCGTGAATTCCGTAACACGGGCGATAGAGTGTGACAGAAAAAATCAAGCAGTCTGATTTAATTGAATAAGGGTAAAAGTTTCGTTGTTTTTTTTTATCTTTGATTTAGCGAACGGAATCAGAAAATAACAAACTCCATCCAGTGATGAAAGAAAGAACCACATTCATCAATAACCATTTATTTTCAAATTGCGAAGAATAAAGAGATGTGTATTTTAATCATTCAAAGCTTAAATTATTCATTACATTGAATGTGCAAGGCTTTCCGTTCCACATTTTTTTTCTAATTTTCAAAAGTATGATCCATCCCTGATGTTTGTTGCACGTTCTACGTGCGATTAAGAGGATAGTGTCAAGACCCGGTCCGCGCAGAGCGAGGGATCCCTCATTTATATTTTTCACGGGATTCCGATTCGCGCAGAATATCACTCCGTTGTAGTTTAATTAAAAAATATATATTCATGTAAGTGATTCTGTAGGATTTTGACTGCTTCAGGGAAATACTTTCCGAATATTAAAAGTCGTTCCGTCGATTTCGCTTGTTTCTCTTCCAATGTTGAAGGATACTTCCCTTTATTTCGAGAATAAATACACCCATCGACATAAGCTTCCCAAAAATATTTGGCAAGTCTCTGTTGCAAACGAGAAACACGATCATATTCGTCTCCTCACCCACTACAACTGAGCGATCAATCTAGTTAGTCACGTAAGAAAACAGTTCAAGGTCGAACACGCTAGCCACGCAACAGAACGCGGAAAATAGCCTCCAAGTAGCGTCAGTCTCGTATATGTAAATAAATTACAAACGGAAAATGTTAAAATATTATATAAAATTTCTACGTTGTAGAGTTCATTTTTACTCTTTAAAATTTGATTCACTTATATGAGCCTTAATCGTAACACCAAATTTTTGCATCGTTTTATTCGGTTTCTACTACTCAGAAATGCAGGCGGCTTCAAACAAAAAATTGGAGAATACAAATGATTTAATATTAAATATAAACTGACTAAAATGATTTGATAATTAAATAAATTTTTTGGTTACTACTTTCACTGAACGCAGTTGTTATCTCTAAATTCATATTTCTTCTAATTTACCATATATATATATATATATATATATATATATATTCATGCATTCAAAAGTTCGCAATACCTGTTTACCTGAAGAAGTCCAAAAATTGTGGACGGAACGTCGTAAGTACTTCTATTTTGGTTTAATTAATTAATAAATTTTCTGACATATTGGCTGAATTGTTTACTTATTTATCAAATATAATTGATTATTTCACGTACAATAACACAAGAAATTTTCACTCGTATTATCTCATAAATTGACATTGCCCGACTAGATTTAACAACAGACTGACGCGCTAGCTTGAAAGAACTGGATAAATAACCCTTTATCAGGTTCGAGAATTAAACATCGGACCGTGTAAAGATTAAAAATAAATTTTTACACAAATATAACGTCAAAGTTCTACCAAACGGAAAGCCGCTGGCTGCGAATTTCCGAGTTTATCTGGATCCATGACCATTCCATTTGATAAAGATCTAAGAGGTAGAGGACGTGAAGTGTGTGGCTTCCTGGGGCAGGCGTAGCCTTGATTCAAGGATGTTGTGAGGTTCATTGGCCCTGACAGTCCACGTGCGACTTTCATCAAAGAAAGGCTCGAATCCGAATGAATCATAACAATAGTTTGTCTTCATCTGCTCCCGGAATGCCATCAAAGAAATCAAACTCGGAGATATCTCACGAGACATTTGACTCTTGTAAAGCGAAACATTAAATATTTGTAGCGGAACTCATAGACGTATAAATTATTTATCTATTTATTCTAAATAGAAGCTAAAAAGAATCAGTATTGATATCCTCTGGAATCTCACGCTTGCGAGCTTTGACTCAACTTAAAAGATCGAAGACTTGTGACGGAGCGTGTTAAAATAAAACACACACACACACACATATATATATATATATATATATATATATATATATATATATATATATATATATATTGTAATGAACAGATTTATTGAAATAGATTAATTGCCTCACGTTGGTGAAACCAAAATGTAATAAACAACTTAACTAAAAGAATTCAATGGTTAGCCGCACGTCATTGACGCCAATTTGTAATGAATTGAATATTGACAAAATTTAAGCAATTGAATTTATTTTACTAAATTTTAAAAATGAAAAGGATGCTAAATAATCTACCAAATTTTAACTTCACAAAACAATTAATTTATTCAAAGAAAATAACAAAATTTCTTGATTTGATTTTTTTTACATTTACGTTCTTACTATTTTACAGATTTAATCTACTCTCATCTCAGTGTCGTTTATTTGGACCTTTTAAATAAAGAACCAACTTTTTTAGATTCAAATCAAAAATCAAAATTTACAGAATTACAATTAAACAATAAAATCAACGTGAAACCGAAATTGACGGTTTGATGCTTATTTGGCGTTTAAAAAACTTTTATAAAATCTCTTTCTACTTACAGTCTCTTTACTAGTACCAGGCGTTCGTTTTGGGCTCTGATGCACTCTACACTTTTCACATCTAACAAGCCATAATTTCACAGAATTTAAATTTGTTTCAAAAACAGTGTACAAAACTTGGTATCTATTAACTGGAACGATTACTCCGTACAACACCTGTGGTCCTCTTCATTAAGTCTCTCTCTCTCTCTCCGGCAAATATGGTATTTCTCGTTCTAATTAATGGTCAGTCAGATTGTTATCAACTCCTGCTCGATGAAATTTGCAACAGTCTTTCCTTATTAAATTTATATGTCCAAACTTTACTCAATGAACTTCTATGTGCCACAACTTTTACTGGATGAATTTGTGTCCGCAACCTTTACTTGATCATAATCTACCCGCGACTGCCGCCGTAAGCCTGGAGTTTTAAAACGCTCGCCGCCGACAAAGGCTCGCCTGTACATGTTTACCCATTGTTGTGTTTATATTTTGGCCGATACCAATTTACTACAAATTTCCAATTATTAAATCTGTAATTGCCTCTAATTAGCATTAATATATATATATATATCAACATAATATTTTTTACTGCTCTACGAAAGTATTGTAGGTGATGTACTTCACTACATCTAGACTACTAAATGAAGTAAAGTAAGTGATGCAATAAATAATTATTGACCGCATTGGCGTTCATTTTTTAATTGTTGAAATAATGTTTTTCATTCTGCCTTACGGTGCCAATTTCTTACTCACATTTTTCCCATTGCAAAGAGAAAATTTCGACTATTCCGAAAATAATGATATTTATACAAAATCAGTTATCAACCTTCTTTATATTTTCCGTGCTATATGTGATTATTAGTCCACGTCGTTTGTTACTCGTTTATAATTTTCAACAATATATGTCGAATATGAATTTTAGTTTTTTTTTAGCAGACGTAAATAATTGCAATATTGGAATTATTGAAGGAGCCTTCTGCTTTAAGTCAACTTCAACTTCACAATAAATATTTCATAAATTTTTAAGCCAAAGTTCAAGATTATGTCTCAAATATTAATATATATGATTTATAATTATCGACATTTAGTTTTTGGATTGAAAATTTATTTAAAAAAAAATTATTTTCCTGAAGCAGCCCCACAGCTCCTTCTCAAATGGTTTCATAATACCCAAAATACTAATTATTTGTGACTCATGGGAAAAGAGCACTTTTAATTATTTTTATATTTTTCATGATGCTGTTCTGAAACTTCGAATTCCGCACTTCTCTATATTTCCTCCAGTAAAGCAATTTTTCTTTAAGAAAATATAGTATTAAAATACAAGAGAGTCATTACTCATTATATTTATATCAAATTAATCTATGATATTAATCTTAGTAGATTCGTATAATATCGTAACTTTTGATATATTCAGGTTTTATTAAAAGTTGTTGTTTTAGTTTCACATGGGCATCATTGGCATACTAGAGTATAAATTGTTTGAGTTCCTCATTAAAATAATAATTTTGTAAAATTTCCGTCACTTCAGTAATGGCGCGCTGATTTTTTCAAGACTAAATTGTAAATTAAATCAATGTTCTTTGCTAAAAATTCCAACAAACTGCTGCAGATATTATTCAGAATTTTGTAGAAGTAAAAATTTACTTTCCAAAATGTTCGTCGATTTCGCTTGTGTCAGATCCGCCATTTATTATTTGAACATTTTCCCCACCACACAATTTATTACCTATCCTACATTTTCGTCATTTACGGCATATTGATTTAATTAATTTTGGTAAGTTCTTACCTTGGTTTTATTTTAAAGGTTGTATGATTATATTAAAAATAATTACATATAATATTTATAAGTATAGATCAGTTTTAATATAAACATTATTAAAAATATTTTAATTAATAATTATTTCCCAATAAACATTATAAGTAGACAAATATAAAAAATTAAGAAGAAGAAACTAACGAAATTAAAAATTACCGTATAATGGAAAATAAGTGAAAACTTAAAAAATCTAATATTATGTCCATCTTTGACAATAATAACAAACTTTGAATTTGAAACCGACAAAATTAAAACGCCATAATGTCATATATTAAATTGATTGAGGTCAACATGAAGTGGAAAATGTTACATAGGGAGAACTAAACGAGCTCTTGAAACTCGATTAAAAGAACATAAGAAAATTACAAAACTTTAAATCCTTACATAAATTATAAAAAAACACGAATTTGATTGGAATAATGCAGAAATTTTAGACATGGAACAAAAATTATTAAAACGTAATTTATCAGAAATATAAATATATTAAAACAACTTGTAACACATTAAATTCACATAATGATTCTTTAAAATTAATTCACATTTATAATCCATAATTTTTTAATTTTTTAAGGGAATATTTTTAAAAATTTGGTGTAAACGTAAATTTTAATTTGTAAATTTTAGATTCATATTTACTTTGTAATTCGTCACATTTATTATTATACAGCAAGAATGTTTAAAATTTCTGATTCGAAATTTACATATAAATAATAAGAAATATATACTATACATTTGTGATTTGAAATATTGTTACTGTAGTATAATTTGCAAGAATGTACTGAAACATCTTTAAAGTATTAAATAAAATATTTTAAAATGTCTAAACAGGTCGTTAGTTTCTTTAATTTAAAATATTACTTCCTCTAGGGTAACTTTCTTTCGCGGGAGTTGTCCAATATCCTCCTCCTATTTAAACTCCGGACGTTCTTTTCGTTTTTGACGTTCAAGTTTCCACTTGACGGTATTGTAACGTAAAGCAGCTAAGGTCTTATCTAAGTGATTTTATACTTGGTTTTTCCGAGAAGCTCGTGACGTCTACGCTACTCTATCCACTTCTCATTAGCCACGAAAACCACCCACGCCTACGTCATAATATATGTAGGCGGATCTTCTCGCTTAGCGAAGGAGGTGACAGGAACCAAATTTACATTACAATTACTTACACCCACAACACGAGACAACTGCTCAGCTTGAGAGAAATGGTTCAAGCTCAAGTTCGTGACATAAACGGGCGCACTTTATTCATTTGAAAATGCGGTGATTATTTAACTTAACATGAAATTATGACCAACACATCAGTATCTACTTTAAAAAAATAATAAAAAAATCTTCTGGACTTCAACAATTACAAATACGAAATCTAGTTTCCTTTTTTTACAAGAAGTATTTCACGTATTTAAATACGTAACTATTCGTTTTTCATTCAAGTTTGAAACATTTTTTTTCCGAGGCGTTTTGTTCAAAAAACAATTTTATGTGTCCAGAAAGTGTTAATAAAATTTTCGGGGGCTTGTCATTGAAATAGTAATGCACAAAATTTATTTTCGTTTCAAAATATAAATTTTTATCTTACAGCTTTCCTATTTTTGGTGTGTAAATGCATCCCTTAAGAACAAATTTTCCCACATTATCCGTCAATGTAACGTTAACTGTCAGCATTTTGACAGGACTTTGTGTTGCGCGGAGTATCCCGAATATTGGGGTGGCCTCTTCCACCACGTAATCTGATTGTCCACACCGTACTGTACTGCGATCGACAGCATACACTTTTTTCAACCTTACGTGGATCTCGTTCTCACAGCAGAGAAAATGCTTTTGACGAATGTCAAGTACATCAGCCATCTTGAAGACACTACGACAGCGCCACTCACGGGATCTGGAACGGAAGGCTCCATAAATTACAAAGATGAAGAAAAATAGTAAGTCTCATGTTTACGAGATTTTCCAGTGATTTTAGCCTGGATTTTCCTATCTAACAAAGTTTTTTTTACGACAGTTGCGGGTATTTATTAAGTTTTGGCAAAACTTTAATTTACTTTGGCATGTCCGTCACCAGCCAGTATTTTTGTTCCACAAACAATTGCATGAAGACTGTCACAGAATGTGGACACTTTCGCAGTTACACGCAACATCTAGGTCCTCCATTGTAAATATTTCCCGGATCTTCAACGCAAAGTACTTATGCTACTTATATTCCCATAACCCCCCCTGGAATAATACATACTTCTATACTGAGACTGTTTTATTATCTTAGGATTAGAAAATAGCCCTTAGAGTACAATAATTTATTGTAACAAGTCAATAAACTCAGGAGCTTTCGGACTATTCGCTACAATCTTCTGAAAAAAAAATTCGAACACAATATT
Organism: Zhengitettix transpicula; assembly: GCA_037074705.1. Lineage (NCBI taxonomy): Eukaryota > Metazoa > Arthropoda > Insecta > Orthoptera > Tetrigidae > Zhengitettix > Zhengitettix transpicula. The sequence continues at coordinate 23,049,137 of CM073595.1, read as the reverse complement.
CTTATATATAATATAAATAAACTGCACTCCCCACCAATTCTACTAGTTTACACAACTGGCCGTGTTTTCTGCAAATCACATTACAGCCTTAATATAATTATATTTCACGTTCAAATTAGGTTAATTACCAACACTTGTATTTTTTTCTTTTTATCAACATATTAAAATATTATTGTCATCATTAATGCCAAGTATTTTAAACAGAATTATTAATAAAATTAGTATTTTACAAAGGTGCAATGTTGAACTATATTTTTGCTACATTCACTGAATATAACGGCATGTCTTTCCCCCGAAACTCCAATCTCGCTTCTCTTGTTCATTACACTTTCAAAGTTATTAAAAATTAAGTGTAATAATTAATAATGGAAGTTTTAATGATTTAATTTGAATTTTAAAAATTTGATGAATTTACATCACGTGAAGCGCCATTTAGGTAATAATTAAATGGAAGGCGTTAATTAAAAGAAATAATGATCAAAATTAACAAACATACTATTTATTTATTTTGCGGCAATATAAATAATTACAACCAAATTTGAGATCTTTCTCTCTCTCTCTCAAGTCCTCTACTGGGTTTGATAATGGACACAACAAATTGATTTAACACTCTTATTAACAAACAGTTCACAATTTACCAAAACGATATGTCGATGGAAAGATATTTAAAAGTAAAGAAATTTACTCTGATTGACAATTAAAAGAGAACGAAATCTGACTCTATCCTTTAATTACGTTTACAATTAATAATTAGTTTTAGTTTTGTTACTTACATCTGTCCAGCTGGTACCAGCATTTTTTTGGTTTCGGAAGTACACTATTGCAAAATTATACACTGATTCTAAAAGTCGACTCACAGATTTTACACTATTGAAGTCAAAATTGATAGGCTCACAGGAACTCGGATGATCCTCCTGAATGTCAGCTATCTGATGTCTACTTGCCGTATAAGAATCCTATAATTCGTAGATTTGTTAGTCTTTTACCGCTTTCGACTTAAACTGCTACTTTACTATTCCGGCTAGCTGTAGACGTAAACAGATTTTACTTAGCGATATTTACGATGTAATACTTCCGTGAATGTTTTTACTTTGTCTTAAATTCACAACTTTGTTTAATAATACATTAACGAAAGCTAGTCTCTGCTCTAGTATTATTTGTGCCGTCCTCTGAAATGTCCCGCCACCAACTAACAGTTACATTACTTGTTCTGCTCCTCAAGATGTTTTTTCCGCGAACTGACTCCTAGTTCTCCCGAGTTTTAGCGCGCATACCCCATTTTTTACTTTTCGACAAAGAAAAGTGAGCTCGCTTCTCTCATTGTTGCTTTGTTCGATCAGACCGCTATAATGGATTACTCAAACAATTCAAATTTTACGTCCAAACAATTGATGGCCTAATTAATTGGCATTACAATAGATACCCTCCAAAATATTTTTAACTTGTCTTCTCAATGTTGGTGCAAATTTATCAAAACTCTCCCAAGAACGATACTGGTTGTTCATCTAAAAGCCTGTTTTTTTAAAAAAAATTCCGGCCACCAGATCATCTTTCTCATGAATTATCTTTGTCTTAAAATTCGCTGGTACACATCAGTTTTACTGTATTGTATTATTAATACGTTCATTTACGACTACAAGCTTTTACTACCCATAATCTTGGTTGACGGATAATATCTCTAAATCAACGACGCTTCGTAAATCGGAGGAGACAAAGTTTGGGTCGCAGCCAACGTGGACAGCCACGAAAAACAAGAGAACATCGTGGAAAATTAGTCTCGTTGTCATATCAGATGTCTGACCTTCAGTCGTATATATCATTTATTACGGTGGCTTTCAACTTTGACTATCGTAGCTACTGGGATGCTTAGTTTGATCCAGGTTTTGAAAACAAAACACTTTGAAGCAATAAAATTATGTGACACGAAATGATGTGATAAACCATGGGGATGTACATACAAAGTTCAACAAAATAAATATATGGAAGTTTCAGACCATAGTTCAATTTAAATACATTTATATATTTTTAATTGTTTGTAGTATGCCAAAGCACACGTTCTGATAAATCGTAACTGTACTTAAACGATCGATATAGAAAACAGATTGAGACATGTTGGTCACCACCAACTTGGACTTGCCCGCCTAATTTTGAAGGGTAGCCAGGCAGACGCTGGTGATGAAAACAGTCCGTTGGAAGGTAATCGCAGGGAACGTTAACTCACAAAATAAATGTAATGCTAGTTTTTGGTTTACCTTAGCAATGATTAAGCTAAATGAGGTATCAGTAAAGCCACAGAGTAAATGAATGGGGGGTGACCGGAAAATCTGTATCAGTCCACACAAAACTGATCACCACATTCAATTCAATGATTAAAATTTCGAGATTTAGGAGACTCGTGTTTAAAAATTAAACGCGCAGAATTCAGAGTATGGAACACATTAATTCAGGATGCAAACAATCATTCGTGCAGATTCATATTTGGAAGGAGAACGCGACTGAATGTGCGACACGTGTCGATGTCAGTCAATGGTGCACGAATGCGTCTGTGAGCGTGAATGTGCACAACCAAGAGAAACGAGTGGCAGTGAAATTGACGCTGTTGGGACATCCCGTAATTCTAAGACTGATTCTGAAACGGAAACTGGGTGACTAGCCACCTGACAATATCCATTCTCCTTGGTGCTACAATCCATTTAGACTGGATTTTAAGTTTGTTTACGTTGGTGATGAAATATTTAGTGAAAAACTTAGCAGGTGTTCCATTGTCTGTAGCAAAAAAATTATGAGATGGTGGAAGAAGGAAGAAGTAATGTTCATTCGTTTCTTCAGGGAAGATGGTTAAGTTTCAGAGAAGAGCGCTAGAGTCTCCAGTGAGTCGGATATCTTGGCCATAGTGTCTGACTTCGATTTTGTATTCTTCTTGTGTTATATTTTTTTTCTGGACGCTTAGACTAGTTTCTATTGATATATAACCTACTAACAAGCTTAAAATAATACGAAAGGGCTATAGCGAAATAATTGGCTTCCAAATGACAGAACTTCAACGAAACTGGTTTTCCTTTGAAACGTACCTGAAATGCTGGTATACTTAAAACCGCCGCCTACGTATTTAAAAAACTGTAATTCTTCCGTTTGATCCCTGTGTCTTTCAAGAGTATGACTTTACAGCTTGACATGGTAAAATGTGTCTGATAATACAGGTAACAACTACAACCACATAGTTCCAGCTCAACCTCAAGTGGTAAGTCCAAGATCCATCAAGGATGTTCCAGTAAACCAGTCTTCCACACATTCTAGAGCCAGATCCTCATTAGTGATAACAGAAAGACCAATAGGGCGTCTCTAAAGCCTTCCTTGGCAAAGAAGCAAATAGTAGGAAAAGCGTCTAGAACAATCCCAATCAAAGACCAAGAAAGACTCTTAAATGGAGATCTGCTTGCAACATCATCGAGAGAATATTCCAAAAATAAAATAAATGAATAAAGACAGAAGTTCAGCTACTCTCAGAATGAAAAACATGTTTAGTGGTGTCCACAGATGCCGAGACCACGAAAATGTATCTTGTGCTATTTGTGGAAAGCTAATTTCCAAAGACAAATGAGCTGTCACGAGATGTGTCATCTGCAAGAAAAGTCCAAAATATTTTATTGTTATTTGCTCTTGATGGGTAAAAAGTTTTGACTTAAGTATACTTAACATGTATAAACATGTCTTAATCTCAATAAATTTATTAGATCTTATACCTTTAGTTTAATAAAATTTCCCATTAAATAGATAGTAACTTGAATCGAGGTACATAAATGGGATGCCATTATTTCAGCAGATACGTACTTTTGATTATTTACTATTTTTGGTTAATAAAGATTTTTAGTACATTCACCCCGCAGCACTAGTAGGTACTGAGTTGTTTTTCAGTAAGCACGATGTGTTTACGTGATGGTATTTAGACGCCAATGTGTGTGTTTGTGTAGTGGAGAATTTGTGAGTTTTCGCACGTTTTAGATCAGTGGACTCATATAGTTATTCTCGTTTGAATGTTTTGGATGCGAGCCGTCTTTGTTGCCATATTTTTGTGTTTGGTTGAAGAACTCTAATTTAGATGTGGACATGGATATTGCGACATAGCGTCCCATTTCCCGAATCCAGAAGAGCAGAAGCCGCCCACGCCGTAGCGACATTCTCCGGAGTTGAGGAATGCGCTAAATATACTCTCCGTCCGAACGCACTCATTCATGTTCGGTCCTGGCCGGGCCTCGGAAACAGCCGCTAATGGCCCTATCTCGCGTTAGAAATTCCCTTCGCTTTATTTTCCCATTCTGGACGAATTTCTTCCTGTGAATTCACTGGCTGCTTGCTCTGTCATTCACACGATTGTGACGTGGCCCGCGAGGGGGTCATGTAAATTTGAAGGAAACGATACAGGAATGTTGATTTTTCCTTATGATTATTTCTATCCGGTCACTGTGAAATTTTTCCATCGATTTTTGGTCTTAAACGGGCTATTATTCCACGCCTTTAATTACACCATTAATGTTGTTGAATTAAGTCACGGTTTAAAGTTTTGTAAATAGTTATCAGAACACCCACAAACCCCAGCTTGACTTGTTTGTAAAATGGAAAGTACGTGATCTTCCTCTCCTTACTCGTCTCTTTGGATCATGAAAAACGAACCAGAATCTAACATAATAACCATCGTCCAAACAACCCAACATATTTCTCGAACGTAAACCTCCAGCGAAATCCGACTTCAAATGTGTTCAGTTCCACATAAATTTCTACCATCAAGACCAGCTTCATTCAGGGATAGTTGCACGTTTCTCATTCAGGATATTATCTCTGGTCACAAAGAATATGTTGTTAAGTGTGGGAAAAATGACTCAAATATACTGTGACCATCTCCAAAGCCTTCTGAACAGTGCATAGACGTTGGTAACTCAGGATTGAAACACTTTCCGTGATGTAAATGATGTGCGTCTCTTCTTATCTTGTAAAATAATATATAGAAAAGGCTTTCCTGAAAATTTGAGGTTTTATACTTCCCTGTGACCACAGATATGTTCCAATTATTTCACTGACCAGAGGTGATGGTCGTCCAGCTATTGGGTCCTCTGTATAGCGCTCGCGGATACTTTTGAAAGTTCGTCCCCATCGCTCAGTTCTGTTACATGACTGCCAATTGTAGCCATAAACGCTTCATTTCATCATTTATTTTCCAGTCACTGAACCATTCACAGGATTTCATCCTCAAACCTCATGTGTCAGTGAGAAAAATTACGTTTAATAATTCTTGTTTACAGTTTTCCTACTTGGCGTATATTTTGCGTTATCAAAACATGGCGTTCAGCGCTGAAGACCACCTCTCAACGAACGTCTTTCTCGCTCAGTCGTCAGTACGACCTTGCCCGCCAAGTCGTTCTTGTGCACGTTTCTGTATTGAATTGGTATTGTTTCGAATTCAAAAATAGTGGGTTAAAATCGTAAACGTGTTTTTTTTAGAGCAACAGGCTACATGAGGGTAATTCACTTTGGGCAGCTCCCCTTTAATAGCATAGGAAGGGATTTGAAAGGGGGGATGCGGGTTGTGTTAGAATCGTCTTCATACGTTGGACATCATTAATCAACTACGAGACAGAAAAATTATATTAAGAGAGTTAGTGAAAAACAATTTATCTATATATATATATATATATATATATATAAATTTGAATACGAGCTGTTTTTTAGGAATTCGATATTCGAAGTCCTTTTCCAAAGTTCAACAACATATTTTACCTTTCCTATCAAAAGCTCCTGTTCCGATAACAACTTACTGCTCAGTATCCAACAATGCATCGGTTTACTATTTCCTTCGCTAACTTAAAATTTTTCTTTTCAACCTGTAGCGCGATAGTTTTATTATTGATATATATTTCATTTTAATATAATTAGATATTAGCAAGGGTTGAGAGCTTGGCAAGTTGGAATTTGACCAGGCGCCGCCGTTGCGGATATATAATCCCTAAGGTCTGGACTTAGGCACGTAGGATGTTGACCCTCGGAAGTTACCTGGACTGTCGCACCGTGGGAAACATCTCTCCAAAAATCCCAGAAACACGTGACTGCCTGAACCAATCACATTTCTTGGTTCAGTAAAAATCGATCGAAAATTGGTCGAGAACATCGATATTTCACATCCAGCGAAGGGGCTGTAAAGAAAGTGTAGATAGACTCCTCGACGAACCGTCGCCATGGACGGACGTACAGCCCCAAACGTGCAGTTTTCCAGAGGACTCGGAGAGATCGAGGGTGCCACATGATCACGGCCAGAGATCAACGCGAGGTAATTGCAAAGTGTCTCAATCCTTGACGCGCCTGAAGGAATTACCGTAAACCATGGTTTAACTTGGGATTAAGGGATCCGATTGTTTTTCCCGGCTAGCCGAACATGCATAATTTGTATTTTTTTTTTCATGTTCAGTTAAATAATTAATAAATTCTGGAAAATATCGCTTTACTTTATCATTTAATAAACCTACCACTACAAACCAATGTACTAAAATGTAGCCTCTTGAATAATAATTTGTTTGTAAATATAATCACTTCACTATTATACGAACTGATTTTCATCCATTTCGTTTCCTTGAATCTCGTCCAAGTCACGCCGAATAAATTCCACGTTTCCTGTCACATTTTTCAGCTTCTAGACCATATATAGATCTAGACAATATGTCAAACATATGCTTGCAAAGAAACTATATTTGGCCAATAACATTCAGAACAGTCGCAGAGAGACAGCGGACAGGTACTAGGATAAATAAACCATAAACTGGAAAAATCAGTATCAACTTTAAATTGCAGACTAATTGAGAATAATTCAATAAAATATCTTATGATTATTGAGAACAGAGTTTTAATTGCAGAAACAATTACTTAAGGATTATCTACCGTTTAAATAATTAGATTTTAAATCATACAATGATCCGAGATTTAACTTTCAAGCGACGCCACAAATCGCTTTCGACATATGTTCCTTGTTGCAGTAAAATACGTTTCAATATAACTGAGACTGTAAGGACAACATTTACAGTTACAGGAAACGAATAATTGAAAGAGTGTGGATTTAATTCAGGTAAATCATATTCCGTTGCATTTTTAATTATTTTTAAATTTTCTGGCAGATTTTAATTTGTAAAATTCTATCATTATTCTTGTCATTACGATTTACCTTGAAGCATGCATATTGGAAATATAAGGTATTTTGTCCCTATACTATTCGTCCAATTGCGATGAAAGCTTTGTGAATTGTGCGCACGCCTGCAACGGCCGATAATTACGCGATTAATTATTCTCTTCGGGGTCAATTGATCGTGTTTCTCCCGATGTGGTTTGCCCTTTTGGACTCAAATTGGAGCACCTTTACGGGTGAGGGTTGAGGGGCGTGACATAAAAGTAACGCGAAAACAACCGAGATTGGTGTCGAATCCGGAGCTTTGGAAGTCGCTGAGTTTAATGCTGACATCAACTTTAAGCTTAAGTTGTGGTTCAGTCCCTTGGAGTGGTGGTGGCAGAGGTTGAAAACAGTTCCACTACAATGTTAAAGGCGAGGAGTAATTTCTATCAAACTGTCCACATGTCGCTTACGATCCAGGAACAAACGTGGGATGGGTTAAATCCCGCTAGAATATAAATGGGTGGGGGGGAGATCACGTGTTTTTTCACTCTTAGGGCACTGGGACTATTTTTGACTCTCTTCAGATGCCATTACTGTCGAATTAAATACTTTTCCGAGATAATATAAAAATAATACCCGGAATATGTAATTATTTTGACTACTATTTGCATAATTAAAAAGAGCAAGTGAAATTCTTAGCCAGACTGAGGAAACGATAATAAACATTAAGACGAACCTGTAGTCGGACCACAGCCTGAAGACGGTACAAATAAGTACCGAAACGTTGAGCTGTTAAATAATTGTCTAGTCAATTTTTTTAGTTATAAAAATGTCCGTTCATAGGTCGTTAAATACGTCTTATTGAAATTAAAAACAAATTTAAATATTATTTACATTTACTTACATTATTAGCGAATATCTACGGCAAGAAGAAAAGTTGAGTGATCCATATAATTTATTTCAAAACGCTGATTTTATTTAGCGTGTATTTTGGCCGTGCGTGGGATTTGAAGCGCTGAATGTCAAACTGTCTCACTATTCTACACGTACGTCAAGCTCAGGTCATTATGGTAATGGGTTTATTTCACCATGCTTGTAAATTCACCTGCGGTATGCAAGTCGTAGGTATTTCCTCCCCGCCTCTTGATACAATAGATCCTTAAAGTTCCCCGGCTCTTGATTGTCCACGAAATAAGGTAAGGTCCGTTCACGATGAGACAGAAAGGAGGAAATTCTTGGTAAATATTTACATAATATCGTGGAGCAGCGATAGGAAGAATAGAAAGGTCAAACCACCGAAGTGTTTGAATCAGCAGAAAATTATGATACTTAGATCCTGCGGCGGCCTCTTACATCAAGTTGGCAGGATGGTTCTTCTAGGAATAGAACTAAGCCGGAAGTGTTCAAAAATGTGCTATGTCACGGTTCATTAAGTTGCTCTGACGAAGGCACGAGTGATGTTCCCAGTCACTGTGGGATAACCTGGTCCGCAAACACTCAATTTCCCAAACACGTGAAACGGAAAACATTTTTCCATGTGACTTCGAAACGTGATTAACAGATATTATCAGCGTGAAAGTGGTTACACATTCCTTGATACTGGAAATAGTGGGCTCATTCAGGGACATATTTAATTAAATCTAAATGCTTAAAAGTTTTGGAACGTACGTTATGCTAAAAAATACACTGAAATTAGCGATAAATTCTACTTAAACTCTTTGCGCTGGTCCCTGTTCTATTAAATGGACGTTAAGACATAATGTGGCGTTTTAAAATTAAAATAAGTACCGTGTTATATAATTAATAATCATTTCTAAAGGAAATGTTTAACTTTCATGCTATTTTAATTACAATTAATTAACAACAGCAATAATAATGGTTAAACGAAAAATTCCTTAAATTTCCTAATACCGTTTTTAAATGAATAATTAATAAATTTTGATAGTAAATATTCATAGAAAAGATATCAATAGTCCTCATTGCGACGACAGGCTCCTATTAAAAATAACGTATATCACAAAAAAAAATTCTGTCAAAAACACAGTGACCATCAATCATTTTTAGCAGTGTTAGTTACAATTTCGCCTTAAACGTCTTCATATGTACAATTTATAAATTTTATAGCCTGAAGACTAAAATTCAAATTTACAATAAATATATTAATATAACTAGCCGGGTGCCCGGCGTTGCCCGAGATGTCATTTATCAATAACCCCCGATATGACTCCAATTTCGGCTGCTTTTGCGCAATTTTTATGTAACGCTACTCGAACCCGAATCATTATAATTAACTCTGAAAAATATTTCTTCAACGCAAATATCTGCCGTGTTTGCATGTTCCAAAATTTGCACCCCGCTACCCCTGCATCTGAGGGGTAAATGCCAATTTGAATGTCGTAACTAAACACAGTGACTTCCATAACCTTTGATTTGACTCCAATCTCGGTTGTATTCGCGTTATTTTACTGTAAAGCATCTCCACCCCAAACCCGAAGGGTGTCCTTTTCACAGGGCGTAGTAGGGGATGAAAATTGTATTCAGATAACATTGGTAGAAACACTATCAATATATTTGACCCCTAAAAATATTTATCCAACTCAAATATCGGCTGTTTTAGTATGTTTAAATATTTCCACCCCCGCTTCTGGGGGTGGAAGACGCGTCTCACCCCAACAGTGTTTGTTTCCTGGTCGCAAAGAACACGTGTACGAAATTTGGTGAAAATTGCACGACTGGTGTAGATTTGTATTTTATTTAGAAAACGTTTGTATGTGAAATAGAAAAGGGCTGTTTTTAGGGTTTTCCCGGAAATTATTCGATTTTTTCTCGCCTTTTAAACCTTCCCTAGACCTCCACGAACATTTCAAGACTAAGATAAGATAAATCCGTTTAGCCGTTCTCGAGTTTTAGTGAGACTAACGAACAGCAATTCATTTATATATATATAGATACTACAATTTATTATTTATAATTGTATTAAAATTATCATACATGTAATACTTTTTTATTAAAAAAAATAGTTAAATGGATTTAATTGTAATTGTATACCTGAAGATTTCCCAATCAGGGATGAAACCATGTTCTTGTTAAATATTCTGTTTTAAACTTGATAATATTTTTTTCTGAATAATACGCTGGTGTTTTCAACATTTCATTCAATGTTTTTTGTCTGGCATGTTCATTGAAATTTCTGTGTGTAGTTAACTAAGCAGGGACGATCACGTTAATAACATGCTTAAAAAACAATATTAAATGCATATGTTTAAGCTTCTCAAAGGGCGCGCTGTTAGAATTAAATAGAATGACATTTCAAATAAATAAAGTAGAGGACATTTTGAAAATTAAATCGCTCATACTCTCTTCGGTTATTTTTTTTCAGTCGAATTTTTGATGAACGATATTAATCTCTCTCTATATATATAAAAATGAATGCGTGTCCCCTGTGCGCTTCTAAACCACGTTGGTGAGTTGTGCGCATCCCCGTGAAGGTTACTGTGGGGTTTTCGAGCGGTAGGAACTTCAAAGGGTTGAACGTGGGTGGAATTTAAAAGCACGCTGAAACGGCCGATATTAGCGTCGATTATTTACTTTCGGCGTTTATGTGATTAATAATTTCTTTTCAGATAATTTAGTGTATAATTTAAATCCCCTTAAAGCACCAACAAAGGAGGGCGTGGAGGAGCGTTACATAAAATGTAACACGAAACAACCTAGATTGGCGTAAAATCCAGGGTTATAGAAGTTTAATTCTGACATTTGCCACACTGGTTAAGTTGTAGTTCAGTCCCTAGGACTGGGGGTGGAAGGGGGAGAAACAAATTTCCGTTTACAATCTTAAATGCTTAGACCACTTTCTACCACACTTTATACACATGTTACTTACGATCCAGGACCAAACACTGAGTGAGCAAGTCACACCTACCGCCTCTAGGGGTGGTGGTGGAGGGGGTGAAATTTAAAAACATTCCTAAACGGCCATTCTTAGCGTCGATTAAAACGTTTCCGGGATCGCTTAATTTAATAGTGTTAATCTAAAAATTTTAAGTGTCTAAGTTCAACTCAAAAAGACAAGGGAAGGAAGCACCCTTACCGTACGGGTGGTGGTTGAAGGGTTTTACATAAAAAGCAATGCAGGAAAGTCCGATACTAGTGTCGATTCCGGGATTACAGGAGTCGCTGAGTTTAAATCTCGCATTAATCATGGTGGTTGATGAAATTTTATGTTCCTCTTCGTGGAGGTGGACACGGTTGAGGAAAGGTTTTCCTGAGTAGTTTTGACCCTCTTAAGTTACTTTTTTTTATATTCTTAGGTTACGAGCTATATTTTGGTCTCTATTTAGTTAATAGTTGTATTTCTTTACTCCTTTAAGGTACCGATAGTAGTTTTAAACTTTATTAAGTTAGCGAGCATTTTTACTTTTTAAAAAATCACGACGGATTATGACACTTTTATTTTATGCAGTAGGAGAGTTTCCGAATGTCAGTCAACGTCGTGGTTTCCTTGGAGTTAGACGCCGTGGGGTTAGGTCGGGGAGGGGACCGTAAATTGGTAAATGTTCCAAACACTGACGCTATTGATGCTGGTTAAACGAAATTTTTTCCAAGAGGTTAGTGTCGAATCAAATACTACTCCAGTTTAATTTAAATAAATACCTGGGCAACGCAGGGCACTCGGCCGGTTTAATAATGTATACATTTTATTGACACATTATTTAAATATTAATTAAAAATTCCTTTTTTTTAAGAGTGTTAGGTTTCAATAATTGGTTTACCTCATCAAAAACAGTGAGTATAACTACTTCAAAGACGAAAAGATTGTTTATTCCATAAATTTAAATAAGAATAGATTTTGAAATCTTATCAAAATTACTTCATCACGTATACTGCTTCGTTTCATTCTGTACCAGTAAGAGAGTTGTGCGATTGTTTGTTTTTTTTTCGATCGTAAAAATTAACAATTTAACGACTCGCCTCCCGTTAGCAAACATTTCTGAAATCTTTCATTCCTCATTCTTTCACATGAGCTACTGTTACTTTCGTTGAAGCATTGCGTAATCACTTTCTACTTGTATCTTGATTTACTGATCGATCTGGAAGTGGGTGTTCCTTCTGTGAGATGTCGACGTTTTACATAACAATGATTACCAAGCTGCCAATCAGAAGAAGATAAATCGACATTAGCGTACAGAGTTACACGGAGTTTTACAGTAGAGGGCCGTGATCCTGTAATCTCACTGGAAATCTCGGAACATATTCAACAGTTGCCTTACTGTGGGTAGAGATATCAGTATAGTGTTAATTAAACATTATCAAGACTTCGATTCCAGTTTTATATTTTGTATATGGTTAAAAAAAACGTTGTTTCTCAGTAAATAAATTGCATTGAAGAGTTATTTAACTTTCTTATCGGAGTGAAAACATACTGAAAAATAAAATGGATGTTTACTTCTGTGGCCAAGAATTTTGCTGATTTCGTCGCCGTCATGAACCGCGGATCGGCAACTGTGACGAAAAACAATTGCATACATTAATCTAATTTGGAAACTGCTTTCCTAAACTCGACACAGGAATTTATGCAAAAGTCAACGTTCACTACACATTCAACACGGTTACTGACAGGAAAGATTTACAGGGATGGGAAAAGTTAACTTTGAGTGCGGTGAAAGTTGATGTATGCAGGCAGCACTTGAATTACAAACTCGAGAGATGTTAAAGTATTTAAACACAAGCCTGTAAAACAATGTTTATTCTTCTCAAAGGGCGCGCTGTTAGAATTAAATTGAAGGACATTTTGAAAATTTAATTACTCATACTCTCTTCGGTTTGAATTTTTGATGAACAATATTAATTTAATAATATAAATTTAACGACACATTAACGGACATTATTTTAATATTAATATTAAAAATTGTTTTTATTTAACAGCGTTTCGTTTCAATAATTCATTTACCTCATTCTGTGAAAAACACTACGAGTATAACTGCTTCAAAAACGAAGAGATTGTATTTTCCATAAATTTGATTAATAATAGATTTTGAAATCATATCAAAATGACAATCATGTAGACAACTGTTTCGTTGCATTCCGTAACAGTATGAGAGTCAATATTTTCATCCACGTTATTTAAAATTCTTCAAAATATGAACATTTTTTAACTGGGTAATTAAATCTCTAAAAATTTAATTATTCTGGGGGATTCTATGACTTGGAATTAGCTGTTAAACATTTTAGCGGACAAGAATTCATGGTCTTGGATAGTATAAAACCTGGAAAACACGATTTTTCACTTCAGTCGACATCTCTTGTAATAAACTTTGATTCATCTACCAATCATCACTAACGTCACTGATCAGATACCAATGATGTTACAATAATTTCATTTTCCTGTGATACAAACATTAAAAAAAGAGTCTGCTTTGATTAATTTAACTCCTTTTTAGCATATATGTATATATATATATATATATATTGTAATAAACAACATAATTTATTATTAATTGAAATGAATGAATTTAAAATTATTTTGCTTCACGTTGGCACGCCATAAATTTAATAAACACAATATTAATTATTGAATTAAATGAACATAATTATTGAAGTTATTGAATGAAAGGAGCATGAAAATAATTACATTGGTTCAATTCACCTAAACAATTGGTTTATTCTGCACAACTATTTATTTTATAATAACAAATTTACTTGTTGAAACTTAACATCAATTTTTTATACACAAAGTCCTTTCCTCTCATCCCAGGGTTTTTAATTGGGTCTTTTTACATAAAGAACTATAAAAATTTTACCATTCACTATTAACAAATAATTTTATAAACCTTCAAAATTTAATCAAAATAAAACGAAATAAATAAACATGAAATCGAAATCGAAATCTGACGATGTACTATCTTTATTTAACGTTTACAAATATGAATTTAAAATGTTTCTCTTTACTTACTGTTGTACCGGTACCAGGGCAATTGAAGGGGTTTTATAACACACTTTCCACCTTGAACACATTACAGGCCTTGTATCACTGAATCTACTTTACTTCACTTTGCAAAGGTCCTGTATTGACAACCGGACACAATTGTTCCGAAACCTTCGTCTCACCGATGTCCGCCGACTTTACTTTGAGCTCCACGATTGTCTCCGGCCAAAATGTAGATTGTCGCTCTCGTCTTGAATTACCGACCAAATAAAAACTTCGTTCTCTCCTTAGCTAATGTGCTCCACTAACTGCCAGACCCAATTACTCTGTATTCCACAATGTCCTGTGGTTGACCAACAAATTTCTACTCCTTCTTCATATATAAGGGTTCGTGGCTAACTGCATTCGACAAAATTTCGTGGCTGACTAACAGCTCCGTAGTTTACGCGCGCTCTAACAATAATATCCTGCCTGTTCAGTATTCTCAACCATTATTGTATCTGTGTGTTCGCCGATAACAATTTATTTCAAATCTCTAATTATTAATTCTTTTAATTACCCTTTTTATCATTACAATATATATATATATATATATATATATATATATATATTGTAATACCCATTAAAGAGGCCATTAATTGTTTTAATATAATTGGATTGTTAGCGGTACATTTCTTGAAAGCAACAATCACGGCTCTTTGTCGGCGATAGTTGAAAAACCGCGTGGTCGTACGGAAGGTCAGTCCGGCGATCGTTACGGCAGAATGTGGATGCTGATCTAAAAGTATTTCGCAGAGAGGCATCAAGAAGACCTACCACTGTGAACAAAAAGTAAGGTGAATTTATTTATAAAATATAAATTCTTTATCTATTCTTCCAAATGAATTTCATCCCTTTCAAAGTAATCCCCGACCTATAAAACGCACTTTTTCCAGTCCTCGAAACAGTCGGAATAGTCTTTCACCGGTATAGCCTTCAAGACCTTCTTCGATTCGGTTTTTATCTGCTCAATCGTGTCAAAACGGCGTCCCCGCATTGGCCTTTTGAGTTTGCTGAATAGCCAGAAGTCGCACGGAGCCAAATCAGGCGAATACGGTGGTTACGGAACGATATGAGTCGAGTTTTTGGCAAAAAAGTCGCGAAGAACCAATGCAGTATGACATGGTGTTATCGTGATGAAGGAACCAAGAGTTGTTCGCCCATAATTCCGGCCGTTTCAGACAAATAGCTTGACGCAAACGACGCATAACGCTCAAATAATATTCTTTGTTGACAGTTTGCCCGGCGGAAGGAATTCATAGTGCACCACACCACGATAATCAAAGAAAACTGTCAACATGACCTTGATTTTCGATCGACTTTGCCGAGGTCTTTTCGGTCTTGCTTCACCTTTTGCACGATATTCGCTGGATTGGTCGGTGGTTTCAGGGTCGTATGCGTAAATCCAAGTGTCGTCTCCAGTAATGATGCATTTCAAGTGGTCCTGATAGTCAGACAGTAAAGTTTCACACACATCAACGCGACGCTTTTTTTCCAAAAAATTGAGCGATTTTGGCACCAATCGAGACTTGACGCGTTTGAGACACAAAACATTCTTCTAAATGGTTTGGGCTGAGCCAAATGATATTCCAACACTATCAGCGAGATCTCTAATTGTGAATCCATGATTTTCAAGCACCAAATCTTTGATTTTTTGGACGTAGCCCTCGTCATTTGACGTTGATGGTCGTCCAGAGCGTGGTTCGTCTTCAATGCGTTCTCGGCCCTCTTTGAACTCGTTGTACCACTTATAAACGTTTTTTTGTGCCATAGTTTGATCACCAAAGGCCTTCCGCAACATTTTCAACGTGTCCGCACAAGAATATTCGTTCCGCAAACAAACTTTGATGCAAGTTCTTTGCTCAACAAAATCACCCATTGCAAAAATCGAAAAATTCCCTTTTGGTTGTTTACAAAAACACGTGTAACTCGGAGATAATTAAACCTTTTAACAAACAGACGCTTGACAAATATTATAGACAGTCCTACCAACTTAGGATAAAAAAATTACCTGCCTTCCTAATACCCGGGAGTTTTAAATGACAATTTCACCTTACTTTTTGATCACAGTGGTATGTCCGAGGGCTGACTGAGTGGCGGCTGATCCAAAGTTCCAGGTGGCAGAGAACGAGAACATCGACCAAGTGTATTAAAATTTAATGTGCAGAGTTAGTGAATAATGGCCTTTTTAGTGAGTGTTGTCCTCAAGCTCCAAGAATCAGATCTGGTACCAGAAAGACATTCGTGAGTACAAAACAATTATTTAAAATCTGTAAGCGAGGATTAAAGGTAGAAGTCAGATTTCGTTCGTTTTTCTTTTAATTTAGTTTCTTTCATTTCGTTTATTTTCATATTGTATTAAGTTAGCTTCAATTTGTTTGAATTGTTAATGTTAGTTTATTAAATTGGATTGTTCTTACTATCAAACCCAGTAATGTGCCTGAGATAAAGAGAATTTCGACGTATTTGATTGTAAACTATAAAGTTGTATTTTTCCTAGAACGTCACGAATTGCAAAAATGAAAATATTTGTTGTTAACTTGATGAAATTCGGCGTATAAAGTAGGGATTACAATTTGTACCTTTAAAGAATAGTTTTTTTAATTAATTCTTTTAATTAAGACCACCTTTAATTATTACAATATATATTTGTTCCGTATGCGTTCCTTTACCCTTCATCCGATTGAAGATGAGACTTTGGTGAATTATGCGCTCGCCCCCCCATCCCCGGGAAGGTTTCCATCGGCTCTTTCCTTCCCTTCAAGAGGTTGATACATTAAAACGTGCAAAAACGGTCGATACTTGCTTCGAATGAAAATGTTTCTGGTTTCGATGTGACTGATAGTGTTTCTCCCAATGTTGTTTCTGTTTAATTTCAACACTGTACGGCATGGGAGTGGTGAGGCTCGAGGAGCGTTTCGTAAAAATAACGCGAAAACGGCCGAGATTTGTGTCTATATCGGGGTTATGGAACTCTCTGAGTTTAATTCTGTCATTGAAAATACCGGTTAAGTTGCTGCTGAACCACTGTGAGGGGGGAACGGGATGGAAAAAAGTATAGAGTACAGTCTTAAGCACGTGAAGCCAAATGTTGTGCACATGTTACTTACGATCCAGGAACAAACACTGATTGAGTAAAACACGTCTAGCAGCTATAGAGGAAGTACTTTTTTTCCTTTCTCTCGGTACCACGAGTATTTCCGCTTCTCTAATATATCGGCATATTAAATGTATAGATTTTTTAGACTTTTTTAATTTTAGTGTGCTTATTTACGACACCAGGAGATTACTTGACTCGATTTAGGTACACTGAGTCACAGAACGATGAAATTAGCATTATTTAGGCATGGATACGGTACGCTTGAAAAGGTTGCGCTTGTTGTGCCGGTTAAATCAAGTGTTGACCAAGAGATTAATGTCGAGTTAAATACTTTCCGGTTTTAATATATAAATAACCGGGCAACGCAGGACACTCAGCTAGTGTGATTTTCTGGGGTAGTTCTTATGGGAAAGAGAAATTTTGTATTTATAAAAAAATAGGTTTGTGTATAAGATTTTTGCAATAAGATTATACAGAGGTGTCAATAGAAATGGACATTCATACTCTACCGTTAAGTAAGTAATAAAAGTAGTAATTTATTCATAAACATTTAAGAAGTGCGCAATTTTAACACAAGTATTACGATAAAGGAAGCAACACACTATCGATTACACAGGGACTCCGTTGTAATGATGTTACTACATTTAAAGCCCTCTCCGACAACGCGCAACCTCATTAAGCCCTGAAGACCACCAAGCTGTTGAAGCCGTTTCGCTGAGGCCTCATCGATCACCCTCCCTACAGCCCGGACCTCGCTCCAAGCAACTTTCATATTTTTACTCACTTGCAGGAGCAGCAACTGGGAGGTCCTGAATCCGATACAGACGAGGAGGTGAAACTCTTTGCGACAACGTGGCTGAACACACAAGGAGGGAATATTCAAACTCATCCCACGAAGGGACAAGTGGCAAAACCGATATGCAGATTATGTCGAAAATAACCTACTGTATGTACTATCGGGTGGATGTATTGATTGTACACGTTTCAGTGCAGGCTTTGGAACCTTAGTTTCTGATCACCCCTCGTAAAATAAACGTACATCATGACACATCCCAAAATACTAGAGGGTATTATTATAATTCATGAACACTTATAAATCTCTTTAAGTGCGAATGAGACCAAATAGTAATACATGCTAATTGAAAAAAAAAAGAAACGTTGTTGATCGTGTGAAAAAGTTCTCTACGCAGAGTCATACAAATGTGAACAGTAACTATTATACTATATTTTCCTAGCTCATTTTACTTTAGATTTTCTGTTTGTCCAAACAGTTGTTGAATATGGTGCATTTTTGCTATTAGAAAATTTTATTTTCTATGATGATGTTCGTGAATGTGACCTATTTATTTTCCTGTAACAGAATAGACGTGGAATTCCGTTCATTCATCTGTCATTATACAGAACAAAATCAATTTTAACTGCTGAGTAACCGTCAACGTTAGCCTAGGTCCCGACTCGAGACTTTCATACTGTTCCCGTCAGATAGATGTCGAGATAACCGAGCCTCTAGACAGATGAAGCCTGTCGAACGCTTACTTTTACGTTTAGCCTGAAATTGATAGTTAATGAAGACAGACGAAAAAATACGCGCACTTTCATTCCGACTTTCCTTTCGGAGAGCAAGTCCTGTGAACTTTTCCCGTAGTAGGTCGCAAGCTACGTAAGTTACGCAATTCATTTAGCGTTTTTATAAGTAACGGAACAGTTTCAAAGACGGTATTGTGAACTTTGAGTACAAACAACAAACTGGAGACACGTGAGCACAATTAATCTTTTTCCTAAATTAAACTAATACGGAACGGTTTTTAATTTCCAAAGTTTTCATTACTGATATCTTGATGGTTCTAAAATAAGAATTTCAGATTGTAAAATACTTGAGAAGATCAAAATATCAAGGTTTCAGTTTTCTCACGACAGCTTAAGTGACAGATTGTCAAGCGAGCCTCGAGAAACTTTCAAATTTAGTGAAATTATTTAATATTTTGGGTCAAATAGTTTTAACACTTTCTGATAATTAGGTGTTGTATATGTTACTTGCGTACTATACTAACTACATTTCTATAAAATCATGAGTATAACACCTTGTTTATAATAATTTCTACGTCGAAAAGACCTGAAGAAGGAACAAATACGCAACGAAACGTTTTTTTAATTTTTTTTACTATAGTTATTATTATTTTTATCATTCAAAAAAATATAAACAGTTTTTATTTATGTATATGATATATTTACATTTATTATTTTCAATAGTGTAAAACTTATAATTTTGAAGTCTGAAACCGGCCATTAATTTTTCATAAAAAAAGAGACATTTAAAAAATCTTTAAACATTACTGTTCACAATAAATATATTGTAATTTTCTCCTGTAACAATCATCTGCCATAACAGAATTAATAGAACTACTGTTTTCTTTCATATTTTCATTTCAGAGCGTAATATAATTGAAACTAAAATATAATTACATATTATCTGCTCAATATAAATGTAGTTATTGTCTCCTGTAACAGTCTGTCACATCAGACGTAATACAACTACTGGTTGCCAAATTAATGACCTGGTGCTCCATTATCATTTCGTATTTTCATTCATAGGTTAATGTAATTAGAAGTCTCTTCGCTACGGTGTCCGCGCCTTTCTAAAGTCTCGCCTTCTGCATAACCTCAGCACCGTTAACAATATTATACATGAACACTTATGTGACAAATTACTGCGTAATTAGTGACGTTTAAAGCATCCTGACTGAATGAATTTAGTACCGGTAACTGGGGATTCTGACAGTGGCGAAACATATTCTATTGTTCGAGGATATTTTCAAACATGCTAAAACGGCCGATATTTGCGTCGAATAAATGTTTTACAGGGCCAGTTAGATTGATAGTGTTTCTCCCGATGTTGTTTGTATATAATTTCTACCCATTTCTGTATTGGCAGGGAGCACCCTTAGGGATGGGGGTGGAGGGACGTTACACAAAATTAACGCGAAAACAACCGAGATTGGAATCAAATACAGGGTTATGAAAGTCGCTGAGCTTAATTATGACATTAAACTTGCCGTTAAATCTCCAGGGGCGGGGGTGGAAATTTTCAAACATGTTAAAACGGCCGATATTTTCGTCAAAAGAAAGTTTTTTGGGCTCAATGAGATATATGGCGTCCGTTTTGATATATTTGTATATAATGTCAACCCCATTCGGCATGTGAGTGGAGCACCTTTAGGGATGGGTTGGAGATGAGTTACGTAAAAATAACGCAAAAAACGCCGAGATTGGAGTCGTGGATTTCGCTGATTTTAATATATGACAACCGAGGAAACTCCGGGAACCCAGCTATATTATTATAATAACCACTGAAGTCGTTAATAATGATTTTATTAATTAGTCGTGGATTTCGCTGATTTTAATATATGACAACCGGGTAAAATCCGGGTACCCAGCTATATTATTATAATAACCACTCAAGTCGTTAATAATGATTTTATTAATTACTCCTACATCCAGGAGATTTCGGCTTGCGCCACAGTCATCGGTAAATAGTATATATTTAAAATATACACTCACAAAAATCCAAAAATTAAAACACACTTACAATTTGGAATCCGGGAATTCACCTGTTCTGGTCTCAATTTTTTTAATATAATCTCGTAACACAATTTATATTTGCAGATACAAGCATTTTCAAAAATTCAATCATACCACCATTTTGTAAGGATGTTTTATTATTTTATTATTGTGATTGTATATGTTCAATATACACTTTTTACAGTTGACAATGACGCAAGCCGAAAGCTCCTGAATGTACGAGTAATTAATAAATTCATAATTGAAGAAGGCGAACCAACTTAAAGAGAAATGGAAAGAACATGTACATCGTATTCCGCCACAAAGGATTTTCAAACAAATAATGGAATATAACCCAATAGGAAGAAGTAATGTGGGAAGACCAAGGAAGAAATGGTGAGACAGGCCTAAGGCTTAATCCTGGATTGATTGAAGAAGAAGATTATTGAAGACTTGAGTGGTTATTATTATAAAATAAAATTTAATTTTAATTTAGAAATGCATGTGTTTC
Source organism: Zhengitettix transpicula (assembly GCA_037074705.1). Taxonomy (NCBI): domain Eukaryota; kingdom Metazoa; phylum Arthropoda; class Insecta; order Orthoptera; family Tetrigidae; genus Zhengitettix; species Zhengitettix transpicula. The sequence goes on along the minus strand of CM073595.1, from coordinate 23,027,854 downwards.
TGTTCGTTTCTTACTTTTCCTCCTAGTTTCTAGTGACTAGTCTGTTAAATATTTGTTCCTTCTTTGAATGCAAACGATAGTATTTTAATGGAGAAGATAATATATATTGTATTGTGCAATTTATACACTGACTGTTAACTTTTTAATGTCTCTGTGTTATGTTTACAGGCACAACGAGCATGTAATCTGAAATGAAGCCCAAATATATTGTTGTAATGGGAAAGGCTGCGGTCTCGCGGAGAGCCGTGGGCCAGGATAATCGTGCTCCTTTCTCTCTAACTCGTGAGTCGTGCAAATATTAGGGAATACCCACAAGCCGATATCTTACCCACATCAAGCAATTCATTAAATTGCTGATAAACAACGTCCTTTTAAGGTGAACAATAGCCAAAGACGTTGACAGCAAAGGAAAACACATTCACCTTTCTCGTTTAACACTTCCTAGAACCGTGGCCGAATTCGATCAGCCTACACGACGGAAATAAATTAGTGGCCGCACTTGTGTCTTGCCTTAGAACTTCCTGTTGCTTACAAACGTCAGTTGGAATTTTAAAATCTCGTTATAAACGACACTGTAATGCACTGATCCGTGACGTGAACTGCAATACGAAGAAATTTTTAAGGCGTCAATAAAACAATTACAGCCAACGCAATGTGATTCTACTCGCAAAGTAAACACCACAGAACTGAATATCGAGGATCTGACTGACCAAACGTACAAACGTGATGAAAAATTCTTAACGTTTACAGGAACTGTTGACGGGTTTTGTTCTTTAACTTCGCCTCACCGAATCCACATTTAATTCACCAAACTGCCACAATTTTTATTGCAAATAATATTTTTTTTTAATTTTTGCGGAAATATATGATAATTCAAGTGCAATATTCCTCGTCCTAGTTAGTCCTACTTGGCTGTCATGAAGATTAGTGATATCACATATTTTGAAAATTTAAAGAGACAGAACATCAACTCCCATAAAAAAACTACAGAAATATGTTCTGTATTCAGATGCGGAGAGTCGTATCCCAGAGCTGAATCGATTAGGTCCATTTGCGTGCAGGTTCCCGCGTGTCAATGCTTTCCTCTCTGAACTGATTTGTTTTCCATTCGAAACGTCAACCACTCGAAAGTTCCTCCATTTTTTAATGACCTTTCCAGCTTTAATTAGATCTAATTCCTCTCTTCACCACAATTATCTTACATATTTCTTCTCTGAATCCGACAATGGAACATCCAAACACATGATTCACTCTTCTAACAACCTCATCATACACATGAACACAGATATATACCATTTTATTAATTATAGCCCGTTTAAAATATTCTTCAGGGTAATACAGACGAAAATATAATAACATAGTTTCCCCTCAAGTGCATTGGGAATAATAAAAGTAAAACACCTACTCGTACATTAAATACCTTCACAGAAATTTTCCAATGAAAAGCTTGAAGCACAAAGAAAAATAAATTTCTCACTCATTGCCTGTTATTATGCTTGAATTTAGTTTGTTTTGGAAGTGTGCGTTTTACAACTAGAAAATATTTCATAAATACATACCGGTAATAAAATTGCTTTCAAGGAAAACATTTAATCTAGTGGTTTTGGTTTTATATACAAATACAATATATATTGTAATGATTAAAAAGGTGGTCTTAATTAATAGGAATAATTAACAAAATTATTATGTATTTAAAAATTTATTATTGATAATTACACATTATAAGCCCTGCCGAATTCCGTCAATTTAACAAACAAATATTTCAATTTTTATTTTAGTAATTCGTGGCGTTCTATGAAAATATAGCTTTATAATTTTACAATCAATTACGTTGAATTTTTCATTACCTCAGGGTCACCACTGGGTTTGATAGGAAGAACAAATACATTGAGCTAAAATATTAACAATCCAAACTCATTGAAGTTAACGGAATACAATATTAAATACGTAAAGTAAAAGAAAACGAATGAAAAGAAAACGCGATCGAAATGTAACTATACCCTTTAATTATCGTTTACAGTCATTAATAATTGTTTTGTACTCACGACAGTGCTTCTGGTACCAGTTCGGACTCTTGTAGCTTGAAGCCAACACCCACTAAACAGGCCATTATACACTGATTCTACTCATTAGATTTTGAACACACGGTAGTTGCTCTGGATCTCTGCTATCCTGGAACCTGGATTATCTCACCCTCAGCCAGTTGCCGGACGTAGGTCTCCTCAAAATCTCTCTATGCGAAAATTTATTCAGTTTGTGAAGCAAAACTTCTGCTTCCAAACTGCGATTTTATAAGTCTCTCCGTAAAAACTGTTTACTTGCGTTTTATGTTAAGTATTATATCTCGCTGTTGGACTTCCTAGATAGCCCTATTCATAATCCTGTATCCGCAGACTTTTACTGTTTTTATTTCTCTATGTGAACCGAACTGCTATGTCCCAGTTCTCGACGCATACTTTTTCCTTTCGCGTCTTGCCGCACACTCAGTTCTCTAAGCGCGCGGTTTCCAGTCTCGATTGTTAACAAAGAAAAACCCGCATTGATTGTCGTCTTTAAGCACCCGTACCGCCAACAATTAAATTATATTAACAACAATTGATAGCCTGTTTAATTAGAATTACAATATATATATATATATATATATATATATACATACATAATATCCTACTAATAATTAATAGACATAAACATAAACTGAAAACGTAATTTGCATTACAACCAAACGACCTGAAATGATTTACGGAAAATTAATTATTTAATTAAGAATAGGGCACTGGTATATTTCAAACAACTGAGACAATTTATAATGACAATAGTTTAATAACGTTGAATAATTTAACATAAAATCTCTCATAAAAAAGCAAATATGATTTTATTAAAATAAAATAAAAGAGAGCCCTGTATTGAGTGTCCTAAACATGTATCAACCACAGCTGGACCAAGTCAATACAAATTTTTCTGGTTTCATTCCCGATCAACAGATACAATTTATTCGTCTCAATCGTCGGATCCACGCAAACGTGATATGAGAACACTCCTGAGTCAATTCCGATTTACCAAACCATTCCTTTTTCTATAATAATGACACTTTGTGAATATCATATATTTTAAAAAGAAGTTTATAAAACTTACATTTAATTCGAAGCTGTTAATTATCAATTTCAGTCCCAATAAAGTTTCCATTAATGATTATTTTAATTAAACATAAATGTAAAAGCTTGATATTTTTCTAATCCTGGTAGTCCAGCTTCAAGGAAAATTCACGGAAGGTGACATTCTCACAGAAAAAACTTCGTGAATTGTAATCTTTATTGAACGATCACGTCGATTACTGAAAACTGTGTCCGTAAAACACGCAGATTAATTACATTCAGAAAAAGCAAAGAGAAAATTAAGAACCGAATATCAGGCACCGCCTCCGATATATCACAGTGTAAGTAATTTAAGAATTTTATATATCAGGGTAATGAAGAAGTAAGCGTAGTAAAGAAAATTATTTTTCACGGCAGTTATAGGAAACTTAAAATGACATCATTTTTCATGATCGACACCCTGAATTTCAAGCTTCGTCAGTGGCGAATCGACAGCTACTTGAAGCATCTATAGTCGGTGCAAATTGTACCTGCAATCTTCCAGAATTTGCCCCCTTGTGAGCCCCCGAAAACCTCGAGAAGATTGACGCTATCATTTCTTTTCTTCTGAAGATTCATGGTGTTTACATTTGTCTTCTGGTGAAGATTATAAACCTATTTTTAATCTCCAGTGATGAATAGTTAGAAAGCGTACCACGGAACGCTGTTATTCTGTGGCGGAAACGCATAGAAGTCAGAGCAGAGAGAACTGAAGTGATAACGCTGTAACCGGTCACAATCGAAGGCAATTATGTCACCTATAGGCTCGCGGAAAGCCGTACAGAGAACCAGCATACGATACCAAGAAAATTGCACTAACTTCCTCACTCTCCCTCATATGTACATATGACGATCTCTTAATAGGACCATTTGATTTGAAGTTTACCAAAACCTACACCGTCCTCTTTGTCTGAGAGATATAAATCCCGGTGAAATTGGAAACAGAGACGAGCTCTACAGGCAGAATGGGAAACCCGAACAAAATTCTTGCTAAATCGATCATCTTGGGTTTTCCACGTCGTTTGGGGGAATTGTGGGATGGTGCACGGTTTCAAAACCCGGAACAAATAAATAAATACTCGTCAATCAAGCATAAAAATTGAAATTCATCGAAATGTCGATAGCACCAGAGTCAAAAATCTGACTCCATTGTGGCTTCTTAAAAAAAGAAAACACAAACGGTGACAATTAAAGTATTGAAAGTAAGGCGAGAAAAATCCGATATATATATTGTGCCGACTCGGATTCATTTAATTTATTTATAGCACTTTTCGGATGGAGTTTACTTTACATATATATATATATATATATATATATATATATAAAGGAAATACATCAAAAAGTGTTATAAATATATATATATATAACTCCATCCGAAAAGTGTTATATAACACACACACACACATTCGTATATATATATATCTCAATCCGAAAAGTGTTATATAACATACACATACACACACAAACATATATATATATATATATATATATATATATATATATATATATATATATATATATTGTACTGACTCAGATTCATTTAATTTATTTATAATAATTTTCGGATGGATTTTACTTAATATATATATATATATATAAAATAAACTCCATATATATCCGGATATATAGAGGATATATTATATCCGAAAAGTGTTATAAATATAACACTTTTCGGATGGAGTTATATGTATATATTTATTTATAACACTTTTCGATGTATTTTTCTTTATATATATATATTATTCTTTAAACGACATTGAATGCTTTGTGGTTCGCACATCCGGAAGTACGGGTAGTATAAACACTAATACGTCACCTCTGAACGATAAACAATACTCGTAACGTAGCGAATAGTAATAATATACTGACGATGCTACATGTATATATATATATATATTTATATATATATATATATATATATATATATATATATTGAGCTGTGTTATAAATATAACACTTTTCGGATATATATATATATATATATATATATATATGTAGCATGTATACATGTAGCATCGTCCGTATATTATCTCTATTCGCTTTTTACGAGTATAGTATAGCGTTCAGAGATGACGCATTTGTGGTTGTACTTCCGGATGTGTGAACTGCAAAGCACTAATTGTCGTTAAAAAGAATAAAACAGGTTAATGTTGCTGTAAGAATCGGGAGTGTGGAGTTAATTGTTTTTTCTGTGTGTATGTGGTACGTGTGCATTGTCTTGTACCCGGATTCTCGCAGCCCGGGGATTCCCACGTAACGTGCCCTGACGTAATTTCCACACCTCACTACGAAAAATTCTCATTTGTGGGATTCCCCGGCTAAGGTTAGTCACCCTGCTCCGCCTTTGGCCATATTCGCGATCATTGATATGTCCGAATGAAAGTTTCTTCACGTGAGATCACGCCCGCCTGTGCAGTAATTTGTTAGAGGCACGTAGCATTTACACGGCTGTTTTGCCTGTTCCCCAAATTAGACGCCCTCAGTGTACAATATAATTTTTTACACCGTAATTTAAATACAAATTATTAAAACCTATTGCTAAAATATTGACACTTCAATGAGTCTCCGCGTGTTTTTAATGAATCACCACATTAAAACGTTACATTTATTTTTAAAACGATTATTCTCCAACGTATCGATTAATATATATATATATATATATATATATATATATATATAGAATCTGACAATTATCTTTAAATAAATAAATAAGTCAGAAAAATATTGATTAATTAAACAAAAAATTCGTTTGAATGCAACGTTTCGTCCACAATGCTGGGACTTCTTCAGGTAATCAGGTAAAATACATATTTGAATTTAGAGCCGTGGAATGCGTCCTATGACGATGATACCGGCTTAAACAGTCATACAACGCAGTCCATCGTCATAGGACGCATTTCATGGCTCTAAATTCAAATCTGTATTTTACCTGATCACCCTGAAGAAGTCCGAAAATTGTGGACGGAACGTAGTATTCAAACAAATTTTTGGTTTAATTAAATAATAAAATTTTCAGACTTACTGTTTGCATTGCTGATTATTTACTAATTATTTTACTATTTACTATTTACTAATACATTCCTTCGTTTAAAGTATGTTAGCTGAGAATTTCACGTAAAGCATTAAAAATAAAATATCATCCAATGAAACTGTCAATAATTTTAACACCAGAAAACAACTTAATTGTCACTCAATTACAGACAAATTAAAACCAAAGATTGTTAAAATATTCAATAATAGTGGAATAATAAAATAAAATGTGCATTCAGACCAATAAATAAAATAAGTGATTGACCGAAACGATCAGATCATAAAGACGTTATCTATTAAATAAAATGGAATTACTGTGATTACAAAAAACACAGAAACAAACACACCTTTATCACAACATCATCAGAATTTAAAATTAATTATGAAAATGTGAAAAAGTTTTCATAAACATAATTACACTCATGAAAGAAAAGTTACACATAGTGTTTCAGAATTCCTATTACAGACTTTTATGGGTTGTAGAGGAGACTTGGCAGATTAAGTTTCGTTGAGGGACCCATGTCCGGAAATGTGCTATTTGGATTGTAAAATTAGTTTGAAGGGCGAATCGATTTCAAATCTCCAAACAAAATGGGCTGAGGGTGACTGCTGATATTCTGTGTCTTGAGTTTACAATCAGTTCTGCTGAGTCGGCGTTCACACCAGTTGTCATTCAGGCACTGAGCAGTACAGGATGGTAGAATACACGTTTGAAGAATACACTGCGACGTTGATAATTTACGGCGAAGCTGGACGTTACGACGTGAACGCCGACGCAACAGAACTACGGTGACGTGAGAATCATCATCATGGTCACCACAACGCGAGGTTAGAAATAATCCTAGGACTATCCAGAGGGGAGAGAAGAATCTCATTAATCGGAATGAATTTTTTCGTATAATATAGAAATACGAATAGACTCGGGCAGTATATGACTCGACGTCTGAAAAACATAATTTATAATGTTGGTGTTACTATTTAAACGAGGAGCACAAATAATGCACAATCAAAAATTAATAATTTCAATTCTACTCATACCACTTAACGCCAAATAAAATAAATAAATTTCATGTGCCACGGATTCGATCCCGCTTATTAAGCTAGCCACACCTTGTGTGTTCACTTTCATAGCAATAACAGTCCAACTTCCAAATTGCCTAGACTAATAGATTTTGAAAGACCGTAGACACGTTCTGTCTCATCCTGCTTATTATAATATTTACGTCTAATATTTAAAATTGTAAGAACTTTATGGTCGTCTCGAGGCAGGCCTAACACTCATAACAAACACGAAAGCGTCTCGCTAGGTGTGTAGTAGTTCTCTTGTTTTATAATCGTCTACTTCTTACGGGAACACTATTATTTATTTTGTAACAATTTAATTTTTCATTTTCATAAATATGAATATCCCGTATACAATTACCTACTGCAATGTCATTGTTGTAGATTAAAAATTATCAGTCAACGAAAATAAATGTAAATATGAATACCCAGCCTACTGTGGTGCAGTAGTCAGCGCAATTGTCTCGCATCACGAATATTCGAATTCGAATCGCGGCCCGAAGACGGAATATCGTGTTTCAGCATCATCACCAAACCTCATAGCGGAAACTCCCGCTGCCTACGTTCGTACGGTTGAGTACTGCATTGGATCCACCGTGACCGGCGGAAGGGAACGGGAAACCACCGCAGTAATAATTTCCCGAGAATAGGAAACGTTCTGCAGTGTAGAGAACATTCCACTGATCTGTCTCAGGACAGAATGACTAATCATAAAATATGAATAATGAAATATCTTCTGTCAGTCTTTTGTAGTTTTACGTATACAAATAGTATCGCAAATATTTTCATTTAATGTTGTCCATTAATGTTACAACACTCTTACATTTTAAAGTAGACTGTGTTCTTGCTTACTTGAAACAGAAAAATAATCAATTCTGGGATGAAAATTGAATCCATTACTTTCCTCCTATAGGAATAATCCGTCGGTCGAAACTTAAACTGTGTCCACTTAGAGACTCGCAGATCGATGTTTTTTATGCCTTACAATATTTTGGGAGTTAAATTTAGCATTCTCCGAATATTTATTATGCATACCTTTAAAATAAGTACAAGTGAAGCGAGGGAATATTCGAATTGGAAAATTGTTACTTGTTAGACTCTTCATAATAGAAGAAGAAATTTTCTATCGTTCCCAATAATTCCTGACTGTCGAAATTGCTTTGATTATTGCAATCTGGAAGGGAAGCTCATTTTCTTCTTACAAGGAATGTGCACAAGAATAAGCCTTTTCAGCAGTTTTGTTGGGGGGGTACCAATTTATAAGTATAAAAATTTAATTAAATGCGCTGCGTATCACAAAAAAAAAGGTAACGCAATTTCAGGACTGTATAAGTCTTTGATGTTTGTTAAAAATCAATTCGATGGCTACTAAACAATATTATTGTGCATTAGTCAATTCTTGACTCGTACTTTAGTTTCGATATTCGCCGTTGATATAAAATAATTACTTTTACAAGTAATGTCTTGGTAGTATGAACATAATATTTTTGGAAAGAGATCTGGATCTATGTTTCTGTCCTCAGCGAGCTTTTAATTTCTGGAAAATACTACACATGGGAGTAGTTCACCCAGTTAGAAATTCATTGAGCTTACACAGAAACGAATCATTTTGATTCTTCCATTTTAATCGGTTAAAATTATTTTAGAAATTATTGTTCGGCGGAAATTTATCATATACAAAATTTTTGTTTCCGTAGAACTGACGATAAAATATTGGTGGAGAACCAGACATTTAAGTGAATTTAAGTGAATTATTTAAATCATTGTCTGTTGTTATTGAATTGGGTACTGATGTAATGAAAAAATTATTTTCTATAAATTGTAATTCATTGTCCACTTTTACGACACTCATTTAATAAAATCTATTAAAAAAATACGTCTGATTGAAAATAATGAATAAGAAAGATAGCCAATTCAGACAAAAAGGGTAATATAAATACCACACAACGTTTCTGGGATCCTTGTGCCTTTCGTCAGGTGCTAAGAAGAGCCTAGAGAAACACAACTGCACTTGTCAGTTGACAACACTCAAAAGCTTTCGACGAAAGGGACAAGGATCCGAGAAACTTTGTGTCGTATTTATATTACCCTTATTGTCTAAATTGGCTATATTTCTTATTCAAGATCTATTAAACATATCATGAGACTCTAAAAAAATTACAATATATTTGTGGGTCGTTTAGAAGATAGAGTATCTCATTTTAAATACGTTTGTTCGAAAGTATGTACGTCGTCTCCTCCTCGCGGTCTCTACACTTGTGGTTCGCTATTGCGACAGCATCACCACCTGGGGTTGTATTCGGCAAGAAGATATTTTTTTTTAATTATTCATTTTATTTTTCAACATAGTCTCCTTGTAACTCTCCACACTTCTCCCAGCGATGTTCCCACCTCTGTAACCCGTCCAAAACGTACTCGGCGTTTTTCTCTGCAAAATTAGTGTTCACGAAGATGATTGCCTCTTCATTTGACGAAAATCTCTGTCCTCCGAGCGCAATTTTTAGATGAGGGAACAAGAAGAAGTCGCTTGGGGCTAGATCTGGATGGTCAAGCAGTTAAAATATAATTCGTGGATTTTCGCCAAGGCAACCGCTGAGGTGTGAGACGGTGCGTTGTCTTGGTGAAACAGGATTTTTTTTTTCTGCAAATGTGGCCGTTTTTCCGCAAGTTCTGCCTTCAGCTTGTCAAGTAATGATGCTCCTGTAATGGTTTTTCCTTTTTCAAGATAATCGATTAAAATAACTCCATTAATATCCCAAAAAACAGTCGCCATCACTTTCCCAGCCGAAAAAACAGTTTTTGCTATTTTTGGAGCCGGTTCCCCCTTTGCAGTCCACTGTTTGGACTGTATTTTTGTTTCTGGCGTATAATGATGTATCCAAGTTTCATCTACAGTAATTAATCGGCGCCAAAACTCGGATTTATTGCGCCTAAACTTCGCCAACAGAGCGTTGGAAATGTTCATTCGAACACGTTTTTGGTCTAACGTGAGCAAACGCAGCACCCAACGCGCCGACAGCTTTCTCATGCCTAAATGTTGATTTAATATGTGACAAACACGTTCTCCTGACCTCTGCTATCTCTCTCACTTTAATTCGGCGGTCGTGTAGCACCATTTGGTGAACTTTGGCGATGTTTTCGTCGGTTGTTGCAGTTTTTGGACGTCCCCAACCTTCTTCGTCTCCCACGCTCTTACGGCCACGTTTAAATTCAGCTGTCCAAAATTTTACTGTGGTAAATGATGGTGCAGTGTCCGCATACACAGAATCCAACTCATCTTTGATTTGTGTAGGCGTATTGCCTTTCAAAAACAAATATTTAATAACAGCTCGAAACTCGATTTTCTCCATTTTCACAAAAACACGCACATCAACTCACTCAAACGACTATTACATAACAAATGCGCGTCCAAAATGGCTGAAACTTTGGTGAGTAGCTGTCAACAGATGAACAACGAAATTCACTAGGTTTTAATTACTAGTGCTGCCATCTTCACGTTGAGGTCGGAAACTTTTCAGACCACCCTCGTATATCGCGTATGTCCGCGGTTCCTCTCCGACCTGTACACACGGAACTGTCCAAACACAAACTTTTATCTCCTCATAAACTTTTCCCCACAAAAAATTGTTCATCTCTATTTCTCCGCAGGACTTTTTAAAACTTCAGTCGTTTCATGCCACGCCTCAAATTCTTACTTCTGCGCTCATCCAATCACGTTTTCTCATTCCGGCCTAAATCTTACCTCTGCATTAATCTCCAAACAAATCCAATCATTGTCACCAATTTTAGCTACTTGTTCCTCGTTCGACGTCGGTGACTACTTAATTTTCAGATATCAACTGATAGACTGAATTTTAACCTCCGTGCCGCTCCTGCGAACACGACGGAAAGGCGCCGAGCTAACTGGGAAATCCGTTCGTCTAGCGACATGCTGCCTAAATCGCAATTTAATCGATATATATATATATATATATATATATTTGTAATACACAAATAAATTAATTAAATAGATGAATTGCCTCACGTTGGTGAAGCCATTTATGTGATAAACAAAATACAATTAAATTGAATCGGCCCACGTTGAGGACGCCAAATTTGTAATATGCAAAAGAAATTAATTGTTATGATTAATTAAAGGATGAATTTTATTATTAAATTTAAATAAAAGGATTTTAAAAATGATCACAGGGTTTAAATCTCAGAAAACAATTGATTTATTTAAATTAATAGTAAGAAATTTTCTTGTCGTGATTATTTTACAAACTCCTTTACTCTTGTCTCAGGGTCGTTAACTGGGCATTTTAAACAAAAAACAAACCTTTTCCTATTTTCAAAATTAACAAACAAAATTTACAACATTCAACTTTATTAGAATTAAAACAACAAAATGAAATAGAATCCAAAATCTGTCGATGTATCCTTATTTAACGTTTACATACCAATAAATTTTATAAACTTTCTCTCTCTACTTACAGTTTTGTACTGGTACCAGGCATTTGTTTGGGTTCTTGGATACACTATACACTATTCACATGTAACAGGACATCGTTTCACTGAATTTAATTTGTTTTAAATCACTTTCAAAGCTTTTGTATCTTCCACCTGACCCACCTGCTTTAAGTCTCTCTCTCTCTCTCCAGCCAATATTGTAGTTTCGGTTCTGATTAAGGGCAAATCAGAATGTTGTCCACTCCTTCTCCAAAGTTCTACCTGCTGATCAATTGATTATCATCCTCCTGAATCACACTCTCATAATTCTCATCTAAGTAACTTTCTCTGTTAAAATTTTAGTGGCCAGCTCTACTCGACGAAATTTTGTAACTGTCTTTACTTGATAAATTCTATGTCCAACTGTACTTGACGAAATTCGGCCACCGACTGGCTGTGTAAACCCCGTAGTTCGGCAACGACAAAGCCCTCCTGTACATGTTCTTACCCATTGTTGTATTTGTATTCTCGCCGATAACAATTTACTTCAATTGTTTAATTATTAAATCTCTAGTTGCCTTTAATTATTATTACAATATATATATATATATACATATATATATTGTAAGGCCAATTAATTAGGCCATTAATTGTTTGGAAAATAAATTTGAATTGTTTGATAAATCCATTATAGCGGCCTGATCGAACAAAGCAACAATGGAAAAGCAAGCTCAGTCGCTTTTGTTGAAAAGCCTAACTGGCGTTTGCGCGCATGAAAGGAATCAGTTTACGTCTATAGCCAGCCAGGAAAGGAAGTCAGTTTTTTTACGTCTACAGCCAGGAGCTAAAGAAAAGTTAGTTCGCTCCGAAAGAAAAAACAGTTAAAATAAATCATCAAGGAGATACGTTACAGTTTAAGTACAAATCAGTAAAAGGCTAATAAATCTACGAATCATAGGATTCCTGTAAGGCAAGCAGACACATCAGATAGCTGACATTCAGGAGGATCATCCGAGTTCCTGGGAGCCTATCAATTTTGACTTCAATAGTGTAAAATCTGTGAGTCGACATTTAGAATCAGTGCATAATTTTGCAATTGTGTACTTCCGAAACCAAAAATAATGCTGGTACCAGCTGGACAGTATTTAAGTAACAAAACCAAAACTAATGATTAATTGTAAACTTTAATTAAAGGATAAAGTCAGATTTCGTTCTCTTTTAAATTGTCAATCAGAGTAAATTTCTTTACTTTTAATTTCCTTCATTCTATCGACATATTGTTTAGGTAAATTGTAAAATGTTTTGTTAATAAGATTTTAAATCAATTTGTTGTGTTCATTATTAAACCCAGTACAGGCCCTGAGAGAAAGATCTCAAATTTTGTTGTAATTATCTTTATTGCCACAAAATAAAATAAAAATATTTTGTTTGTTAATTTTTGATTATTATTTCATTTAATAAACGACCTACTATTTGATTATTACATAAATTGCTTCCACAACGTGGGGCAAATAATTAAAAGGCTAATTATTTAATTATTACAATATATATATATATATATATATATATATATGCACAGGGCGTTTTATAGGATACAATATTTATACCACCGACCTCCTGTGGTGTAGGGGCCAGCGTGACTACCTCGCATCACAGAGGTCCTGGGTTCGAATGCCGGCAAGGGCATGGATGTTTGTGTGAGTGAGAGAATCTCTCGTCAAATCAGAAGAGTGAAAATGAATTCCCATTATGAGCCGCTAATAACCAGAGCTGTTGATACTACTGTAAATAAATCAATAAAATAATATATACTTATCCTCACGAAGGTGAACCCAGATAACACGTAAAATATACAAATTATTTACTTCTTATGGTTGACTAGTTCACTTTGGATTCATGGTGCTATGAATAGAACACTTTCAACTGAGTAGTGATTGAAGACATTTACGAACATCACATAGCAATTACATGTGATCATTACACCCTCATCCGTAAATATATACGAATACTAGATAATAGTAGTGTGTCAGCAATGTCAACATCAAATGATTAGTACAGAAACAAACAGGCTTGAAATAGTAATATTTTTTTGGGCAACTAACCTTGACTCACTCCGTAGTCATTTCTTCAAATTTTCGTAGAAGGCTTAAGGTGTCACCAGACATGACTAGAATCATATTAAAATAACGGCTTTATTAATTCTTATGTGACTTGAACTATTGTCAAACATATTTACATTCATTGGGTTATTTTTATCTTAAATGATGTATTGACCAAAAAAAACAACGTCTGCACTAATTTTGATGACGATCTGACGACTTTTTTGCATTTTGCTTTTAAGTTGATTATCGTGGTTTAGTGCCAACGATGTGTTCTAAATAAAGTAGGTGTTGTTTTGGATTTATGAACCCCTATTTAAAAATATCAAATTAAAACTAAGTTTCCAGACTGCTACCTTTGACTTTCTCTTGATATCACAACAACAAAGATAATAATTTCGTACTAAATTCCAAAGATGCCACTCATCAACCTCAGAGATTATTCCCGTATCTTTTTCCTCTCAACCCCCCCCCCCACTCCTCTCTCTGGGTGTGTGTGTGTCTGGAGAAAAAAAATTATACAAATTAAATCACTTTAAAGTATCATTACAGTAGGTGACTAAATGATTATTCAGTCCTGAATAGTAAACCAATTTGTCTGTCTTCAGTGAGAAGAATATTTAATTGTAATATTTAGGAATGATAACACTTCTAGACATATGAAAATAGGTTTATTTACAACTATAGCTGTCATTTTTTCATCACGTAAGGAAAATATTCAAATCTGTGTAATAGACGTCCAAGTGACGGTTCCGTTCATCTTGAGAAATTTCGTACAAAATCCCAAATTCTGCATTGAATTCAGTGTGATCTGTCTCCCCGTCAAGTTTGCAATAAAACAACTACCCTAATTCGTTAATTCAGTTTCACAGCCCTTAATTTCTGAGCTTTGATTAAAAGTCTATCATCAGTTCTTGAATTAAATCGTTGTACCTACGATCAATTTACACACAACATTCACTCATCGTTGAAAGCTAAAATTATTTGGCCGTGAAGAATGTGCTTCAGTAAACTGTAGGTGAGCTTGCGTTCAGGTCTATTTAACGGATATAGAAGCAAAATATTACGGAATTTACGGTGTCAGGTGCTTGTTAAACAGGTGAGGCCAACTGGAAAATTTAGAATGGAAATGTGCAATTAGACTTGCATACGTTAGTCAGAGGGAAAATAAACGGTTCTTGGAGGTTTTTTTTACAATAGTATCAGTGAATAGTCTTTAAAAACTATTAATTTTCTTCTTACATATCTTAAACTATATATCGACTAGGGTCTATCCAATGTCTTCTAGATTTTTCTGATTTTGTGTAAACTTCACTGCCGCACTGTGCTCTCAGCCGATTTTCTTCTTTGAATTTTTTTGCCAGGTTTTGACGAGCCTCAAAGTTGACGTGGAACTGAAGCCAAGCTTTTTATTTAATTGTGGATAATATATTATATTTCGGATATACCAGGGGACATTCAATATGTTTTGCAACACTTGATTCTGTAACGTTTGTATACACTTAATTTTTGTGCCTCAAGCTGGATACCGTAAAGCCACGTTACTTTCAATATCTTATTGTAAATCAGAAATAAATCAATTGTTGCAGATTGGAAGTTGTCTCCATTTGACGCGTAATTTCGCTGTTTTTTTCTTAACAAGCGCATTTACCCGCGTGTTCAGTTATTCTACTCACACACACACCCATATATATATATATACATATATATATATATATATATATATATATATATATATATATATATTATGTGTCCATTATCAAACCCAGTGAAAGCCCTGAGAAATTAATATTTTAAATTGTAATTGTTTTTTAGTTAAATTTACAAAGTGGAAGTAAATAAATGATTTATGTTTTAAGTATATTAATAAGTTTTTCATTTAATTAACGCCTTATAGTTGAATATTACAATATATATATATATATATATATATATATATATATATATATATCATACTATATAATATATTGATAATGGACACAACAAATTGATTTTAAAATCTTATTAACCAACAGTTCACATTTACCTAAACAATATTTCGATAGAAATAAATTAAAAAGAAAAGAAATTAACTTTGATTGACAATTAAAAGAGAACGAAATCTGACTCTATCCTTTAATTACGTTTACAATTAATCATTAGTTTGGTTTTGTTACTTACATCTGTCCAGCTGGTACCAGAATTCCTTTTGGTTTCGGAAGTACACTATTGCAAAATTATACACTGATTCTAAATGTCGACTCACAGATTTGACACTATTGAAGTCAAAATTGATAGGCTCCCAGGAACTCTGATGATCCTTCTGAATGTCAGCTATCTGATGTCTGTTTGCCTTCCTTGGCTGGCTACAGACGTAATCTCTCTTAGACTTTCCTGGCTGGCTGTATACGTAAAAATTTCTCGCTTCCTTCCCTGGCTGGCTATTGACGTAAACTGCTTTTACTTAGCGATATTTACGAGGTAATACTTCCGTGAATGTTTTTACTTTGTCTTAAATTCACAACTTTGTTTAATAATACATTAACGACTGCTAGTCTCTGCTCTAGTATTATTTGTTCCGTCCTCGGAAATGTCTTTCCGCCATCAGCTCCTAACAATCTTTCTCCCCTAACTAACAGTTTTATTACTTGTTCTGTTCCTCACGATGTTTCTCCGCGAACTGAACTTCTAGTGCTTCCGAGTTTGAGCGCGCATACGCCATTTTTGACTTTTCAACAAAGCAAGTGAGTTCGCTTTTCCATTGTCGCTTTGTTCGATCAGACCGCTATAATGGATTTCTCAAACAATTCAAATTTTATGTCCAAACAATTAATGGCCTAATTAATTGGCATTACAATATATATATATATATATATATATATATATATATATATATATATATATATATATATATACGAGGGTGGTCTGAAAAAATTTCGACAATTATTTTGCAGAGAAAAACGTCAAGTACTTTTTGGACGAGTTACAGAGATGGGAGCATCTCTGGGAGAAGTGTGTAGAGTTACAAGGAAACTATGTTGAAAAATAAAATAAAATAAAAATTCGAAAAAATATCTTCTATCATTGTTGGGTCGGAAACTTTTAAGACCACCCTCGTATATATATATATATATATGTGAGAGTGTAATTTAAAAATACAAGAAAAACGTGAATGAGGAAAACGATTAAATAACTACGAAAGTTTTATAGGTAACTGAGGAAGCAAGGTTTCTAAAGCTTAAAAATCGTTCAGCAGACCTGTATTTTAAAAAAAACATGTTTTCATTTAGATAGTGACCGGTCGGTAAGCAAATTCTCATGCGAGTAATAAGTAGGCCTAACATTTTAAAAAAGAGACTTGTATTATAATTGAAGCTTCATTTGTCAGGCAGAATTGAATCCCATAATTTCTTGAGTCCCCCAAGGAAGTGTATTGGGACCAGTCCCGTAGTTAATATACACAGCAGATCACCCAACCACTAGAGTAAAGCACTGTAGCGACATTTGCAGACGGTACCGCTGTGTTATCATCTCATATTAAACCAGACAGCGCCTCAAGTATCCTTCAAAATAACCTGAATAAAATACAGGCGTGGCTTAAGAAATTGGTCCAATGAAGACAAATCTATGTACTTAACGTTGACTATAAGGATAGAGAATTGTCCGTCAGTCCATCTAAACGATAAAAAAATTACTACAATGAAATACCGCTAAATATATTGATACATATATCTATACATTTAGTAAATTAAAAAAAGCTTGGACTAAAACTAAGACCATTATACAGGATAATCGACAGGTAATCGTAGTTAAAACTAATAGATAAACACCCTGTATCAACTTACTGTATGCAGCTTTGGGAAACTGTAAGTAACAGCAATCTTGAAATCATACAATGATTTTAAAACTAAGTGTTGAGATAAATAGTAAATGCGCCGTGTTACTTCCCAAATACAAATATCCTAAAGGATTTATGAATACTTAGAGTAAAAGAAGGAATATCCAAATTCAGCCTAAAATACAATGACATGTTGAAAGCATACCCAAACAAATTAGTCAACAAAATAATTATCCAAATAAAACAATTAAGAAGTTCAAAAATATGTAACCGAAAAGACTTGGCGGGAAGGTTCAGCTAAAGTAGTATTATCATAAAAAATTGTGTATAATATAGTGTTGTAATTAATTAAGCTAATAATAATTGCAAAGAATATTCCGTGCAAGCCAATGTAAACAATAAAAGTGACATTATTGCCTGATTGTAAACAGATTGTTCAATAAATGAGTTAAATAAATTATCAGGCAACTTACACTCTCCTCGTTAGAATTATTACTTCATGCCTGATTAGGTTCCCGAATTATCAATACGATAATTTAAAAAGTATAATATGCATGGAAATATTGTGAGGCGTTGATATCTACTAGATACACTGGAAACTTCAAAGTCAAACTTTTCTACAATTCCATGTAAAACACATACGAACTTTGAGTCGCATTAAAATAGATATACGCATTCATTTGTAAAATTTATAACAAAAATGGAAGTGATATGTCTTTAGAATAAGTGGTGTAAGCTGTGTGGGGAACAGTTATGAATTAGCTCAGGGCCGGATATCCGTGTTGTGTTCCTAGGAGAGAATGGGACCTCAAGGTTGAGACATGCTAATATGTGCTCATAATACTTCTCTCTACTCCTTAATTTAATTTGATACCCAATGGGACAATAAACTCCGACGAACTGCGCCCATACGAATCCTGAAAATTGAAATGGTATCACATCTCAGACTAGTAATTTAGAATATTTGTTTTATTGTTTATGTTAAAATAATATAAGTAGTTTTGTATGATAATTTAGGACGAGTACAATGTTTCAACCGTTGAGTGAACGCATTTTATTTTCAACCTTAATCCTAGGCCTTTCAATTATAGATAACCAATACAGCTAACGATTTTGGAGCCCACCACACTATTGGGTATGGATTTAGAAAAAAAGTGTTTTCTGTTTAATAATTTTCATATGTTTAGTTCAAGGCATTGACTGTAATTTGTTTCATTAATTCTATTTTACATTTATATTATATTTTTATGGATTAAATATTTTTTAAAAAAATTAATACAAAACAGTTTATGCATTGACATATATGATCATTCTCAACCAATTGAGCATAACAAACAAAATATATTTTGTCCTTAATCTTGTGTGAAATAAAGAGCTGGAGGAATGTAAAATTATAAAGTTAATATATTTCAACCCCATTAAACAAAGAACTTTAAATAACATGTTCAGAAATATACACTTTAATGTGAATTCTGAGAAGTGTCATTATTTACATAGAATGAAAATTGAATAAACTAATAATTACAACAATAAAGAAAAGTGTACTACATATTATTGATGTAGTAACAGAACCAGCACTTTGTTGTTTCATAAATAGGACACTATAGAAAAGTTAAAGGGGGATTGAAAAGTATATATATATATATACATGTACATTTTGTGGTTTCAGCTAAAAGAATGTAAGTAAATGTGCCAAAGAGTAAGGAGTGCGTGATGAGGGTAATAGCAGATGTTAGAGAAAGTTGAACACACAATTTTGTCTACACTGTATGTTGTAAGGAGAATTACAAAGATTGAGTTCAACTACTGACAAATTGGGGGTTGGGCTTTAAGGAAGGTCATTGTTCATTATTATAGTTGATATGAATATGAAAGAATTATAATGATCTAATGGCTTACCTGTAACTGAAAGATGGTTTCACATGCTCCACTAAAAATACTGTTCTCAAATTTTCAAAGGTAGTGTCCTTCTTCTTCAGGGTGTACATAGTATGCACCAAATGAACAGTAAGTAATGGTGTATGGGAACACCATCTCTTTGTTACAAGTCCGTAATTAAATAACAATGAATCTTTCCATTTCATAACAATCATACCATTTCACATGCCAACATGCCAACTTACAAGAAATCAATAGTTGTTCCAGTTCTGGCAGTGGTAAAGAAATACCACAAAATGAATGCCTGAGTACCCTTCATCAGGAGAGAAGGTCTTAACTGTGTATCGGCCACCATAACTTTGTTGTAGGCCTGAATCCAATGTCAGAAAATTTAAGGAAAGAATTTAGGCTTAAAATTCTGAATGAACTGCATTTGTGGTAGAAATATCATATTCTATAAAACACACTTCATCAAAAAAATAATTCACAAGTCAGAAAATTAAGTTCCCTAACCTCCATATTCTTAATATATAATTTCATATTTAAGTTTCACTCAGGTAATAGATTGATTTACAATCAATTTTTTATGTAAAAGTTGTATAAACACATTAGCAGTTAAAACTTTTCATATTCCCCTCCCAACAAAACTTCATCTGCTTTAATTCCATGCATTAAACTGAATGTGGCAATCCTTGGTTTCTTGTGAGTTTTTGTTTGCCAATTTTATTTCTGTCTTTAACGGTTAAACCTTCAATTTTTTTCTAGTTCACTCTACGCACTGCATTTCCTCCTATTATTATTTGATGCAAACAAATTTCAAATGAAAAACATAAAAGTGTTAAATACTACTATAGAAAATAGCATAAAATGTTCAAATATTACTTGTAAGAGAAATTTAACTATATAAGCTGTAAAATAATGTAAATATTGTGTAAATGTGAATACATACAACATCCATACTTACTAATAAACCACGAACACACTTCCTTGATTATTTCTTCATCATATATGGATGAAACATTCATATTTTAGGTAGTTCTAAAATTTCTGCAATTGTACTTTGACAAAAATAAATTAAAAACTTCCATTACTGTAATAATTGTCTTAACATACATTACTTAACTGAATAAAAGCAAGTTAAGGGGCATCATAAAAAAAAGTGACAAAGAGTGACTACATGTAACAGGTATCATAAAGACAAAGTTTTCTGGTGTAAAAGAAATTTGGTGACTCAGGGAATATTAGAACGATTACTGAAATCTAAGAAGAATAGTTAAAGCCGTAGATGTAATAAGTGCCAAAGTCAAATTTGAACTGAATATAGCGTAATAGAAAAAGGCTTGATGTGCCAGAACTATTTCTTATTCTTATCAAATATTCGTTAAGGATGATCAACAGTTCAGGTCATGTAAAATTAATTTTAAAAAACTTTCAGATTATCGATAAATAAATAAAAAATTATTATATAATAACAAAGAAAAGAAAAGAAACAACAACAATTAAGACTGTAGCGAATACTGCGGAAATAAAATTAACAAGAAATAGAAAACAAAATATGGCTAGAGCGAATAGACAAAAATTATTATCCGTTATGAAATAAATAAATAAAAACTTGACATAATCGGTGAAAATAAATTACTCTAACGTTTTGAAAAAGCAAGGATTTATTTTATATTAAGCAGTTTATTTTAAACAATAATACAATGAACGAAAACAAAGTTTAATTTTATCGATAAAATTTTTTTGTAATAAATTTCAACATCGTCTTTGCCGAAAAGTTATATCTTCCTCATATTTTCTTTCCCTTTAAATTCAAGAATCGGAACTTCGACGTTCGTTACAAACTGTTTTATTGCACTTTAACTATTGTAGTTGACGTTTTAAAGATGTTCCGTCGTTATATTATTCCAATTTATACAAGATTTCTTATAGCAACCCACTTTATCGGCACTTACTTAATGTTCAAGTATATTAGTGATTATCACCCTGGTTATTTAGCGGACGAAAAACATTACCTAGCCATAGGCCTGAAATATTGCCAAGGGACCTATGATAGGGTATGATCACCATTCATATATAAATATATATATGAGATATTGCATAAAATTCTTGTCTAGTAGTTTTCATTAGAGATATAAGAAGATTTAATTGTATGTAGTAAATTAATATTTAAGATTCATTAATTTTGGTTTTCTTTCGTTTCCAGGCCAATGTTGAAGTGAGCTTGTCACCCGGGCTTCATTATATATCAGTACCGATATTGCGACTCATGAAGTTCATTTTTCAAACCCAAACATGCACAACTTTCTTTTTGAGATTGGTCAATTACATATTTGGACTCAGTAACGTCCCATTATTTGGGCTTATTATTAAAAAGATTTGCGAACGGAAAGTATGTCTATCAGTAACGGTAATTTAACTATATTTTTGTACTTACAGTGGAAAATGAGAATAGTCACGTGTTGTTTCGGTTTTCAGGCTTGTTATTATGAGCAGGAAAAATATAATTCCAGGATATATACCATAAATCATGGATTGTTCCCAATTTTATTTTTTCTACACTTCTTCTATTACTCTGAGCCAATTTCTGTGTTTACCATACTTCTGACATATTACCTTTATTTGAAAGGTCGTCATACTGCAGCTGCTTTTACAGGTAAAATTTGAATTTTAATATAAATTTAACGGTAAGTATTTATCTTGAATTAAGTAATGGACTGATGTTAAAAGGTCTTTAAGTCATCCCTTTTTTGAATGGTATTCATTTTTTTGTTGAATACTTTTGAAATATCTGATATCCCAATGGAACAATAAAAATCTACCATAATTTTTTTTTATAATTGTATTGTGTGTTTTCAGTGCTAAAGTTTCATATCAAAATTGAAAACAGCTATGGCTACTCAGAAAATGGACATTAAAAAAATGAAAGATCCAGAACCTCCTACTTAAAATTATCTTTATATAGTGAGGTGGATTTATTAAGTAATATGATGTATGCTTTATTTTAAGGTCTCATTGCCATGACGGTCCATCAAACTAATGTTCTCTGGGTGGGCTTCATCAATATCCTTCAATTTTTAACAGTAACAGTGAACGATATGAGGAAATGGGAAAACTACAGACAAATAATAGATGCTGGTCAACATTTGCCTATTATAAAGGTATGTATTACCTGAATTACTATTTGTATTAATTGTGTTCATTTTACAAGATAAACATCTCTAAGTATACATTTCTCTAATGTTTTAGTAGTAGTAAATGTTCCAGTTAACAGTTTTTTGTTGCAGATCTTGCTGATACACACTGCACACATGTTTGTCTCGTGTGATAACATAATAAATACACACCTAATCAATTCTGCATATTCATTTTCACTTTCAACTTTCGTAATTTTAACGGTGGCCAGTAAGGGTATGGTATCTGTCGACTCCTTTGGTATACATATACATCAAGTACTCTATTTCACACTTTTTTACAGTTTGTTCTCACCTTGTAGTGTGATTCTGTCTCTTCCCCAATTTTTAGGATGTATAAAGTCAGGAAAAAAGAAAACAGCATTGATTGTAGTATCCCTAGCAGTAATCATTTATATAAATACACATGTTCCATCTGACTTGCTAGCAGATAACAACCATTTTGCATTTGAGGTATGGAAACTAATGTACCAGGACAGCTTTATGCTTCGATGTGTTTTGGTACCCGTTCATATGTTGGGTGGGTTCTCCATAATGCAAAAGCTTAAAGATGAAAAGACACCATTTGTCATGTCATATATTACTGTCACGGTGCTACTGTTGATTACTCAAGACAGGTTCAACTTACGATACTACATAATGCCATACTTTTTTCTATCGTTACACTCTTCTAGGCGGCACGTAACTGAAGTATTTGTAGAATCTCTTTTTTATTTGTTTATAAATGCATTAGCATTTATTACATTTTTTAATGAAGAACAATTGTGGTCTGCTGATCAAGCTATTAATAGTTTTTTATGGTAAAAAATTAAAAATAATCAAACATAAAGAAGCTATTTTTAAGGTTTGCGGTAATGTTTAAAATGTTATATTCAATTGTAAGTAGTTTTATATGATAAATAAGAGTCTTGTAACAAATTTATATGTTTTGCTTTTGTCCAGGTTAATAGAAATAAAATAGTTTTAAGCAATAACTTAGAAAGAGATGCAGTTTTCAATATTTGAGTGCATACACTTTTATGAAAAGACATGAACCCAGTTCCTTCAATTTTAAACTGGGCTATATCTCACCAAATAATTGTGAATTAATTAGTAAAATGTGTTATTAGTTTAATTATTTGCATAAGTTGTGTTTCATTAATTCTATGATTGGTATTTCGTATAATATATATGATTATTAAAATGTTGATATAAAATGTTTTTACCTTGACATCCTAAAGTCATCGTCCAAATGAATACAGCCTACCAAAGTATTAATAAAACAATAACACACTTATTATATTTTATTCATAATTTATATTCTTTTATTAAATTAAAACTTTTAAACCAAAGTGTGGATTTTCCCACAGTTTTCTGAAAGTCAGTTTAAGTAAAATAAGTAATCTTCATATGTTATAAAGGATTGGAGAAATGTAAAATTATAAAGTTAATATACAATAACAAAGATCTTATTTTTAATTTTCAATCCGATGTAATTTTTTTCATTTTAAAGTCCGTAAAAGCAGACACCTTATAATGCCATGTGTTTTTTTATACTCTAAATAGCATGTGTGCACTATTGTGTGATGTTATTGATTTCCAGGGCAAAGACCAAAGTTGCCCAATATATTCTGTTGGAAATATTGTTAGTAGTATGTTCGATAAAACTCTTGTTAAAGGCATGTTACCTAATTTCTGAAATTTTTCCAATGAGCAATAATGGTACTGGATCAGACTACTGACTGTTGATTTTGAAAAAATGTGCATTAAAAAGAAGTGTAGCATGATGGATAAATATTCTAAATAGGTCTGTATTGTAAAAGTGAAATGATAAAAATGAATTACACTATAGAAAAGTTTTCTCGACACAGTATACACTACTGCAAGATACAGTAACAATACCAACACTTTATCGTTTCATAATGAGGACACAATAGACAACCAGTACGAGGACTGAAAGTATTTTGTAACCTGCATAATGCTCCCATACTGTATGACTTCAGTTGAAGGGTGATAATGGATATGGTGAAAATTCCTGCAATTGACTAACACCTTTACCATTAAGTGAACGTCACTAAATAAGTACATAATTTACAGAAGAGAAAGCCTACACATCAGTCCTGGATACACTAAACCCATACAGATTTAGACATTGGATAGCTAAATATACAAATGACAGATTACTAAAGTGATAAGTAATTACTAAACAATGTTTCTGCAAATATTTTTGGTCATGTCAGGTGATCGAAAACACACAAAGACATAAGATGCTTCTCTTATATATATACACCGCCTGACAAATAATATGTGGAACCCGGAATTGGAGGAGCGAAAGAAATAAAAAAAACCTTCACATGTTCACAGGGTACCTGCTAATGACGGACTGATTACTACATGGAGGAATATAGAAAAGAACTTGACACTACAATCCCCATTATCAGAAAATATTAAACACCCTTGACCCCTGTTTCAGTTAGGCACGGTGTCATAATGCGGTTCGATCCTTTCCTGAGATATCCTGGTCCACAACTGCTGAAACTGGTCCTCCATCTAATGTATAAGTCATTTTGGTCATCTTTTGCTTCCCTGTAGATTCAACAGTCACCTGCTAAAAGTTCGATCTTAGAATTTATACCATGTGGGAAATCGTTTTGAATATTAGAAACAATAATGAGGTAACCACACAACCCTGTGGATTTAAGTCCAAAACTTTCTTTATGTAGGTAGAGGAATTCTCTTCGTCAGACAACAGCACAATTCTGTTTCATCCTTTGGCACGTTGTATAGTAGGACGTGGAGGTTTCACCCAAACACTGACTTTCGACAAATATTATTGGCATTTTGCTGTGTAAACATAAAGAGGTATGAATTATTTATGAAGCCCAACAATAGTGAGTATGATTTATTTATGGAATTTATACTTTTGTCTGATCCTTATTAGGTCCATAGAAATTCTTTAATGGTTAATGTATTTTAGTAAAAATTATTGCTTGTTTCTGTGGTAGCTGACAAGTCACAGTTGTTTTATTCGGGTTCATTGTGGTAATCGAATCAGGTTCTCCTAAATACAGTTCCAAAGAAATTCTCCGTTTATACGAGCCACAATACAATTATTGCGTAGACATTAATATTTTGTTCATTGCAGCTATCTTAATATTTTTTTTAAGTGTTAATTGCGAAAATTACAAATATTAACATTTTAACACAACTATAGATCTAACCTCAAGTAAAGCCTCAAGGCCAATCATAGTAATGACCAGAAACCTGCATTCCTCAACATATCTAGAAAAGATTTGACGTGAACTAGAATAAAATAGTTTTTAATGTCTGGAAGTTATTTGAATAAGGTAAAAGAACTTTTACAAGTAAAACAATGTTGACCATAAATATTTATTACTGTACAGATTCATACTTGATAGATCCGAGGATACCATTACATCTATTGTTCCGAATGCATCGAAAGTATTAAAGTAAAAACTAAAGCATTAAGGAATAGAAAACTTTGGCTCTATGTAAATTAAATGTATTCCAAGGATGACTTAAAAATAAATCTTAAAAAAAGGTATTACACTGGAAACCTAATATTGGTTATTTAATATTTCACACATATCGAGTATAAACTATAACGTATTGAAACTAGCAATGATTGTTCTCCGAGAAGCAGACCGTTGAAACGATTGGGCATCTGAAAGAGATATTGAAGAAACTGCAAAAATTAGCAGCTCTATGCAATATTACTAATACTAAATTTGCTCTACAAGTTGTGGAAGAAGAGAAAAAATTGCAAACTGCTTGTATCAGTACTTTATTAAAAGCATTGCATAAAGTAATCATATACTTTATAAAGGTCCTTCATAACTCCCATAAAAACTGTTCCAGGTGAAGCGAATCGAGACTGATGAATTTGATGTCTGTTGTATATCATGTTTTAGAGTACATAGTACAGAACAAGTTATTTAAGCACCGAAAAAAAAGGTAGGAATTTCAAACAGAAATAGATCTTTAAAGTTAAGCATGCCACTGAACCAGCTATCAGACTAGTTGTAGAAAAGAGGAACACACAAAGATTTGGGCAAAGTAACAGAGGTGCTTTTCCAGATTTAAAAATGCTTACAATGTCAGATATTGGTCACTTTAACTAAAGTATTTGTACAGGCAATCAAACGCAGAATTGATTTATGAGAAGAAGTTAGTATGTCATTAGAGCATGCATTTAAGAAAAGTAGTTGAAACGAAAGGGTTATCACAACTAGTGTTCACACATAATGTTGAGGAATATTTTAAGTAATTATCCATGTGCTTATTGAGGATACAGTACATTAATTTTCTGACTGTCACAGTAATTATATCGTAGATTTTTTAAATTAGTATATAAACTGGAAAATGGAATAACGACGATAGATCGATCAAGCGTAATGAAGTTCAGATCTAAAACACAGAAGAATTATTCGTATTTAATTGTGTTGTTGGTATGACATTACAATTGAGATATTTTTCTTAATAAGGATCATTATTATATCAGATACTTATTGGTGGTTCTGGGAATTTTAGCACGATTACTGAAATATAAGAAGAATGGTCAAAGCCAAAGACGTAATATATTTTATAAATTTTAACTGTAGTAATGTTCATTACAAAAGACTGTAGCGAATACTGCGGAAATAAAATTAACAAGAAATAGAAAACAAAATATGGCTCGAACGAATGAACAAAAATTATTATTGGTTATGAGAGAAGTAAACAAAAAGTTGACATAAGAGACGAGTAGAAATTACTCTAGCGTTTAGAACAAGCAAGGAATTATCTTAAATTAAACAGTTACTTTGAAAAATTTATACAATAAACGAAAACAAAGTTTAATGTTATCGATTAATAATTTTTTTTAATAAAATTCAACATCGTCTTTGCCTAAGAGTTATATCTCCCTCATAATTTCTTTTCCTTTAAATTCAAGAATCGGAACTGCGACGTTCGTTACAAACTGTTTTATTACACTTTAACTATTGTAGTTGACGTTTTAAAGATGTTCCGTCGTTATATTATTCCAATTTATACAAGATTTCTTATAGCAACCCACTTTATCGGCACTTACTTAATGTTCAAGTATATTAGTGATTATCACCCTGGTTATTTAGCGGACGAAAAACATTACCTAGCCATAGGCCTGAAATATTGCCAAGGGACCTATGACAGGGTATGATCACCATTCATATATAAATATATATATGAGATATTGCATAAAATTCTTGTCTAGTAGTTTTCATTAGAGATATAAGAAAATTTAATTGTATGTAGTAAATTAATATTTAAGATTCATTAATTTTGGTTTTCTTTCGTTTCCAGGCCAATGTTGAAGTGAGCTTGTCACCCGGGCTTCATTATATATCAGTATCGATATTGCGACTCATGAAGTTCATTTTTCAAACCCAAACATGCACAACTTTCTTTTTGAGATTGGTCAATTACATATTTGGACTCAGTAACGTCCCATTATTTGGGCTTATTATTAAAAAGATTTGCGAACGGAAAGTATGTCTATCAGTAACGGTAATTTAACTATATTTTTGTACTTACAGTGGAAAATGAGAATAGTCACGTGTTGTTTCGGTTTTCAGGCTTGTTATTATGAGCAGGAAAAATATAATTCCAGGATATATACCATAAATCATGGATTGTTCCCAATTTTATTTTTTCTACACTTCTTCTATTACTCTGAGCCAATTTCTGTGTTTACCATACTTCTGACATATTACCTTTATTTGAAAGGTCGTCATACTGCAGCTGCTTTTACAGGTAAAATTTGAATTTCAATATAAATTTAACGGTAAGTATTTATCTTGAATTAAGTAATGGACTGATGTTAAAAGGTCTTTAAGTCATCCCTTTTTTGAATGGTATTCATTTTTTTGTTGAATACTTTTGAAATATCTGATATCCCAAAGGAACAATAAAAATCTACCATAGTTTTTTTTATAATTGTATTGTGTGTTTTCAGTGCTAAAGTTTCATATCAAAATTGAAAACAGCTATGGCTACTCAGAAAATGGACATTAAAAAAATGAAAGATCCAGGACCTTCTACTTAAAATTATCTTTATATAGTGAGGTGGATTTATTAAGTAATATGATGTATGCTTTATTTTAAGGTCTCATTGCCATGACGGTCCATCAAACTAATGTTCTCTGGGTGGGCTTCATCAATATCCTTCAATTTTTAACAGTAACCGTGAACGATATGAGGAAATGGGATAACTACAGACAAATAATAGATGCTGGTCAACATTTGCCTATTATAAAGGTATGTATTACCTGAATTACTATTTGTATTAATTGTGTTCATTTTACAAGATAAACATCTCTAAGTATACATTTCTCTAATGTTTTAGTAGTAGTAAATGTTCCAGTTAACAGTTTTTTGTTGCAGATCTTGCTGATACACACTGCACACATGTTTGTCTCGTGTGATAACATAATAAATACACACCTAATCAATTCTGCATATTCATTTTCACTTTCAACTTTCGTAATTTTAACGGTGGCCAGTAAGGGTATGGTATCTGTCGACTCCTTTGGTATACATATACATCAAGTACTCTATTTCACACTTTTTTACAGTTTGTTCTCACCTTGTAGTGTGATTCTGTCTCTTCCCCAATTTTTAGGATGTATAAAGTCAGGAAAAAAGAAAACAGCATTGATTGTAGTATCCCTAGCAGTAATCATTTATATAAATACACATGTTCCATCTGACTTGCTAGCAGATAACAACCATTTTGCATTTGAGGTATGGAAACTAATGTACCAGGACAGCTTTATGCTTCGATGTGTTTTGGTACCCGTTCATATGTTGGGTGGGTTCTCCATAATGCAAAAGCTTAAAGATGAAAAGACACCATTTGTCATGTCATATATTACTGTCACGGTGCTACTGTTGATTACTCAAGACAGGTTCAACTTACGATACTACATAATGCCATACTTTTTTCTATCGTTACACTCTTCTAGGCGGCACGTAACTGAAGTATTTGTAGAATCTCTTTTTTATTTGTTTATAAATGCATTAGCATTTATTACATTTTTTAATGAAGAACAATTGTGGTCTGCTGATCAAGCTATTAATAGTTTTTTATGGTAAAAAATTAAAAATAATCAAACATAAAGAAGCTATTTTTAAGGTTTGCGGTAATGTTTAAAATGTTACATTCAATTGTAAGTAGTTTTATATGATAAATAAGAGTCTTGTAACAAATTTATATGTTTTGCTTTTGTCCAGGTTAATAGAAATAAAATAGTTTTAAGCAATAACTTAGAAAGAGATGCAGTTTTCAATATTTGAGTGCATACACTTTTATGAAAAGACATGAACCCAGTTCCTTCAATTTTAAACTGGGCTATATCTCACCAAATAATTGTGAATTAATTAGTAAAATGTGTTATTAGTTTAATTATTTGCATAAGTTGTGTTTCATTAATTCTATGATTGGTATTTCGTATAATATATATGATTATTAAAATGTTGATATAAAATGTTTTTACCTTGACATCCTAAAGTCATCGTCCAAATGAATACAGCCTACCAAAGTATTAATAAAACAATAACACACTTATTATATTTTATTCATAATTTATATTCTTTTATTAAATTAAAACTTTTAAACCAAAGTGTGGATTTTCCCACAGTTTTCTGAAAGTCAGTTTAAGTAAAATAAGTAATCTTCATATGTTATAAAGGATTGGAGAAATGTAAAATTATAAAGTTAATATACAATAACAAAGATCTTATTTTTAATTTTCAATCCGATGTAATTTTTTTCATTTTAAAGTCCGTAAAAGCAGACACCTTATAATGCCATGTGTTTTTTTATACTCTAAATAGCATGTGTGCACTATTGTGTGATGTTATTGATTTCCAGGGCAAAGACCAAAGTTGCCCAATATATTCTGTTGGAAATATTGTTAGTAGTATGTTCGATAAAACTCTTGTTAAAGGCATGTTACCTAATTTCTGAAATTTTTCCAATGAGCAATAATGGTACTGGATCAGACTTCTGACTGTTGATTTTGAAAAAATGTGCAGTAAAAAGAAGTGTAGCATGATGGATAAATATCCTAAATAGGTCTGTATTGTAAAAGTGAAATGATAAAAATGAATTACACTATAGAAAAGTTTTCTCGACACAGTATACACTACTGCAAGATACAGTAACAAAACCAACACTTTATCGTTTCATAATGAGGACACAATAGACAACCAGTACGAGGACTGAAAGTATTTTGTAACCTGCATAATGCTCCCATACTGTATGACTTCAGTTGAAGGGTGATAATGGATATGGTGAAAATTCCTGCAATTGACTAACACCTTTACCATTAAGTGAACGTCGCTAAATAAGTACATAATTTACAGAAGAGAAAGCCTACACATCAGTCCTGGATACACTAAACCCATACAGATTTAGACATTGGATAGCTAAATATACAAATGACAGATTACTAAAGTGATAAGTAATTACAAAACAATGTTTCTGCAAATATTTTTGGTCATGTCAGGTGATCGAAAACACACAAAGACATAAGATGCTTCTCTTATATATATACACCGCCTGACAAATAATATGTGGAACCCGGAATTGGAGGAGCGAAAGAAATAAAAAAAACCTTCACATGTTCACAGGGTACCTGCTAATGACGGACTGATTACTACATGGAGGAATATAGAAAAGAACTTGACATTACAATCCCCATTATCAGAAAATATTAAACACTCTTGACCCCTGTTTCAGTTAGGCACGGTGTCATAATGCGGTTCGATCCCTTCCTGAGATATCCTGGTCCACAACTGCTGAAACTGGTCCTCCATCTAATGTATAAGTCATTTTGGTCATCTTTTGCTTCCCTGTAGATTAAACAGTCACCTGCTAAAAGTTCGATCTTAGAATTTATACCATGTGGTAAATCGTTTTGAATATTAGAAACAATAATGAGGTAAACACACATCCCTGTGGATTTAAGTCCATAACTTTCTTTATGTAGGTAGAGGAATTCTCTTCGTCAGACAACAGCACAATTCTGTTTCATCCTTTGGCACGTTGTATAGTAGGACGTGGAGGTTTCACCCAAACACTGACTTTCGACAAATATTATTGGCATTTTGCTGTGTAAACATAAAGAGGTATGAATTATTTTTGAAGCCCAACAATTAGTGAGTATGATTTATTTATGGAATTTATACATTTGTCTGATCCTTATTAGGTCCATAGAAATTCTTTAATAGTTAATGTATTTTAGTAAAAATTATTGCTTGTTTCTGTGGTAGCTGACAAGACACAGTTGTTTTATTCGGGTTCATTGTGGTAATCGAATCAGGTTCTCCTAAATACAGTTCCAAAGAAATTCACCGTTTATAAGAGCCACAATACAATTATTGCGTAGACATTAATATTTTGTTCGTTGCAGCTATCTTAATATTTTTTTAAGTGTTAATTGCGAAAATTACAAATATTAACATTTTAACACAACTATAGATCTAACCTCAAGTAAAGCCTCAAGGCCAATCATAGTAATGACCAGAAACCTGCATTCCTCAACATATCTAGAAGAGATTTGACGTGAACTAGAATAAAATAGTTTTTAATTTCTGGGAGTTATTTGAATAAGGTAAAAGAACTTTTACAAGTAAAACAATGTTGACCATAAATATTTATTACTGTACAGATTCATACTTGATAGATCCGAGGATACCATTACATCTATTGTTCCGAATGCATCGAAAGTATTAAAGTAAAAACTAAAGCATTAAGGAATAGAAAACTTTGGCTCTATTTAAATTAAATGTATTCCAAGGATGATTTAAAAATAAATCTTAAAAAAAGGTATTACACTGGAAACTAATATTGGTTATTTAATATTTCACACATATCGAGTATAAACTATAACGTATTGAAACTAGCAATGATTGTTCTCCGAGAATCAGACCGTTGAAACGAGTGGGCATCTGAAAGAGATATTGAAGAAACTGCAAAAATTAGCAGCTCTATGCAATATTACTAATACTAAATTTGCTCTACAAGTTGTGGAAGAAGAGAAAAAATTGCAAACTGCTTGTATCAGTACTTTATCAAAAGCATTGCATAAAGTAATCATATACTTTATAAAGATCCTTCATAACTCCCATAAAAACCGTTCCAGGTGAAGTGAATCGAGACTGATGAATTTGATGTCTGTTGTATATCATGTTTTAGAGTACATAGTACAGAACAAGCTATTTAAGCACCGAAAAAAAAGGTATTAATTTCAAACAGAAATAGATCTTTAAAGTTAAGCATGCCACTGAACCAGCTATCAGACTAGTTGTCGAAAAGAGGAACACACAAAGATTTGGGCAAAGTAACAAAGGTGCTTTTCCAGATTTAAAAATGCTTACAATGTCAGATATTGGTAACTTTAACTAAAGTATTTGTACAGGCAATCAAACGCAGAATTGATTTATGAGAAGAAGTTAGTATGTCATTAGAGCATGCATTTAAGAAAAGTAGTTGAAACGAAAGGGTTATCACAACTAGTGTTCACACATAATGTTGAGGAATATTTTAAGTAATTATCCATGTGCTTATTGAGGATACAGTACATTAATTTTCTGACTGTCACAGTAATTATATCGTAAATTTTTTAAATTAGTATATAAACTGGAAAATGGAATAACGACGACCGATCGATCTAACGTAATGAAGTTCACATTTATAAAATAGATGTATTATTCTTATTTAATTGTGTTGTCGGTATGGCACTACAGTTTAGATATTTTTTTTATAAAGTATCAGTATTATATCATATATATGAATAATAAGTCGAACCCCAACTATTAAATATTTATTAAAATAACTTTATAGCACACAAGTATAAGTTTTGATTCGGTCGGACGTGCATAAAGATTCTCTGTGCAATATTTTGTTATTATATCTGTTACTACGCCATGCTATGATGACGTCATCTGCCATGTAATCCTGCTGATTCCATTGATTTTGCTCTGTGACTGACAGTAGTCACATTACTCCCCACCGAATGATACAGTCAGTGGATAAATCGGTAGCTACACAAAAGATACAAAATAAGAAAAATGTCGAAATATAATTATCAAGAAAATTTAACTTTCTTTCTAAGCGAAATATTAGATTGAGTTGTATACATGTGTGCACTTCTGTCTCAGGAATATCTTCCCTGACTAGGAAAGCTGGTTTAAGTCGCCCAAGATTTCTTTCCCCTCAATTAGCAAAACGAAATCGCATTGTGACAGCCGTCGTAATCCTCGATACGGTCCGTCATAAGGGCAATCCAACGATCGTTTAATACGATCCATTCTTAAAAATACATATTTGCTATGTTGAGATCCGGATGTACAAAAATGTTTTGTTTTGTAATGAAAAAAAAGCAGGTGAAGGTCGTATCTTCCCCATATGTGCCCGGAATTTGTCCAAAAATAGGGATTATTCTGTGGTTTTATCCTCCTGGGTGAAAAAATCGCACGGTAGCCGGAGGGTAGTTCCGTAAACCAAATCTGCTGGACAACAACCTAAATCTTCCTTTATAGCCGTGCGAAGACCCAAAAGTACTATAGGTAAAGCATCGAGCCAATCCTCTGATGTTTGGCACTTTAACCCTACCTTCAACGTCCTATTCCAACGTTGAAGTAACCCATTAGATGCAGGATGATATGGTGAGATCCGAATACGAGAACAACCAACCAAATTCATAAGCGCTTTAAACTGCAGGGACTCAAATTGTGATCCCTGGTCGTTGTCGCAATTCTGGGTGCACCGAACCGAGAAACCCATCCATGACAAAACGCGTCAGTTACTGATGATGCAGATGTATCCGTCAAGGGAATTGCTTCCGGCCACCTTGTATACCTGTCTATGACAGTCAATAAGTAGCGATAACCGCTACAGACGGCAAAGGCCCAACAATGTCAACGTGAACTTGTGAGAAACGGTTGTCGGGTACTGGAAAAGTTCCAACTTTTGGTCGAGTATGCCGATTAGCTTTGCACCTCTGACACGGCAAACAAGTTTTTGCCTACCTGGTAATGTCAACAGACATTCGTGGCCACACAAATTTCTTGCTTATAATGTTGTGCGTCACTTTCCCACTGAGATGAGAGAATCCGTGTATAATGTCAAAAATGCGTTTCCTCAATGTCGTAGGAATAAATGGTCTGATATCGTCCGTGGCTGTCAAAGCTTCTGTTCCATCCAGGCGAAGAGGAAGTAACTTCAAATAAGTTGTTCCTTGCAGCAAACTGGGCAATTCCTCATCGTCACTCTGAGCTCGAGCTATTTCGGCGGTAGTAACTGCTGTCGCCGGTTCTAACACACATATTCGCGATAACGCATCAGAGACGACATTGTCTTTACCTGGTATGTGAACAATGTTCGTAGTAACTGACCCACAAAGTCAAGTTGTCGTTGCTGTCGTGGTGATGCTTTTTCTAAATTTTGTTGAAAAGCATACGTTAAAGGTTTATGATCTGTTTTCCACAGCAATTCTTTAACTTCTAACATAAACCTAAAATATTTAATAGCGGAATAGGCCGCCAAAAGTTCTCTATCATACGTACTATTTTGTTTCTCTGCGGAGCTAAGTTTCCTACAGAAAAATCCTAACGGATGCCACTCACCAGCCTGAAATTGTTGCAATATAGCGCCTATGGCACTGTCCGAGGCGTCTGTCAACAGTGCAAGTTGTGCAGTAGTAACAGGGTGATACAATAACGTCGCGCGTACCAATAGTTGCTTGGCAGCGTTAAACGCAGTAATTCGTTCATCGGTTCATTCAACCGGACGACGAGCATTCTTTAGTGACTCTTTAAGACAAGAGTTAAGTGGCAAAAGTGTATGGGCCGCGTTTTTCAATTGTATTCTATAGAAAATTGAGAAAACCGAGAAACCTTCGTAAATCCAAGATTGTTGAAGGCCTGGGGTAATCTATAATGGCAGAAACCCTATCAGGTAGAGGTTCTATTCCTGCCGAAGTAACTTTGTACCCGAGGAACTTGCCAGCATTCTTTCCAAAAACACATTTAGCTGTATTTATAGTTAAACCATTCTTCTTCAGACTCTCGAAAAGTTGGCGTAAATGCTCGACATGCTCGTCAGAATTTTTCTAAGCAATTAATATGCCATCTATGTATGCAAACGCAAAGGATAGATGACGCAATGCTGAATCTATATATCTTTGGAAAGTCTGAGCAGCATTTCGTAAGCCAAAAGTCATTACAGTATACTCGAAAAGTCCAAACGGTGTTATTAACGCAGTTTTTGGGATCGAGGACGGGTCCATGGGTATTTGGTGATAAGCTTTCTTCAAATCCTACGTGGAAAATACGGTGCATCCTTGTAAATTATGAGAAAAATCGTGGAGGTTTGGTATAGGGTATCTGTCAGGAAGTGTGACAGCATTTAGTGCCCTATAATCACCACATACTCTCCAAGACCCATCTGACTTGCGGACCATGTGGATAGGACTTGCCCAGGGACTACTAGAAGGTCTACAAACTCCTTCCTGCAACATGATCCGGAACTCGGTCTTGGCATCCCGTAACTTATCTGGTGGAAGACGTCGCGCACGGTGGTGAATTGGTGGACCTTCCGTTAGTTAAATGGTGGTAAACCTTATGATGTTTCACCGACCCAAAATGGAGTGGGGTTGTTACTTCGCGATAATTTCTTAACAACCGCATGTATGCATTCGTGTCTGAAGCTATTGTACTAATAGAATGTTCAAAATATCTTCTGACATGGGCATCAATCGACAAAGTGGTTAGTCTGTCATGTAATTTTCTAGCCCGCAGATCAACCAACAAATTATAATGGTGTAGAAAATCTTCTCCAATTATGGCCTTATCTACCTCAGCAACGAGGAATCTCCAAAGAAAACTGCGACGTAAGCCGATGTTCAGTTCCAATGTCTTTATGCCAAACGTCCTAATGATCGCACCATTAGCTGCATGCAACTTTAATGCAGACTCATTGTTAAATCCTGGGAACATGAATTTGGGAATCACTGAAACATCCGCGCCGGTATCAATCAAAAAACGTATACCGTTATTACTGTCAAAAATACTTTAGCGGTTTGTTGTGGGAATATCGCCGTCGACTGCTTTAACCAATGGCGATTCCTTCAGTTTTCCTGGTTCTTCATTTTCTCCTCCCAATCACATAAGGCTATACAACTACGCGCGTTGGAACCATACTTATTGTGGTACCAACAATTCGCTGGAGGAACACTAACGCTAACTCTTTTACAACACGAGGATGAACGGTTACGACTGTACCTGTGCTGGCTATTTGAAGAATTACTCGAAACGTGCTTGAGCTGACGCGATCAACAGACTCTGCATAGTCTTTGTTAAATTGGTTATTATGTCAATGTGTGGAAGTAACGCATTCCCACATCGTTCTATCCCGGGCGCTCTGTAAAACTGCATCTATTTGTGGTTGCAGAATCTCATGAATCCTGTCTGCCTGCGCTGCTAATATTGTCAAACCCTGCTATTCGTGTGCAACAAGGATATTACGTATCGTGTCCAGTAATTGTTCGAAGAAAAGTGTGCGCAAAACTTGTTCGCTACACTGGCCACCTGCTAGGTTCCGCATACGTTGTCACATAATAGAAAGCCTACCTTCTACAG
The DNA here is from genome assembly GCA_037074705.1 of Zhengitettix transpicula. Taxonomy (NCBI): domain Eukaryota; kingdom Metazoa; phylum Arthropoda; class Insecta; order Orthoptera; family Tetrigidae; genus Zhengitettix; species Zhengitettix transpicula. The sequence goes on along the minus strand of CM073595.1, from coordinate 22,990,551 downwards.
CTACATGTCCCCCGTAACAGGCGGCGCAAACGTTTCTCATCCGACTCTCCGAAAACGTTCACGATGCGTTGTTTGAGGGCATTTTACTTATTCGAACCAGAAGGTGATGATGTCACCCACTGCGTCTAATGTCAAATCGTCCAGGCTGACCAGAACATGTTGAAATTTCTTGACGTCCGAAGTAATGTTCCGGAGGGTGAAGGCAGCTTCTACCACGACGAACCATTTGGTGGGGTTAGATGTCCAAAAAGTGGTAAATTTAATTAGCTCTACAGCGCCTACATTCCAAGTGCCGCTCTCGTTAATCTGCTCCATTTGCGGTGGCACATTAGGTGGTGCTCCCTGCAAATCTTCATTATCTGCCATTGTGTATTTCACTTCGTAAAATATGCGTACTTTCTACTTTATGTAATTAAATTACAATTCCATTATGAAATCACGTCGGCGGTCACCAATGTGGAGGTCAACAACATAAAATGAATAATAAGTCGAACTCAAACTATTAAATATTAATTAAAATAAGTTTATAGCACTCAAGTATAAGTTCTGATTCGATCGGACGAGCATAAAGATTAAGACTCTCTGTACAGAAGTTTGTTATTTTATATGTTACTACGCTACGCTATGATGACGTCATCTGCGATGTAATCTCGCTGAATCAATTGCGTTTGCTCTGTGACTGACAGTAGCCACACTTAAACTTGAAAATAATAATAGGAGTACTTATCATTAGCCGTTCGATCAAACATAAAGAAGTCCACATCTATTAAAGCAGAAGAATTATTCCTTTTTAATTGTGTTGATGGTATGACAATAGAAATCAGATATTTTTTGTAAAAGATCAAAATTATATAACATACTAATTGGTGATTCTGGGAATATTAGAACGATTACAGAATTCTAAGACAAACATCTAATTTAATTTATGAGAACCAAAGTCTGGCGCTGTTTCAGTTGGGCAGTCTCCCGAGAAACCCAGGCCCACAACTGATGAAACTGGTCCTCGAGCTAATACATAAGTCATTTTGGTCATCATTTATTTCCCTGTGGATTATACAGTCATCTGCTAAAAGTTGGATCTTAGAATTAATACCATTTGGTAAATCATTATTGAATATTAGAAACAATACTGAGGTAACTACACATCCCTGTGGATTTAAGTCCATAACTTTCTTTATGTAGGTAGAGGAATTCTCTTCGTCAGACAACAGCACAATTCTGTTTCATCCCTTGGCACGTTGTATAGAATCACGTGGAGGTTTCACCAAATACTGATTTTCGACAAATATTATTGGCATTTTGCTGTGTAAACATAAAGAAGTATGAATTATTTGTGAAGCCCAACAATAGTGAGTATGATTTATTTATGGAATTTATACATTTGTCTGATCCTTATTAAGTCCATAGAAATTCTTTAATGGTTAATGTATTTTAGTAAAAATTATTGCTTGTTTCTGTGGTAGCTGACACATCACAGTTGTCTAATTTGGGTTCATTGTGGTAATCGAATCAGGTTCTCCTAAATCCAGTTCCAAAGAAATTCTCTGTTTATACGAGCCACAATACAATTCTTGCGTAGACATTAATATTTTGTTCATTGCAGCTATCTCAATATTTTTTTAAGAAGAATAGTGTCTTGTGCATTTGAGTGTTATTTGTGAAGATTACAAATATTAACATTTTAACACAACTATAGATCTAACCTCAAGTAAAGCCTCAAGGCCAATGATAGTCATGGCCAGAAATCTGCATTCCTCAACATGTGTAGAAAAGATTTGACATGAACTAGAATAAAATAGTTTTTAATGTCTGCAAGTTAAAAGAACTTTTACAAATAAAACAATGTTAACCATAAATATTTATTACTGTACATATTCATATTCAATAGATCCGAATATATCATTACATCTATTGTACGGAGTGCATCAATAGTATTAAAGTAAAAATTGAGGCATTAAGGAATAGAAAACTTTATTTAAAAATGCTTACGATATCAGATATTGGTCACCTTTACTAAAGTATTTGTACAGGTATTCAAACGTGGAATTGACGTTTGAGAAGAAGACAGTATGTCATTAGAGGCTGTGTTTAAGAAAAGTAGTTGAAACGAAAGGGTTATCGCCACTAGTGTTCACACAGAATGTTAATAAAGGTAGGTAGAGTAATATTTTAAGTAATTATCCATGTGCTTATTGAGGATACAGTATTTATCTTGAATTAAGTAATTCACTTATGTTAAAAGGTATTTAAAGTCATCCCTTTTTTAAATGATACGGTATATTCAGTATTTTGCTGTATAGTTTTGATGCAGGATACGATACATTATCTCTCTACATATTAAAATGAATATATGTGTGTCCCCTATGGAAAAATATAAAGTATAAGCAACAACGTAACCAAAGTAAGATCAGGCAGAAGACTTTTACAGTATAGAGTGCCTGAAGGCTCAATTTTACAAACACCATTATTTATTATATATATTGTAATAATCAAAATTATTTACTAATTTATTTAATTAGATTTTAAATGAAAATAAGCCTTATGTTGAGGTGCCAATTTTGTAATAACCAATATTAAATGATTTTTAACTTTAAATGAAGACATGCCCACATTGGAGAAAAAAATTTGTTATAAACAAATTGAAAGTTAAAAATAATATGATTTAAAGGAAAACATGAATTTAAAATATAACAAAACTAATTTAATAAAACAAATTTTATTTCAGTTGAAATTTTACAAGTTGATATTGTTGTTATATTTATATTTTTTACCCAACATGGAATAACTTAGACGAAATGCCCTAGCACCTTGTTTTCCCAAATGTTTTTAAAACGTCTAGGTTATGGGGCAAAAATAGTCAGTTTTTTTAAAAAAAAAAAATACAACACAGCTTTAGACGTAATACCTGCACCAATATTGTTATCCATATCCAAATATAGAAAAAATTGATTGCGTATACTAGCAAAAAGTTTTTAGATATTCTCATTGGTAAGAACATATTAAATAAAATATTGGAATCTTTTGCCTTATGGTATTTGGACAAACAGATGACGTCATTAAGTGGCTTAACGCCACTGCAAATAAAATAAATTAACGTATTGTATTCTTAGGTTAATTGTTTTCTTTTTCGTTAATAACTTTCCATTATCATATATGTTTAATAACATGACATTGAGAGTACTACTTTTATAGTAAAATGGTTTAATTTAAATGCGCAATTGTTAATTTATATTAACCTTATGGAGTTTATTGATAATAAATAAAATATGATGAAATGCAGACCGAAATGACATAAAACCTGGTCTTTCTATAAATTGATTTAATCAAATCTAGGCCACAGCGTTGTGTGCACGAGTTCTTGGTTTCTGGACGACGATTAGTGGTTTGTTAAAACTCCCCCTATGAATGTTAATATGTCTCCCGTGTGAGTAAAGGTTTTTTGGGAACAATAAATATTCTTATTTTATAACTATTTATTCTTTTACTTAATAATAACATTATCAAAATGATCCAATATCAATGCATATATTTGCTGTATGGTGTTTATAAACTTAAATAAGCACTTCCCAATTCCAGTTATAAACATTCTTCTTGACATACCTTCGTTGAAGACTTGAATTCAAAGTGAACAACTCTACTATAATAGGAAATAATTTCTTTATTATGCATACTGATTCGGCTTGCCTTCGAGAGTTAAGTGTCTTTCCGATATAAAGATTAAAACGCACTTCAACGACAGTCTGAATTACGGACTTTAAAATGAAGTTCTAGAACTATTTCACGTATAAATCCAATTATATTATTCAGTTTATTATGGCGCAATTCTGAGTGATTTAACTTTCTTAAATATTTTCTCTGTTACACCGTTATATATTCTGATCTCATAAGTCGTCCTTCGTCTATAAACACTCTGTATTAATTCTATATACTATTTATGGATTAGCTATATATTTGACTGTGAATTCTTGGATGTCTTCATATATTCTTCGTTTGTCAATGCATCATTGAATAATATTAAAGTTATGGTTCTCCAATAGCTCGTTTGAAATTAATATTTTAATGTAAAAGTGATAATAACGTATTTTGAAAAGAGTATAAACTTTTTAAGAAACATTTTTAAGAGTTCATTATACGACTTAAATATTATATAAAATATATTTATTCTTAATATTAACCAAAATCCGTTTTAGGCTTCATACGATACTATCTAATTTGTTAACACATTCCACATTTAGAAACCTATTTGATATAATCGTATGATATATAATCTTTGAGGTAGTCTAACAATCTATATTATCTTTGGTGAAGTGTATATATCTTTCATTTACCAGACACGTACTTGTATTGTGATTATTCGGTAGACTTAACGATGATGCTTGATGTATTGAAAAAGATTGGGATGTATATCATTCCTTTGTATACACGTATTTTAGTCGCCTTCTACTTTTTAGGATCTTATTTCGTCTTCAGATGGATATCTGACTTCCACCCTGGTTATCTGGTGGATGAAGTTTTCCACGTCGACATGGGCGTGAATTATTGCCGTGGTTACTACAATGAAGTATGTTTCATATTTGTTATTTTTGTTTTATATTTGTTGGGCAAATACGTCGTTAGTTGTGTATTGAATTTAATACTTTTAATGTATGTTTGTCTTCAACCGTCTGTGGCGTATATTACGCATGTCTCAAATAACGATAATATTTATTATATTTTAGCATAATTATGAAGACGTATTTGTTATATAGATAGTATTGGATTCAAATTTTGACAATGGTGTATTAAGAGTATTAGGTTTTTCTATCGTCGAAGGGGGAAAGAAAGAAATCAAACGTTTCAAAGCATAAAAAATTCAATTTGTCTTTAGGGAAGAGAAAATAGCAATCAGATCTGTACACACAAGTCTGAGATCTCAATAAAGTTACTTAATTCTATATTTCCAGAGACAGAGTTACCAAGATTGATGTGTTACACTGTGTGAAAACCTTGATAGCCATTTCTGTTGAATAGACTAGATAAAGGAAGTTAATTATTTTAAGATCTGCTAGGACTATTATTCATAGCTTTGCCCTAAAGACATACTGAGTTTTTTTTACTGTTACTTGTGCAACGGAAAACCCGAACAAAAGTACTCTTACTGCATAGTATGAATTGACTGTGTAAATATAATTTAATATTTGTTAAGAATAATATTTTACAGTCACAATAAAAGAATTTTTGATTTTTTGGTTATTTACTCAATGCAACTTGTTTTTATTTTCAATCTTCACAGTCTTTAGCATTCAGAGCCTCTTACCAGGCCCTATTCTACATTATATATCTGTAACCTATACAAATATTTAGGTGTTATTTACCACAGTGTCAAGGTCAGTACATTTAAGTCTACTACTCTACTGCCACGTATAATCTATTCTTAAATCATGACAGTAGAGTTGTACACTTCAATGTACTGACCTTGTTGACATGGTAAATAACACCTAAATATTAGTACGGTTACAGATATATCCTGATAAATGGTGCCTGGTGAGAGGCTGAAAGCTACAGAGTTTTTTTACTGAAGATACTGAAATTTTTTTATATATGTTAAAATAATCTTAATTTTAGGACTAGAAGTATCAAGAAATCTTTGTGAAATTAAATTACCCTGAATCTTAATCATTTATCTGCTAATATGTAAGTCATAACTATTTAAACCTTGTTTGGCAATTTCCATTATAAACATAATAAATTTAAATGTGGATGGTTTTTATAATACCCTAATAAAATTTATGCAGGAAGTTGGTGTATAATTAATTATGGTAATGTTTCCTTTCAGTGGAACAAAAAGATAACTACCCTACCAGGATTATATATCCTATCAGTCCCAGTACTGAAAGCCTTAAGTTTTATGTTCCAAACTGACACATGCACTGTCTTTTTCCTGAGAATGGTGAATTACATTGTTGGAATATGTAATGTTTCTGTATTTGGATTGGTTATTAAATCTGTATCCAAAACGCAGGTATGCTTATTAATAATTGTAATTTATCACTGTTGTACTTATTGATAATACCATTCCACCTATTTCTTTTAATATACTTTTAAACAATTTTGGAATTACCTGTTAGATACAAAATGTTTTACAAGTTGTACAAGACTGTCCCCTCTTCCACACCTCCCTGTTTAAGTCCGTACCTCTAATATTCCATTCCCTCTTCCTGGTCCAACTGAGCGCATTGTGTAATCATGACTAGTTGATAGGTGAACATTAGCCATGAAATGTACTTACACACCGGAGAAATTTTACAAGCGCCTGGAATGAAATTTGAGTGGAATGTTACACCACACCAAATTGATGGTTTGGCCACTTTAAGAACAGCCATAACCTCTTATACTGCAAAATATGCAGTAAAAGTTCAGAAATTAATAGTGTAGTTGTCGAGTTATGGAAGGAAACTACATTTTCTCTTCTAATTGCAGATTATAAACCAGAAGATATTTTAATGGAGACAGGACAGGTTTTTTTTAAATAATAATATCCCTTCTAAAATGTTTAGATTTTGTGGCAACAACTAAATGTGGCTACACATGTAACTTTGAACTTAACAAGCATGCTTAATTAATTTTCTTGTACAAGCATGGAAAATTTTCCTTTGACTCCTCACGATCAGATATGCTTGAACAAGTGTTTAACTGGCTCCACACTTACAATCGTCCATTTTTTTAACAAGCATACTGGAGCATTTGTAGGGTAAATTTGCACAAGCATTTGAATTGTGCAAGCAGAACAGAACGTGTGTAATGAACAAATTTAATAATAATTGTAAGTGTTGTTTCAGTTGGAATTGGTCATATTGTCGTCGTGCTTCCTTTTGGATTTGACTATCGTCATTGCAGTCCAGTCAATTTGTCATATGGCGTGTAGGAAGCATAAAAAAGCTGGTACCTGTGCCAAATAGATTTAGTTGAGTAACAGTTCTTCCCAGAACTTTTCTGGGAACACCTCCATGAGGAGCCATTTCAATTTGTGGCTAGTTGATAAAGTTGGGTCCTTGTCACATTCTATATTTGAAAATCATTGAAGGTCCATATGAAACAAAAGAAGTCCATCATTCATTACATGTCCCAATATTTTCCATAATTTTGCACCCTCTGATTAACTTCATGGTCTGTGAAGACTTAGTTTAGTTAGAATTTGAAACTACTGAAAATCTGTATGGTAAATGTTCAAAGTCAATTGAATTGAACCTAAAAGGGGAAAACAAGCACTGCTGACAATGGAGTGTGAACAATGTTCAGCTGCTTCTGTGCATGGCAGTCTAGTAACTGTTTAGTATGACATGTGACCTCAACTTGATGTCAGGTTTGCTGCGCTGGAGTCAGCAGTGGTACTAAATTCCCCCGTACCCGAAATGACTAGCACTATCCACGTTTCCAGGTGGCATAGCATCTATTTTTCCAGGATAACAGCTACAGCATTTGTTGTGGTTCAGCTTTGAATGAATTATTGATCCCTGTAAGATTTTATGTGATGCCACAGTTGTGCAGATCTTGCAACAACAGGATAGCACAGTGGATTTGTGTAAGAACAAAATATAACTGATTCAAATATTTATTTAAAAGAGCAAAGTAAATTTGTAAAAGCTCGTTAATAATTCCTGATTTTGTCGTGAGGTTTTCACCCATTCCATTTCTTCAAACAATCTGAAACTATGCACATTACCACAATCATTAAAGTGTCTAATATTGTTCAGTTTTAGTTATTGTGATGTGTTACAAAATTTTGTATGTCCCGTGTGGTCACTCGAATCCTCCTCAGCGTTGGCAATTATTGACATCACTGCAGGATTGATTAATTTATATTCACTGTACTCTGCTTTATTTCACTTTGTCATACATCTAACCTCTCCTAATTCCAACTCCATCCTTAAACAACATTCTTCCCCCTTCTCGAAATGCCAACTTCCACACATCATTCTTCTCTCTTCTCCAGTTGCCAACCTCCACACATCATTCTATGTACAAGATTTTTTAGGGAGTAACTTTGCCACCTTACAATAGTTCATCAACAGTTTAGCATGATTAGGATGATTTCACCGACAGGCTTTTTGTATTTAATTACTCTTGTCCCAAAATTCTCTTTATCAAAGTAATTAAATGTTTAAAAGAAGAAAAAATGGGAGGCTATATTGTCACAAGTATGCCCATATATTTATTTTCAACTTTTTAAATTTTATATCTTGAATTTAAATTATTAATAGGGATTAAAAGTTCTCATATTTTGAAAGCAGGACTGGACAGGAACTTTATACACGCAGCTAATTAGGCCAAATTATACATTACCATTCATTTATTTTATGTATATTGGTCAATTTCCTGGTTGATGTTAGTCTCCTAGATTAAGAAAACGGGGTCTTAAAGTAAACGGTGGGCATATTGCATTTGGGGAAACCCAGGCTTGTTTTAGAAAACTAAGACATGGTTTTCAATGATAGTGGGATGCTAGCAAATCCAACGAGGCAGAAATATTGCGATATATTTGGCAGAAATGCAACAAATGGGGATGTAGAGGACCCTACAGATTGGTCAATTTGGGTCATATGATTGATACAAAGGGAGAAGATGGGTTCATGGAGAATTCTTACTCAGGACCCCATGAGGAGTTGAGGTTCGAAAAAGAAAAGAGTTCTAGATAAAGTTCTCGGGTCTCAACCCAGGCCAAATGTTCATTGAAAAATGACGTTTCGACGGCCTGCGTTGAGACCCGAGATTTTTATCTAGAACAGATTCAATGGGAAAGCCGTCACTTTCTAAGAAAAGAGTTGCTCACCGGTTTCCGTGTTGTACATCTTCAGCCTGAGGAAGACAACGGTGCCAGTCGGCAAAACATCACTGATTACATGTACAATCCAGTTCGAAACCCGAGAGGATTCATTCATGCACTTTGCCAGGAAAAACCTCCAACCTTGATAAGAAAAGTTGTTTTATGTAGTCTATGGAGACAAGTCCTCTAGTGAGGTGCTGCTTATAATAGTCTTGCTAAAGTTATGGTTGTAGGTTCCAACCAGAGCATACTAGCCACACCCTTCCATATATGCCTTAGGTACTTCACCATAAAATATAATATATAAATTCGTGTCCGGCAGGCAGTTCAGATCTTTCTTCCTGACGAAGGGGGCTCAGGCCCTTGGAAATTTGAACTTGCACCTATGCCAGACTGGACCAACTACTGATTTCAGGTATTGCTGTCTCTCTTTCCTCTATCCAAATGATTTATATATAAGTAATATTAAATTTTAAATAAAAATGTAAAAAACAACCATTCCTTATCCAATTCCACCTTTTCTTGATTTTAAAGTTATTCCAGAAAATCCAATGTGCGTATTTTTACTTGTATTTGAGTGTTGTTAATCAGAATATACATTATAAAATTTTTCTCATAATAAAAAACTTCATTGCTATCCTCTTTGTCTTGTAAGCCATCCTTTTCTTTAGCTTCATCTTCATCGATATCAAATTGTTATTTAGTAGGTGTTTGGCTATGTTGAGCAGAACAACATACTCCAAAAAATCTGTTGGTGCTCTTTCCAAGGAAATAAGCCATGTTTTGATCAGCAAGAAACTGTTATAGTAGGTGAGGAATGTGAGAATGTAACATGATCCTGAACAATTCTTAATTAAATAAATTACTAAATTCAGTTCATTCTAGAGTTGTCTATTATGGCTGGCTTTAGTTTTGTCATAATGCATTAGGGGCTTCCAGATGTCTAAAACAACCTGGACACTGGGTTGACAGCCTTTCTTGGTGCTATGTTTGTTACCATATATATATATTTGAAATGTATGCAATTTTAAGTCTGATTTGTGAAATACTTGAAAATTAAACATTTGATTTCTTTGACCTGCACATTACCAATATCTTCTTTGTACAGCTTTCAGCTTCGTCAAGGAATGACCTTTTGTAGTTACCTTTGTCTAATATTGGAAATTTTGCTTCTGATTATATTGTGACCAGTGAACATTGTCTTTTTTTTCAATTCTCAATAATTCAACACATTTTCTGTAATAATTTGGGAAAGTATGGAATGTATATATAAGTTGCAATTGTAGACATTCTAACTGCTTGTTCTTTTCTGGTTCTGGTGGTGGCTTTCCTTTAGCTTTACTTAATATGTTCTGATGGAAATATTTTGTTTTCAGGACTAAGATTATTTTCCAAAATTGCGTCTCAGGGTAAGTCTTTCCAACATAAAATTGTGTAGCTTTTGTGGCATGTTCTATTGTCGTTTCCTTTTTCATTGTTTCCTTTATCGACTTTCTTTTAGGAATACACCAAATTTGAAAGTGTGATGTTAAAGTTCGCCTTTTTAAAGTATACACCCTCTAGAACAGGTGTTGCCAAAGTTGCCACTCTGGGGAGCTACTTTCACATTTATAAAGTACTTGGCAAGCTACATTCCACCCTCCCAGCTTCTCAAAAATTAAATTGAAAAAAGATACATTTTAAAATTTTTATTTTATATATTAAAACTGTCTTAAATTAAATTTATTTTTATACATTTGACTCTTGCACCCTACTTAATACTCCAAGTATTCTAGTAATTATATAATTACAGAATTCTAAGATATAAAATTCAATTGGAAGTAACCCTTCCCTTCTTTGTAGTGAGCAGTCCGTCACTGCCATTTGGATTGAAATGTCCTGGTGATTGCCAGTTATTTAACTTCTATATTTGTTCAAGAATTTCAGGTTTGAAAATGCAGACTTGCACAGGTAGGTTGAGCTGAACAAAGCCTAACTCTAATTTTGGCAGGAGTGGCCAGATATGGTCCATTGGAATTGATTTTAGAGTAAAATTATTTTGGAGATCCATTACTTCAAGTTAAAGTACTGATTTATCTCTGTTAAAATATTCAGTTTCACAGGCAGAAAATTCTACATTCACTTGTAACAAAGATGATGTAGTAAATTGTGCAACTGATGTAATTTTTATCACCTTTCTGGTTTATAAAGGTTGGGAACAGCTGTGATTTTAGTTATGCTTCTTCAAGACAAGAAAATGACTTCTCCATTTCTAAAGTTTGTCTTCCAAAGTTCCAATTTAGCTGAAAATGATTGTACGTTTGTTATAATTTCCATCAACTTCTTTTCCTTCCCCTGAAATTTGCAATTTAATATGTTCAACTTTTCACTTATGTCAACAAAAAATGAAAAATCCTCTAGTCAATAAAGATCAGGGTAAGGGTCTTCCCTATCCTTTAAGAAATTACTAAATACAGGAAACAGTTCCTAAATCTTCTAAAACTCTACCCCAGCGGATCCATCTTACTTTACTATGTGTGAGGAGCTCCCCTGTCCTGACAGTCCAGCTAATTTTTTTTGTAGGTGCTTCAAACGGTCACCTCTGGAAGGCTTTGTTCACGACAAATGACAACTTTTATAATGTTGATTTTCAGAAATTTTCCACAGATAGGGCCTGCTGATTAATCACACAGTGGTAATGTAAAAACTGTGGACGTGTTTAGTTTCTTGCACAATGATACAAGCCCCTTTTCACCAACTATAGTCTGGAAACCAACCATTTCAACATGGCAAAGATATATTGTTCTGTAGTGTGCCCCTTGAGTGGGAATTACTTTCTCGAGTTCTTGTCTTGTTTATAAATCACAAAATATGTAAATAAGATAATTGAAAATAACAGGTTTGTTAGTCTCTCTTTTGTCTTAAAACCTTTCGTGAGCTACCATAAGCACACACGCAAGCCTTGCAAGCTATAGTTTGGTGACCACTGCTCTAGAATATTGTCATTCTTTGTTAGATTGAAAAACTGGGGGCTTAATGGGTCATATTATGTCTGTACAGCCCCATTCATAAATGAGATATGGATGAATGTCTAAAGTGTCTCAAAAAAGGTTGAATCCCAGCCAGATCCCTGGAGAAGACTGAATTTAGGTTCATTCATTTTGGGAGTGATAGAGATAATTCTTATTTTTCTTCCCTGAAGTCTTAATTTTTCAAAATTCCTATCTCTTTTCTTCCTCTTACACAATGGAAATGCTGGCATACAATACTTTAATTACTAACAGAGCATTGTCAAAATTCAAATCTAACTTCTAGGCAAAAGTAAGAATGTTAGCCTGAATTCACTCTACGGACACCAAGCTGATTAGTGAATGAATGACTGCACAGTGGTTATTAGTTAATGCATCAAATTACCTGGGTTTTACCATTGGGTAAATGAAGTGGAAATATTTCACAAAGTGAATGAGGGCTGTACGTGCAAACTTTGTTATTACCATTGTGACAGTTACAGTACATCTATGTGTGTAAAAAGATATGACAAAATTTTGCACACTAACACCAAATCACATGGAGACTACAAATTTCAATTTATTATTATAATTTCTGTACCATGTCTTGGCCCTATATTGGTACTGTTCAGTCTACAGTTGTGTGTGGTGGGCTAACTGCTTTGACTTCATAGTAATCTCACTAAATTTAGAATCTATCTTCAATGTTAATATAAGTCAAATTATTTATATTTCAGTTTTATGCTATATATTGGTTAAATGTTTAAAAGTATTTTTTCATTTTATTTGTTTCAGGCACATTATTATCTACAAAATAAATCAGCATTCCTTTTAAATACCATAAACCAAGGATTGTTTCCGGTCCTGTATTTTTTTACCTTTTTTTATTACACAGAACCAATGTCTGTGTGCTCTGTGTTTTTTATGTATTACCTTTACTTGAAGGGTTATCATAAAATTGCTGCTTGTGCAGGTAATATTTGATTTTTTAATGTATCTTAACATTTATTATGTATGTATATATTACTACAAATTGATACTTTCAATGATTAACAAACAGGAATTATATTTACTAGAACACTAACAAAAGGAAATCCTTTGGCTGTTGCCACTTGCCCTTTTAAATCACAGTATTATATGGGTTTTCCTAAAAAAATTCACTTATTTAAATATATAACTGACCTCATTTATTACTAAACCCTACAATACTTATATTCTTTTTACCTTACACTTTCATATTCTTAGACAAAGTCTTTGGTATCTTTGCAGATAAATTTTTCTTGTTCCTTTGTGTCTTCACGGTGGAATACTTTCAGCATCCATTATTTGTTTCCTTTCTCTTGTTTGTACATGATCATTATACGATAAAAATGTGGATTCTTTTACACCAGGGGTGCCAAACTCGCCAACCACATAATCTACCAAATTAACTTTAGACTCTGTCCTGCATTTTATATAGGCCAAACGAAACGACCCCTCCCTAAATAATAGCCAATCACCGCAGCACCATCAAAGTTTTCCAAAATTTAATTCCCAGTAGTTGCTCATGCCCAAATCTACAACACAAATAATTTCGACCAATGATCAGCCTTAAAGCCCCCCCCCCCCTCCCCGCTGATTCAATTGTGGCTGAACTCCTTCCAACATGTCTTACAGTCCAGGCAAAGTCCTTTAAATAGTGCCCTTCCTAACTGCTTCCAGAAGTCCACGTATGAGCATGCTTATGTATGTATAAACTTCTATGTATGAATGATCACCATCAGTGCCTTTCCTATGCCATGCCCTTCCCTTCCCTTCCCTTCCCTTGAGAGAGAAAGTTAATGGTCTGATGGGATATTTATTGTTATTGACTAGTGCCAGCCATGCGGCAGCCAAAACTTCACAGTCGGCCGGTGCACGGAATGGTGTAACACTCCTTCCTGAAGGAGGAGGTTGGTTGCCTCCGAAAATTTGAAGAACTTCCTTCGGTCGCATGTGGCTACACCATGCTTTGATTTCAGGTAAGCCACAAACTGTCTCTTTTTTTCCTTTCCATACCAATATCACAATTATATATATATATATATATATATATGTGTGTGTGTGTGTAAATGCAAGTAAGGATGTGACATTGTCAAAATAATTTAATTGAGATAATTGGTATTGAAAGGAGAGAGAGACAGTTGGGGGCTTACCTCAAATTGAAGTTCATCGTAGCCACTTGGATATTCTTCGAATTATTGGAGGCTCACGGCCCCCTACTTCAGGAAAGAGAGGCACATTCTGTGTGCTGACCAGTGCGCTAAATATGTCGATCTATAATAATACCATAATAGTAAACAATACATGTGTACTTCATTGTCACAAAGTGTTATTATAAACGGTTTCATTCACTCAAACAGCAAAATTAATAAATATGTTAACTGAACAGAACAGGGTTTCCTTATTCTCTATTTTGTCCTGTAGAATGTGTCAGCAGTGAATGTGGGTGGCACAGATTGAGGGAGGGTAGGCAGCACAGCATTAACGTATACACGACAATTATCTAACACAATACTGATACTGAAGCTCATTGGCTGCAAATGGGAAGGGTGAAGGAGGACACTGAACTAGGCTGTCAAATATTGTGGCAGGCACTATAATAACCTTTCACAAGCTACCATTTTGCAACCCCTACTAGTGATGATATTCTTTATGACTCTCCATACTTTATAAGCTTTATTGAATGCAAAAGTTCTTATTGACTTCCTCCTTGCTGCAAGGATTTTCCACATAGCTGTAAACTCTTCCAAAATTTGAGAGCCACACAAAATCTTAGCCTTATTTTTCTGCCAAGTGCAATGGTATGTTCCACTTGCACCCCCTATTCTGAAACAAGTAAACAAAGTTATGTATATGCTACGTCTCGCGTTACTGAATTCACATTCTTGGCCCAATCAGTTTATCATTAAACATTACACATAAATATTGGCAGATTTCCTCAAAAGCCAGAATTTCCCATCAATTTTATGTTGTGCATGGATAATAGTTTACTTTCCAGTAAAAATAATTGCTTCATATTATTTATTTTCCTCCTATTAATTTATGCCCACTGATATATTTTGAGTAAATAGTCTTCCAAACTGTTTGTCCATTATGCTTTCTAGTAGTAAATTATTAAGTTATCTTCAAACAATTTATGTTTAGAATATATTCCTGTCATTAGATCATTAACCAAAGTGAGGGGCAGATTACCCTTCTCTGTGGCACACTGGATATAATTCTTCTGTATTTAATAGTTTCTCATTTACTCAGATTCTAAGCTCAGTTTTTAAAATATTTCATAATCTAATCAATTATTCAAGAACAAAAATATGCTTCTGATTGATGCTCAGCCTTGGCTGTGAATTTTAATTGAAGGATCTGGATGGATAAATCTTGACTTGACCTGGAATCAAAACCAGATATGTGGTGCTCTTTAATCATCTGAGCTATCAGTATTGACTCCCCATTAGGTGAGAGCCTTCTTTATCCATTGTATAGACCTGAATACAAGCTCACCTATAATTTAGGCTGTGTGTGATGGAGGCTTCACACACTTGTTGAGGAGAGGACTCGATAGCTCGGTTAAGAGCACCATGTACCCAGTGTAGGTCTCTCGTTAGATTCTCAGCCATGCCTAATTCTTTAAATTTAAATAATTTCTCCCACACAGTCAACTTGACCAGTTTCATATGTCCTACCTGGCTGCGATAAATTGTAATAATAAAATATCTTTGCATTGGGTTTTGGGTACCTGTAAACAGATTCCTACAAACCTGTTCAAAGCTATCATCCACTGCTCAAATGTGCCCCACAAATGCTCTGTATTTTTATAATGACTGCTGTGGATGACTGTACAGCTAGTTTGTATATTTTGCCCATTATAAAATCTACAGATTATCTCAGAGTTTTAGAGCCAACAACAAACATTGCCTTCAATAGCCGTCACTAATTAATTTTTCCTCGTTACAGCATAACACTGATCTAACGTTGATCTGCTCACAATGCTGCCCTCTTTTTTTAACAATAGTCTTGTAATGCCTTTATTTTATGTCTTTGTCTTCTCTTCTGTGGAATAACTTTTGTTTTTATTCATATAAGTCCTGATTTTTTTATTGTCTTTCCAGCATGTAATTTTACTTGTCTCAGTTCTACTCTAATTGCTCTAATCCCAGCTATAATGTTATGACTTCTGAAGCAGGAATCACATTTCCAACTATCATTAATATCTTCTCTAACTTTTCAGCATCCTAAATGGAACCAATTGCTACAACTGCTACATTGTATTCTATTTCACAATGTTTTGTCGGAACTATTATCTGTAATACATGTTCTAGTACACAAGGTTTTATCCCAACTTCTCCAGTAATTAACAGCACTGTAATTACAGATGAGTTACCCACATAAATTGTCTAGTTACAGTCACTTTTCCCGAAAGCTGCAGTAGTCGGTGAAATTCTAACAAGCCCAAGCATCGTTCTGATTTCCATTATATTTTCCTCTATCTTGAAAACCACTTAAAATATAATATATTGAGTATTTTTAATTTTTTCCACTTTGTTGCATTAGTATTTTTTCTATGTGAGCTGTATTGATAAATTCAAAATTTCAAGTCCCAAGATACTGTGAACACAAATTCAAACAAGGCTTGGTCCCAACTATGGCTACATGCTCCACAAATTTGGCATTCCTGAATTTAGTAAACCTGAATCCATGTGTATTCAGATATCTACAATCTAGCTCAGAATTTCTCATCCTTTGCTGGTTAAAATGCTCTATTACTGTTCTAAAAGACTGTATTCTTAATCTTTTAATCACTTTTGTCCAATTTCATTGCCTTTCCGTTTTACTCGGTTACTGTAGTACTGTTATCGGTCAACATTTCCCTTATTAACATTTCAGAAAGGAGATTACTGAAAAAACAAAAACTAAAATTTATATATATTGAATTTGATTTATCATTGCTATGTGAAAATCTGGTCATTTTTTATTTTTAAGAAAAAAGTAAATAAGCCACTTTCTAAGGTTTTCCTACAAATTAGTTTAGATTTCAGGTGCAATTGTCAATAAATATGATGTATGCTTTATTTTTAGGTGTTTCTGCCATTATGATTCGTCAAACTAATGTGGTCTGGGTGGCCTTCATCATAATTTTGAAATTTGTGACAGCACTAATGCATGATATGAGAAAGATACGAAGCTACACACCAATAATAGAAGCTGGTGAACCAGTACCTATTATAAAGGTATGTGCTTTTGATACCTTCTTTGTAATACCTACATAATTATTTGTATTAACCTTGTTAATATATAAGTTACGCATAAGTAACCATTAATTTCTCATATACATTGATTCCAAACTTATAAGTATTTAGCTTTATTAAGACTTGTTCCTGTTTTTATTTGTTACAGATCTTGGTGAGACACACTATCCATGTGATTTTGACATGGGACAAATTGATAACAAAATACATCATAAATTCTGGGTACACTTATGTTTGTGTACTTTTTATTTCATTTGTGGTGGCAAATAAGGGTATTGTAGTTGGGGATAAACAAGCCCACTTACCAGTGGTTCATGTCCCTCAATTACTTTACTTCTGCTTGTTTTACGTGTTTTTTTCCCCGATTTCTGTCATTTTGTCCCTTCCTAAATTTTTAAGTTGTGTATTGTCTTCAAAAAAGAAAACTGCATTGATAGTAGGTTTTCTGGCGGTAATTATTTATTTTAATACTCTTGTGCATCCTTACTTACTAGCTGATAACAGACATTATGCATTTTATGTTTGGAAGCGTCTGTACGAGAAAAATATTCTATTTCGTTATCTTTTAATACCGGTTTATATGTTGGGTGGGTACTCCATAATGGAAAAGCTAAAAGGTACTAAAATCCCTTTCAGGATAGCTTACACTATTGCCACAGTGCTACTCTTGGTGCCACAAAAGTTGTTTGAATTTAGATATTTCATATTACCATATCTGTTCCTTAGTTTAAATTCTTCCAAACGACATATTTTGGAAGTTTTTATTGAATCCTTATATTATGTTTTCATCAACTCAATTACTTTGTATATCTTCTCTAGCCGAGAAATAGTTTGGTCTGATGACCAAACTATTCATAGGTTTTTGTGGTAGGAGGAAGAAAACAGCTCACACCCATTTGGTTCATTTGCTGTTATTATTCTGACCTTGGGTAAATTCATTTTTATGTTTAAAAAAATTCCAATGAAGACTGAAAAATAGTAAAAATAGAACAATTTATCACATATACATTTTTACTGTATGATTTTATATGCCATTTTTAAACATGTAAATTGTCAAATTAAGATATGCTGATTATCATATTTTAAGTTTGTTGGATGTTCCTAAAGTAGGCATGATGTATTTTGTGTTTTAAAACACTGTTTCCATTTTTGTCCCATAGGTTCTTTGGGCACTTAAATGTACTACGCTAGAATATTTTTTATTTTTAGTTTGATCTGAGGATTTATGGAAGATTGAAAGCTAATTTGTTTTTCGCCATAAACCCTGATCTTTAAATTTTAAAATAATTCAATCCATATTCTCTATAGCTGAGAATGCTCAAATTTAGTCATGGTGCCTTACGTTGGGTAGTAATTTTGTAGAAGTAAATTGATCTCTAGAAGTAACTCTTCTAAAAGCTGTGATATGCTCAATGTGTACCTGACTTGAGATAATTTTTAGGTTGTGTTCAAAGTTTGACCCTGTTGAGTCAAAGTTATTCTAATAGGGTTGATACAAATATACTGCTCAAGTTGCTGTATTATATTTAATGTTTTTTGGATTAAAGGCAGTTGAATTATATGTTTTATTCAATGACATTATACACAATCCTCATCCAATTAAATATAATCAACAAAAGATATTTCTTCCTGAATTTTTATTGGCTTGTGCTCTTAGAGAGTATTAAAGAAAATAATCTTGTGTGTAATGAAAAGTTGAAGAATTATGAAGTTGATAAATACCATATCCGAAAATTGACACCTTAACATTGAATGAGATATAAGCCTCAACATTATTAAATGCTGAATGAATCTGATTGTATATAAAAATGAGCTGGAGAAATTGCAGATCTGTTAGTCTCTGAAGTAGCTGTAATGATTACTGTGGCACTGTTACCACGTGGGTTTAGAAGCTGATATTCAGGTCAGAGTTTTCAAAAGTTGGGTTATATATTCTGATAGAATTTTTACAAGTAGTGATAAAATAGGGACTGTCTTCTGATACACCTGTGACCTAATTTCTCATAATCTACTTAATCGACATGAAAGATACGGGAATTGAGTGTTGAATATAATATTTAAGGAGTGTAATTGGATTAATTATTTAATAGGAAGTTTATGGTGCATAGGAAAAATTGATATCTGTTAATAAAAATTGGGCTATTAAAAATTATACTAGCTTAAAGAAAGAAAGAAAAATAAATTTCAGTGCATATGGACTACAAAATGATTTAAATAGGATACTATAGTAAAGCAGGAAGACTGTGAGATAGCCTGTATGAGCTACCAAACTTTCCTGTCACGTCTTTACAGGAGGCAGGGAAATATGCTGATGTCGCCAATATAAGTGTAGGTTAATTGGCACAATAAATATTCTTGTGATTCTGTACCTTTTGTTTGTTGTAAACATTGTAGACTCAATCTTACTAGTACCTGTACAGATTTAGTGACAAGTATACCCTTTTCATATGCATCTCTTGTTACATATTTGTAGAACAAGCACTTGTCATCTATAACAGTTATAAATGTTCTTGTATTCGTAGGCATGAATCGAAAGTTAACTAAGAGACGTAATTAGTATGCTTTGTATGTATGTATTGTACACAAACTGTAGAATTATTGTATCTATAAAAATGAACTTCATTGACAAAATTGAAGAGAGAATTAAGTTCCCAGAGCTTTATACTGTAAAGGTAACTTTATAATATATTTCTCACTTGTGAGATACAATTTATCTTCAAGGCACGAAATGTAATAAAGTCTTAAATCAAGATTTTGAAGTTTAATATTTATGACAACATACTGTGTTTGAAATTTTTAATCCGTTTTTATCTACTGTAGCTCCAATCCAGTGTGACTAATGAAAAATTTAGATACTCATATAATGTATATTCTGGAGATTTCTTAAAAAGAACATGAATTGTTGACAACTAACAATGATAAAGATGAAATTAATTTCACTGAAGTGAGTAAGTAAGTGATGGGTATCAAATAGAAGTGAAATAGTTGAGACAGGTAATCTGAACTGAAACTATGAAGGAATGTAGAAATGATGATGTGAAACATTTGTTGTTCCTTTTGTAAGTGGCTAAATTATGAGAAGTTTATATATTTTTTCAGATATTGTGTGCTTGAAAAAAGTTTTAATTGATAAAAATATTTAAGAAGTTCTTGGACAAATTATGATCTAAGTTGCTCATTTTGTTTGTGCTATTAATATTGTGGGTATCTTTTAAAGTAAATTTGGCTTATTGCACTTCAATGAAAATGGTTTTGATGTCCACACTCTAAGCTAATGAAAACATTTTCCAAATCACCAGTTTTCTTCATTCTTTCATGTGATTAACAGTTGACACATCTAATTATGTTAGATATTTTTCACAATATGAACACAAAACCTATAAAATATTTAGTATGGATTATATATTATTATCTAATTCTTCTAATACTCAGAGTTGTCCACCAACACAGGGCAGGATTCACCGTAGCCTTAGAGGATTGTAACGATTTTGATCAGAATTACACTGTAGAACGGCCTGAAAATTTGTTCAATTATAAACTATGCTTTTGTTTGAACATGACCAAAAAATGTGAGAAATGAAGTTTCATTTATTTTACAATATAGTTTTACTTTATATTGCCTGACTTCCCTTAATATATACCAGTAGGAAGTGAATGGCTGGCTATAAAAGTGAAAGCAGATAGTGTAAGGGAATAAGTTAATTTTTCTTTCGATTTTCCATCTACTCCCACGTATTCCGTACGATTCAACTAGACAATGGGAACCAGAATAAAAACTATTTCGGACAATTTTCAAATTCGAACACATCGCCGTTCTTGATTAAAGCTTTGACATTTTATGTTTCAAGTACAACTGTTGGAAATGTGTGATGTTGACCTGGCGATCAACAATACCGGCCTTTGGACTGATGAACCTAGTTTTAATGAAAAAAATATATAATAACGGTGAAGTGTAAAGGAGTTAAATAATCAAGTAAACAAAGACAATTTATTCATTTCAGCTTCGAGCAGTTATCCTCGACGTATTTCTTGTATTCTTTTTTCGCACGATTTTCAAAAAAATTCAAAATCATAAATTATCACAATACCGTTTTAGATAATCGCTTTACCGGTTAATGCATGCTTAATCAAGAGGTGTCTCGTTTTCAAGTCCTCGAGAACGATGGATAAAAAAATATATTGTATATATATAAAACACACCAAATTTAACGTGTCAAGGGGAAGAAATTTGAGAAATAAATATAAAATGTATTTATCTGCTTCGCTCCTTCATCTCGAAGGTATTATTCCACTTGAGTATAATTAGTTTCCGCACATTTGTCAGCAATCACATCACCTGGCTTGTTTATTGATTTCGGTGGCAAAACTTTTTTTCTGATCAAGGTGTTTAGGTGAGCTTGTGGTCAGTAATCTCAAGGGCGTGTTAGAAATGTTAGTACGCCCCGCCGATGACCGCGGCGCTCATGGCGGCGGGGCGCAGACTCCGCGTAGTTGCCATGGCGACGGCTCGGGATTGATTTTCCCGTCCGTGGCGTGCGGGTCCGGGTGCGGGTTCAGTAGTACGGCAGCATGCTGCACAGAAACACGGGCCTCCGGAGGACATGACGAGCGACACACAAGGTAACAGACGCTCTCAAATGCGACCGCTGTCGGAAAAAAACCCCTGCTTAGTCCGACAGCGCGCTTTTGGCGAACATTGTTTCGCGAACTGATCAAAATAAATTTGTTGTTTCGTATGCGGCTCGGCAAATCACGTTCATGTTCCACCGCCGAGGTTGTGAATTTCCTCGTCACTATGGCGAATTATCTGTTGGCTATTGTCAATGCTCAATTGGCGAATTTGCCGGATTTCGGAGTATTTATGTCAAACAGAACTTTGGTTAACGCTTGAAAGTGCTGTTCAAATTACGATTAGGGCCTATATTCTGTAGATCGTCTTGTGACGTTACATTTCGGCGTTTTCCTTGGTTAAAATAACATTTTAGTCAATAAACCGTACCTACTCGTTATTTAGTTGTATGTTTCATGTTTCTCTTATAATATTCCTCGTACATGCTATAATTTTGACATATTAATTATTAACATGTATCTTACGACTACCATATCGTCAATGCACCTGCGCTCTAATGATTACCAATAATAAAAAAATTCACATACGACATCGAAACACGTTACATCCACAATATTTTGATACTCGAGAATGTTCAATGACTACAAGTTCCTAATTTACCTTTTTTTTCTGAATTAAATGTACTGATTATTTGGAATTGAAAATAATGGTAATGGAGTTTATAAATATTTGACTGCTAGTCATTTAAATTGGCTACGATAAAATCATAATATTGGAACTCATCGATGTCGCCTGGAAATGCTGTTAGTCGGCTTTTGAATGTATTTGTTATTTTATTGCGGACAGTATAATTTGTCACAATTCTGAGAGATTCGTCAACATTTCTAAATTTTAGAAAAGAGTTTATTTTTCTTATGAATCTTCGAATTTTACCTGGCTTTTGATGATTTTCAGTTTTGTTTAATTTCGTTGAACACATCGTTCTGTTTACCGGGTCGAGGACCAAAACAAAATACACAAACGGAAATTTCTTTGATCTTTGTAACATGATGACGTCTTTACGTGGTTGCTAACTGTTAAAAGGGGAAAGTGATTGTCTTAAAGTATTTATAGTAACGTGATTTCTACTATTAAAGCGTGTACCGTTTCGCGTCCTTCCGAATAATATACGAGTAGTTGTTTCCTTTTGCATTGACTGAAATGGGCGATTATTTCATTTTTCAAGATTAACTTCCCCCTGACCTTTTAATAGCTCTTCCGAATGTCGTGTCACAGTTTCGGACGTTGTTGACTTTCTTATTTACCGGTTTAATGAAATGTGCGAGTGTAACGGGTAATTCGGAGAGGGCTGTAGAGAGCAATTAGTTTTGCAATTGGCTCTTGTTTGATTATATCTGGAGGCTGTAACGTGCCGTCGGGGAAGTCCGCTTCCAGAGGAAACAGCCAGACGTTTCCGTTTATATTTAGATGGTTAAGAGTCGCAGAACGTTGTCTGCTGTCTGAATGCGGTTAAAAGATGATCCGAACTGCGGAAGGTCAGGGTTGATTTGTTTGTTAGATATTTGGATCAACACTCACATTACGTCTACCTGGCATAGTGTACTAACGCCTTGCGCCTAGATCGATATTCCACAGAGAGGCGTTTCGATTTATTCTCGGACATGACGTGGTTACTCTCTGAAACGACTCAGACTTCCAGAAGCGTCTGGCTGGATACAGCGATTTGCGGAAGTTAGACGCAATCTTTTTTTTTTTAAAAAAAATGATAGAATACATTGAAAACACCATTCAGTAACTACGTATCCAGTAAGAGTGCGAAACTACGGGGACCGTTTCAGGTTTTCGTAAGCTCGCTTCCTCAGACAACTCTGCAAGTATTAAATTCATCAAGCCGAGAAAATTTTCTTACAAACGGCCAACTCGTCTCTTGTACGTTTTTGTGCCCGTGGCTTGGCCCTGGAACGCTGATCGTTGGTGAATATTTGTTCTCGTAGCCTCAGGATCAACAGGATTGTCCCACCCTAGGTTCCAGTTCATATGAATCGCTGAAATTCTGTGTGGGACGTCTAAATTTTCTCTTCTGCCTCCCTAATCCAATGTACTATTTATGTAAACTTAATCTCACAATTATATCTTCAAAAAATGTGACAATAGTTTAGAACACAAGCCAGCGGTCGCCTCTTGATGGTTCAGTAACTAGCCTGGTATCTTCTTCACATTTCCTGTTCATCCTTCTTTTTAGCCAGGTTTTGCATTAGTTAATTAGGGTGGTTCCACGTGGATATTGTAAGCCACTTTGATCAACGTCTGATTCTGGACACGGGTGTATCTGTTATCAAACCTTAAGAGCTCTGTTTTGAGTGATTTGAATACGGTTGATGTGTGAGTTACGGGTTGATCCCAAATACCGAAAGCGTACCGTCAGAGAGGTCGGATCAGACCTCGAGTACAATAATCATTTGGTGTATAAACGGAGTGGGGATTCTTGAGCGAGCCCAGTCGATTCGTTGTTCTCGGCACCAAGTTGCGAATATGCCCTGCTCATATTAATTTAACAACAAGGTATAGCCCAAGATATTTCACACGATGACCGCTGTTTCCATTGAATTGGTCCTTTTTCTTTGATAGGTATATTCAAGGAGGGATAAGAGTTAATGGCGGCACTCGTCTGCGAATTCAACTTTCTTGTTTGGGGAAATCAGTGATGAAGGTTAGGTATAAGATTGGTCTTCAAACACCACCGTGGTGCTTAACACGTTCGTCCACTGACATGAGCGATCCTGATATAAGAATCAGGCAGTTGTGGCTCGACTTTTTAGAGTAAACCAGGGATCCATACCTTGTCAAAAGGCTTTTTTCCCGTGTCCAGGAATAACCCAAGCAGACTCCTTTTGTCTCGTAAGAATTTAGAATAGTTTCCACCACTCGATGCAGCTGTTGGGAGGGGGGGGGGGGCGACTGGAGTTCCCTGAATCCCGTCTGACTGTTAGGAATAAGTGGAGCTAAAAATGAACACAGCAGAAAATGTTCAAATATTTTCCAGATCAATAATATTTCCGTTCGTTAATCAGATCTTTCATAAAATAAATTTGCTAATGGCGATGAAAACAGATCTAATTTATGGCCAATTCCCGTATTATTAAACACCAAGTTACAGGGATTAAAATATGAAACTTTCAAATTGCTGATAAGTTTAGAGGTTTCAAGCTAAAATTACTATTTTTCTAACCATCACAAAATCTGTTAAGCCATACATAATCATGCGATATATTCGTGGTGGACTGAGTGATTTAAGACACATTTATAAACAGTCTACTGGAAAAAAAAACCCACAGGAGTTGCGTACAGGAAACCCTGTCAAGGAGAATATTCTTATTCTTAAATATTGAGTTCTGATGTTATTTGGTAACAGTTTTTTAATTATCATTAAATTGTGTATATTTATGACAAAGAGAAATTAAATACAATAACATTATGCCTAGGCAATAGATTATTAATTTTTTCATTACTTATATATTATTGAATTTTACAACACCTGAAGAGGTCCGCAAATTAAGGGCGAAACGAGACGTATAAAGATTATTGTAAATTTTATTCAATACATTCAAGTAATAAAATTGTTTCCGACTTGATTGGCTACACATATTAATTTATTAACATCTCAGATAATACTCAAATTTAAATCTTAACGCACATTAGTATTCATAAATTTATGGACAGGTGATTGAAAAATAGCAATAATTATAACTTGAATCATAATCTGAATTAATCAGAAATATTAGCGTTTATAATATCAACCCGTGCTCACATTTTAATATCTGTACGTTTAAAGCAATTACACGTAAATTCGGCCTTGGAATTGAAAAGAATTTCGTGGTAATCCATGAACTTTTCGTAAAATATTTTTTAGGATAATCCACGTTATTTTCAATTTTATTTTTTTATTAAAAATTATTATTATGATTTTACTGCTAAATTAATTACTTTCTCTGGGAAAGCGAACCAATCTATATCTTTTTACAATATTTGCACCTTAACTAATACGTCACTGGGTGGGACTTTAATTTAGGGGTTATTTCTAATGTGTTATAACTCCGCATCCGTTACGGTCAAAATTTAGGACCTAATTAATAGCAATAAAAAAAATATGGCCCTAACAAAATATTTTTTTGTCTCCTGTAAACAGTAAAAAAATAATTATCCAATTACAGAACCACTTTTTTTTATCAGTCACAATTAAAAGAATTTTGGATTTCGATTTGGATGATTGAGGCACGAAGTACATTTAATTATGAAATTTGTAGTAACAGATTGATGATAATTTTTTTAAAAAAATAATATTTAAAACAATTTTGAATAGAAGTTGAGGATGGCCGAAAGCTAGTAATAAATTTTATGTACTGGGACTGATAAAAATTGGGGTCATTAAAATTATAAATTAGTAAAATATCTGGAATCTGAGCGTTACTCTAAAGATTTAACATTTATTTTTACATTGATTAATAACATTTTTTGAGTTCATTTAATTGATAAATAGAATTTTAGTGTTCCTTCTAGAACCTATAGATTGAAATATATGTTTGCGGTCAAGCATTGTACAGCTAATTATACTTTATACAATCCCACAATGAGGTCAAATTTGGTTAATGCTTTGGATAGTGATTTAAAATGTTCTGAATTATTAATGTTGCTTAAATATAAGATTTTGATTATATAAAATAATTGATTATATATTGTAAATTTATTTTTGTTTTAAAGTATATAATTTTGTGACTATTTGATTAATATAAAATGGACAATAGTCCGTTCCAAATAAATATCAGTCTTTGTAATATTAGAACTGAATATTAAGATGAATAAAATAATTATCCTTGACTGCAACGTATTTTGTAAAATGCGTAAATTTCTAATTCAAATGAAACTGTTGACTGTGAAACGCAAAAGGCCCTGTCTGGAACCAAGATAATTATTTCAAGGCCTTGTTGGTCTTTCCAGGCCCAGTGGTTCAGTCTCTAGAGGTGACTGGCTGTGCTAATTATAATAATAAGTGAAAAGTTACAAAGTTTTAACCAATTTTGACACACAAGTCTCATCGCAACGTATGATTTATGTGCGGAGTTATAACGCATAAATAATTGCTCTAACCTGTTCGCCACTTGTCCCTTATTACATCTCGCTTAGGATGCTAATTGATATATTCCTACTTCGCCTTGCGCGAAGGAAAAGTCCAGAAAACAACGAGTCTTAGTTGGCGGTGACAAATGTTCTCGATTCAGACCATATTACATGGACCCTGGAGCATCAATGATGTGGAATGGATCACGATTTCTACAGAAATAGTAATGATACCCTGTCAATCACAATTTTACGCATGTGTCATAATAATATTTACAGGAGTATTATATTATAAATCTACTTCTGTCGAATTCGAGAAGTGGCTAAGCAAGAATATGGTTAGTTCTTTTCTTTTAATTTAATTTTATTACATTTTCAACAAATATTGTCTGAGACTTGAAATTGAAAATACAGTCACACAATTTCAATGGACTCCTTTTTCTGCTAAACGAAGTTCAGTAGTAAGAAATGTTCATGTGATTGTGTCCGTTTTCAATTTATCATGACTAGAAAGTTTTATGGCTATAAAATGAACTCTTGAGTCGTGAGAGAATGCGCAAAATACATCACCGTCCCATTTCATTTTACGCCGCCAGGAGAAATTAATGTCATCAATATCCCGTAGGAGAATTATGAAGGCGGCAAGGTTCAATAAGATGGTTGAACGGACATGAAAATTCTTTAAAGGTATGGAAATACGTTATCACATCAATCAATATCATTCACTGGTTATTTATTATGTGAATTGACCTTCCAGGTTTATCGTGGCGGAAAGGATCAACCCGAAAAGTGACTTAAATGGCATTTGATGGATTAGTTACAGAAATTTAACCTCTATTTTTTTATAACGATAAATACAGTTTTTCCGATCAGTGTAAATGAAATACTGATGATGACTCTTCATTTCGTAACGTTCTACTTACGTTGGTAACTTTAGAAACGTGTATGCTTGCTTCTGATCACATCTGGCTGACACATGTCTCAACCGCCGCGAGCTGAGGAAACGTTTTTCTGATAGTTGTTTACAAACATATTCATTTCATATCAAAAGACGATGGTAGTCTTTGTTTAATAAGGGGAAAATCTAAACAGAATCCTGTATAAATCCCTCTGGGGCATGCGCTGTTTTATGTACGAGGTTAGTCCCAGATGCACCAGACCTGACGGGTTGTCGTTTGAGTAACAAAACTAGGCTAAAGTTATAAACCTTAAGAAGTTTGAAGACGCCACATTGTTTACTGTTTGTTTGACAGCCATCAATAGTGAACGCTCTCAGTGTAAACAAGGTAAAAAAAACTGGTCATCATTATTTGATTTGAAAGTCTCAGTCCAACCAATATCAAAGTCGAGCTGTGTTTTCCTCTGGCGGAATCTGTTCCTTCGTTTGCAACAGTAAAATATTGGGTGGCAGAGTTGAAATGAGGCTGCCAAGACCAACGTCGCACTGGTCGACCAAAAGAACTGATCACACCAGAAATGGCGACGAAAATCCATAAAATGGTACAACTTGAGACTGCGCGAGCTAGAAGAAAATGTAGGCTTATCAAAAAGAGCTATATTGACATGAGAAAGCTGTGAGCAAGATGGTTGCCGCAGAAAAGCGACGTGAGGATGTTTCAATAGAATGTTGGGCGATGTTTCGCTGCAATAAAGCCGAGATTTTGCGACGATTCATGACCACGGATTTAACACACGTCCATCACTTCACATATGAGACGAATGAACAGTCAGAACAATGGACTGAAAGGGAAGCATCGGCTCCAAAGAAGGTGAAGACAATTCAGTCTACCAGCAAGTGTTTTCGGATCTGCGGGAGTAATTCTCATTGATTATCTTCAAAAAGGAAAAAACAATCAACGATGAGTATTATGCGAACTTATTGTAGAATTTTAGTGATGAAATCGAGAAGAAACATCCGCATTTGGTCTAAATGGAAGTGTTGTTTCGTCACGACAATGCAACGGTTCTCACATCCATTATCACAAAGGTCAAAACCAATCAGTTAAATTTGGAATTGCTTCATTACGCACCTTATTCGCCAGATTTAGCCTCCTCGGATTATTTTCTCTTTCCAATCTCGAAAAAAAAAAGCTCACTGGTAAAATATTTGCCACGAATGATGAAGTGGAATCTGCGGTTGTTGGCTATTTTGAGGATCTCGTTTGTTCTTACTTTAAATGGGGCTAGAGAAGCTATTGAACATTGCCGGGAAAAGTTATCGTCCCAAAATGAGGCTATGTTCAGTAATGAAGATTTTCTCCCTATATTTTTAAGATTCCTTTGTTAGTTCGGGTACTTCTGGGGCTTACCTCGTACATTACTGACCGCCTCGACACGTCGAAGTTGTGACATTTCAGTGAAAGTAGTCGAAGCGATGCGTGAAATTACAAGTGGCGAGTACAAACTCGACAATTACACACACGCATATTTTAGTCAATTTCGTTGTTTCGACAACTTCTTTAAATTGGCAGCCTCCGATTCTCTGCAGCCTACTACTGTATCAAGTTATTTTCTTGTATTAAACTGGATTTTATCGAAATGAAAAATACTGTGGAGTTGATTGAAAGTCCAATCCCTGGTTCACCATAACGAGGGACAGAGACAATCAGCTAATAATTTCATTCTGATTGGGAAAAGTAAATTTGGCGGTGCCACGTGGGTCTATTCTGGTTGCATGATTCTTTTCCATTTATTTAAATGATTTACCAAGCTCTATGACTCAATTTTCCGGGACTTGCGGGTGTCACTAGCATAAACACGATCCCTTCCAATGAATATCAAATTATGGATTTATGTATTTACTACTTTGGTTTTCTTCCAATGGACGGTCAGTAACTTGTGTAAAACAAATTTTATTCAATATCCATTGTAATGATATAGCTATATTTTTAAATTCAAGTGTCAGTTAATTAACGGTTTAAAACGTAATCGAATCAAATTCAAACAACAAGAACTAACCAACTTGTTCAACTCGACAGAATTAAAAAGCATAAAATTGTCATTTTATTTATAGGCTATTATTATAATTTCTGTAGAAATCGTAACCCATTTCACGTACTTGAAGCCCAGTTTCTCCACAATGTCCACTGATATCGTTTAATTAAAATTTAGTCCTCTCTTTCATATGTCCTAAATATACAAGAATATTAAATTTGATACAGATCGATAAACATGAAATTGATTTTTTTGTTGTGTAAATTTTACATATTATAAATCACAGAGTGAATATAGTATAAAGTAATATTGAATAAAATTCCCTGCCAGTTATAAACGAAACAAATTCAATTATATAAAGTGCTAAAACCTTCAATTGGTCGGTTTGCATAATAGCAAAAATTCCTGAATATAATTTAAAATGCACGATTGTGCTTCCATGCCAGTTACAACCGAAATTAATTTGATTGTATAAAGTGCAATATCTTTAAGAGCTTCCAAAAAATATTTAGTATGATAGAAAAGAATTTTAAACAAAATTCCAAACCCAAATTAATTTGATTGTATAGTGCCAAGATATTCAATTAGTACGTTCCAAACAAAATTTTAATATGACAGAGAAGAATTTGAATAAAATTCCATGCCAATTATAACCGTAATTAATTAGTGCCAAGATTTTTAATTAGAAGATTCCGAAAAGTAATTTAATATGATAGAAAAGGATTTGAATTAAACTTAAAATACATGGTCCGGTTTCGATGACAGTCACAACCGAAAGAACATATAGGATATTATATTTATTTATTTTTGTTGTTATACGTCAGATAAAATATTATTTTCAGCTGACGTACTCTGTTCGTTGTGACGTTCAGTGAAATGGAATTATAACCTCACAATTTATTGTTAATTATGTCTACAGTTCTTCCGCGGTAAATAATATTATAAATGGGCTCACTGACTACAGCTAAATGTATGAACAATTGTGCCAATTCTTTTTAAAATTTCTCCACGCGTTAAAAATTTGTTTGCGGAAACACACACACACAAGCAGTTAATTTTATGGATTACATTAGATGGGCTCACTGACTACAACTAAATGTATAAAAAAAAGATACAAACTAATAATTCAGGCAGGTTATACTTTACCAGCGTCTCATCGGTAATTTCGACTGAAAAGAATGTTCATTTATATCTATAATTGGAATCATGTTTGTAACACTCCACTTTATTATGTAAAATTAATGTCAGTAGACTTCATTCGTTTATTTCTGTCAATTTTTTCGTGACACTGCTCCTGTACTTCACTTCCACGGACAGTTGTATTCAAATTCGTCCCCAATTTCCCTCCAGACAGCGGAGTTTTTTCCAAATACCTCTGTAGGAAAATTGTTCTCTCATATTTCTATTTATGAATGAGTATGTAAAGCACAAAATTTCGTCGTGACGTGAATGCGATTGGCAGCCTTTGGGGGAGGGAGTATTGTTCGTGCCATTTCTTTGTTAGGTCGAAGAGAAAAGACACTGTAACTAATTTTATGAGGGTAAAAGGCTACTGTAATTTAGAATTGGGTGGCTGATGAAAAGGACGAGATTTATTTGTTGCCAGTGAAAACGCTGGCTGTTTGCTGAAAAGGACAGGGAACAGGCGCTGGAAGTGCGGAAATGCAACGTGATTTTGAGAAACAATACCGCTGACTTGACAGTCTAATTAACAGTTACTTGGAGAAGTTCGGGACAGGAAGTCAACCTGTATCTCATCATAGCAGGGGAAAATCCCTAATGAAGCCAGAAAACGAATATAAATAAGAGAGGAGTTCGAATTCTTGAAAGGAGCACATGAAAATTGAGTTTGAGCAGTTAGTATTCCCAGAGATGCGTAAAGAGCATCATTGAATTAAGTTTCGACAGTCAGTATTCCAACAGATGCGTAAAGAGCACCGCTGAGTTGAGTTTGAGCAGCTAGAATTCCCAGAGGACCGTAAAGAGCACCGTTGAGTTGTGTTTGAGCAGTTAGTATTCCCAGATGAGCGTAAAGAGCACCATGGAGTTGAGTTTGGGCAGTCAGTATTCCCACAGATGCGTAAAGAGCACCGCTGAGTTGAGTTTGAGCAACTAGAATTCCCAGAGGACCGTAAAGAGCACCGTTGAGTTGAGTTTGAGCAGTTAGTATTCCCAGATGAGCGTAAAGAGCACCATGGAGTTGAGTTTGGGCAGTCAGTATTCCCACAGATGCGTAAAGAGCACCGTTGAGTTGAGTTTGAGCAGGTGCGACCCGTCCCTCCAGATGCGGCCAACTTCAGAATGCAGTTTCGTGAGGACCAAACAATAAATTTTCATTTCTTTGTTCTATCCAAGGTTTTCTGGTCAAATCTTAATTTGTCTTGCCATGAAACTCTGCTTGGGACAACCGATGAATTAAAAAGAGTCTGCAACCCACCAATCACTCTGGTATCCAACATTTGAATGATGAATAATGAACTTGCCCCACCCACCTCAGGCTGTTCCTTGAATATCTACAGTTTCTCCTTCGGAACATCATTTCCCATATATTTTGCATTCGAGAAACACTGTTGACTCTTTCTCGCTTTACTGCAGTTGGTCAGGATTCTTGTTCAAAGAACTTAAGGTAGCAAAAATACCATGTTCAAAGAAAATGATGAGCAATTTGGGATGAGTTTCTAAAATATTTTGTTTTTCTCAACTAAATATTGAATTATTTTCTCTTCCGCAGCCGTTCCCAGACTTTACAGTGCTTTTCAAATTGGAGCCGATTTGACCTTGAATCTCTTCCTTGCGCCGACGAATCAAATTCGTGCGACTTTATCACATATTAATTTCCACGCAGCTGTAGTAACGGTTTTTTTGTCATTCAATATTCAAGATGTGGCAACGTTTGTCTAATTCTTTGCTCTTACATCCAGAATGGTTCCCATTTGAAAAGCACTATAAATGTAAAAATTATCTCGGCTCTTCTCTGCGCCCGTTTCAGTAGTTCAAGTTTGATTTATCCCTTATGTAACCCAACATACTGCTCCATATTTCATCGACGGCCCACACTAAATGAGTAATTTTTTACTTCCCCTTTTATAGAGTTCTCCTGGCAAAGTTCAGAGAATTCCTCGCTTTCCTAGTTGAATAATTAACTTGCCCCTCCCACCCCCAGACTGTTCCTTAAGTAAATGCCTTGAATATCTACCGTTTTTCCCGCGGGACACCCTTTCACATATATTTTGCATTCTAGGCACTCTGTTGACTCTTTCTGCTTTTACTACAGAGTTTGTCTCGATTATTATTTATCAGACAAACTAAACCAAAAAAAATTAAGCTGGCCAATAGAAAATACAACTAAATTATAAACAGAAATCCCAGTTTCTGCGTAAATATTTTCGATGCAAGTTATTGTAAAATGCAAATATAAAAAAATGAAAACAAATAGGAGTCTCATATATTAACTGAAAAATATAATTATATAATTAAAAGGTATTTATAAGTCAACTATACTTAATTCCAAGGTTGATACTAATCTCCAATGAATATTCGTAAAACTTGCAAAACAAAAATTATTTGCAACTAACAATTTTCAAATACTCTAACCATAATTATATGAAAAAAAAATATGGCGAAAGCACTTTAATTGAAATCATTAAGGTTAAAACTGTATTTGTAATGTTGTAAAAATATTTAGTGAAGTTGTAGTGTAGTTGAGTTAATTTAAATTTAGAATATTTACGTAGATCTTACTTAAAAATCCTATCTCTTGTCAATTGTTTATTATGAAGTCAATATTTTTGAAAATGTAAATGGTCTCCAAATTTTATACGATTTATACGATCAAATTAATTGAAAAATTCAGCTGATATGGAAGTCAGAAAATGCAGTTTAAATTTTATTACAAATTATTTTCTATAATATTAAATATTTTTTGGAAACTACTAATTGAAGATCTTGACAGTTTAAAATAAAATGGGAAAATTATTACAAAAATTCAAAATCATTGATGACGAAAATGAATTATGAGGGCCTATTTATTAATTAATCATCAATAGGGACGAAACGTAGTGTTCTTTTCTATTTGTATTAATTTAAATGTCAGTGTATCCATTGAAGTAAATATTTAGTATTAAATATTTGTAAAATCCGAAATAGTTTTCAGTGTGGGGTACGTTAAAACTCCTTTAAATTCATTTCATGAAATTAAAATTGATCGGCGTGGTGACTCATCCCGCGTCCTCGACAATGGATTTTCTTGATGCGTTTACACACTGCAGTTGCGGCAGCACGATTCTTCCCGTTGTTTCCACGCTAATTGTTCGCGTTATGCTGTGTGCGCGAGCTACGTAGAAATTCTCCGATGCTTTGGCAAGTGGCCTTCATTAGCTGTAATGTCGTAATGAAGCGTCCGAAACGTGTTACGTCAGGCTCGACACTGTTCCCGTCGCGTCCAGCCTTCCTTTCATCAGGTATTCATTTACATAGCGGTATTCTGTTGATTAATAACAATTAAAGAGTTGTCACAGCTCAACGGGAGGGAATTTTATACAAAGTATTGTCTCCCTCCGCATGGAATTAGCTTTTTCCAATTTTTATTTCTGTTTTATAGCATCACACGCCTATTTTTCTTTCCAGTGATCGTTGAAAGTCAGTAATATAAACAATAAGATCTGACCAGTTGCGACAGGGACTGCAGCACTCCCAATTTTTCCACGTGACATTATCGTGAACATTTAAATAATGAGTAATTTTTTTTCTTTAATTCTTTCTTTATCCTTGTACAATACAAAATCTTTTGTCTTGATGTCAGCAGCTACCCTCCAGTTTATGAAAAAGGTACAACAGTCGTGGTATGGAGCTGTGCGCTTCACAGTGCCAGGTATGAGGTGTTTGGCCGTTGTGCGCATGCGCAACTCGTAGTCCGACTGTACTCACTGTCGTTACCGCAGTACCAGCCCTGTTGTGATCCAGAGATGGAGGGGAGAATTATTGACCTTTTCGCCCAAATTAGAATAAGAATAATTGATTTCATTTTTTAAATAAATAGATTAACTAAGTAAAAATGTTTCTTCTTTTAGGATTTTAACAAATTTTCTTCTATGTACATGTTTTTTACCTTTTACACAATTTTAAAACAAAGACTAAAAATATTCGGGATAAGAACCCCCATTAATTTTCGCTACAAGCCGCCACTGGATCGGACGGAAGCAATTTTTTTAATAACATTTTATTTATTGCTTTTGTATTATCCTCAATGTATTTCATCAGTCACCAATTTTAATAAGAAAAACTAAATAATCATTTTCAAATTGTTTCATTTTTAAAATTCGAGCTTTCGGCAATATTGTCAAAGTCATCTGTACAGAGAAAGAAAAAATGTAATTTTATAACACGCATTTACATTTTAACAAGAATCCCATATATAAAATTATTGGAAAAACATTAATTTTCAGTACTAATACCAATTTTCAAAACAGTCGTTGATATATTAATAGCCAAGGTTTGCTAATATTTTAACTAATATTTTCTCTGTACAGAGAAAGAAAAAATATTATTTTATAAAACACAGTTACAATTTAACATTTTCCCATATATAAAATTATTTGACAAAACATTAATTTTCAGTACTAATACCAAATTTTCAAAACAGTCGTTGATATATTAATAGCCGGGTTTGCTAATATTTTAACTAAATCCATACATAATGAATATGTACTTTCAATATGGAAATTAAATTACAAATTATTATTAATCGTTTAGTTATACTTACGTAGAAATTGATTTATGTAAATGATTATTAGTTTGAGTTGGTAATTAATAAATAATAAACCGTTTTAAGGAGCCTCCACTTATTTCAATTTAATTAGAATGAATTAATCATTTTACAACAGCCCAGTTAAAATCAAGAGCTATGATAATTGGTTTTTAAAATTAAATTAAACAACATAGGCGTACGTATTCACAGTCTACGTAGTGTAATGAAGAATACTACTTTACTTTATTGAAAAGAATAATTATATATTGGGGCAAGGATATTTTTAAACATTGATATAAACACTACTCGTATATCAAGGTCATTTTGTTGGCCGTTCACTGTACAATCAAGAATAATATAGGAATGAAGTTAATTACATCACGGAAACAGAAATATGCATGTCAACGAGGGCTCCAGTCACCGGTGGCGCGCAGAAATGGCTGATCAGGGTCTTGTCGTCCGAATCGCTCAGACACATAGACAGATGAAATTTTATGGTTTTTCTTTGCTTTCCGCACAATTCAACGGAAGTATATACCACTGTGAACAAAAAGTAAGGTGAATTTATTTATAAAATATAAATTCTTTATTTATTCTTCCAAATCAATTTCATCCCCTTCAAAGTAATGCCCGTCCGATAAAACGCACTTTTTCCAACGCTTTTTCCAGTCCTCGAAACAGTCGGAATAGTCTTTTTCCGGTATAGCCTTCAAGACCTTCTTCGATTCGGTTTTTATCTCCTCAATCGTGTCAAAACGGCGTCGCCGCATTGGCCTTTTGAGTTTGCTGAATAGCCAGAAGTCGCACGGAGCCAAATCAGGCGAATACGGTGGTTGCGGAACGATATGAGTCGAGTTTTTGGCCAAAAACTCGCGAAGAACCAATGCAGTATGACATGGTGCATTATCGTGATGAAGGAACCAAGAGTTGTTCGCCCATAATTCCGACCGTTTCAGACGAATAGCTTCACGCAAACGACGCATAACGCTCAAATAATATTCTTTGTTGACAGTTTGCCCCGGCGGAAGGAATTCATAGTGCACCACACCACGATAATCAAAGAAAACTGTCAACATGACCTTGATTTTCGATCGACTTTGCTGTGGTCTTTTCGGTCTTGCTTCACCTTTTCACGATATTCGCTGGATTGGTCGGTGGTTTCAGTGTCGTATGCGTAAATCCAAGTCTCGTCTCCAGTAACGATGCATTTTCAAGTGGTCCTGATAGTCAGACAGCAAAGTTTCACAAACATCAACCCGACGCTTTTTTTCCAAAAAATTGAGCGATTTTGGCACCAATCGACACTTGACGCGTTTGAGACACAAAACATTCTTGAAAATGTTTTGGGCTGAGCCAAATGATATTCCAACACTATCAGCGAGATCTCTAATTGTCCATCGACGATTTTCAAGCACCAAATCTTTGATTTTTTGGACGTGGCCCTCGTCGGTAGACGTTGATGGTCGTCCAGAGCGCGGTTCGTCTTCAACGCGTTCTCGACCCTCTTTGAACTCGTTGTACCACTTATAAACGTTTTTTTGTGCCATAGTTTGATCACCAAAGGCCTTCCGCAACATTCTCAACGTGTCCGCACAAGAATATTCGTTCCGCAAACAAAATTTGATGCAAGTTCTTTGCTGAACAAAATCACCCATTGCAAAAATCGAAAAATTCACTTTTGGTTGTTTACAAAAACACGTGTAACTCTGAGATAATTAAACCTTTTAACAAACAGACGATTGGCAAATATTATACAGTCCTACCTACCTAGGAAAAAAAATTACCTACCTTCCTAATACCCGGGAGTTTTAAAAGACAATTTCACCTTACTCTTTGATCACAGCGGTATACACGACTCCGTCAGTCAAAAACATGTTTTCTTCGTTGGTTTCCTAACGACGATGACAATTCCAATCGCCATGAACGTTGGGCAACAACTGAGACAAAGTAATATTCAGACAGCACCCTCAGTCAAATCTTGTTTATTCGTTTACTAACGAGGTCAATAACAACGGCTTAACTCGGAAGAATAGTCTGAGTCAAAAAATTTCCTTACCTGAAAGCAAATAAAATTGAGATCTTTTACCGTTTTGAAACATTACATTACTCAGTCGGCGTTCTTCATTTAAACAAAGGCTATGAATTATATCTTGGTAGATAACGTTGTATTACTATCTCACAAAATATATCGCACTATCAATCTACACTATGTTGTCAGCATCCTCTTGACGTATTTTTGTTTTTGCGATTTTATAAATAAATTTAACAAGGCTTTATCACATTTTTTCTCGTTAAAATGTCAACTGTGCTCAATAAATAATCCATCTTAATCATTTTTATTGTTCTACTATATTTTGGTTGCATTATATAAAAATTGATTAATTGAGTTTATCTGATTTTCTTGAACAAAAAAATATTAATGGCGAAATAACTGATAGTAAAAAGGTACTATTATATAACTGTAAAAAATTCTGTATTTTATCTATATATTATATGTATTCAGTATATAAATTATGAATATGAAATTAGAAGTTCAGAAAAGACCGTTTACATTTAATTGTTTTTTATCTTTGCTATTTAATTTTTATTTCAATTTTGTAGAGTCTTTCTTCGTCATACAGCCCAGAGCCGTATGTATCTTTAAATTCAAGATTTTTATCGCTTTTTATTCATGAATGTTGAAGCAATACTTGCACATCTTTGAGTTTTATATTTTTAAACGGTCTCCTAGTTGATTTAATGACGAAACGTCGTCAAAAATTTTTGTAAATTTGTTCATTAAACTTTTCATTCCCACTTATTTCGCCATTAATATTATTAATTTACTAATGTATTAAAGATAACGTGTTCGTCATCTTCAAATCTAACGATTAGTTACGAAAATTTATAAAATGTGACAAAGATCCACTTGATAATCATAATATTGTTCACTTAATAGTATGAATTGTGCTTTAAGTGATGTCGGATGGATACAAAGTTTTTTCATCATCATAGCTAAAGAAGAGCCATTTTGAAACTTCCTATTTGTAAACAAAGCCCTATCATGAATCGTTGTTCTGAAAAAATAGTTATTTCGGGAATGTTACATATTTAAAGCAACACAACGTGTCGTAATTAGGTATCAGCT
Organism: Zhengitettix transpicula; assembly: GCA_037074705.1. Lineage (NCBI taxonomy): Eukaryota > Metazoa > Arthropoda > Insecta > Orthoptera > Tetrigidae > Zhengitettix > Zhengitettix transpicula. Next base: position 22,952,005 of record CM073595.1, on the reverse strand, counting down.
ATGAGATGCATCATTTTTGTGTTCTAAATTTGTTTTTTGCGTTTAGTATGTTCCATTGTTCGACAAAGACCTCCATGGAGATTGAGTTTCACTTATTTAATTGTTTAACTCTGGTCGCTTTACCTCTTATTATTTAATTACGACAATCATTAAATAGTCAAATTCTAATTAGACTTCTATTACTTAGTCATTGTTGGTTAATTCAGTTAGTTCTTGCTCGTTAAGTGCAAATTGGATCGAAACGCCGTGAAGAGGAACTTTATGTCAGCGTGGCGGGGGATTGGGGTCCGTCACGGTCCTTTTATGTGGAAAGTTATTCCAGCAGTGTTTAGTGTTTGGCATCTCATTAATCCTATTAACTGCTTAATCTTCTCGGTTCAGTTGTCTCTACTCAAAGTGCTTCAAATAAAACCGCAATTCAAAACGGAAATCCATTAGAGGTGTTGTTGGCAATAAAACTTTCTCAAAGCTTGTATGAAATGTACGAGGCGCTTTATTATAAGGACAGAAACTTCAAATCACACAAACGTACACAGTTTTTGTGTAATTGAATACTTTTCTGGATAAATGAAGACTGAATGGTGTTTGTATGGAACAGAAGGCCCCAATGAGATTTACACAACTTAAAATTCTGATTATTCTATGTAAATCTTATGAATTATTGTATATTTACCGTTTTACAGTGGTTTGGGGCCAATATTACGTATATTCAAAACTTCTGTGCAAACTAGCCGTGTATCATAATTACACATGATATTCCTTTATATATATATATATATATATATATATATATATATATATATATATATACGAGGGTAGTTCCAGAAGTACCAGACCTAAGGAAAGACTCGGCAAACCTCAGAAACCATAAAAAATATCTTTATTTCTTAGCGATATTAAATAGCTTCCATACCCTTCAACCACGAGAAACGTCGAGATCTTCAAAGTAGCCAACAAACCCAAGCACAACTTCTTCATTTTTGGCAAATCATTTACCACCGAGCTTTTTTTTCTCAAGATTGGAAAGAGCAACTAATCCGAGGGAGCTAAATCTCACGAATAGGGTGCGTGAGGAAGCAATTCCATCTTGAACTCATCGGTTTTTGGGCCATCACGACAGTGGACGTGTGAACTGGTGCATCGTCTTGATGAAACAACTCCTCCTTATTCGCCAAATGCGGCCGTTTTTTCCTTGATTTCATCACTAAAAAACTGCAATAAGTTCATATAACACTCGTCGTCTAACCCGAGGGAGCTAAATCTCACGAATAGTGTGCGTGAGAAAACATTTCGAACTTGAACTCAATGATTTTTGGCCACCACGCTTGTGGACGTGTGAACTGGTGCATCGTCGTGATGAAACAACTCCTCCTTATTCGCCAAATGCGGCCGTTTTTTCCTTGATTTCATCACTACAAAACTGCAATACAGTTCACATAATACTCGTCTTTTTCCTGTTTTGAAGATAATAAATGAGAATTATTCACGCTGATCCCAAAAAACGTCCTCGTCTTTTTGACTGTCCCTTCGTCCCAGGTGTGAGGTGATGGACTTATCATCCGTGGTTGTCGTCACCCAACATGATATTCCTCAATGTACTGTGCACCAGTTCGCACGTGGTTGTCAAAAATCAATGAGTTGGATGGAATTGCTTCCTCACGCACCCTATTCGCCAGATTTAACTCCCTCGGATTATTTTCTCTTTCCAATCTTGAAAAAAAAAATGCCCGGTGGTAAAATATTTGCCAAGAATGAAGAAGTGAACATCCTCACGACGCTGTTCTGCGGCTGCCATCTTGAACACAGCCTTCTCATGTCAAGATAGCTCTATTTGATATCCCCACCTTTTCTTCCAGCTCTCGCAGTCTCAAGCATTTTATGGATTTTCGTCGCCATTTCTGGTGTGATCAGTTCATTTTGTCGACCAGTGCGACGTTGGTCTTGGCAGCCTCACTTCAACTCCGTCACCCAATATTTTTCTGTTGTAAACGAAGGAGCACATTCCGCCAGAGTAGAATCCAGCTCGACTTTGATAATGGTCTTTCAAATGAGAGTATTGTATCAAATAACGATGACCAGGTTTTTTTAACGCGTTTACAAATGTACTGGGAGCGTTCACTGTGGATGGCTGTCAAACAAACACTAAACAACGTAGCGTCTTCATACTTAAGCTGATACTATACAGCCATTTTGTTTTTCAAACCACCCGCCATCTAGGTTTGTCGGTGGAGTTCTGGTTCAGCCTGTATAATATAACGCGTAACAAGTCAAGTCATTGTCCATTGATAGTTCCACCAGCGTGGGATTGATACATTTTCTCTGATAAGTGCGATAAACACTTCCTGGAACGATGGGAATTCTACAGCCGTGGGTTGATAACTTTCCAAATTCTTCCTGCCGGTTTTCTATTCAACCTTAGTAAATGTCAGTCTTACGTGTCTTTCACAGGTATATGACGAGGATGATTTTCACTACACACTTTATTTAACTGAAACCAGGAGAAAAATATTTTTTTTTTAGCGTTGAAGCTTTTCGAGCTGCTGTGATTAAACACCTTGACCCTGCATTACATACTGGAGAGAAGTATAATCAGAAAGTACGACCGTTGCTGTGATTGATTACTTTGTAAATATTGTCAGAGATATTTTTACAGATTACGTCAAGCGTTAATATCTGTGGCGAAACGACATAGCGTAATCGACGTTTCGTGTCAGGGTGCGGTTGGTTGGGTTCTAGTACAAAATCCAGATTACATTAGCCCGATTCACGTTTTCCCGAAAACAATATCCTGATTGACGTTTGCCCGACAGGTCATTATCCCGATTGACATTTTCCCGATTGACGTTTTCCCGACAGGACAAAATCCCGATTGTCATTTACCCGACTACATGATCCAGATTCACGTTTTCCCGACACGTCATTTTCCCCTATGGGTCATTTTCTCGAAAGGTGAGTTTTTACGGAAAAAATCATAAGATTAATATTTAAATCACTTAATATGTTCAAAGATTGAAGCCTTTCCCGGTGCAGTTGTTCAATATATTGTTCTCGGAGTTCAACCGGGTTTTGCATAATTATAGTAGAACGCAACGTTTCGACGACTAAAAGCTCTGTCGTCATCTTCTAGGTTAAGTCTAGGCGAAAATATAATCATATTTTAATAATTTTATTATTATAACACAAAAAGCATGAATCTGAGTGACCCCGTAACCTATTTATTCGGTGACAATATAGGCCGTTATCGCATATTTTTATTTTGAAAATACTACCCTGTGCCCCATAAGGGTGGTGGTAGAGATAGTTTAAATCCACGGGTTTGGTTCCTGAATCATAAGTAATACGTGTACCAAGTTTGGTATAAATTGTTCCACGCATTAATGAATAACTTAATTTAAAATAATAATCATGTATAATCAAATAACTAACATATTAAGTGTTTCACAATATTAATATTATGATTAATTTCTTAAAAAAATAACCTTTCGGGAAACGTGAATCGGGATAACGTACTGCCGGGTAAATGTTAATTCGTAATTTTGTTCTGTCGGGAAAATGTTAATCGGGATATTGTTGACGGGAAAACGGGCCGGATCCCGGTTGGTTGGTGGCTCAGACCAAGATAAATCCTGATTCTCTAGAACGTGTATCACGTTCATTGGAAACATACAAAAGTATTTTATCCTTTAATACTTGTTTTTATACCTTGAAATAAAAAACACTGAATTTAATTACGGAATATCACACAAATTACAGAAAACGACCTCCTCCCACCCCTCCAGCAAAAACGGAAATCATTCCATGGAAGTTACTTGTACCAGAATGGTGGGTGATCATACACCATATCATCCTAATATACCACCTATTAATTCTACCACGTGAAAATCCGGTGTAGCGATACTACAAAAATTTCGTACTCCACCACGTGCTGACTATTAGATCCAAAGCAATAGCTCGGTTGACGGTTGCAGCTGATGACAATGGGACTCTTAAGGGACACAGTTCCGGTGAAAAACCAGCCGTGACACTGATATTGGGTTTTAATGCTGACAGTCTGCAAGCCGTGGGACATTTCCCAACGGAATGGAACGGAAGAACGATCGTCCTCTGGGGTCCTCTGCATGTCAACAGGATGGCTGGACTTACGGCTCTCATCTGAGTCCGGGACTGGTCCTTCACCGTCGCTACGAACTCCTTCCAGCGAAAACTAATTTGATGCCGTAAAATATACGATCCTGCGAGCCGATGCAAGGATAAATACTACTATCTCTGTTACTGTTGACTGCGAGATTACGTCGTAATCAATCCAAACCCCTGGTGGCGAGCTGTAACGCGAGAGTCGCGCGTGATTATATTTACCTGGAATTTGCAAGTAGGGTAGTAATATTGGATTTCAGGGCACGTGGGAGCGATTTCCTTTGGTGAGATAAGGAGCTTATTGAAGCGATTCCAAATCGGCGCTAAGCTCTCGCACGGAATAAATCCCTTAATCATCGTAACCTCTTATTTATCAATACGCTTGTTGAAAAGTCAGGAGAATATTGGCCAATTCAGTTTTCTCGGTTTTAGACGCACAATGATTAATTTTTTGTCGAACGCTTCCATAATGACGTATCCTATTAGTCACAGGAAGTCATCACTATTCTGAAGAGAGCGAAGCATCCTGTCGCCCCAAGTAACGGTGACGGTAAAATCAGTGAATTTGTCATTGTTCTTCTGTAAATAACAAGTAATAAGAATAGTAAATGTTAGAGTAATTCTCGATTGAAATGTTTTTAATTTTTTCTCTTTTACATTATATATAATTTACATATTATTTATATTGATTTGTTTTCTCATTTCCAAATTATATATATATATATATATATATTTCAACTCCTTTCGGCATAGGAGGGGAGCACCCTTAGGGTTCGGGGTAGAGAGGCGTTACATAAAAAATAACGCAAAAACAACCGATAGTGAAATTCAGGGTTACTGATGCCGATGAGTATCATTATGATAACCCGGGCAACGCCAGGCACTCAGCTGGTATTATAAACGTGGAAATATTCAAATGTGCTAAAACGGCCGATATTTAAGTCGGATAAATATTTTTAGGGGTCAAAGAGATTGATAGTGTTTCTACCGATTCTATATATATATTGTATTTTCTTTTATGTGGTGTTCTTTCTTGTATATGTGATGTCTTCGTTCCTCATTTGTGTATTTCAATATTATGTCTTTGCAATCCATGAATGGAGTCAATAAGTAAATATAAATGTGTCTGAATCTCTTTACTTCTATTTTACTTGGAAGAAGGCAGTTTTATAAATCTAATGATGATAAAATATATGACATTTACAATCTAAACTATTTTCTTTTTAATCTTATAATAAATCAAACTCAGTGTGTGTGTGTGTGCGTGTGTGTGTGTGTGTTCCGCATACTAATCTACACCCGTGGAGCAAATTTCACCAAATGTCGTACACGTGTTCTTTGCTACTATAGAACACTGTCGGAGTGAGACACGTCTAGGACCCCAGGAGCGGGGGTCGTAATAGTCAAACATGTTAAAATGGCCGATATTTAAGTCGGATAAATACTGTTAGAAGTCAAAGAGATTGATAGTGTTTCTACCTATTTTATCTGCGTGTAATTTTAACCCCTTACAGCATGGGAAAGGATTGCCCTTAGGGATGGGGCTGAAAGGGGCGTTACAAAAAAATAACGCGAATATAACCGAGATTGGAATCAAACCCAGGGTTATGGATGTCGCTGAGTTTAATTGACATTCAACTTGCCATTTAACCCCAAGGGTCGGGGTTTGACATATTGAATCTTGCAAACGCGGCTGATATTTGCGTGGAATAAATATTTTTCAAATTACTGGAACAAGTAAGTTTGTAATTAAGTTACTAAGTGGAAATTTTATATTATAAACAAAAAAATACTAAACGTTCTCAAACCTGTAAGTTTCCATCGCTTACAAATTTAAGTCTCACCAGCACGTTATTCATAAATCTCTAACAGAACTCTTGTATAGCAACATTTCTATAAAACCAGAGCTTATAATACACCGTTTGTGTGAGTTTGTAAAATTTGAATATATTCGATTTGGCAGTCGGGGAAGCTCCGTAGCGCGTACACCAGTCCCGTAATCGGACAAGATATACTTCCAGAGTTAGAAATACACGTGATACATGCTAAATCACGTACTGAATCTGGAAATGTCTTACGAATTGCCATAATAGACTTATCGTTTTTCGCTTTCAGACTTAAGGCGTGGCAGTTCCGGGTAAAGGCTAGCCGTTGCAGTCAATAGATAAATCCACAACAGAGTGTGAACGCAACACAGTGACGGCATTTAATACGACGAGACCGTCGCTCACGTCCTAAAATTGACTCATAAGAAACTATAGTAACAGATTAAAATATAACAACATCTGTATTAATTTAAAATTGACAATTAATATTTAGATTGATTTATTAGTTCCGTTTGTTCTCTATTGAGGAAATTGGAAAAGTCAAAATTACCTTTAATTACATAAACTAAAAATACATTAACAGAAACATAATAAATTCTACACAAAAATATTATAAACTACACATATGAAAATATAAAAAAATTCATAGATGAGAAATTATATAAAATAAAAATAAAAAATCAGATCTATGGATGAAATGAATAGGATGATAAGATTAAATTGTTGTACACTTCGCAATTAACACTTTACTTTCGATAACTCCAGAAGGATTTTGCACGATCCAAGCGACGTAACCACATGAAATAATGTTAATATAGTTAATAGTTATGTACATTAATTGCAGTTATGTTAGACTTAGTTTTTTATATAATTCTGGTGTCAAAAAGTTCGCATTTTTACAATTAAAATAATATTCGAAAATAATATATTTGATGACGACAGATTGTTTATTAATATATGCAATATGTTCACTTTGGTAAGAGTTTTTAATGGCCGTTTCGTTTGACCCAAGTAGCTGAAATTACAATCCGAGTAAGGGATTCGTCTGTTTTAGACAATGCCATTATATGTTTAGAGTAATAGATATTCAGACTATATTAGAAGGTGATTTACACTGTTAACAGTCACTAACAACGTTTCACTCCTGAATTTAGCCAAGCCTGGCTGGTTCCGAAGGGCCCAATTTCACGAGTTCAAACACGATGAATCTGATTATTTTCCCGGTTGGGAAAGTACGTAAGCCACCGGAGGTCCATCGTGATATACGGCAAAATTGCACGTTAATGCCTCAGCGGAAAATTTATTGGCATCGCTAAAAGTCGCGAAGCACAACAGGTTAACGATAAACAAATGCACTTCTACACAATCATCCCCAATAGAGTTTTTCACTTTTGTTAGGAAAATTATCTCATTTGGCGGACACGTTCTTTTCTCCTCCGTTAACACTACGAATTTAGATTAAATAGATCTAAATAGAAAAGTATCGATTTACAATATAGAGTTTCAACGTACTAAACCACACACATCAAAACAAAAATACAGATTTCAGTTTAAAAGAACAAATAAAAATCATAAATCACGGTTTAACCCCGAATTAATGCATTTAATTTTGTTTTTCATTTTTGGCCAAGCTGTTTGAATTTTACAATCCACAAAAATTATCTGCAATTATTAAAATATGAAGAAAAAAACCTTACGAACAACGTTGACACAACTTGGTCACGGGTGAAGTTTACTTTCAAAAATGCGCACCAATTGGATAGTCCTTAATTTTTTTCAGAAACATACAAACGTGGTTAGAACCTTGTAATAATTTGCTGATAGGACCAAAAATATCCAATTAAAATAATTTATTTAACAATCGTCTACATTACTTAAGGAGCTTCCAACTATTTAAACGTCATAATCATCTATAATAAATATATAAACTAGATTATAAAAAGATATTCTACAGAATATATGATTGTAGGGTATATTTATATGGTACTTCCTTTTTTTCTCCGCTAAGAGCAATGTACACTACATTAAGTTATATATATATATATATATATATATATATATATATATATAACTTAATGTAGTGCACATTGCACTAGTAATGCATATATATATTGTAATACCAAACTAATTGGATAATTATGATTATAGGAAATTATATGAAACACGTTATTAAATTTTATCAACAAAACAATTTTATTAATGTAGAATACATTTTAATAAATCAGACTCTGTACCCCAGGGTCTTTACTGGGTTGATAAGGAAACGGAACACAAAATTTACAATTAAACAAATGCAGTTAAAATAAATGACAAACGAAATGAAACGAATTCTGACTCTTTACCCTTATTTAACATTTTACATAATGAATACAAAAAAAATAACTTACAATCTCTCTGGTCCATAAAATTTGGATCTCTCGTATACCAGCACACACTCACTTCATACAGGCTTAAAGAGCAGTAGGTTGCGCTCACACTTTACTTTCACATCCACCTCTTCTTGATGATGTTACCCTCACGACGAATTCCTCCAAACAACAAACTCTGCTGGCAGACAGATTTCCACGACGAAACTCCTACCGACTGTTGATGACTGCTGTGCAAGCTTGGCTTACCATCCGATGATCTCTTCTGACGACTCTAAAACTGCCTCTTGAATGAATATATAAAATTGTCTCGGCCCCCTTAACTTGGTCTCCACCAACGCTCTCTCCCAACTGTCTCAGGTCTCCTGTCCAACTGTCTGAGGTCTCCAGTCCAACTCGTCTTTTATCTGCTTTACCCCTCTCCAGCATATTCCCTTGTTTTCACAGTTTTTGAGTTTCCACGTTCGCCAAACAAACACCAGCTGTTGCCTTTCTCACGCTCCGAGAGCCACTCAATACAATTAAAATAAATATTTCCTTTTAATATAATTGTATGTCCATAAAACTTCTGTGATCATGCATTTAGGGTTCCGTCGTCCAGATGTAGGTCACAACCATGAGCCCTAAGAGCCGCTAAACGCCCAATTATAGTCCTCCCCTTCTCTAAAAGCCACTTATCCATTATTTTATTATTATCCCTTTTTTTATACTAACCACTCAAGAATCCTCAGTCTGAGTTGGTAAACAAATCTGATAAAATCCGAACAAAATTCATGTCCTTAACTGGGTATTACAATATATATATATATATATATATATATATATATATATATATATATATATATTGTAATACTAATTAGAGGCCATTTTTGGTGATTTTGATAATTTGAAATTTATGGTAGATTGTTATCGGCACAAATATCAAAGGCAACAATACATAGGCGATATTTGTTGGTCGCTAGCGTTTTCTGAAACGGCAGTCGGACGGCGAACACGGTTGCGGGCACAAATACATCCAGAGAGGCTGCAGGTTGAAACCAAGTAAAAAGTTTTCAGTCTGTGGTTCAATCGAATAAAGTTACAAGCAGTAGCTTAATAAGTCACGCCGCAATAAAAATCAATAAGTACAGTGACCGTCACCAATTTCACAGAGAGAGAATTAGTAACAATATGTCTAACCATTAATCCGGAAGGAGTAGCAGTTTCCAGTTTCCAGTCGAGAGATCCGAAAGTTACAACAGTGTTTCTTTAATCAATTTAAATTCAGTGATTTCATGGCCTTTTAAATGTGAATTATGAGGTGCGCCTGAGCCCAAAAAAGTTTAAGCCTGGTACCAGCAGATGTTTGTAAGTACAAATAAATTTGATAAAGTTCTGTAAACGACAACTAAAGATAGAATCGTCAGATTTCGATTTCACGTTTGTTTGATTGCTTTAAATTCTAAGGTTGTAAAGGAATTAGATTTGTTTTCATGTAAATGTAACGGTTGGTTCTTTACTTAGAAGGCCAAAATAAATGACCATGAGAAAAGAGTTGTTAAAATCTATAAAATAGAAAACTTCAAATGTGAATAAACACGTCGAGAATGTTGTAAATTTACCTGAATAAAAGTAATTGTCTTGTAAAGTTTAAAGAATTTCGTAATTATTTTGAAATCCTTCTCGTTTAAATAAAATAAAATAAAATAAATTCATTAACCAACCATTCAGTTCTAGCAATATTGTTTCACCAACGTAGCCAACTATTGAATTCAATTCATTTAATTAATCTTTGTTTAAATAATTAATTTCCCTTTTGTGTTTATTACAATATATATATATATATATATATATTACCATATTTTATATAATATAATTTAATAGTTAATACATAAGATATAATGTAAAGGAAAAATGTATGTTTTTATTTCAGTTGTTTATGACCTTGAAATGGTTGAAAGCTCCTTAATAATGCAGACGATTGTTAAATAAATTATATATTGGATGTTTTTTCAACCTTTTCTTAATATCCTCGCATCAGGTTTATATCAACTAATACACTCTAAATACTTTGCCACGCACAACAAGATTTTATGTAGAAACTCCATTTCCTGGTACTCGGAGTATTCTTTCAAATATCTTTTAGCGTAGAATTTAATTTAATTGGTACATGAATTCATAGAATGAAAAAAAGTGGAACATTTTATGAAAATATCTGTAGTAAAATACGCTCTTTGTATGAATTTGTGTATTCCCGTTGGAGGTCGGGTAAGCTCGGGTCAGTGCGGGAAGCAGACGTCAGTCTGTTTTATGTATGTGGATGTTTTGTAGACGAGCGCAGTGCACACACAACTGGTAGTTTCACATATAGATTCACGGAGAAATAGATTTGTCTTTCCTGATAATGGTAGCATTATAAAACTTAAGCTTGTTTTATCGTTTTGTTATGTTGGTGCAAGTAAAATGAGATCGATAAGAATAAGGTCCTGTATTATTTATCCTCATTTTGTATTTTATAAGGTTTGTTGTACAAACTGTGACGCTGTGCATATTGGACAAACTAAACGGGCGCTGAGAACAAGAATTAAAGAAGACTGGTCTAATTTTAAATTTCCTACTCTATTTCAACCAATCATAATTTTATCAATGATAATATATACTAAAATTCTCGATAATTGAGTCCTACATTAATTTCAGACATGAGACACATGAAACAGAAATAAATTTATAATGTGACACTAGTTCATTAAGCAGTATGTGATGTTTATAATTTCTTTGTAAACCGATATCACTTTTGTAATTAACAGTTGTTAATTTTGACGATTGCACGCGGCTAAAACATTGTTTGTTGAAATTTTTAATTCATTTTGTGGGCACTTTATTACATATTGATACTTCGTAAAGTTTCATTAATCAGTCGCCATCTTTCGATAGCCTAGGATACCATAACGTGTACTCAGCTTACATGCTTCTTATCTATCATAAGATATGTTTATGTACTTTTTGCGCATCCTGCGTTTTATATTTATCCAGTCCACGAACGCCGTGTAGTAGGATTTGATTTTGTTTTTACGTAGTAGTGCGTTGTCTTGTAACACGCGACGTGTTAACGAAGCAAAGAAACAGGACGTATCAGCTATCATCACCGGATCTTAGTTTCCGGTCCGATACAAGTCCACAGTGGTTAGATTGACCTTATCTATAATGGAAACTTGCAGCTGTTTGAAATCCTTCAACGTACACAGAAGCTAAACAAAAGTATGTTACTCCAGCTCAGGTGGACTGGTAATGGAACAAGTGGATTTTATATCCGGACAATACTAGCACCGCAGCCATTACGCCCGCTAAAATTTCGAGGAATTTCCAACGATAACACTTGATCTACTTCTCTAATGCCGCAGAGAAATCTATCTATACCGTTTAAATAAATTAAATATTTAGTTTCAGACGATTCAGGTTATTGGGAAGGTTCTTCTTAACGAAGAATAAAAGGGAAAATGTTTTATACTCCTTTAAAACTATCCGAAACTTTTCGCATATCCTCTACGTGTATACAAAATCCCTTATATGTATTGAATAGACAGTTTGCAAGTACACTAAAAGTGTAAATAAGGGTAGTTGTCCTCTAAAAATTCAGAGTCCTGGAATTAGCTATTATTTATATTACTATAGCAGTAGTCATAAACGAAGGCCTGTGGCGCAATTGACGGAACACTAATCCGGTGTGCCCGGCGTTGACCGTGTTTTTATTTATTTACTACGGAAAAGGAATGAATTACTTTTCATCCCCTTGATGGGCACACCTTGACCTATGTCGATAGCGGGTTAGCTTCAAATTAACCGGGATGATCACCGACTCAAAAGTATATTTGCCCATTGACAATCAAATCTATTAGATTATAATGACTAATTGTTTCTTTTATATGTGCGTATTGCATGACATAATTGGACTATAGTTGAATCATAGTACGTGATTCCGTGAAATTTGTCGTGAGGCATTTAAAAGGTTTTTCTGACTAAAACGGAAATCAGGCTACCATAAATTTATTTGAAAGGCGTATTCAAGAAAACGAAAATTAGCCTCTAAACTTGGTGCTCCCACTGACCGTAAAACCTGTCGTATTGTTTTTTTAATTATCATTTGATATCATCTCTAGTGTTGCCGGATATTTCCTGGCATAGGAAAGGGAAAGAAAGGGGGAGGATCCGGAAAGGTAGAGCAAGATAACCAAGAGTGTAGTTTTAAGGATCCTACCCGGCAATTTTCTTAAAAGTGATGCAGGGGATAACCTAGAAAAACCTGCATCAGGTTTATCGGGTATTTGGTACTTGGCCCACGCTCTTTCGTAGACGGGAGTGGGGTTTGCTGTGGAGGTGCAGCATTCAATTCTCAATGCTTCAACCAGTTTAGGGGCAGCTGGCCGACTGTTATTTTTTAGGACAACAGGGTACTTGAGGATATTCCACATGGTGGAAACTCCTCTTTACTAGCATAGCAAGGGATTTGAAAGTGGGGATGTGGATGGATAGAGGCCACCGGGCTATATTTTAAGGATCCTACCCGGCATTCGCCTAAAAGTGATGCAGAGAAAACCCTAGAAAAACCTGCATCAGGTTTATCGGGTATTTGGTACTTGGCCCACGCTCTTTCGTAGACGGGAGAGGGGTTTGCTGTGGAGGTGCAGCATTCAACCAGTTTAGGGGCAGCTGGCCGACTGTTATTTTTTATGACAACAGGGTACTTGAGGGTATTCCACATGGTGGAAACTCCTCTTTACTAGCATAGCAAGGGATTTGAAAGTGGGTATGCGGAAAAGTGGAGGCCACCGGGCTATATTTTAAAGATCCTACCCGGCATTCGCCTAAAAGTGATGCAGAGAAAACCCTAGAAAAACCTGCATCAGGTAGGTCGGGCATTTGGTACTTGCCCCACGCCCTTCCGATGGCGGGAGAGGGGTTTGCTGTAGGGTCGCAGCTTTCCCCTCTCCGTGCCTTGACCAGTTTAGGAGGCAGTTGGCCGACTATTCCAATAGGATAAGATGGAAACTCTTACCGTATACCCAAGGTCTGCGACCCCGGAACATACACCTCTGAGAACAGGCCGAGGTGCCTCACCATGTGGGAACCTTCGTTTAAAAAACGAGAGAGATGTGAAGGCATCCCCAAAGGATCACACTTTTAACTAAAGTTCCTTTCACCTATACCTTAGGGATCTCTCACCGCCACGGTGCTTTTAAGAATATATGTACCAAGTTTTGATGCAATTGGTCCATGCGTTTAAATTTCTATGAATAATAATTTAAGTCCAAACAAGTAAACATATATCTTTTATTATTATTCGTTATATGCACTTTCCTATCTACTTCCTTTCCTGTTCTGTATTTTTGTGTAGTCTTAATTTTAATTTCAGATACTCTTACAAAAGATTCAAAAAGTCTTTTCTATTCCACGATCTAATTCTTTTACGTGTATTATCTGTACCACACTCTGAATATTCCGTTTTAGAAGCTGTTATTAAATATTTTAAATAAATTTAAGATTTCCTTGAAAAACAAGACGGCCTTTTCTTGTAAAATCCGACTTTTTAATTATAATTAATGATATGTTAATCTATTTCAATTAAAAGTATGTTTCAATAATATACGATTTCTTTGTTTATTCTTCCTCACTATTTGATGTTAGACTATTTTTCACAATCTGAATTTGTTTCAGGTTTGGTATATCAGTAATTTAGGGTCTGGTTCTTATCATACGAATAACTCTGCATTTATTACACAAGTATTGTGCCCGTTGTTCCGAGCAGTCCTCTTCAATTTTAGTTTGCCTGGAGAGTAACGTTTCCCAGAAACTTAACGTCAGACTTCTTCTGTGGTAACGTTATTCTTGTGAAAACTTGTGTTTTACTTTCTAGTATTTACGTCTGTATATTAAACAGAAATAGTTGTAAAGTACTCTGTAATAATAACTTAACTCATGATTTCTCAGCGTTGCTTTGCATATTCGGGGAAACTAGAGGGAAGTCAAATTCGATAGTGATGATACTTGCTGAAACGTTGTGGATGCACTAACGCGACTAGTTTCCCCGAGAACGTTTCTACCAACAATTTAATTGTTATAAATCATTAAATAATTAGTCGTTTTTTATAGTCGTAGATGTGATTACATGAATTTCATGATGATGATAATTTAATTCAATGATTTTCTCCTCTGAGGATCTACCTGCGATACAGATATAAATATAATCGGAGTAAAAAGTAGATAGTAATAAAAGACTCGAGTCATAACCGTTTAATAATTGTGGACATCATTAAACAGTGTCGCGAATTCTGGATGGCCGATGATTTCTCTCTACAGGCTGACTCTCACTGATGTCTGTTTCTACGGTGGATGTTTCCAGGTTTCTCCAAAGTTCGGCAGAATATTACTCCACAAACTTGGACCCTCAGGTCAGTTCTACAGCTCGCCCCTTTCCACCAACTTTCCGTGCGAATATTCTGGAAATGACCGCTTTGATTCCAACAACTAACTGTCAGACTCTTGATTTTAGTGTAATTTATAATACGAGGGGTGATCACAAACTAAGGCTACGAAGCCTGTAGTATAAACGTGTACATTTTATTTCATACAACCAATAGTCACTCGATAGTATACACAGTTGGTTATTTTTCGACATAGTCTCCTTATCGGTTTAGGCACTTGCCGCTTAGTGTCCTTTAGTTTTCAATCACGTTGTCGCGAAGTGTTTCACCTCCTCATCTGAAGTGAATTGTCGGCATCTTAGGTTCTCTTACAAGTGAGGATAGTTGTTTGGAGCGAGGTCCTGGTTGTAGGGAAGGTGGTCGATGACGTCTCAGAGAAACCGCTTCTTCTGGGCTTTATCGTGGAGGAAGATGACGCCCTTTGAGAGACTTTCACTATTTTTAGGCGCCAAGAAGTTGTGAAAAAGGTATCTTCGCACTTCTTCCGTTTAATCTGTAATTATGCAACAACCCTGGAACCTTCCTCTAGGCAAAAAAAAATTATACACATTTCAATGTCATTGTCTAGTTTTAAACGTAGATTTAATTTCTGATTTATCTCTGTAGAATATACTAACGAATGTTCTGCGTAATTCATATAGGGATATTCAAAATTTTATAACTTTTTCTACAGTTTACATTATCGAAAGACAAATATCTATCTACAATTATCAAACAAAATGAATCGTAAATCGTTGAAAATATGCTCTATCAACAATGAGCGGCTTCTTCTTCAAAAACATGTACATATTCTTTTAAAGTCAAACATACAAATGTGAGTTTAATTTGTATATTAGTCAAGAATATTTCATTCACAAGAGATGGAATTATTAGGACCGTAACAATTCTTTTATTGTTACGAGTATAGTTAGACTTGTAACAATACATATTTGGAGACAGCTTCTTTTGCGACGAACCTTACTACAAATTGCATTCAATCTTCTAGTATCCGTTCATGCATAGTTTAGTTAATTGGGTTTCATTAAAAAATGCCAATATAAATTGGCCCAATTATAGTAAGAGACATGTTTAGGGGCGGCTCAGTTTAGTGTTCTTTTCAGCAGGTCCTTTCCCTTTCCCGTGCGCAGCTAATAAGCTTCATGAAGCATCCTAGTGCTTTACCTCGTTACATCGAATCGTGGCAACGTCGGCAAGGAGGGGAGGCAATCCCTCCTTCAATATGCGCCACCCGACATCCTTCCTGACGCGTGGTATAGTAATTAGCATAATCAGTAATGTGACAGCCCTCAACACTGATGTTTGTAGACACCTGGTTTCGGTAGTCAGGCGTTGACAAAAGTTAATATACTATATATACAAACGTTTTAATTGATAACTTACTAAAGACAATTGGAGTCTTAATTATGTGAGGTATATGAGCGTCAATGATAACAAATATATTTTCAACAAATTTATACTTGTATAAACATAACTGAAATATATTTTAGTTCAATCATTATCGTCTGTTTTAAACAACATTATAGAATTTTTGTCTTTAAGTTGATTATGAATATTGTTTCAGAATGTAATATTACTATATAAGAAAATAAAAATTATGTGAATACTACTGAATTGTAATTTTAAAATATTACTTTAAACGTTTATTCGCTTTGCCAAAGCCTTTGCGTGATCTTAAGCCACTGAGACGATTCCCAGCCAGCTTACTGACAATAGGAATTCACAATTTTCGAGGTTTGCGGTCATTTAGTAGATTCCGCTTTGCAGTTTTCGTCCATATTTCCATGATGTTGAGAATGAAGCAGCTCTTGTCCGATATTATGTTTCGATGGGAGGCTTTTGTCTGAACGATTTACGACAGTACGTACAAAAAATCAGACTGGACGGAAGGTTATTCGGATTTGCAGGCCGCCCATGACTAAATCCAACCAGGCGCGATCTCCTCCTATGCGAAGCCTCCTTTAATAAACGATCTGCTTTTAGATCGACATCGCTGCCGCGCTTCTTCGGAAATGCTCGCACGCACCGTCCATCATCATGTCCTGGTTGATGTCGCGCTTTCGACTTCTTACAATAGGAGCAGACGAACGACTATCGACACTGAGCAATTGCCAATACATGACTCGCCATCATATTTATAATATTGAACGACTTATTGATAGTCTCTCGATAATTTTATGAACTATAGTAAAACTGAAGTGATGTCCTTATAGAAAAAAGGTTTTTTTATCAACCGAAAGCTCTTGGTTCATAATTAAATAAGAAAATTAATAATGGAATTTTAATTATTTTGGAGACTGATTAAAAACCTGTGGGGTTATATTACATAAGTAATTTTTATTAAATAGTCATTCGATCTTATAACTTTTTGTTTAGATATTTATCTAATTACAAACACTTTTCCGTCAGTTATGTTCTCAGTATAACCAATATAAGATATTGTGAGTAGAAATGCGTGGCTCTTTAGTACCTTCTAGCGTTTTCTTACGGTAAACCAAAGGAGGCGTGTCATCGATTCCACGCGAGGCCAACGGCGCTTCATTAAGTTTGTTTTCAGAAAGTTCCAGTTTTTCCCTTCCGTAGGCGGCTCTCATTTTACTTGTCCCTACATCGATTTTCTGTCTCTCCTTTTCCTTTCTTTGCCACGGAGGCCCCTCAAGTTCTGTTTCCCGAGACAGTCCAGGGGGGGGGGGGGTCAGAATTACAGTTTACTGTATGTAAGTTCGCGGGTGTCCATCACAATAAAAATTCTAAGAGGGTGGGGGAAACAATCGGAAAACAAAATTATACAGTGCTATTTAAAGCGCCCCTTAACTATATAACTTTATATTCACCTCCACGTCGACTTCAAGCCTGCGCCATTGTCCTGGAACATTATTCAAATACTGAAAAGCTTTATATAACATGTCGACGAGGGTGCTTTTTGGCTGTATGTTGCTAAAAAAATAATCGCTGTCCGTATTTTGATCCTTACTTGGACTCTTTGTAAACTTCTGAGTGTCATCCTGTGTTTTATAGGGCGATCAATCGAAAACACTGCGAAAAATAATTTTTCCTCCATACTAGACTCTAATGTACAGTAATTCCATAATGTAGTCATTATAGTTATGAATATTTACTTTGTCACAGATCCTGTTGTATCCAGGTCTGATGTAAAAACATTTATTTGGTACTAGATAAAGAAGTAGCCAATTTACGGAAATCATTAAGTGATAAAAATTCCTGTTGCTTTCGTCAGGTGATTAAAAATCGTACTGCGAAAATCATTAGCCACTTTGTACACTGTTGCAATTGACTTTTCCGAGGAAATAATTAGCGGGATTTTCTCACTATTGAAACACCCTTGCCGGGATTCGAGCCCGGGGACCTATGAGGATTATTGATTGTTTCCGTATTATCCCCAATTTTTTTCATCAGTGGCCAAATTTGAATAAGAGAAGCTAATTAATCATATTGAAATTATTTAATTTTGAAAATTGGACCTTTCGGCAATATTGCAATTGTTATCTGTACGGTGACGGAAAAAAATTAATATTATAGAACTCATTTACATTCTGCAAAAATTGTCGTAGATTAATAAAAGTTATTTGAAGGAAAATGACAAATTGAAGGTATGTGTAATAAATTAGGTATACGGGTCATTTTTGACAGTTTGAAATTTGATGTTTTGTTAAATAATTTTATATATGGATTCCCGTTGTATTGTAAATGTGTTCTATAAAATTAAAAGCAAAATTAAACAGTCACATTTTGCACAAAATTAACCTTCAAAAATCTTATTCCCATATGCGGTCCATACGGGGAAGAATAGACTAATAAGGTGTAATACGTTAAACGTTGCCATATCGTCAATAATGAAACAAACTCTTACTGCACCTGCGTGGACAATAATATGATACAACGTGGAACGAATTTGATTGGTGGGCGCAAGGAAGAGCTTCAAGGTCAAATTGGCTTTTTGTTATTTTCTCTTTCTTAATGCTTATATTTATTTATCTTGTTTACTGCCCGCAGATCTAGATCAAATATTTAAGTATAAGGAGCAGAACTGTTTTATAACACGAGTTTTCCAGTTAACTGGAACAGAAGGAAAATCGTATAACAACGAAATCTAAGATATTAAAATTTTGACCGAAAGAAACTATCTGTACGTCGTTTTAAATTTACCTTGATGACAGGATCCCAATAATGTTTAAAACAGCATTGAAGGCTAAAACTCAATCCTACTGGTTTTACTCAGTCCGTGACAGATTTGCAATCTTATAACATTTTTTTTGTTATATTTACCAATAACATTTTTTACGTAACTGCTGTTCCAGGATTGAAGCGAGTTAATGAATTTATTTAACGAATAAATAAAATATCAGAAAATAGGCTTTTAAATGTATAATATGATAATATTATGATCATTAAATTTAAACCATGCAGAACGTAAATAAATTATTAATATTTTCTACTTAATTTTTCCCGGATGCCGTTTTATTGAGAACGCTATAGGAAGTAAAGCGATTGCAGTTTTTATACTTATATATATATATATATATATATATATATATATATATACTTAATTGTCACAGTAAAATAATTATTTTTTATTATGCGGATCGCACTTGTTTGGGTCGGCGAATTTTCTGCCTCGAAAATCCTTCCGACACATTAAAGAAAACGTAAGCCAGTTCCGCTTTAATATCGTGACCCTCGGAAGCCAAGAATGTAATAAATTGCGTGAAAGTTTCCGCGTTAGCCCAGCATTTAACATTAAATTTTAATTTCATTGCAGACATGTCAATAACTGAAGTTATTAATGGTCGGCGGAAGAACGGATCTTATAACGATTAAGTTTATCGCAGATCTGGGGTGAAGCATTTCAGAGAACGATTGAGCACGACCGTGACACGTCCATTATTCGTTATTGCATAAAGAGATGGATGCTGGCTAACAGAATATTGATTTGTGGGATTCAGTCCGACAGCGCTCAACCGCACATTAAATACGAACAATTACTTTCCGTGTGTGATTTGCTCAAAGTTCAATCCATGTCGTACACACGTTTTAGTACTACAGAAATTTATCGTCTCTCTCAGAGAATTTAAACCACGGAGTATGTCAGTAATAAATGTTTTAATTTAACGGCTCTTTTGAATTAAATAATAAATTATGGATTCTATAATTCTTACAGGAATTCCGGCATAAAACGAACATTAGAGTTTATATCACTGTTAATGTTTTTAAGAAATCACAAAGCCCCGTTTCTACTATTTTTCTACTATTACAACACAAATTTTAAAATTATTTTATTCAACGACGTTTCGGTAAATTTTTGAATCGTCATCAGGTTGTTCTTGTTATGTTTCTACGGTAACAGAATTTATTACAAATTTCTCCTTGATGTGAGTTATTTTACTTATTATACAATTTACTTATTATATATAACACGATAATTTATCTTAAGTATAAATAATTCAGTTAACCAAAAAAAACACGTTAAAATACCAATACAACATTTCAAATAAAAAATTCTTATAAAATTTATCAAAAAAAAGTCAACAATATTTTTGTCATAAGTGCTGTAAAGGACGAACAACATAATATTTCAAATCAAAAATATATATTACATTTTTATCTTTTTTAAAAAGTTATCCTCATCGGAAGAACAATATTCTTCTACCTTAAATGCTGTAAGGAATCGTGTAGAACAATATAATATTTAAAATAGAATAATAAATTTTCCACATTCTTTCAACTAAATATTATCAATCATAAAGTAATGATGAATCTAATATTTTTCAAATTAAAATTATAAATTTACACCAAAATATATAAGCATTATTATTTTAAAGGTATCATTATGTGATAGTGTGTTTACAGTTATTTTAATATGGTACATTTATGATAAATTTATATAATATTTATATATTAATATTATTAAAATAATATATAAAAATAATTAATAATAATAATATATCAAGAATATAAATACGGACGAATGCGGTTATAACGAGAACCCTGATATAACGAGCATTTTTTACTTCTTTATTGGAAGTGATTGTTTTTGTGTAGAAATTGGCCCGGATATAACGACGGAACACCCGATTATTACGAGCAAATCTCTGAAGCTTCGGAAACTCCCTTGCGACGGCTACGGCTAGACGGAAGTATGAACAATACAGCAATACAGAGTCAGTACCTGTGCACCGTGATTTATTGCGGGAAATTCTAGACTGTATCTTTTTGGTTTCGAAAAGAACTTTTAAAATTATTTGTAAACCTAGAAAACATTTAATGAATTTACCTAATCACATTTCGCCTGCCCTTTTTAAGACTGAGTTTGTTAAAAATTACATCAGGTAAAATTCTATGGGCATTAAGTCAAGAAAACGCAAGTGTGTTTGGATCAGTGAAAAATTTGAAATCATATGATAAATAGACGGCTGCGTTAAAAGTGTTGGATTGCCTGAAGAACTGTTACAAATTTCGTCCTTATAAAACTATATAACAAGTGTAAAAGAAGTAGAAGTTGTCAAATGAGCAATTAAGACGGTGCATTAATTGGGTAGTTTAAAATTCGACGTAGTTGCGGTCTATCTATTCATGGTCCTATCTTGAAAATGTAAACAGAGCGATTTAAATGGAAATTTTTTTCTATGAACTTTTTATAAAGTTAGGTTCAGCAATGTAATTTATATTCTTTATAATAATAAAAAGCAAAATCGGCCGTCCGCCGCGCTCGTTATAACCGAGTTCGACTGTGTAATTCAGTTCCTTCAACCCCCATTTCATCCCTTCAGAAATTTTTCCTGTGTACTTGATATATTTATGTAAATGACTATGTTTTAAATTATTCAAAACTACTCTAGTGGTTAGTTCTTTCTAAGCTAAGTTGTACTTTAAACTATTCTAGCAAACGGGGAATATGACTAAGAAGAGAAGGGATCATAAATTCTGCATTCAAATATTTCAGGTCCTTTTCAGATCGGAAATTACCTATACTGCAGAGGAAGAGTCTCAATCTCCTACATAATTTTCCGAGCACAGAGACCGGAAGATGAACGGTCCAACTTGAATCTGGTAAATGCTGAAGGTGTATTCCACTCGCCGTCTGAGAGTTCCCTTCCTGATGCAACAAGCAATACACAAGTTGGTTGGAGTCACAATGTCCTACATAACTTTCCGAGCACAGAGACCGGAAGATGATTGCTTCAACTTCCATCTGGTAAATACTGAAGATGTACACTTGCCGTCTGTAAAACTGAGTGCCCTTCTTGAATGCAACCAGCAATACACAAGTGGTTGGGCTGGAGTTATTAGACTACCATTACAAATTATCTAACGACTAATGCGAATTTTACCGGGATTCGAATATTTACTTTCCTCCCTGGGTATTATTTTAAATATATACATTATAAAATCCGAAATTTAGCTTCGGAAATAATAAGCGATTGCTTTGGTGCTAACAATTTAACTCTAAATAACTGAAGGGTGAAAGTCAGTATAATTGATACTCTGGAAATATTTTTTTAAAGAAATATACTATTGAATTAAAATCATTGTTATTTTTAAAATGTAAGTAATTGTGTTACAATATTGACGGACCAAATACAGAGAAATACATTGGATATTGATGCAAAAAAACAAACAAATAGCTTCTATTATAACTAAAACCGACAGAAATCATATTTATGAGAATGAAAACAAATTAGTCGAACAATTGAATGAAATATCAGTAAACACGATATGAAATAAATTAATGGAATTGCTAAGGGAGGTATCGTCACGTTATATCAGTATGTAAATGCGTCATACCACAAAACATATGCAGAGCAGTATCCGTGTTTTTGTAGACAGCGCACTGTAACACAATTTTACATGTTTGAGTGTCAATATAACAATATTCCGACAAGTCTGGCGCGTGTAGGATTTAGAGAGAATGAAGAATCCCGTTGCCATGACACTGACATACGCCATGCACAGCTGCTGTTCAAGTTATACAATGTAATAGCAGAGGTGACTGGTGACTTTTTAAGTTATGTGCTACATCACTCCAAGCAACAATTTTTATGAGGATCATTAAGTAAAATACTACAGCAGCGCTTTTGTTACAATTATTTTGAGACAAACGAAACGACCCGCACTATGCCACATTTCTAATTCTATCTTCATAGTTTGCAATAGTGTCTTAATTTTTAAAACCGGAAAAAAATTTAAATCAAGTTTACACACCGTTGCAAAACAAAAGTTCATATTTAAAATATAGTTAATTTTAAGAACAGCCCACGCATATTTGCACTACTGTATGCCGCTGAGCACAGAAAGGAGGCAATCTGTAGACCTTCTTTACGTGGAGTGCAGGATGTTGAAACGGAATACTGCGCATGCGAATCTCTCATTACAAGCAAATTTTCTGTGTTCAGCACAGCTGGCTGCATTAGCCCTCGAGGGCAACGACTATAATATTTGGCCTTGGTAAGCGAAGAATTTAAAATATTCTAAAAGGAATTGATTACCAGAAAATAATGAAGAAATTATAAAAAAAATATGGACAGAAATGGGAACACAAGAATAACCAGTACGTGGCCTGAAATTTTTTACCTGTCTTTATCTCCATTGCAGAGGAAAACAAGGATTTGAAGAAACTGTTAAAAATATTAGAAATGAATATTTGTCAGAAATATATTTTATTAAAAAAATATATACTAATAAAATAAATTTGGCACGATTTATCCTTCGTTTTGGACCCTCTATAAAGTCTTAATATTATTTATGGATTGAAAACCCAATATTTTAATTGAAACATGTGGAGTAAATTTCTGAAAGTGTGAGCTTTACCCACACATTCCAGCCGAAATGTCTGCTATAGACACATGTTATTAATATGTTCTAATTTTTTATTTTATTAAATATATTTCTGACAAAATTTGGCTGGTTTATTCATTTATAATTCAATCAAGCCAGATATATATATATATATATATATATATATATATATATATATATATATTGTAATACCCGTCTTGTAGATAATTATTGTTATAGGAATTTAGATTAAACAAGTTTTTAACTTTTATTAAACAAAACAATTGTATTAATCATGAATACAACTCAAGAAAATCTCTGTATATTTTTTATATCCTTTTACCTCAACAATTAAATTACACTAATGCACTTTAATCTACAATGCCCTTGTGTGCACAGATTTTTACACACGTTTCACAGCCACGTTCACTTTATCCTTTTTTTGATATCCCGGCTCCTGACTGCTTGCATGGACTAAAATGTTTATTTTATTTTTAGGCATGGTCACCATTCAATTTGACCGAATATTTATCACCGCCTAAATGTTCAGTTTGTTTGGAATATAAATTACCAATAATGTTTATCTCCAAGCTTTCTTCTTTTCTCTCAAACAATCATTGATTAAGTCCTTCCATAAAGTCAGTAAATCCACCATTTATTTACACTTCAGCATCTATTTTACACTGCTACAGCCTTCACGTCCTCCTCTTTTGAGGTCTACAGTCCAGCATTTTTATGTCTTTCTCGTTTAGATTCTGGCACCACACTCCACGTCCATATCCTCCCAACTCTGACACCACACTCCTACATCCTTCCCTCTTGCGCTCTGGCACCCGACTCCACGTCCATCTCCTTTGAGGTCTCCTGTCCAACTAACTTTTATCTGCTTCCCCCTCTCCAGAATATTCCCTTTTTTCACAGTTTTTGAGTTTCCACGTTCGCCAAACGAACACCAACTGTTGGCTTTCTCACGCTCCGAGAGCCACTCAATACAATTAAAATAAACATTTCCTTTTAATATAATTGTGTGTCCACAAAACTTCTGTCATTATGCCTTTAGGGTTCCGTCCCGATGCCTGTCAAAACTATAGCTCTAAGTGCCGCTAAACGTCCAATTATAGTCCTCCCCTTCTCTAAAAGCCACTTATCCATCATTTTATTATTATCCTCATTTTTATACAAACCACTCAAGAATCCCCAGTCTGAGTCGGTAAACAAATCTGATGAAATAAGAACAAAATTTATGTCCTTCTTAACTGGGTATTACAACATATATATGTTAGAAATATTGAATTTCGTATACGAAGTAAAATGTTTGTCATAACATAAGAGAAAAAAAATATTGTTCGAAAAAAATGACAAAAATACTTACCGATTTCATATTAATTACAACTAGGACTAGGTTATACATTTTATAATATTATATTCGGCAAAGGGTTAAGAGAATTGGACCAGTAGCCAAATGAAATCCGAAATTGTGCAACTGTTAGTAAATTGAAGACTGGTTTCATGAGATAATAATATTATATATGTAATGGTAAAATGACTACCGGACCAGGAATCGAACCTCGGACTTCCCGATTTCCGGCCCGGACGCTGTACCACTGTCGACTCCAGATCCGGTGCGAAATTCCTCCATCCAATAAATATAATGCGGCTCACCTACAATTTACGAATCACAGTTTTTCTATGGCCTAAATCTAAGAGGACGGACTTTATGTAAATTGATGAAAGGTGTTTTTGGGAAGTTTTCTGATCTTCCACTCGGAAAGCGAGAGGTCCCGGAACGATTCATGGTCCGGCCGAAAATTTTTCCTTCCTCATACTTTAATTTAACTTACATGGTCTTCTCTATATTCCTGACATAATTATTCTAATAATTAAATTATTATTAGAATTTAAATATTATTTTTCATAATAATGGCACATATATTACATTCCAAATTTTAATTGGCTTTCCAGAGGAAGTATTGTAAATCTTGAGAACACATTTTCATGAAAACTGAAGAGGAACAGTTGAGCTCGTTTTCGAATGTGCTGTTGAAGAATAAGTTGAAATACGAAATATGAAGTGAGAAAGTTTTAAATCATACTGGAGTCAGAATAAATCTTTAGATAATTTTATAAAAATAATGAGAGAGTTTTTTTCGAAACGCACTTTTGAGGCACCAAGAATTAATTAAAAGTATGGTAAATAGTACATTGGAGTTAAGAATAGTATAGGAAGGGAAAGATCGCCGTATACGAATCCAGTTATTGAAGATGTTTAGTGTAGAGAATACTGTGATGCGAACAGATCATCGCAGGATGAGATAGCGCCAAAGTAAATGTGGAGCACCGCGTTTTTGACATTAAAATAATATAAATCATTTCCTGATAAGTAATTATAATACTCGATGTCGAGCGTCGAGGGCATTGACTCTATAGACTTCAGAATGTTAACAATTTACTGCAGTAAAAGCGTTACGTGGTCAATAGTGGAGAGTTTAAGTGCCTTCTGAATGTAATTTCTTTCCCATGTGGACTACATCTTCTGTCAGCCGCGTGAAAATGCTCTCCTTGTGGGAAGATCAGCTCTTCGAGGTGACGTCAGCCTCCTTGCCAACTTTCAAGGTCACATCCGCTACACGATTCACGCTTGCTTAGATTTACACGCACCACACGGTTTTTTTTGCCACCTCCATCGATATCTACTGAAAACTGGATCATCGGTCGTTGAACTGCATGACGGTGAGCTATTCCACATTGTAGCGAGTTGGGACTGACTCTGATCGTGATTCCTTCATAAAACATAACTGATTAGTTGGAGGTATCTACTGGGTTCGCAGCCGTCGGTCGTGGCTGTGTCTGGTTAATTCTTCTTTTTAACGATTTCGTGCACGAACTCGTCATGTCACTCGTTTCTTTCATTTTCCTTCAGCATTCAAAAAATAATATTACAAATAATTTCGACGATTATTACGTTGGTTAGAAGAGTAGGATCTTAGTTATATAGGTATTGGTTATTCATCATACCAAACGCCGATATTCCGCACATTGCTGGACCGTGCCATGATCGCGGTTTATTTTGTTTCGGAATACTGCACTGTTATCTTATAGGGATATATTTTTTTTTTTGCAGACGCTCTATGGAATTTAACGTATCTCCAGCTTCTATTTCTGGAACAAACGATTCTTTGTTCGAGGATTTCAAATGGACAACGTTTCTTTCATTTAATATTCCTTGAGTGATCATATTTAAGTCGTAGGAAATATAAGTGATATGCTTTGCAATATCTAAGAAAGTGCCGGTAATTATCGCTTTCTACAAAATTAATTTACTTTGCGCCGAATTTTAAGGACGTACAATATAATCAAGCATATACTATCCGAAGAGTCATTATAAACGTAGAATAGAAGCGATTTCAAGCCTAATTTACATAACAGTTGCTATTCCGAAATGAAAAACGTCTTTTACGATTTCTTGGTAGTGTTTTAATATGATTGAAAATCATTAATCTGAGGTTAAAATATGAAAATCTGTTTATACGTTATGCACATTCCTGTAACACTGAAAATGACTTCGTTACGGAGTATTTATTCGAATCTCGATATACAAGTAAATAGAGCCTCCATTACAAGATTACTAACGATTTTTCGCACACTTTCTTAGTTGGAATCTTCTCTCGCACCACCTTGTTAACAATAATTGCATTTTTACGTCTGTTTATACATTAGAGACACGAAGGGGCTACCTTTGGGGATGCCTTTTCCTCTCCGTTTTTGAACTAAGGTTCCCACAAGCCGAGGCACCTCGGCCTGTTCTGAGAGGTGTATGTTCCGGGATCACAGACCTTGGGCATACGGTAAGAGTTGTCCGCTATTCCCATTGGAATAGTCGGCCAGCTGCCTCCTAAACTGGTCGAGACACGGAGAAGGGAATGCTGCGTCCCCACAGCAAACTCCTCTCCCGCTATCGGAAGGGCGTGGAACAAGTACCCAATGCCTGACCTACCTGATGCAGCTTTTTCTAGGGTTTTCCCTGCATTTCTATAGGCGAATGCCGGGTAGGATCCTTAAACCATAGCCCGGGGACCCTAGTTAACCCTTGGCTACCTTCCTCTACCCTTCCGCATCCCCCCTTTCAAATCCCTTCCTATGCTATTAAAGGGGAGTTGCCCAAAAAAAAAGGAAGTCTGTTTATATAAAATAAATAATGCAGTTTTCTTACCAATACCAGACAATATTTTTTATTTATTTACGACAACGTTTCGGTACGTGTTTTTACCTTCATCATGTCTTTCCTAAATATTAAAAACTATATTAACATTCTATTGAAAAAAAAACACTAACTTTAGCAGTTTTTCCGAGGCACTCTTTCACCAACTACACACAAGTGCGGTCGGAGTTGAAGATACACACACGTACCCCTTTCAAATCCCTTCCTATGCTATTAAAGGGGAGTTGCCCAACGTAGATTACCCTCATGTAGTCTGTTGCCCAAAAAGAAAAGGAAGTTTGTTTATATAAAATAAATAATGCAGTTTTCTTACCAATACCAGACAATATTTTTTATTTATTTACGACAACGTTTCGGTACGTGTTTTTACCTTCATCATGTCTTTCCTAAATATTAAAAACTATATTAACATTCTATTGAAAAAAAAACACAAACTTTTGCAGTTTTTCCGAGGCACTCTTTCACCAACTACACACAAGTGTGGTCGGAGTTGAAGGTACACACATACCGAAACGTCGTCGTAAATAAATAAATAAAAATTGTTTGGTATTGGTCAAAAAACTACATTATATAATTAATATAGTTGCAAGGATTAAGTAAAGTAGGAGAGAGTCACGTGTCTTACTCCGGGAAAATAAATTGTCGATCAAAAATTATTTATTTTAAATCACTGTGAAATAAAATACCCAATAAGTCAGAAAAATTAAATATAGTCTACACAACAAGACGTTTAATCCCGGCTTTGGGATAAATCGTGTGACAAAATTATATAACATCTTCTTGATGCCAAATTTGGATTCTAAAATTTAAAAAATCATGTGTAACATAATTTTAAAAAATTTAAAATTGTTACAGTAAATTATATATCATAAGAAAAATATTTATATTATAATAAGAGCAATATTCTGTACTCGGATAAAAATATAGAAATATTTAGTTGCCTTCATTGCAGACGGATAGTATCTCAAAGAGTACACAATATATATTTGTTGTGATAAAATAAACATATTGAAAATTTCAAAAATTGCATTAACAAATTACAAGTCTAATATATTTAATAAAATAAATTAATTAAATTTGATGGCCAAAACACCTGTAAATGAAAACCAAAATGTGATAATTTCTGACTTATTGGCTACTTTATTGATGTCATTATAATTAAACGTAAAATAAATATCTAGCTTAAAACCATTGTTGTCTTTAAAATAAAAGTGTGTTGTTACATTAACAGATAAATTTGGAATATAATATGTTTATATAAAACTACAAAGTATTCAAAAGGGGTTTTATGTGTCACCTTTATGAAATTTGAAACATAATAAGTGAAATATAAACAAACACACGTCGAAGTGAACGTTAATGTCCATCAACTGAATTGTTTGAAATAAATAATGGTGTTCCGGCAAGAAATGATTGATTATGAAACAAAAGATAGCTTTTGGTATATGCAAATTTCTGGGACCCTGTCGGGGCACTAATTGCACACTTGATATTTGTTTGTCAATTTCCTCGTAGCATGTTGAATAAAGTTTATGAGGATCTGACATTTAGAGGAAAAGTAGGACCGTTTATAACGATGTGAACAAACCACCTTCGAACCAGTGGCGCTTCTTGAGGTTTTTTTTTTAATTTATGTGCTTTATCGCCATAAGCAACCACTTTTACGAGGATAACTATGTAAAATTTTGATACCACAACAGCGATAGTGTTACCATTACTCCGATCCGAAATATGTTACACTTATAATTCCGTCTACATTATTTGCAATAGTCTCTAATTTTTTAAAAGCGGAATAGTTTTGCACCAAATTCATACGCATGAGAGTATTTTTACTTCGCAAAATTTTTTAATACGGTCAATTTTTTGAACAAGCTACGCATGATGGCAATATTGGACATATTCACACTTCGATGCGGCCCCTTAAATAATTTTTTCTTTAAAATAAAATTTGATTCTATTTTATAAATCCTACCCAAAATGTACGAATACTATTTTTGTTTTTAAAAAATTAATTACTTTACAATACGATTTTTAATTACAATATTATTCAAATTTAGTTTGATTTCGTTGCTTATATCACCAGATGCGGCCGTGTCTTTGAGTCATTGCACGGCACGGTCCAGTGCTGTGTGGTCCGTAGCACAAAAAAGAGGCAGTTTGTTGAGATTTACGAGTGGTTCAGATG
This sequence comes from Zhengitettix transpicula, assembly GCA_037074705.1. Taxonomy (NCBI): domain Eukaryota; kingdom Metazoa; phylum Arthropoda; class Insecta; order Orthoptera; family Tetrigidae; genus Zhengitettix; species Zhengitettix transpicula. The sequence goes on along the minus strand of CM073595.1, from coordinate 22,922,027 downwards.
CTTGAATAGAAATACTACACATGCACATTTTTCATTTCAGACAGCCGTGAGTAGCAAAGACATTGCCATCTGGCTGCAATAGTGGGAGTGGGTGCGCCGGACGGTTTCAAGTCTTCGAAATCTAAGCACTGTTAAAGCACAATTATTTCAATTAATATACATTGTAATATGCATTGTCTAATGCAGTGATTTTTATACTACGGCCTCCAATCGTCTGGATGTAGACTCAAATGTTGCTGCAACAACGTGGGATTTTTTTTTTGTAGGATACAATTTGATTCAATCGGAAAGGCAATAACTATTTTAATTGTTAAGACAAGTGAAAGGCTCGCGTTATTATAAGGTTGTATTTCTAGGAGAAAAGTTTGCTTGGGATTGCTTCATCCCATTTGGAACGCTATAATGGTCCTCATACATTTCTTCCATGCAATCCTGTTTTCCGCATCCATCGCTTGGAGAACTTGTTCCAGAACTGAAAGTCAGATTTCACTATAAAGAAGTTCTGATGTATTTTTTTGCTGCCACCGAAATTGAAGAGCTCCGTCTGGCCTTCACGTGAAATCCGACCATTACATATTCGGTCTGAATTTCCGCGTCTACTACCAACTTAAATTACGTATTTTATTCAATTTATCTCCAACACGAATTGCAGATTCATTTTTTCTTGTAAATGTAAATTTCCTTTAGATTTTAATGAGGTTGTTTTTTAAACATCTCATTTAAAACTGTTCTCCGTATATTTTATCAAGTAACAAATTAGTAAAACAGTGATTGTATTAAATTAAAATCTCAGCCTACACTATTTCTAATAATAACCTCCGTCTATTGATTTACCCACCTTTATTAAAGCCGCATGTTGCCTGCACAGACTTCTTCGATCTTTGCACTTAATTACACCGTCCTTAGAATTTTATTTACTTGCAGATTGTGTGGGAAATTTTTTACAGTTCAGCATCTATTTTTTTTCCCTATTATTAAAGGTTTCCGTGGAACACTTTTGCGTTACCATTTAGACAGTTCTCTCAACCGATATATTTATTATATTAATACCGTATGAGACCTCTAGGGTATTTTAGATAATTATTAAATTCGTCTTCTTAATTTTCTGTAACGTTAAGAAATATTTTTATTAATATAAATTTGAAACCTGCAGCATCTTTAGCCTCCAAACGCAGTTTTCCTCAAAAGTCATGATTAATAATTTCCGCGACTTAAATTGAAAAAAGAACAAATGTTAAAAACACCAGCCTATTAGTTAGAAAAAAAATTTCAAACATGAGATTTAAAAAAAAGTTCCATCCCTGATTGGAGGCCTCTTCAGGGCTACAATTACAATTAAATACAATTATCTAAAAAATTTAAACAAAAAAAAATCTTACATACTTGAAAATTTATAATATAATTTATACTGTTACGATATCGTAACATTTCGATTAACTAATTTCTAATTGCCCACACGTTGCGGCCGAAATGAATGTTATTGATACAGTTGTTAAGAGTATTATTGAATTAAAGTTAAGGTAACAATGGATATAAAAATTTATATAATGCAAGTGAGTATATTGTAATAATAAGGAATCATACAGTTTTAACATTAACGGCCGAAACATCAGATCTAATATGCAACATATCGCTCATAATCTGGAATAATATTCACATTTTTCATCTAAAATCCTTTCATTGTGTTAATCGAAATTATGTTATTTAAAAATAAATATTTCTGGACCAAACTGAATAATTTTGTAGTTAGGTTAGTGTTTAGACACCGTTTTGTTTGCCCGATATAACATGAATTACAATAAAAAATAATTTTAACTAAATGTGAATTATTGTAAGTTTCAAAAATAATCCGATTAACAGAATTAAGGCAATACGTTTATATTGTTTTCAAAACAATGTTGTACGATAAAATAAATTGTTATTAAGATTATTAATTGCTAATTTATTATTATCGTACTTGATGTTAATCAACCTAATTTTGATACATTTGTAAATAAATTGTAACGCGTAAGAATTTAGAAGAAGGATATTAACAATATTATCAATGTTAACTTCATGATACCAATGTTGAGGTATTTTTTCATCTGAAGAGATTCTAATTAGGAATGAAACGTTGTGTTTTTTAAGATATAATACTTTAAATTTGATAATAAAATTTTTCTCACTACCAGGCTGGTTTTTACAACATTTACTTATTAGGGATTACGATTATTATAATTGAAAAAAGAACAATCCACTACAAAACCGAACAACATTATTCGTGCATCTTTGATGAGTTTGCCTAACTTTATTGTTCTCAACTTTTAATTGCCCAATTTTTTGTCGTGTCCCCCCCCCCCCCCCCCCATCACCAGGAATGTCGCTGAAGCTTCCTGCCTCGAATCGACGTCGCTCGAACGCCTAGAGTAATTTTGTACGTCATTTAACGTTTAACAGGCCATTATAGGTAAATTCCAGATCGGCAAGATTAATTCGCGTTACAGGCGGCGATAAAACTACGATCTAATAATAGTAGAAAAAATTTCAGAAACGTCACTCTTGATTCACGTCCTCCGACGAATTAATTTCGTTCAATTTCTCCTTCACTTTAGAGTACGTTCATTATTTTGCGTCTATTGCGAAAAAATATATATTTTTAAAAAGGAGAATAAGGCCGAATATTTTAGAGAGACAATAAAACTTACCGATCAGTTCATTATCAGGCGGACAAAGTTTATTTATTTATAAATTTTAAATTAATGTTGGAAATTGTTAAAAATAATATATGAAATTATACTCCTGAAGGAATTAGTTTCGAATTTTACATAAAAATTAATTTTTGTGTCTGTCATTTTTAAACATTTAAGTCTTCGAACTATATTTACGTTCTTTATTACGTTTCGACTCAGTTCTTTTTTGTTTCGCCACGATTTAAACAATGTGCTCTGTGTTTTGTATGAGTTATTTATTTAAATGGTCGGTGTAATTTTTTTTATCACAACCGATAAAGAATTATCTAAAGTTGTCCGATCTAAGTAAATTGTCTTATGGTGTGGAACGGTTTTATTTATCTTTTTTTGTTCGTATTTCTAATATTGTTATTGAGGGAAATACGGCAAAATATTTCAAAGAACTAGGAAACCGTTTAATTATTAATGCAATCGCCACGTTTTAAACTACTTTCCGCAAGTAAATTAAAATACAGACAAAAGCACTGATAATATAATGTTCCGCTCTAGGCTTTTGCGTTTTTTCTCCACCTGAAGAAAGGCACAAGGCTTCCAGAATCGTGATATATTTATATTATCACTTCTTTTGTCTGTATTTGTCTATCTTTTTTATTATTGATTTTCAATTAGACGTAAATTTTTCATTTTTAATTAAATGCTGTTTCTATATACATTCAATTACGGAGATGATTTTAATTACAAAGATTTCAAAATATTAGAATTCGAAAACAATTATCATGTTGGATTAATCTTATGAATATTACAAATAATATTTAATAAACATTCAAAATTTGAATTTGAGTAAGAAACTTAATTTATTTGTAAACATTCCTTTCTGTTTAATATTTTCCAAAAGTCAATTCTAAATTTATAAATAGTTATTCATCACCTGATTAAAGTCCGGTTTAAGGACTGATTTCATGTTATTAAAAGTTTTAATTTAACGTCTGTTTTGAATTAATAAAAACAATTGATGACCTTATACAGACACTTTTTATTTTTATATTATGACGACGTTTCGATACCTTTTTATACCTTCTTCAGATGCTGACCAAATTAACACAATAAAACTAGCACAACTAAACGAAAAAGTTATTAAATTCTCACAGTCATGAAAGGGGATCCGAGACAGACTATTTATTTGACACTAACAAGATATCTAAGAAGATACAAAAAGGTATCGAAACGTCGTCATAATATAAAAAATAAAAGTGTCTGTATAAGGACATCAGGTTTTTTTATCATATTATTAAAGCTGATTTTTATAATATTCTATTTAATGGAATTGCCGTATATATATTGTAATAATCAAATAATTATATTTATTACACAATTATTTTGCCTCTCGTTGGGACGCCATTTTGTAATACTCAAATAATTAAATGAATTATTATGGTTAATTAAAGGATGAATTTATTTATTAAATTTCAAGTGAAAGGATGTTAAATAATTACAGAATTTAAACATCAGAAAACAACTAATTTATTTAAAGTAATTATTACAAATTTTCTTGCTGTGATTAATTTACATTCGTGTTCTTACTATTTTACAAACTTATTTACTCTTGTCTCAGGGTCGTTAACTGGGCCTTTTAATCAAAGAACAAACCTATTCCTACTCTCAAAATTAACAAACAAAAATTTACAACATTCAACTTGTTTAGAATTAAAACAATAAATGAACTTGAATCCGAAATCTGACGATTTATCCTTATTTAACGTTTACAATAAATTTTATAAAGTATCTCTCTCTACTTACAGTTTTCTTTACTGGTACCAGGAATTCGTTTGGGCTCACTGATACACTATACACATGTAACAGGCCATCGTTTCACAGAATTTAATTTCTTTCAAACCACCGTCCAAAACTTTTGTATCTTTCACCTTACACAATTACTCCGTACAACACTGTGAACCTCTGCTTTAAGTCCCTCTCTCTCTCTCTCTCTCCAGCAAATATTGAAGCTCTCGTTCTGATTAAGGGTAAATCAGAATGTTGACCACTCCTTCTCCAAAGTTCTACCGATACTCGACGAAACTTTGTAACTGTCTCTACTTGATGAAATACTCTCTGCGACTTTACTTATTGAAAATTCTGCTTGTGACTTTACTTGATGAAATCTGCCCGCGACTTTACTCGACGATATCTGTGTGCAACTGCCCTTAATGAAATCTTTCCTGCAACTCACTGGATGAAATTCTGGTGTGCAACTCTCTATTAAATCTTTCCTGCAACTCCAGGTGTGAGCCCCGTAGCTTAAAAAGCTCGCCGCCGACAAAGGCTCGCCTGTACATGTTTTACCCATTGTTGTGTTTATATTCTCGCCGATAACAATTTACTGCAATTGCCCAAATATTAATTCTCTAATTGACTGTAATTATTACTACAATATATATATATATATATATTGTAATAATTTATTAATTAGCTTTGGTTATCTTTTGACAATAATTCTGGATATGAATTATGTGGCGTTTTTAAATGAAAAGAACTATTACGTGAAAACTATTAAACAAGATTTATTAACAATTTTAAAACAAGTATTCAAATTACAAAATATTTGGGATCTCAGGGTCTTGAACTGGGTTTGATAATGGCAGAATTGATATAATCAAAATCACAAAAAATTACATTTACTTTATATGGGAATCAATGCGTCTGAATATAGACGAAATTTGTTGCTGAAGAAATAATACTAAAGATTGAATTTAAACAATTTTAAATTTTATTAAGAAATAAAGAATGATCTGAATAATTAAAGATCTCATTTTATCGATAATTAAATAACGATCTGACGTTTATCTTTTAAACGTGGTTTACAATGATTTTAAAGTTTTCTTTCTACTTACGGCAGCCCAGGTCTCATTTTAACTTTTCGTGCACAATTTTGGGGTTATCACTGATTCTAAGTACTCACAGACTCTAAATGTTCACAGACTCTAATTAGCGTAGTTTGTTAGTTGGTTTAAAACAACTTTGTCGATTCTCGATGATTTACAGCAAACTGGATTTGTAGGTCCCGTAGATTTTTGTTGAAAATGCGCCTCATTGGTTTTGTCTGTTGACTGAAGACTAGTTCAATTTCTGCATTTTTGATATAACATCGTACTGGTTAGTGGAACACTTTTTCGTTCTTTAAATTAGACCTTCTTCATTCTCGCTGCTGACTGACTAAATTGTTCAACTTTTCGTGTATTAGAATTTTGTGGTCTTTACACCTCGCCGTTCATTGCCTGACTGTCTTGTTCAAATTTTCATGAATTAGAATTTTGGTCTGTTCTCCTTGCTGCTTACTACCCGACTGTTCGTTCGTCTCGTCAATTTTGAGCGCGTAAAACCTTCTCGACCGATCAACAATGCTTTCTTTGCCTTGCCGGTTTGTTGCGGCGTCCGCTATATCCACCAATAATGAGTCCTCTACAATTCAACTTTTCAATTAGAACAATGCCTTAATTACCAATTATTACATTATATATATATATATATATATATCTCCCAAGAGTATAAAATGATAAAATTTAGTTTGTCGAAGAATATTTTGGCAATGTCATCATAAACTACAGTTCCTAAAACAATTTTTGTAAAATCCCTATGATGACAACGTACAAGTTAATATATATTCTGTAATTTTTAATCTAAATTTATTTCGGAAAACGATCCATTTAAACACATTCGTATTCTCCTGAAACACATTCGTATTCTCCTGAATGTATTTATAAATACCCTCCGGACATCCTGAAGACTTAATGTATGTATTTTACGTTATCCAAAATATTCTTGTATCATACAGCAAAAAATGTTCAAACTAAAAACCGGATTTCCATGTTTTAGTAGTCAAACAAAATTAATATCCACGGCAATCTATCATTTGATGATATGTTAAAAACCATATCGCTCCATGTTTCGATATACATTGGAAGCATCTTCAAAAAAAATTAATGGTTCCGAAGCTGTTAACTTTTTGTTTACTGTTTACTGTTAAATACATAATTATAAATTAATTGTCTGTTTAAAATATTTCTTTATTAATAAAATAGTTAAATTTTAATTTAATATATGGTAATGGATTAGTAATTATTTAACTGATGAATATGACATAATACTGCCGAAAGCTCTTGGTGTCAATATGGTTTTTAATTATATTTGTTTTAATGAAATTGTCGTGACTGTGGTCATCCAGGTCTGGATCGCTTGAGTGCCTTCAAAATAGTCTTCGACTAATATATACAAGAAAATATATTGAAATCCATACGCTCTTTACTATATGCCACAGGAAAAAATTATTTAATATAAGATTTATCATTGCATTGGGATGAATCTCCTACTCAAAATCAAAAACCCATACGATCGATTACAAGACCTTGATCTGTTTCGTTGTTGCTCAACACAGTGGACGTATTTGCGCGTCCAAACTTATTTACAACGATGATCTTGACAGTAGATCGCACGTAGGAGGGGAAAATAACGAAATGTATGTACACCATTTGTAGTCGAGAGTAAACTCCTTCTATGCCTTAAGTCTCCGTCACAGGCAGAGAGGAAACATAAAAACGAGACCCTTTTTAATGGCGCGTAGCTCCGCCACATCTGCGCTCCCCTGCCTTTAAATATCATCGTCATCTCAAAACTCTCCATTGTAACAGTGGATCGTGTAATAAATGTCTTGCACTTTAATGGTGAAATGCCACTGGCATTTATAAAAGAGCTGCTTTTGGATCGAAATTTCTTGAATAAAAAACAGGAATAGTTCAGGTAAAGAAAATTTTCTATCAAACATTTGTGTTTCGGATCTGTATTTGGGATAGATGAGCTATTAAAAATGACCCGTTTTAAACTATCGGGCTAAGATAGCACAAAATTAGCAGGTAATATACTTTAGAAAGTGAAGTATAGAGGCGCCTACAATACAAGGGTAGTACGAAAAGTTCTGGGCCGAATAGTGAAAGTGACAGTTCCACTAATACCCTTTATTACTTGATTAAAAACCACAAGCACCCACTTGACACCTAAACATTGTGTTGTTTACAAAATCTCTTGCTGTAATTGTAATTCCTGCTACATAGGACAAACAAAACGTTCCCTTAATACACGTATCAAGGAACATATGCCTAATATCAAAACTTTCCATTCAAAACCATCTGTAGTATCCAAACATATCATCAATTCTAAACATTCTTTACACATATAACGAATTCTGCAATTGAAGTAATGTTTTAATAAAACCTTTATTAAAATTGAGTAGCGAGTTTCCTCACTAAATTCGGCCAAAACTATTAAATAGTCGAATTCACAAAATAAAATTTGTTTATGTCCCAACATCCGGAATACCCCCACACACAATTTTAATAGCAAATTCTTCTTTCATATTTGTGTTTCGTTATTCCTCAATACTTTTTCAGCAAGTGTAAAAAATTTCACTACGTCTTTAGACGGGTTGATTAACTTGTCTTTAAAGTCCTTTATCTTAATCAATCCAGTTTTTCTTTGAGAGCGAGGAGCAAGGAGAACCTCTAAATACTTTACCACTATACTTACAACACTTCCTGAAATATATTCTACCACTTTTTCTGAATATATTCAGGGATGTAATCATGATCAAAACTGTGATCTGTACAAGATTTAAAATTATTTTTTTTAAATGGTACAACCAATGTCTCCAAAATTCCTCCCGTACTATTGGAACTTTTGGATGGTTCTATCTGCGTAATGCATTTGGATAATTTCGATTTCTCCCACATCTTCGTATGCAAGAAAAGAATAGTTCTGAATGGTCCTGGCTCATTCTCCTACTTAATATAAATTTGAGAACTGGAGAATCGTTCCACACATACTTCTGTCAGTTGCATCGAACTGAGAAGATCTAAAACAATCCCATACACACCCAACTTCCTCACTGACAAATTAATAAACTCCCATCGTACAGCTTTAAATTCATAAATACTGTACAGATCTTTCTATTGTGTTGCATATTGTCACTCTGTTACCTCTAAACACAGGAGTTTTTGTACCCATGTTCATAACATTGCACGAATTCAACAAATCAAATGCTTTCTCTACCATTTTTATGAACTTTACCGTGCCCTCACAACTTACAAATTCAGACAAACCCAAGTCTCTACAAAAAAATCTGCTACAGAATTGCTTAGTGTCTACCTTCATTTTCTGTGCCTCATACTGAATGTGTAGCCTCGTCATTCTATTTGCAACATGTAACCGTTCCTAGTCTAGAGCGACACAACAGCACCACCAAAGCTTTTTTTTTTGTCAAATGACGAGTGCAGTTAGTCGCTCTAGGCTCTTCTTAGCACCTGAAGAAAGGACAAGGATCCCTGAAACGTTGTGTGGTATTTATGTTATCACTTATTTTGCCTGCATTTGGCTATCTTTCTTATTATTATTATGCTGATACTTACTTAAAATACGATACTTCATGTGTTTTCAAACTACGATTATTACAATTGTAGGCTTGGCATGATTTATAATAACAAACAATTTATTTTTTTAAAAAAACTTCAAAACTTCCACCATCAGTAGCATAACACAAATCGGGTTTTAGGTGAAGTGGACCTACTAAAAAATGGCGGCCAGTGTTGTTAGTTGCTGCCACCCAGGGCGCTGTAACGCTGACATAGCCACTCTATTATGTTTATATATCTCTTTGATCACAGCTATTATTGTACAAACAGACACTATTGCTATGATCCCTTATTATTACGCTAAACCTTCTATTTTCCCATTGCCGTTGCTCCCTTATTGTTACCCTAACACTTCGGCTCTCCCATTGTCGTTGCGTTTTCGTCGCTTTTGAGTGTTGCCAACTGACAAGTGCATTTGTGTCGCTCCAGGCTTTTCTCAGCACCTGACGAAAGGTACAACGATCCCAGAAACGTTGTGTGGTATTTATATTACCCTTTTTGTCTGAATTGGCTTTCTTATTCATTAATAAATTTCATCCAGCAGTGTTCCCCCGTCCCTTTAGCCTTATCTGCCTGAAGTGCTAATAAAAAACCGTCTACAGACGCAATCGCTTTTTTATCAGTCGAAAACCGTTCGCCAGCGAAGCTGATTATAAGTTTTCGGGACAGATGGAAGCCCGATGGCGGCAAATCTGGAGAATTCCTGTACTTCATAGCGCAAATCCCTCGATTGTCCCATCTTCAAGTTGCTTCTCTGTGCACGTAAATTACACTGACAGCCGGGTATGTTTTAACGAATTTTTACGTCCAGTTTCGTCAATTAGTTGTAATGGCATTCCCCCAGTAAATGTTTTACCTTTACAAGATATTGAATTTACAGAATTCTTTTCGCATTCCAAAACTCCGGCGCCATGACCTTTCCTATCGAAGAAAGCGTCAAGCTGAAAAACCAGCTCGTGTCCACTGCATGGACGGTTGTTTCGATTTCTGCGGAAAATAATATTTTTTTTTGTCAAAAAAAAAAAACGTGCCAAACACTGTTGGGGGAAAATGTCGCGTGTGATTCGTTTCCGGGTCCGCACTGAACACGGGCGGCATCCATCTTGCGCAAAAGTTTCTCACGTGCAACTCCTCGTGCAAAATGGAACCCACACGTTCTTTTGATATCCATACAACATTAGCAGTTTCACGTACCTTCGTTCACCGATCTTACAAAAATCACATCGTGTGCACTTTTACGGCATTTTAGGTGTGGTTTCACTTCACGTGGATCATCTCGGACATTTTCAAGACCCTCCCCCTTTGTCACTCGACCGCCCATTCCTTTACAGTGGAAATTGAAGGAGAAGAGTCACCATACACATTTACGATCTTGGAAGAAATTTGGGTCGACTTTAAACCTTCTTTTACGAAGAATTTTATGACTACACGATACCCTCCCCCCCCTTCCCGCCCACCCTGTTTTTACAACACACGTAACACAGCTGACTGCCAACAGTTTAACTGCTGGATAGAACTCATTGCAATTTCACACAGCGAATACTGTCAGTTGTGCCAACATGAGTGAATAAATCATTCAATTCGTTCTACTACGCGATTAGAGAATCCTCGTATATACTCTCCTTCTTGTCACGACTCTTACTACAAGCTGTTTTTACTCTATCGACTTATAATGAATACGTACGTTCCGTTCTTCTCGTGATGACGCCAAATGAAATATAAAGCGGCTTTGAGATGTAATTGTTCCTGTCAGCTCACGTCAAAGAACCCCAAGCCATTAACAGCGCTGATTGTTTATAACCTTTCAAAGAATTCGTAAAACCAGCAGCGTCTTTAGTTGTCTTCCTGCAGAAATCATTCGGAAGTTCCCACTTAAGCAGTTAATTTACGGTCACGTGATATTTTCAATTCCTTTTCTAGATATCACAGAAAATAACCGTTTTAACGGCTTTTAAATCTGGAAATTTCCATGAATAATCAGATAGTTGTTTCAAGCTTCATAAATATAACATACCTCTGTAAGGGGCCGACTCTTTTTCCAAGATGAGGGGATATTTTCTAACATCTTAATGACAACATACGGGGATGGTCTGAAAAGTTTCCGACCCAACAATGATAGAAGATATTTTATTTTTATTTTTCAACACAGACTCCTTGTAACTGTCCACACTTCTCCCAGCGATGCTCCCACCTCTGTAACCCGTCCAAAAAGTACTCGGCGTTTTTCTCTGCAGAATAAGTGTTCACGAAGGTGATTGCCTCTTCATTTGATGAAAATCTCTGTCCTCCGAGCGCAATTTTTAGATGAGGGAACAAGGAGAAGTCGCTTGGGGCTAGATCTGGATGGTCAAGCAGTTCAAACCGTAATTCGTGGATTTTCGCCATGGCAACGGCTGAGGTGTGAGACGGTGCGTTGTCTTGGTGAAACAGGATTTTCTTTTTCTGCAAATGTGACCGTTTCTCCGCAAGTTCTGCCTTCAGTTTGTCAAGTAATGATGCTCCTGTAATGGTTTTTCCTTTTTCAAGATAATAGATTAAAATAACTCCATGACTATCCCAAAAAACAGTCGCCATAACTTTCCCAGCCGAAAAAACAGTTTTTGCTTTTTTTGGAGCCGGTTCCACCTTTGCAGTCCACTGTTTGGACTGTATTTTTGTTTCGGGCGTATAATGATGTATCCAAGTTTCATCTACAGTAATTAATCGGCGCCAAAACACTGATTTATTGCGCCTAAACTTCGCCATCAGAGCGTTGGAAATTTTCATTCGAACACGTCTAACGTGAGCAAACGCGGCAACCAACGCGGGGACAGCTTTCTCGTGCCTAAATGTTGATTTAATATATGACAAACACGTTCACATGACCTCTGCTATCTCTCTCACTTTAATTATGCGGTCGTGTAGCACCATTTGGTGAACTTTGGCGATGTTTTCGTCGGTATTTGCAGTTATTGGACGTCCCCAACGTTCATCGTCTCCCAAGCTCTTGCGGCCACGTTTAAATTCAGCTGCCCAAACTTTCACTGTGGTAAATGATGGTGCAGTGTCCCCCATTCACAGAATCCAACTCATCTTGGATTTGTGTAGGCGTATTGCCTTTCAAAAACAAATATTTAATAACATCTCGATACTCGATTTTCTCAATTTTCACAAAAACACTCACATCAACTCACTCAAACGACTGTTACATAACAACTGCGCGTCCAAAATGGCTGAAACTTTGGTGAGTAACAACTAAATTCACTAGCTTTTATTTACTAGTGCTGCCATCTTCACGTTGAGGTCGGAAACTTTTCAGACCACCCTCGTACCTTCCTTCAAAGGTGACCGAACATAAAATATTTAAGCAGGAACCTTTTATTAACGTATTTAAAACTGAAAAGTTGTTATAAAAAATTCCGGATACCCTGGCAAGGAACGAGGAAACAGAGGTTGACCAATATTAATTTAATTAAGTGACCGTGACGAAATTCTGAATACGTCGGTTACATTTTACGAACGCTTTCAGAAACATTCCGGACAGACGACATTTAGCGCCCTTGTGTACTTAATTGGATAAAAGGTAAATATGACAAAAATGCAATTTACTACTAACAATAATATTTTCGTGAATTTTTTTAAACAATTTTCAAAAGCTTAAGAAATAGTCACGAGTGTTGGCAAATATTTTCCACTTTCACCAGGGTTTATTATGAAATTAAATAGTTTCCTGAATCCGTTTCTTTACGTGGTAGGAAGAAATTAATTGGTTTTGAACCGTTAGTTGTCTTATTTGTTCTTTAGATTGGTTTCGGTACTTCGTTGGAGAAGTTCTCGTGTACCGCTAAAAAATTATCCGTAACGTATTTTTGTGAAATTTTACTGAAAAATAATTTCAATTTTTTGTTCGTATTACGTGAAACTGTTGTTCGGAAAATTATCCCGCGATCGTGATATCGGTTGGGAATAACCATGAGAGTGGAGAAGAATTACGTAACTTCGACAATCTACGACAAAGGTTTCAGATTTCGTGGGCGTTTTTAATCGAGCAGGCACCAGCATTTTTGTAGTAGGGGAAGAAATAGTTAAAGCATTTGATAAACGTCCGTAAGCTCATGTTTGAAAAATTGTTGGAATAGTTGAACGTCCCTGGAAGTCTCCATCTTGAAAAATGCAGGTTAAATAATACGTCAAACTTGTAATCAGGGTTGCCGATACAACTTTTATTTTTATTGGAACAACATTTAAGTACACGTCAAATATTTTAAGACGACTTGTAATTGTTTCTGCTTGGTTAACTAACGTTTTACTGCTTATTTGATACTACAAGATGGAGTTAATACTTCAATGTTATGGGGGTTCAATTGTTCTATGATCGTTATTTTATATAACAATGAAAAATGCTTACGATACCCGTAAAGAATTAAACGTTCAGGAAAAATTTATTAGAAATCTAAGGTTGTCGGCGAAGGCTGATTGTTCCTCTATTTCAGCCATTTTGTGGTTGTACAAATTCTGATATCCACTACGAACTGTAACTATCACTGTAACTGAATACTGTAAAGTCATTCTTCCACCAACGAACTCCTTTGTCCCCGACGTCGAATCTATAAATATCTGTGAGCTAATTTGTTCTGACCCGAAAAGCTTCGTCCCCCTCCTTCAATTGTTAAGTCATTTTAGTGCGGGCAGATACAGAATTCTAAGGGTTCAAGAGTGGACTTGGTAGATAATGTTTCGATGAGGAACCCATGTCCGGAAATGTACCATTCGATTGCAGAGTAAGTTTGAAGTTCGAATCGATTTAAGAACTACAAACAAAGTGGGCTGAGGGCGACTGCTGATATCGTGTGTCTTGTGTTTACAATCAGTTCTTCTGAGTCGGCGTTCACATCAGTTGTCATTCAGTCATTGAGCAGTACAGTGTAATCGTCAGTTGTGTATTCTACCATCCTGTACTGGCTCGTACAGTACTGCTCGTTGACTGAATGACAACTGATTTGAGCGCCGAGTCAGCAGAACTGATTATAAATACAAGACACGATGTCAGCAGTCTCCCTTAGCCCATTTCTGGTAATGGGTTCCTTATAAAAACTTTATCTACTAACTCCCCTCTACTAGTTCTGTAGTAGGAATTCTGAAACACCGGTATTTCATTCGACTTTGCTACGAATTCTGTTTATGTGGCCTTTCATTCTGGAAATTTTTGTAAATATTATAATTTCATATTTAAAAAATTCCAAGTTTTTTCCGAATTAATACTTCAAAAATATTTTCAATTCAAGAATATATCGTAAAGGCCATGGTTATCAGGAAGAACCAGACCAGGAATCAAACCCGGGCTTACTGGGCGGCCGTTCTTCCAACTGAGCTATCCCTGTCCACTCCACGGTGATAAATTCTTCCATCCATAAGACCTGAAGGTCCGGTCGACATTTCTCCATCTGACACATTGATAAAACAGTATGTTTTAAAAAATGAGAAAATTAATTCGACCCTATTCCGTCTAATATTCTATATTAGTTTTTTGTTAATTCCACGTCTTCGGTTAAGGAAATGCGAGACATCATTACATGAAATTACAAATAGCTACTGGAAACTATGTTATGCTAATCTAGAAAATTTCTCTGTACATTATAACCAATTATATTTAAAATTAGGATTAAAAAGTCGGCCCTACAATTAAATTACGACCTGAGACGGAGCGCGTAAATTTGACTTAACATTACTAAGACATATTTAGTTATAGAGCGTGCTTACATCTGCTATTAATATTGAAAAATTAAACAACTCTTCAGCAAAATTAATGTGATCTGCACGATACAAAATAAAGTACAGGGAAACTGAAATACATTGCTATCCATTATAAGTAAATAATAAATGTTGACAGTAAAACACT
This sequence comes from Zhengitettix transpicula, assembly GCA_037074705.1. NCBI lineage: Eukaryota > Metazoa > Arthropoda > Insecta > Orthoptera > Tetrigidae > Zhengitettix > Zhengitettix transpicula. The sequence continues at coordinate 22,907,025 of CM073595.1, read as the reverse complement.
TGAAAAAGACATTTAAATATTAATGACTATCCCAAAATAATGTCTGTATTGTGGATACAAATTATTATTTAAAAATAAAGTATAATACTTTTTGTAACAGAGCCTTAATAAATTATAACTTCATTATATTCACAAAATATTTTATTGACATACAATATTCCTATTCATAAATATAAATTACATAAAGGTCACATCAAATGTTATGGAGTCACGTGTTGTTTCCGCTTCCACCGATAACAAGGCCAGTAATTAAATACGGTAGCTTCATCTGCATCGTTGATTTCATCATTGTCAGTGAAAATTTGTTTCCAGGCTGTCATTTTGCCTTTATGGACTTGACCGTACAATAGTGAGTCATTTATAATTTCAGTAACACTGCGTGTTTCTTACAAGAAACCCAATTGGAATTTGTGGGTAAATTTTATATTTATTTACTGTCAATCCGTTTCTTTCAGGACAATAAATAATTATCGCGTTTCAAACCGATTAACATTATTAAATTGTCGCAATAAAATATATCAGCACTGGTCTTTATTTATCAGAAAATCGTCACTGATATTTAAAAAAAATTAATCATTTTTACGTCAAAAGAATGGGTGTTAAATAATAATACAACCCGAGAGTTCTTGGTTTTTGCTGGGTTAATCAGAAGTAAATATTGCAATAAAATATATAAGCACTGGTCTTTATTTATCAGAAAAACGTCACTGATGTTTAAAAAAAATTAATTATTTTTACGTCAAAAGAATGGGTGTTAAATAATAATACAACCCGAGAGTCGTTAGTTTTTGCTGGGTTAATCACAAGTAAATATCGCAATAAAATATATAAGCACTGTCCTTTACTTCTCAGAAAAATTTCACTGATATATAAAAAAAAATAATTATTTTTTCGTCAAAAGAATGGGTGTTAAATACTAATACAACCCAAGAGTCCTTGGTTCATGCTCGGTTAATCAGAAGTAAATATCGCTAGAATGTTGTTCAAAAGATCTAGTTGGGGAAATAATACAGGATGTTTGGGGTGGCTGCATTCACAGCTAATAAATCCATTTTTGTTTGATGAATAAACTCGCTGGCCAAGTAACGAGTAAAACTTAAAATATATGTTTTTGGAAAAAAATTACTTGTACTGACTTTATTTGACACTTTTGGTGGACGAGTGTGAAGTATATTATTCCTCGTACAATTAAGCGAAATATTTGCTCCTATAAATGATTTGAATTCACAGTCAAGTATTTGTAGGTCGTATGCATAAAGATCAAATCTACTCTCTTCAAATATATATATATATATATATATATATATATATATATATATATATATATATACTACAGACGGTATTAGTTACTGGCAAAGTCTCTTTGACCAACATTTTTATATAGTTTCTACGACTGATAAAAAAATGGTGTCAAGTAATTATATATTATATTATTTTTTTTTGCAAAATACAATAATTTATAGTCTAAATGTGAGAACTTCAGAAATTAACTTGGAATCCATATTATTGTAGCTGACAAATATATCTTCAGATGCCTTATAACTATTCAAAGGAACCTAACATGAATTGTTTAACTTGGTGTATACTAATTAAAATTTTTCGTTGGCCATATATAAATTCAATATTAAGTTCAGAGACGTCAACCTTACGATTTTTTTCAAATAATTATTTATAACGTGAAAAATAGCATTCTTTTGTAAAATTATTCTAGTTGGGCCATGACGTCGTTCTCCTTTCAATACATTAGTTTACTAAAGACTATTTTCTTTGAATTATGTACCCATTTATTTCACCATTAAGTTTTTATATTTCCTAATATGTTGTAATATGTGATTTTCAAATGTACCGAAATAATTTCAAAATCTTCTATGTATTTTTTTATCTTCAACAGTTAATTTCTCTTGTGTGGTTTAGTTTAGAAATTTTAATCACCGTTATATACAATACCATGTTATTTTTAATGGTATAGGAATACCTTCTAAGCATTTCCGTTTTTACTTTTTGACATAACTGCTGGATAGCTTATACTAGGCTTGGTCAATAATTTCATAATCTCAATTTGTCTTACCACGTTGACAATTTTGCTAAAAAAAATTGTGACTCATAGTAATAACAGCAGATGGTTGCCGCGTTTGTACATAATTGTTGAGACAATGGCTGGTTTGTAGCTTCTTCTTCGCGACCCTGACGTGTTTGTCCGTCGACACACAACATTATTCCACAACTACGTCCCAGAGAAAAAAACAACAGTTGAAACTTCAGGCGAACGTTGAAATCGGTATGACCACGACGTTTTGTTATGCATGAATCCAATATTTAGGAAGAAAGAAAGCGGAGACGAAGCTACTATGGATCGTTTGAGGCGAGATGTAAAGAGGATGTTACAATAAATTGTATTCATATAATATTCTTCTTGATAATCTGTATCCTCCTTCGTTCACTCATACCAATATCCACAATGGACTCAAGAAATTGTTATATTATTCTTCTAATATTCGTAAAAATCAGAATAGTCACAACATGAAGTTAGTATTTACCTTTTACAATGGGTTACATATTGGCAAAACCAATTTACTACGCCAATATAATATGGGCATCCTTTACAAATCTATCAATTTTCTCTCATGTTATGTCAAGAGTGGTAAAGACCCATTGTGCTCTGAGGATACACGCTTTGTGGTTTACAAAATTGATTGGAATGATTGTAATGCGGTTGACACAGGTCAAACGATAAGGGCATTGCAAACCAGGATCAAGGAATTTTAAATTACCCGCGGACAAGCATTCGGTCATCACCAAACATATGTCGTTGAACAATCACAGCTTTAAATCCTTGATGTGGAAACTAATTATTTTGCTAGACTTATTTCTGAAATGATTAACATCAGCAACACCATTAATGTCCAGAGCGATAGCGATTCTTCAAGCAAAACTTGATATGTTACTTAGTCAGTAAGTTTTTTTTTTCTTGGTTTAAAAAATGTTAAATTCCACTTGATAAGGCCCACCGATTGGTGGAGGAATCGGTTAATATTTTATTGTCTGTTTTTCTGGGAATACTTTCATTGTTATATTATGAAGAGGATATTGTCCACACTTCACCAAGAATAAAGTGACCTTCCTTCAAGGCACATCATGAGGAGCTTCAATGGAGAAAGTTGTCGAATTGTAGTTCGAGCTGTTGCTGAATCCACATCATTCACTAGATTTAGCTCCCCATTTTCTCAGCCTGAAGAAGTGTCTCGATAGAAAAAAATCACTTCCAACGAGATCATTTCTGGAACAAACTCACGGTCATGTTGATGATTCGTCTGACGATTTACTTCTGGATTCGGTCTGAAAAGTTGTAGAAACTCTGGGTGTCGGGCTGAAAGGAGATTAAGTTGATAATAAAAAAATCTATCAACCGAAGCTATGGTGTTTTTATTTTGTTTAGAAAGTATCTATTGACCTAGCTCCGTCAGTGTCACTTTCAATTTTTCTTCTTATATTTGATACTGATGCGATATTAAATTATTGACATGTGTTGTAAAATAAATTAGTCTCTTTCTGTCCACAATGTGAATAGGAAGTTGTATGTACGCGTTTCAAAGCATCAAATATGAAAGACTGAGCCGAGTTCACCTTCCTACGGCGGTCTCAGTCTCCACCAGGGAAGATATCGATTTAGACGTAGGTCAGAATCTGAAACGAAGTAGTGTCCTTATATTTGAGACGTGCGCCAACCTTAGCCAGACCAAGGGAAACTCAAGCATGAACTTCTCTATGTGAATCTATAAAGGAACTGGCGCAGAGTTGGCGCAATACGCCGCACGTTGCGGATGCGCTGCGTCAGCTGACATCAACTCATCAGTATCAACGCGGGGGACAGGTCGTGTGCTCCATGTAATTTAAAATTGACGAAGTATGCAATTAATTATTAACACTAAACCGGCAAACAAACTTACTTGCGTATTTACAGTGTCAATGTTTAATTGCGTAATTGTTTGATGAAATAGTAGTTGACGTATAATAATGGGTCCCTATAGTTTACAGTCTGCATACCGGCCACGTTTCCTTTCTTACGAAGCATTTTGCCTACGTCCTTTAAATACGTCTGTAGCAACCTCTAGTTTAATAGAAGAAAAAAAAGTAGTGCATTGCAGTCTCTGTTGATTTCCATTTTTTCCACCGTATTCCTCTCGGTTATAAATTTACTTATAAAGGGAAATCGGGCCACAACACGTATATTTGAATATTTCAGATGTTTACTTTTTAAAAAATTGTTGAAACTATCGTTACCTTTTTTTTACATAAAAACGCGAATTAATAATAAGTCTGCTACTGACACCGTTAATGCCTGCTGTATATTAGGTTCAAATAGCGTTTTTAACTAATCATACGTGTCTTGTCACTCACGTTAGAAATATTCTAATGTCTATTTTAATCAGGAATTTAAATAAATATTCATGTTCTGCGTCTATAAGAATTTTAACGACAGTATGTTTTTGTTCCACATAATACGAAATATTATTTCGGAAATAATTCGTGAAAGTTATTTGGCATTTCTCTTACATGTCCGTGGAGCCTTCATTAAATTCCACGGAGCTTTTATTTCATTATGAGAAATTTCGAAGAACTTGAAACTGCAAGAACATTTTAATTATTTCTGTTGAAGAAACAAACTAAAAAAAAAGGAGATGACAACATTTTGAGTTTGTCTATCACCTTACTGTTTTGGTCAGTGCAGTGTTATTTACGTAATTTATTGCACCTTGTGAAGTGAAGTATTACCGATAATATTTTTTTCCTTACTTTACATTAAACCTTTCTAACTTCTGTAGTCTTTCCTCTTTGAAATGTGCAGTGATCCTAACATATTCTCTCTTAGTTACGTATTTATTATTGTTTATATTAGTGACAATATTTTCTCAACGTTCCTATTTAATTTATTTTCAAATATAATTTATATTAAAGATTGAAGTCTTTCCCGGTGAAGTTGTTCAATAAATAGTTCTCGGAATTAACACGGGTTTTGCATATTTATATTTACACGCAACGTTTCGACGACTGAAAGCACTTCTAGGCGAATATGACGACAGTGCTTTCAGTCGTCGAAACGTTGCGTGTAAATATAAATATGCAAAACCCGTGTGAATTCCGAGAACTATTTATTGAATAATTTATATTACTGTTTCTGTGTGGTTCCACAGATCTATTGTCTTTATGTATTAGTTCTTCCATTCATTTTTGTAATTAATATCAATTTGACTTGTCCTCAGCAGAGAACTTCTGGAATCCTCCAACCTTTTACGTATTAGTTTATACGAATTAGTATAATTATAAAACTGAGCGATCGGGAAATGCTCGTTTTATCCGGTGTCTCAATATTTTTCGTAACTATTTATGTAAGAAAGAGGCAGCTGAATAACAGACAAAATAAATACCACCCGACGTTTCCGCTGCCCTTGTTGCTTTCGTCAGGTGATTAAAAAACACAAGAGCCGCAAAAACCAGGTTTATTTGTTGGCTACTTTTTTAATCTAATTAGTATAGTTTTAAAAGAGGTGTTTAATGTTTATAATTTTTCGTGACACCTTAATGCCACGTCCTACGCTTGATATCAGTTTTAAATTCTGACTTTAGACAGAAATATACTTTCAATTCACAGTAGAAAATGGGGCAGAATCACGAATTGGGATCAAATTTAAATGAATTTAGAACTCTGGTCCATTGAACTAAGTGTAATTTTTAATTCTGACGCTGTGTGTCGAGGGACCTTTCACTAGTAAATTTCTTGGTATAGGTTTGTTAACCAAACCATGCAAAATGAGGGAGAAGGATTACTCAGACAACATCCTTCTTTGTAACAGGAAATGGGCACTTTTCCAGTAATGACTCAAGGTACCGTTTCCTGACATCGCTCATAAAAACCAACATAAAGAATAATAGTTTTCCTCGTTGCTTTTTTTTCAAGGACATGTCATGAATTTGCGAAAAGATAAACATTATTTAAATCGGTGACGGCTTGTCACTGATTTCAATAATGTTTTTTTCTTTGACGTATGCAACAGGAACGTGGTCAACAACGAAGAAGGAACGAAAGCATAATCCAAACAGCCGAAATGAAGTTTCTGAGAGGAATAATGGTAGATAGAGATAAGAGTCAAAGAGTTACTGTACTTTTTAAACATAATTTTTCAATACCTGTCAATTTATACTTTATATTGCACAATGGAATAAAATAAAATATTCACATTACATATTTAAAATTATGTTTAATAAGTACAAAATTTTTGAAGAGAAGATCGAAACTTTCGAAGGGAATAAAAGAATAAAATATTGAGACTGAAAATTGGGTTATTTGTTAATTATAAAAAAGGTATTAAGTTAATAAACCTATGAATAGCATACACCGTAGCTAAATATTTGTCCCGAAAGCTGATCCTAACGTTAACAAAGTTTACATTCCCGCGTGAAGCACGGGAAGTATCAGCGCCTTGATCATTTTTCATTTTAATTCACCAGATTCATCTTGCTAAATATCAATCCTTCACTCGCGATTCTGTCGAAACGGTTTTGTCGTAAACCTTCCTCTTGGGTGAATCATGACGATATTTCCACTGACGTGTCCACATATCGATTTATCATTATCCTTTTGTCCTTAGGGGAACGTAATTTTCAAGTTTTTACTAAGGATATAAAACGCGTTAAATAAAATTATTATAAAGTGATGATATTTCTGTGGATAACGACGTTTCCCGTATTGAAAATTTACTACCAATTTACTTTCATAAATGAAAAAACACAGTTTCAAAAATTTCACAGATATAATTAAATTACTATTCTTAATATTAGTTGTATTTACTCTAATAGTTCCGTGGTATTTAGAATATAACAGTATAGTATGAGGTTGTTCAACGAAGCAATTTGCAGAACAAAGATCTGTGGGAGTCTACAACTAGCGTACTTATTGATCTAGTCTGTTGGGTAGCCGTTTATTGTTCTAACTGCGGTAGATTATTCCGTGGCTTCGACGCCGAGAAAAACATTACAATTACTAAAACTAATAGTCATCCTATTACAAGTTATAATAAAATAAATGATGGTTTTCGTGACCGATGAAACAATTGGTTTTTGGGATGTTGGGCCACGTATAATTTCGGCGTGTTTGCCAACTTTCCGGTTGTCAACTCCAAGTATTCTCAATGTTAGGCCAAGATTGATGAAGCTTGTTCGCTAGTCTGTTTATATAGGCAGCTAGGTGTCTAAGGTCACCTTGAGTCCTGCCGTTTTATTTTGTCGCAGAATTTGTAGATGAAACACAGAATAGCCCTGGAAGACGCAACTATACGTGCCAGGGAAAATTATTTATGGGTACAGAAGATTCGCGTGGCAATAGAAAATATAAATTTTAATAGAGATACTGGATACGACAGTCACCCCCTGCGGTTTTCCTGCATCAGGGACAAAGAGGAAAAAATATTCTGGAAAAAACAACGGCCGGACACAGGTGACCTTGGACGCCTAGCTGCCTATATAAGCATACAAGCGAACGACCGTCCGCCTCAGTCTAGCCCTGAGGATGCTTGGAGTTCGCAAGCAAAACGTTGGAAAACACACCAACGGCCCAAAAACCGATAGATTCTAAATATAGTCCTCATTAGCGTTTCATTAAAAGCCCCGACTAATAAAAATAATTAAATTTAATATATCTCTTTGATTGCGTAGTTCATAAAATAATTATTATAGAAAAATGAGTCACGAATTGTAGCCAAATTATAATAATACCGTTTAATTATATTATTAAACCCTATAAAATAAATTACTTTTCTTGCATATGCTATAAAACTTTTTAGAGGTTTATTTACAAAATATAATTTAATTGGACTGTATTAATTATACAGGTACCATTATAACGAGCTGATTACGTGCAACGACCTCAAGGAACGAAAGATAAATCGACAACATAGGAATGGTAATGTTTTATAATAAAATCTTCTGTGTTTTTAACCCTCTACCTTTGTAACGTTATAACGTAGGGATATGAGCTTTCGAGTTCGTGACTATTTACGTACCCGAGAAAGAAAAGTTGCAACCACTAATGAAGGCACCTAGACGATGACCCTTAAAACAAACTCATATCATCTCTTTCCTGTTCTTTTCCACTGTTTCTGCCAACTATAGTCTCGCTATGTACGAAACGTGTGAATTTATACAGCCAGGTATTCTCGTAACAAGGGAACAGAAACCACTCGTATTTTATTCAAATAATTGATAGTGATTTTAATCAAATTTCTACCTTTATTTCTCAGTAATAAGGTATTCTATGTTTCACGTGTTCCTTGAAAGCCTTAAAATGTATCTTATAATAATAAGGTTTTATTGAAGAATGACTATGTATAAATTTTCACATTGTACGATTCCTAAAGGGGAATGAATAAAATTGATGAAATCAGGCCGAGGATTCGAAACTTAAGTCTCTCCAATAACCATATGTAACGTCGAGAATTCGTAAATACTCTCTAACATGATACTAATGATTTATATTCAATTCGTTTCTGTTACCATGTTTTCCTCTAGATTTATTTTAAATTCTGAAATTTTCTATTTTTTGTCGCCTTACACTCTTTATTAATTCTTTCGAATTGTACGCTCTTGAACACCCATCTAATTACACGAATGTAATAATTGTCTATTTTAGGAAGCTCGTAATACTTAAGATGACAACGAATCAACCAAACCAGCTTCAACTTAACTATTTATTTGCTTTCCGTTTCCCAGAAGATTTCTAGTAATTTAGATTAATCTAAAATAAAAATAGTTGAAACAGTTTAATTATTAATTTCTTAAAACACCACAATCTCCAATTTTAATTTGGTATTAGATAATTCACAACATTAATTGCATTACAATTAAAAATATTGTCCGGCGAAATTTCAGCTTTTCGTCAATACCAAAGTAATTAGATCTTAACAATCAAAGTGAATGTTTCGTATAAAATACAAATAAAGAACAATTTATTTAATATCTATGTCTCACAATAATTTCGTGGAATAACCAAGTGAATAATTATAATTTATTACGTAAGATGGAAATAAATCAAACGTTTTGAAAAGAAAAATTATATCAAATAGCAACAAAATGTAGGCGTAATTCGGAGCCCACATTACTATTATTTCTTATATCTTCATATAAGTTATGAAAGGTATTAATATTTTGTAATTTAAATTTGTGAGTTTCTTTACTTAAAATACGAACATTGTCAAAATTAAATTAATGTCTTATGATTTTATAATATTCTGAAAGTTAAGTAAAACCATTGATTTTGGCTGTTTTTAAACTTAAAATTTTGTTATATATTCTAGTTTTAATATAATATTACAGTTATAATATGTAATCTTGTCAACAACGATTCGATCATCATTAATCCCAACGCTATATTTTGTTCCGATAAAATATTTTTAATATGGCAAGTATGTTTTAAACGAAATTTTTCCTCTGTAATTCCATTGTAATTAAATATTTTAATAACTGAATGAGGCAAATTTTTTTTTCATAATTATTCTTAAGGTTGTACTAAGTTTATATTTCATTCATTATTATCATTTTTTACACAGTCAGAATTAGTAGTAATGGTCACTGGTTTAAAGGATTTCATAATATTATTTTCAGTAGGAGGTTTAAATTCAGTCTTGTTACTGATAATAACTAAAGAGTTAGTTTTTCAAATAATTTATTATTTATTTACTTAACACGATTATCATTTGTAGTATCGAAATTCCAAAAACATAATTCTTGAATCTTTGCGAATTATCTAATACAATTATATAAATGTTTATTTTTATTTTCATTAAGATATTCTGTATTAGTTAATTTGTATGTTTACTAATCAAATTATTAACTATATTAAGTGTTTAACTCTTTATTATTTATTTCGAATTAATACACACTGTTTTAATGCAGAAGTGTAAATAAATTATTATTTATTGTACTAAAAATTTAATTATTTGTGTATAAATAAATACGTATTAACTTTGTTATTAGAGTTTTGAGAGTTTAGCATTCTGAATTATAATTAGTGAGCCTATAGGTATTGCATAACGTACAAATTCTTCGAGCCTTTTCGTATTCTTGAAGACTTGTTTCTCTTAAGGATCTATGGAACAGTTATCTAATTTATTAAATAATGCAGTTTTTCGACCAATATCAGACAATATTTTATTTATTTACGACGTGTTTGTACCTTCATCAGGTCTTTCCTGCGGAGAAATATTACAAAATAAAGTTGTATTATCATGAAGCGAATGAATTTATAAAAGTGGTTGAACAAAAAATATTATACTACTAACACAATGAAAATAAGGTAACACTCACCTAAATATGCTAAGGTTGAAACCTAATTTCACATCCTATTGAAAAAAACACAAACTTTAGAAGTTATTATATTTGTCGAAAAAATGCATTATTTATTAAATATAAACAGACGTAAAAATACAGTTATCTAATTAATAGGTTTATTTATCTGACTTCAATATAATTGAAAATGTATGAACACAGCTAAATTTGTCAATGTCATTTATTCACAGAAACTTAAAGTTCACAACGTCTCATCCTCCACCTGGGACTTCATCAGGGGTAAAATTGTGGGATTCTAAAATTCGTATTTTTATTATATATTTTAGAAAGGTGTTGACGAAAAATTTGGGATCTATGACTTCATAAGGTGTACATTGCTCTAATTGTAAAATTGTCATAAAAAATTGTATTGTAAACAGGCGTGGAATAAAAAACCACCTGTTGGAAATATATATTATCTTTATTTTTTAGGATTGCTCACGTTTTTAAGGCCTATATTGAGGACGAAACGTTGTGGATTTGAAGTTTTTTGTTAATAAATTACGTGTCAACTTTGGCTGTGCTCATACGTATTTAGTTATCTAATTTAATCCCAATTACTTGATTGATTAATTTCAAGAAATAATATGTACGCAGATTTTTTTTATAGTTCCACTTTATATAAAAGAAAAGCTGAGACGTTGTTACAGAGCGACAGAGAACGGAATCCCAGCAACTACTAAATTCTGTCTAATGCGAAAATGACGGCTTCCTGAAATGAAGTTCTGGAACTATGGCTTATCCAAAACCACGATTAGTTCTACAATTATCTGGAAAAGAGAACTATTGAATTCGGAAATAAATTAATATGAGCTTAAACAGAATTACGAAGCGAATCATTCGAATGTTTATAAGTTGAGTAAACCTTATAGTAAGTGAAATACGTTTGATATGAATGTTTATGAGGCCTCATACATAGTTATGTTTCACTTGCATATGGAATATATAACTTCATTTTACTGTCTACCTTTGCATATAATGATTTTACGTTGAATGTCAGATATTTCCATTTTAGAGGGGGCTATTCATATCTGGATTTATTTGCTTTATGGATTTTGGTGTCTGGTATTACCATTCGGTACACATCGAGATAGCGAAATTTGACTATGTAGGTATATATATATATATATATATATATATATATATATATAAAGAGAGAACGGTATACTACTAAATCATATAATTATGCATGTGCGTAGTTTTTTAACTTGCCACAAAGCATGTTTCGGTACACACCTGATAAATGAAAATTACTTTAATTAAATTATACAATACCCACCTACTTGTGAAACACCAAAAATCTTTGAATGTTTAATATCTTGAATGGCATAACTGTAATTTGGTCTGTTGACTATCAATTTCGAGTGACAGCAACGTTGCGGAAGCCCGTCTCTCAATTTCTTTGGTATCGCACGCCTTGGCTCTCATATCTTTGGACTTAAGACTTCATTTGCATTTTAAGTGCTGAAGTGAGAGACTGTTTTAATGACGAACTGAGGGGGCGGACAGCTCTTCGTTAAAGTATATTCTAAAGATAGAACGAAGCTTTGTAACGAAAACCTTTATTACTATCCATAATCACAATTCGCGAACAAATTGGTTTTTCTTCGGGCGTTTTTACGTTGAATTATTCGGGATTCATACAGAACGTCCTTGCAATGAAACGCAATTCTAATAGTAATTTATGTGAACAGTTTTAAATAAACGCATTGAAAATGTGTATTTATTCAGTTTGAATTTGATCATTACTGCAAACAATTGCTTGACACGTAGTTTGTATTTTAAAACTATTACAAAAAAAAAGTATTAAGACCTTTTTTTTAAAGCTTGACTGGATTACGAAATCATTCTAGTGTGGGTTTCTAAAATTGTTGATGCTATAATGCTGTTCTATGATGCAATTAGTTGAAACAATGCGACACTACGAGTAAAATATATTCTCTTACTAGCTGGGTGCCCCGGTATTCATTTATATAAATCCTAAAAAGTATTTTACATAGGGGTGGTAGTCGTATGTTACCTCCACAGTGTTTGTTTCCGGTTCTAAAGGAACACGTGTACAAAATATGGTCGAAATTGCTCCACGGGCGTAGATTTGTATACGGAACATACATACATACACACAAACAACCAATCAATTTTTTTTCACTTGTTTCCACCACTGTTAAATATTTTTTATGATAAGGCGTTTTAAACTGACTCGAATAACTTTTATCTTGAAAACTACATGCGTCGTTCAGACTTTAATAGTTATTATAGGTAATTATGAGCGATTTTCGTGGTAGGATCAATTGCGTAACTGAAAATGTATGATATCCGGCAAATATACTTATTTCGTTCAATATTTTATTTTATTTGCTTCCCTCCGCTTATCCCTGTAAAAAGGTCGTTTCGGAAGAATACCATTTTATTTTATTTCCAGAACATAGTGATCACTTTAATTCATATCATTTCTATCCGCTTCTACCTATCCTTTTAATAATCGCCTCTCGCCATTGCAGGTAGCCGTAAGTTCAAAGTTGTCCTTGAATGATCGTGAAAGTTGTGCAAATTGTTGTTCACTGTTCACTAGTAGAGGTATTAGCGTGTACTTAGTAACTCGGTGACTTTCCTTTTTGTGATGAAATGTGTAATGGAAACAATTTCGTACAAGTTTGACTAGAAGCATCAGTCACATATTCTATTAATCACAATATTATTTTTAATAATAATTAAACGATTAAACCTCTTGGAAATTTTATGACAGTTCTACGACTTCAATATTACACGTGTCAAAAAATTAAATTTTTCTTCTCAATAATTACTAGGCCTACTTAACAAAACTTCTAGGTAAGCCCCTAGAAACTGCGAAGGGCATGTTTCCAATAATGTTAATGACCACGTGGCAATAAAAATATTATGTTATTAGAATTTATTTATTTCATACTAGCCGACTGCCCGGCGTTGTCCGTTTATTGATTGATTGCAGTCTTATACCGCAAAAGCGATTAATTTGACACTAGTCTCTTAGTAACTTCGATTATTGTATAATTAGCTGAATTCGACATTAATATTGGCCATATTCGATCATTTTCCCCATCCTAACCTTCTCCCATGCGCATGAGGGCTAAACTTCAATTTAACCTGCAAGTATTAAACTCAGCGACCCCAAAAAATTGTAGATTCGACACTAAACTCGGTCGCTAACCGGCATAGTGATGTTCCGTATTCAATTCAGCGAGCTTTAAAATCGTGAAATCCAACACCAATCTCGGTCATTTCCACATAATTTTTGTTTCACCCAATTCCACGCCCATTCCTACGTGCTCTAGCGGAACAGCCCCCACAGAGTTTGTTCCCAAGATCGTAAGTTACATTTTTACCAAGGTTGCTTGAAATTGCTGCTCGCGTTTATATTAATATAAATTTGTTTTTATTTGTAATCCTCTTCAGGTGAAAAATACGTTAAACTCCTGTCATACTTAAAGTCGTTTAGATACATATTATTCATAGTTTGTAGGCTAAAAGTTTCTGCGAACGGTAGTTCAATAAATAAATTTATATAAGTGAAACCAGTAGTTAGATAACAGATAATCCGAGTTTCGGGAAAAGATAAATTAGCCCGAGGAATGCAAAATTAGTGTTTTGAAGTAGAAAAAATTTTTGTATTTATTACTTCATTTTCATTTGTTTCAAAAATTTAGGAACTATACTAGCGTTTTCTAAATATTGAAAAATTCCGACCTCTCAGCGTACCTGTAAATAGTCAAATCTTGCGCTTTCTGCAACTTCTAACACTCTGGACGAAAACGTTTATGATGGTTCAACAGCCGTATATCTGCATTTGACAAATTCAAACTAGTTATGTTAATGATTTCTGACTAATCGTGTGTACATGGACGTAACTGGGTAATGTAATGGTGTCACGAGATTTGTTTAATATCACTGTGCTTTATTTGTATTTCTAAATCAAAAGTTCATGCAACTTTTTTGCTGTAAAAAAGTCGTTAACAAAGAGAATAAAATTAACATAGTTTCTCAAATCGCACTTGACTGTACCAATGTATAGAATTGGTTCTTATCTTGTGTTGACCAAAATTACGTTTATAAATTCTTTTATTCGGAAAGTCTTTTGGGAGAAAAATACTAAATATATAATAAGGAACGTAGGTTTTCCCGGTGTAGTTGCTGGATGAAGTTTTCTCGGGATTCCAACCGGGTAGCGTAGTTAAGTAAACATAACGTTTCGATGGCTTGCACCGCCATCTTCTTCAGGTGAATCCCGAGAAAACTTCATCCACTAAATATATAACATAATCGCATACCCAGGATTTTATAAGACATATTCGGTCCCGTAAGTTCTATAACAGAATAGAATCTTATAAATAAAACATGGACGTGGATATCTAAAGTTGACATTCAGCCCCATCAGCATAATTGGGAGGAGATGACGAGTGAACAATCCGGTTAAAAATGGAGTTTTCGGTGTCGCCGAGGTCAACAATGACACTGATGCCAGTATTTTGGACTCACTTAAGGTACCGGAAATATTTTGGAATCACAAAGGGCTCCGAGAGTATTTTTTTAATCCCTTAATTACCTTAGTATTTTTGACCCCATTATGGACCGTGAGTATCAGGAGTGTTTTTGATTCCATAAGGGTACCTCAAGTATTATTAAAAACCGTAATTTTGACTTCCGGGTGTACTTTTGACTCACTTAAGGCACCAAGAATATTTTTGACTACCTTAAGATACCGGAACAATTTTTTATTTCCTTAAGGGACCGGGAGTATTTTGGGAGTGTCTTTTGGTACCAGGAAGTTTAAGAATTCCTGAACGTACCTTGGGTATTTTTAGCTCTCTTAATACATCAGGATACTTTAGACTCATTTAAGGTGCCGTGCGTATTACCAGGAGAATTCTTGATCTGGTTAAGGTACCGTCGGTTTGTTAAGATATTTTCCGTTCCCAATTACGTTTTAACACACTCAAAATGTTCAACATATCTGTTTGTTTACCCTCTGAAAAGGGAACTTACAGTTCTTAGAATTTTATAAAAATATCACGTTATAAAACAATAGTGAATTACCGTTATGGAATAGCATGTGTAACGAGTGTGCCTTTTCTTAACAGGAAGCCAAGGATTTAGGTATGCAGAATGGTGTAATTTCATCGCTCTTCCTGCAACGGCACATTTACACCGTCTGGAGTTTCCGAATGTTTCCCTCGGGAGAAATAGTCGCACATTCACATTTACAATGAACTCTATTTGTCTTCGAAATTATTTTTTTTCCGCGGATGATCGCTGAAATCTCATATAATTATTTTTAGTAAAGGCAGAGCCTGTTTCCTAAACTGATGAAATTATCTTTTGCAAGCAACACTAAACGCATTGAGCTGGAGACAGCTGATTGTTAATCTGATATTTTTACAGATATGCCATGATAGTCGAATAAGTGCTAGGAAAACGCAATCTTTTGAGTCGATTAATTTTTCTTTCAGCTCGATACACTTCGCTGAACGTTTCATAAACATTTTCAAGCCGTCCGTCTATCCCTAGGTCCTCAAAATAGGCTTTTATTTCGGTAGTAATCTCCTCGTTCGACGTGAATATATTCCGGCCATGCACTCATTCATGTTAGAAAATAGAAGAAAGACTCAAGGAGCCAAATCTGGCAAATACGGTTGATGTGGCAACAAATAGAACTTCAATAGGATATTTTTCGCCATGGCAACGGCACCAGTGGATTATCTTCATGGACGAGAACTTTATTTTTGACTAGAAATAAACCTTCAAAAGACAGCAGCAATGATATTCAGGAAAGGTGGCAGACACAGCACGAAAGACACTTTATACCTCGGCAACAGACCAATAAGTGTTACAAACAACTTCAAGTACCTTGGGATAACCTTGCAACTGACAGGAAGCACATTCACACTACACGTGAAAGAAAAAGTAATCGCAGCTATTAGAGCAATGCAAGATATTCGGATGATACGACAACTCTCCATAGACACGGCCATCTCCATCTACAAAGCAAAAGTCACCCCAATAGTCACATACGGTTTGGAATTAATATGGGAGAAACTAAATAGAAAAAACCTGAAAGATATTGAAAAGATAAAGGCAACTTTTCTGAAAAAGATGCTGTGTGTCTCAAAATATACGCCATCACGACTTGCATATGAGCTCACAAGGGAACCTTTCTACTTAGAAGACCTACGCTATACAACAGGGTTAACTTTGCCATCTACACCTGCATATCAACACGTGATCCAAGAACTAAAGGAAAAGAAGAACCAGATATGGGACGATTTCTACAGTACCACCGCCATGATGACAAACGAATGGAGGAGAGCATCATACGAACTACGACACACAGAAACCCGTTTCGCCGTGCACGGTTTTGACCACAAGATTTGTAAATCAAAAAGCTTTCATCAACCAGATGTGAATTGTGTTTGTGAATTATGTGAAATGGTGTGTGACAGATATCACGCATATTGGTGTTCCAGAAGATCTATCTCAATGACAGAATTTTGTAGAGAGTGACCCAAATTACTTTACACATTGTGTGAAATTCCTTATATTATTATAAGGCAATTTTATATAATAGAAGCTATATATGTATACACTATTTAACACAATTACTGAATTTGTAGATATATAATTTTTCCATCTGAAAATAAACTATTTGGTGGTTTTAGCAATCTGCAGTTGGCAGCATTGTATAAAATTAATGCAAAACATTACGAAATACGCTGTCTTCAATAGAAAAATATCAGTTTTGAACATTTAAGTATTGTTTTTATCATAATTCTATGTATCTTCCAGTGCGTATTGCAAGATTTAATTAGGCAACATAATGGTCCCTGATCCCGTTCAATACGTCAAAAGTCAAGTTATTTAAAAGAAAATTAATGCCATGGACTGTATAACCTTTCATAATGAATTTTATTTATCACTCGATGTGGTATTGGTACATTTAATTATACTTATAATTCAATCAAAAGATTACTGCTTTACTTCATTTCTCATAAATTGTACATCAATAACGTCGTTCCAAAAATGGAAAACAAATACTGCTATCCTAACCTCAAATTTTTGTTTCACGACACAAATTGCACGTAATAATTTGTTTACATTTATACAAATACGTTGCACAAAGTACATTATTTGAACATTTATTTCCATGTAAATGTTCCGTGTTCGATAGTGCATTAATTTAATAGCCATAAGATACATAGAATTTTATTGCAAATGTCAACAAACATACCATCGTTATTCTTTACAAATAGAATTCTCCGTGAATATTGCAACAAATAATTGTCAGTCAGTCGTACCTTAGACAAATCTTATTATCTTCTGAATTATTATACAGGATACAATAGTACGTTATATAATGAAATTTTAAAATCTCGGCCGACACATTTGAATGTACTATAAGGCGCCATATTGGCTTTATTAAATATAGCGGCGATAATTAACTTTCCGCAAGGATGGTAAAGTTTTTTTTATTACTATTCGATGGAGTGATACTGGAAAAAATTTTACTTTTTATTCAATCAAAATATTTCTGCTTTATTTCATTACGAAATACAGAACTATATTTAGGATGCGTCAATGTCTTGAAAACTTATGACGTCATCGTCTCGCGCAGTAATTTAACACTAATTCGTAACTTATTTCAATTATAATTATTTCCACGTTTATTCTAGGTGTTTCTCACCCCCACAGTACCGGTTCTCGATTTTGGCAGAATATATATACCAATTTTTGTTGAATTCTGTCCACGCGATAAAATTTGTATAAAGAACAACGTAAATACATACATACATACAAATATACATCCTTTTTTATTATATAGATATAAACGTTATGTATTTCTTAGCTCAAGCGGTCTGTATTTATTGTTCGTCCTTTACGTAATCAGTAGATGCGAAAATTCAACGTCGTACCCAAACTACCGTTGCCATCACGTACCCGACCGATTTCTCCGCCTTTCCCTTCTTCGGTACTGGAATGTAATGGTGCATCCATGTTTCATCATCAGTTTTGTATTGCGGGAAAGAATATTCTGGATTCCAACGAAAATGCAATCGAATCGACCACACGATTGCGTTTATTTCCCACTGTGAACAAACGCGGCACCCATTTTGCCGATATTAGCCACAATATGTCACGCAAAATTCCCTGTGATCTCAATAATTTCACACATTTTCAAACGCATATCGTGAATTTTGTCGTTCTCTTCCGGTATGTCCACTACCAGCGATCGGGCGAAACGATTGATTTCACACGTGGTTTTCTGAACTCGTTTAAACTTTTAACATACGATATTAATTTATTGAACTTAGTAGTGAAAGTCTTAAATTTAATCTTATATAAGGTTTATAGTTGGACTCATAATTTCAATATAAGCAAGAGAACATATAACACTGGTGTTAAAAAAATATTCAGAGAGTAACTTTCTTGCAGAAGTGTTCAAAGTTTTGTTTTTCCACAAGTAAAATTTTAAGTGCACTAAACATAATTAAGAATTTTTGAAAATGTGAGACCATCATGTCAGGTATATATATGCATACACTTCAATTACAAAGAGCGAGGAATCAGATTGGTGATAAAGGCAAACATTTATAAGGATAATCAAGTTTCTAATCCAGAGCTTCCTCGATTTACTCGAGTCAATCTGTGACACTTCTATGATTTACAAAAGTTTTATTAATTTCTTTGCAGCTGAATATGGCATATAATGTCGAAAGCTCCTGTTCTTATATATATGCATACACTTCAATTACAAAGAGCGAGGAATCAGATTGGTGATAAAGGCAAACATTTATAAGGATAATCAAGTTTCTAATCCAGAGCTTCCTCGATTTACTCGAGTCAATCTGTGACACTTCTATGATTTACAAAAGTTTTATTAATTTCTTTGCAGCTGAATATGGCATATCATGTCGAAAGCTCCTGTTCTTATATATATGCATACACTTCAATTACAAAGAGCGAGGAATCAAATTGGTGAAAGGCAAACATTTATAAGGATAATCAAGTTTCTAATCCAGAGCTTCCTCGATTTACTCGAGTCAATCTGTGACACTTCTATGATTTACAAAAGTTTTATTAATTTATTTGCAGCTGAATATGGCATATAATGTCGAAAGCTCCTGTTCTAAAAATTAGACGAATTTTAATGTAATGACATAAAAATAATTTTTTTTAGAAACGACTGTAAATATATGTTTTTATTAATTTTATTGGCCAAAGAAGCTTTCGGAAATTCTTGGACAATTCAAAATTAATAAAGGAAAATTTGGAAAATATCAAATGCGTATTTTTTTTATAATTGAGACCGATTAAATATATTTGGGGTTCAAAATATCAGTACATGTAATTGAATATCAGTTAGAAAAAATTATATGTATGAAAGATGAATGATTAATTTTCTTCAAATGAATTTCTGCTGGTGAAAATTTCGTCTGTAATACGACATGCCTTCGTCGTGGCTAAACCGTATATATTTTTTACTTATATTTTATCAGACACTAAGCATACGAATCTCATGAAGTGTATAATTATGTATTACTACGTTTGAATGAAGCCCTTAGATTTCTTTTTAATAATCAAATTTGTCACGGTTCCATCATCACTCCTCTTTCTTCCTAGCTTAAAGTTTTTCTCAAGTCCCTGGGGTAACGTATCTCCAGACCGTTTCTTGAGACTGTTTTGGAAGGTGCAGGAGTTCGTAATGGTCCGTTAGCTGACGTAAAAGGAAGAACCTCTTATTCAATTGGAGTCCGCGGGAAGTGAGGACGGGAACGCCATCAGATGCTCGCCCAAAAACATTCACCGTCACTGTTAAGCAAATGCAATCACATTACACGGCATTCTTCTACTGTTATTTAATGTAATTAAGCACGCCGCAGAGGTGTTTCGACGAATGAATATTTATTACCGGCGTTTGAGTGAAACTCGGCGACAGATAAAAAAGGAAAAAATTAAACGTAAAATTTGTTGTCTGTACGATCAACCCAAAAAAGAAGATTCAAGACTAAACGAAACAGTTGAGTGGTTTTGCATAATTGGACAGTGAAGTGCCTCAAAAAGTATAAATGTGTTAAATCAATGAAGGGGTGTGACCGACGTCTGTGTGAAATTGCGAATAGTTGTGAATCAATACATCATTAACGATGATTTATTCGGGCGTTCCAGTATCTAGTTGAGTTATCACAACTTCCTTTTACGTCAGCCATCATAAACGCTTCACAAACATTTCCTCTGGTTTTGTGAGAGTGAGGACTGAAAGGGAAATCACCTAAAACGAATACATGGCAGTAATTCAGCGAAACAATTAATTTCTCCGCGGTTGTAACATCCTAATGTGGGGAATTCCCGAGTTTCTCCAGCTGCAATGGCTGCTAATGATTGCGTGAAGACGAATTATCTCTACAATTTTTTAACACCAAACGCTGTTACGGTCAGTACTGTATAATTATATTCTTCAAGTAACTTTGCATGACAGGCGTTTGCCAATAAATAGTCACGATAAAACTATTACGTATTTAAATGTAAATGTGAAAATGTATTAATAATTTCAGTTCTTTCAAAAAAAGTTGAGATATACAATCGTAGTAGTGCACTACAGTATCGTCATCACATTATTAAGAATTTACTATTTTATTCAGCCCTTATTCAAATTAAACAATTCAAGGATTCCAGTAACGTAGATTTAATAAAACTCGGAGATGAATGTCGCTGAGATCTTCTGTTTTAATAAATTGAGAATATTTTATTCACTTCAAGGATCTTTCAGCATAATTAAAATCGAAGAATCCATTTTTAAAATTTAAAACACAAAAATATAGTTAAAATGATGATATCTCATATTGAGCAATTTACATTATTTAAATATATACATCACACGGTAGGATGTAAAATTATCTTATTATACACAACTACATGATTGGTAAACCACGGTTGAAAACATTAAGGTAAATTAAATCTTCTAATAAATGAAATTGGATGTTTGTATGTTCGGCATTCAAATATAGACACGTGGAGCAGTGACACATGTTTCTTACTACCCGGAAACAAACACTGTGGGGGGGGGGGGGAGACACGACTACAACCTCTAGAGGTTTTGTGGTTGACAGTTAAAAATGAAATAATTATTCCTATATAAATAATTTAAAATCAAAAGAATTTTGAAAAAAAATGAAATGCATTATATTTTCTAATATAAACATTTGAAAATTATTACATTTCCTTTATTGAAGATCACAAAATAAGCAACGTGGAGGGTAATAAGAGTTGTAAAAATTCTGAATATAACTGGGAAATCCGATGAAAATTTTGTAGGATTTATTAGTAGACATGTATACTTTGTAATTAAGGAAGTAGCTTGATGTGAACAGGAACGAGAGTTCGTACAACGTGTAATGGTTCTCTTCCTATTCGCAGAAGACCCGTGACCTTTAACTCAGCTGCAATTTAGCTTGTCCAGAATACAAAAATAACACGCTGTTCAATACTTCGTTGTCGTTAATAACCCATATACGTCAATTTTTTAAATCATAAAACAATTTTTTTTATTTAATTTACTACAATTTTTCACTCCTGGTTTATCGGTCAAACATTAAACACTTGTACTAAATTATTCAGTAAGTATTTCTTCATAATTATGTATTTGAAGGATATTTCAGTTAAAACCATAATCATCTTATTAATTAAATTAAAAAAATATTTAGCTGGAACCTAAGATTAAAATAAACGTTATACAATAATTATTCTGATTTATATTATTAAATATTTAATTCAAGAATAAAATACACGTGGTAAGATGTAATATTTATCCTATTACACACCTACAGGATGCTATGATTTAATTACTTGGATAGCTAACAAATTATGAATGTAAAACAAAAAGTATGAATGTTTTGCATATCAGAATGGAACTACACAGTAAGTTATTAGAATTATCTTAAAAATTAAAATAGTACCATGATACTGGTTATTAGTACTTACAAGGAAAAAATCGGTAGAGCACTTCTGATGGTAGAACTGATTATTTTTTACATTTTCCTGTATGTGAAGTAAAAGTCCATACTCACTATCAGTATCACTTTTACGAGTTCTTTGGAGAAAAATGTCTACGTGTAGCGACGACATTCCCTGTTTTTACACTATGTATACTTAACCGTTGTAAACAACAGGATTAATTAACGAAAACTACATGTTTTAAAAAATAAAGTACATATCAGTTAATATACTTCACATGGAACCATCTGATAGAGTGAGATGAAGTCGCCTAACGTCACTGAGATGCGTTCGCACTATGCATAACCTCCGCTTTCTAAATATGATTATATTATACTAAATAACTTATTTTTACGAGGCTTGGCATAAATTACGAATAAAACTTTATTACTTACTAGTAACAGCGGCCCCTTTTCAATCAAAAGCTAAGCATATTTAGCGGTCAATGTAACTTGACTATCAATTTGAGGACGTGAGCCGTGGTCTAGAGTGCGCGTCACATATATTGGCGGCCCCGTGTAATGTCCTGCGCAATTAGATAATTGTGGTGTATGTATTTATTCCGCACTGCCTCCTTTCCCTGAATCGGCGCCACACACCATTGCCGCTTACATGTGGTATAGTAATATGAAATGTCGTCACCCAACGTCACTGATTTTCTGACGTGATTTCTTTATTGACTACAACTGCTACCTTACCCGGAAATTATCAACGCATTAAAATGTTCTATAATGCAGTCTCTAAAAGCCCTGAGACAATTCTGATGTTCGATACTACACTTCCTTTCGCAGATCCAGTAAGTGACGGAGTTTCTGTAAGGAAGTTTCTCAACTTTGTCACTATTAATGTTCCCTTACGCAGGTTTGCATTTGAGAGTACAAAAGAGATATTTCCTTATAAAAAAAAAATTCCTGACTGACGTACTAACCCGGGCTTACTCGACCGCCAACCCGAATGCACAAATTCACACAAGTCGCGAATTGTATTACAGATAGTTTCATAAAATGTTCCAATTTTTTTATTTTATGAGCCAAGTAATATCAATTTATCAATTCTATGATGGTGTAGCAGGTAATTTGAATTTTATTATTCCAGTCTGCAGTATACGGGTTGTATTAATGAGGACGTTGTTGTTTCCTGATATTACTTTAAGGAAAGAGTCTTAAATAAGACTTTCGGCTCGTAGTCTCAGACTCAGACTAACTCGCAACAACTTCATTTTCCAAAACAATTATGGTTAAACTCCTTGAAGTCTATATGATCTCTACTATCAGTTTTCGGACAATGATCAAATGACATTCGTCATTCATCATAGACTCCTGAAGAGTTAATATGTGTATTTTACGTCAGCCGAAATATACTAACAAGATAGTGCAAAGTTATTATAATTTTTAAAATTTTCCTAACTACTGTATTAAAATTATTTATTATTTATATTATTTTTATTTTAAAATAATATATATACAATATTAAGTATTTTTAAAAGTTATCATATTATTTATTAAAACCGCTTTCGGCTATATTTTCCATTATATTTTTGAATAATATTTTTATATAAATATAAAAGATATTAGATGAATTTCGAAAAGAACCTTGTTGATTATTTATAAGGCTGCAATTTACCTAAAAAAAAACAATAAAAACTAGAAGTAACTGAATTTATAAACATTATTAATATTTTAAATAATAAATTAATTGAATGTTTTCGCATTTGATGTATTATTTAAGAACAATATGGATTTTTTTTAATATATCATCCAGTGTTCCGGTTAAAATGATTGATTCTCTGCCCTCTTGAGATGGTGTCACAATGGTGGTTTACGTCAAAACGATCTCTTATTGGCTTTTATTTTCTATTACGCAACTCAACGTTCGACTTCCGATCCAGTGAGATTTGATTCTGGCGTCCTTTTAAGATATGCAATGCAAAACCTGTCAACTTTTATAAAAACAACTATAAATTTAAATTTTCTTCCATTATAAGACGCACGCCGAGAAGGTGAATCCTTTGAAGTTCCCAAATGCAATTACCGGAGCTCGTGATTCACATGGCGTCAGCAAGCTAAGATCCCGAAACCATCTTTATTACGCCTTAAGATAATCTCTTAAAACAGTATATCGTATTGGTAATAAAGATTTACAAGTAATGTTACGTAAATAAAATTTCCATAAACTTGTAGACCAATTATATTATTACAAAGCTTCATGGATCAACTTTTCTGACTTTATTTCGTTTTAATACTCCACATTTTTAATCAGACCATGTTGAAGTGCGTGCTATGTCTTCCATTTTTTGTGACTTATCCAAAACGTTTGAACTTGAATAATCTGCTTATGTCTCAGTTAAATAATTTAATAAATGTTTACCTCTTCACATCTTCCTTCGGTCATCTAAAGTCAATACGTTTCTCCAATTTTTAATTTAGATTTTAACCTAGTCCTTTCCTCATATTTATTATTCCTATACAGAATTGTATCACTTCAGTAAAACGGACTAACTATTTAATAAATCTTTGTTTGACCATCTGGTCATATAGAGATATTGATCTATTCCTTAAGTTCATATCTCGTGTTCCACTGTGAAGAGCGTAAAACGTTTTGGAGATATTATTTTGAAATTTCAATATACTCTCACTCGTGGATCAACAGAATTCTGCATTCTACTACTCAAACATTCATTGTTAAATAAATAATTTATATTACGTGAAAAATGGAACAACCGGGCAGTATCTTTTCATGCATCACAATTGCAAAAGCCTTTCGTAAATCTCTTTTCATTGAGGGATAACTGAAAAATTATACGTGAAACGACGGGCCGGGAACAACGAACATTAATAAAATATTGAAAAAAAATACAAAAATGTCTTCAGACGTCAGGCTGATCTCATCAGTGACTCGTTGTGTTTGTTATATTATAAATTAAAATTAAATAGGCCCATTTGTTATTGGTAAAAATTACCAAGTATCGTTTTATTCCCGGTAATACAAAGTGTGCGAGTGCTAAATGTGTTTTAACACAAT
This sequence comes from Zhengitettix transpicula, assembly GCA_037074705.1. Classification (NCBI taxonomy): domain Eukaryota; kingdom Metazoa; phylum Arthropoda; class Insecta; order Orthoptera; family Tetrigidae; genus Zhengitettix; species Zhengitettix transpicula. The sequence goes on along the minus strand of CM073595.1, from coordinate 22,881,609 downwards.
TTAGCTGATTTGGAAATGCATGTGACGCATTCTTAAACCGTGTAAGATTTACGAAGGTTCTACAAAAAGTTTTCGGTCCTGCCCTTATGTGGCAGCAATGCTGGGGAGGGGGGGCGGGGAATCTGTAATTTCGTCGCAACTGTGAGTAGACGGCGTATGAAATTGCAAGTAATTCCATCGAGGAGTTGAATGTGGGAAGTCGTTCATATCAGTGACGGAATGTGTGATGGTTGAAATTAAAAAAATGGTGCATCGTGAAGTAATAAAATTCTTCGTAAAAGAAGATTTCAAGCCGGCCGAAATTCATTCCAGGTTCGTAAATGCGTGAAATGAATCTTCTCCTTCAATTTCCGCCGTTAATAAATGGGCGCACGAGCTGCCGAAGAGGGAGCACAGCCCTAAAACGGCTACGAGAGGAAAAAATTCTTGGATAAAATAGATTTATAGATTAAACGTGTTCCATTATGATTCACGGGAAGGATATCCGAAAACTGTAACCACACCTGAAATCATCCAAAAAAAAGCACAATATGGTTTTGGAAGTTCTACGAATGAAGGTCCGTGATATTGCTAATACTGTATTTATAAAAATCACCTTTTGGTTACATTTTGCATAAGGAAACGTTTCCGCAAGAAGGATTCGGCGCATACTCACTGCGGATCAAAAACTCATTAGGCGACACTTTCCCAACAGTGCTCGGCGCGTTTTACAAAAAAACAAGACCCTTCGACTTGCATTATTCTTTCATCGTCTTTGTCCATTATACAGGTAATGCCTCATATGATGAAGTGCCTATAATCCTTGTTTATTTCTTTGCAGGAGGAGACTCAACAATGGAGAAGGTCCGAAGTCGCGTCAGCAGATGAGGACCGTTCTGAGTGAGTGTTCTTTCTTGATCAAGTCGGCGATCGGATGCTGAAAATTACGATTGAAAATAAATGAACTTCTTATCAGGCCATAGAATATTTCTGATCCGTCCCTTCATAATTATTAAAAGAATATTATTTTCTAAACCAGTTTTACGGAATGAAGAAGTATACTCGTTATTCCCCAATAGAATATTTCTGATCCGTCCCTTCATAATTATTAAAAGAATTTTAATTTCTAAACCAGTTTTACGGAATGAAGAAGTATACTCGTTATTCCCCAATAGAATATTTCTGATCCGTCCCTTCATAATTATTAAAAGAATATTATTTTCTAAACCAGTTTTACGGAATGAAGAAGTATACTCGTTATTCCCCTATAGAATATTTCTGATCCGTCCCTTCATAATTATTAAAAGAATATTATTTTCTAAACCAGTTTTACGGAATGAAGAAGTATACTCGTTATTCCCCAATAGAATATTTCTGATCCGTCCCTTCATAATTATTAAAAGAATATTATTTTCTAAACCAGTTTTACGGAATGAAGAAGTATACTCGTTATTCCCCAATAGAATATTTCTGATCCGTCCCTTCATAATTATTAAAAGAATATTATTTTCTAAACCAGTTTTACGGAATGACGAAGTATACTCGTTATTCCCCAATAGAATATTTCTGATCCGTCCCTTCATAATTATTAAAAGAATATTATTTTCTAAACCAGTTTTACGGAATGAAGAAGTATACTCGTTATTCCCCAACCTTTGTTGAAATAATGCTTTCGACGGTTACAGTGGTAGATGTAATAATCTTGAAAAATATATCTAATTTGAAAATACAGACAATGACATAAAGGTAACGACAGATAAAGTAATAGAATGGACGGCCTATAATTTTGTGGTTCTCAAATTCGTAAATAATGTCTTCTTACTGACAAGTTATTAAAATTAAGAAAAATAGAAAACTGATAACTCAGGGGCTAACCAACACTGTATAACTTGTAGTCGAACAGAAATGGTTTACTTATTTTGATACAGGGTTTATATATATATATATATATATATATATATATATATATATATATATATATGAACTTAGATGAGGTTTATACAGCAAAGTGAAGAGTTAATGCATTACCATATACTATTATCCCGCAATTAAATATGCATTTACCTTTTATCTTAAAAATTCCGACCTCATGTAGTGTAGGGGTCAACGTGGCTGCCTCGCATCACCCGGTTTCGAATCCCGGCGAGGGCACGGATGTTTGTATGCACGAGACGAGCTCTCGTCAAATCAGTCCCCCGACAAGGAAAAACAAGTTCCCATAATGGGTCGCTAATAACCTGAGCTGTTGATGCGACTGTAAATAAGTCGATTAAATAAAACTTAAAAATATTTCTCCTGTAAGCTAATTTTTGAACGGTCCTTTAATAAACACATTTCGGAAAACGGGTCTCGTTACCAGAATTATTCAAGTATAATTTGTCACTAAATAATAACCGAAGTTTGTCCGCTGAAATTGATAAGCAAATTAGCTCTGACTTTTGTAGTGTATCAGCCCAAGGCTATTTTTTTTGTCAGGAACTTTCACGGACGTCAGATAAACGAGCATGGAAACATTTGTTACCATCTAGTGTCATTCATTATAACTCAGACATTAGTAGTTCCTACTAATGCAAGTTTTATTGCTGCTGAATGTGTAGATATAATCAACAATACTGTTTGTCAAAGTTACTTCTGCTATTAGTGCCTGGATTTCACGTTCACTACTTCAAGATGATGTTGATTAATGGTAAAGTAATGATATTAACTCCAAAGAGAATTAGAGATAATAAATTGAATACTTATTTAAAAATAAATTATTTATACGATGTAATAAACTTGAAATATAATTACGTTTTTTATTAAAACAAACGATATCGCTGCGTGGAACAATTTTAATTTAAATACCTATTTAACTCTGGTCTAAATTTCGGTTAATTTCTTAAATACACTTTGCAGCTTTAAATTTTTTATTTGCCTTTTTTCAAGAACTGTCAATTCGCTTCAAACTATCGGTAAAATTTGACAAAAAAAATTATTTTCTTTAAAAGTAGGAATCTCAAACTCTGGTTCAGGTAAATTGTTTCAGTCGTTTCCGTTATTATTTACATTTACCAAAATCTGTTACATGCCGATGCCCCTCGGACTATTTTTTGAGGTGTATGTTCCGGGGTCACAGACCTTGTAAGAGTTGTTCAAATAGGAACAGCGGGCCACGGACAAGGGAATGCTGCGTCCCCACATCAAACCCCTCTCCCGCCGTCGAAAGGACGTGGGACGCGTACCATGTGACCGATCTACCCGAACCAGGTTTTCTGGGGTTCGTCCATCATCAGCTTTAGGGGAATTCCGCGTAAGGATCTTTAAAATACGGTCAGGGGGCCCTAGTTAACCCTGGGTTACCTTGCTCTACCCTTCCGCATCCCCCCTTTCAAATCCCTTCCTATGCTATTGAAGTTTCCATCACGTTGATTACCCTCAAATATCGTGTCACTATAAAAAAAAATCTAAAATCTTGTTTCTGGCTCTCTATATGCAATTTCGAAATTATGACGACGTCTACCACAGTAACCAGACTTCTTCAATGATCCTTGCCCTGAACAATTATTGAATATCATAAGCAGCCTTATTCTCTGCCACTTCCTTTCTAATATTAACCACCGTAATTACTCCACTTTTTAATCTCGCTGACCACTTCCTAGCTGCCCTTTTCTGCAATTGCCTAAAGAATTTTTTTTTCCACTTCCAGTAGTGATCGCAGATTTGGACTCGCTCAAGTTAATGATGTATAAATACTTGAGTATATTCCGGTCATAATATATCACCTATGCCTCACACATGAGATCGTCTCTAATCTATTTGTAGAATGACATTCAAGTAATTATTTCACCATCTAAATTATATTCTGGTTCATCTAAAAAATGTGTTTATTCTTCTTGGCCCAGCCGAGTTTTCTAAACGTATTTGGCGTGTTTTTGAGTTCTTTTTAATAATTTTATCGTTTGTGAATCATTAAAACCATAGAACGATTATTAAATGGAGTCAGCATTCCAAATTTTGGCTATAGTTGCAACCATATAAGATATTTATTAGCATATATTTCAGTTTAATAATTCATAATATTTCATTAAAGGACTTATATCTAAAGCAGCTCCCACACTCATAATTATTTTATTAATATTGGTGATATTTTTATTACATATGATATAATCTTAAAATATTAAAATAAATGTTTCTCATGTTACATTTAGCAGCACGATAAAACTTCCATGTTAGTAGAACATCGCCTACATTTTTAACATTGAACTTCAAACTTAATAGCACGACAACGGCTGGCTGTAAGAAATTTTAAATTTTTCACGTGTAGAAGTTGCTTCTCGCCCACGAAAAATATTTTTTGAACTAGTATCAGCCACGAGAAAATGTTTCGTTTTATTAGATTGAAAAAGTTTTAATTAAATGATCTCAAGATAGATCCGAACATTCTTGGCAAGTGCAAGGCTTAAGAAGCTTTTCAAACTTTGTTGGCAGTGCTGTGCCGCGGCCTTTCTTAACCTAGTGTTGATTTATCGAATTTAATTAGTGAATAGTAAGAACGTATACTACATTCTTCGGCAACTGTTGCCGAAATAGTTTGTAGAAAGAAACCGTAGAGCGTATTTCAGGCACCGACGGACGCGTCGAACGTGTATTTCATACACTCATATACTATTTAAATGAAAGAAAATTCTCCCAGGAGTGGGGTGCATTAATGGTGTCCGTTTGGGTTATACAGTAGTTACATGATCATCAAGAGTTTTACGGTGCGAGGATTTACTCAGTTTTGTGCATTGTGATGAGACAGCGTACGCGTGATTGTAACTTGAAAGGTTCCACTTAATTGACAAACGAAATTATCCATTCGGATCGAGACGGGAAAGTTATTTTTCGGGGAAAGTACTGACCCGCATTCTCATTCAAGGTTTTTGTTCTCAAAGCAGATATTTTGTTTCAGGTTATGAGCGATTATCGTTTTTAGAAAAAATGTCTCCGTTGGCTCTTCAGCAAGATGACCATTCTGTGCCATCATGGTTGAAGGTAATGACGTAGAGAGGGTAGATGAGGCACGCATGTCTTAACACTCACCAGCATATGCACCAACACCGTATATGCCCTTAAATGCCTGATTTAGGACAATTTATTTGCTAATATAGTCTTCAAAACCTAAATGGTATCAGAAAACTGTCGCGTAAATAAACGTTTCACGTTCCATACAGAAAATGTAATGTATTAGTTTTTTTATGCAATATTAAGATGATTAGTGAGAACCTAAAAATATATTAGAACTGTAGTATGTAGAATACGTTAGCAGTAGAATGGCATATCAACGGTTTCAAATTGAAAGCGCTGATTTAGTTGTAAACATATTGAAATATGACGTAGTTTATTTTGCACGCCTTGGAACCGAATATTTATAAGGAACATTTACATATTGTTTACATGCCTGTGGTAATCATAAAATTAACACAGTGAAAATAGCATTTAAAACAAAAATTAATAATTACATAGTACGTAATAACACTTGTATTTATAATTATATAAAATTCGAAACCAATAACAGTCTCAATTTAATTCTATATTCATTTATTGGAGCTTTCGACTTATAAAGTCGTATTTATCTATATAATCAGAAGAAAAAATTCAGTTTCATAATCTGATACAGTCATTTTATAAACATAGTTGTAATCGTTAAATTATTTAAAACATAATTTCTACCTTTTATAACTTTTAACATTATTATACCCAACTAACTGGGCGTCCGACGTTGCACGATATATCATAATTAAACTCAGCGACACTCATAACCCCGGATTTGACTCCAATCGTGGTTGTTTTTGCGTTATTTTTATCTAAAGTTCCTCCACCCCCATCCCTAAAGGTGCTCCCCTCCCTTATAGAAACGGTTTAAATTATAAACAACAAAATCTGGAGAAACACTATCAATCTCATCGTTCACAAAAAAAGTTTTTCGATGCAAATATTAACCGTTTTAGGATGTTTGAAAACTTCCACCCCAGTTAAACGAAAAGTCAATGTCTTAATTAAACTCGGCGAAATCCACAATTTTTCTGAAAAGTCGATTTTATAATCATAAATTAAAGCAAAATCGAAAGTAGTTAGTTCCTTATCCACCTATTCCTAAACAACTAATCATTGTTTTTCGTTCGATCAGATTTTTATACAAGAAAAATAACAGATTAAAATTAAAAATAACAGAAGCGGTATTTATAAATATTAATAGGAACAAAATATTTAATGACAGAAATTAAGGTAAATTTTATGCTGGTATTTTTAATAATTTGACAACTGCTAAATTAACGTAAATTTTTCAAGCAAGTTCCTTGAAAGTATCGACTGTTGAAGCTACTGGGAAGAGCCTTGGTAGTGTTTATTTGTCATTTGACAAACGTCCGTGTTAGACGTGATTGTCTTTAGAATGTCTTTAAATATACGAATTAGACGTTCTTAAAGTTGTGGAAGGTAAGAATTACACTTTCAAATAACTTAACGATTACAACTATGTTTTTATAATAACTATTATAATATTCAGTATATTGTAAGTTTATTAACCTAAATTTTTTGTTTCGGATTACATAGATGAATGTGGTCATTATAAGTCTAAAGCTTCAATTAATGAATAAAGAATTAAATTCAGACTGTTATTGGATTCGAATTTTATATAATTAAACATTTTAACGTGTGTCTACCGATTCAAAAATAGTTGATGTATCAGGTGTAACTGGCGATAAAAAGTAAATGTTGGTCTTAAATAAAAACTGTTTTGTAATTAGCAGACTTTATGATGTAACATGTGTCGTTTCTAATTTGCAACTGTTGTAGCAATTAAGGAACAATTAAATATTTTAGATTTATTCTTATAAATATAAAAACATTTTAAATTATTGAAGAGAGATTAAAAATCAAAACAATAATAAATTATTTTTATAATAATAAACTATTTACTGAAAATATAATTAAGTCAAAAATTGTTGAATATGTATGATCAGAACTATAAATTTCGTTTTAATGAATTATATATTGTGATCTATTAATATTAGTCTGATTATATATTAATTTTAGAAATATCGAAATTTAATATTTTAAAATTATATATATATATATATAAGAATTTGTTTTTAATCTTTCATTTCATTTCATGAAGTAGCTTCAAATAAGATACGAAACATGTCGGGTTAATTAAGTCAGAGGACAAAATTCCTGGGCTTCTAGTTCATTCCATTCAGCGATTGTGTTATTTAAGAGACATTGATTCTCCTCGGAGTGAATAATAAACTGTGCGATCGTTACGAAATTGCTTCATTCCTATTGCGGCATCAGTAGAGCTGAAAAACTTTGCCATTTGAATGTTGAAAAGTGTTAAAGCGGATTAAAATAGACGCAACGTACGCGTAATGTCACGGTTCATACACCTACGCAAATTTGAGAATGCGACTCCAATTCAAAATTTGTTGGAAAGTAATGTGATTTATCTCGGAGTTAATTTCATTTAATCGGAAATGGAAAAAAAAAAGTACAATATAGCTTTTATAGGAAATCAATAGCGCTGAAATGTAACATTTTCACTGGATTCCCCCCCCCCCCCCACCGTAAATCACTGATGCTGCATTTTGAAAACGTGAAGTGAGCTGCATTAATACTGATCAGTACGTCTGAATATTTTTTCTTCGGTACGTCTGTAACAATTAATAAAATTCAGACATTCCGTAAACCGCTTGTTTTAAATTTAATTTCAGTTGGTCATCTAGCGAGTTAATACGACTCGTCGTAAGTATATAAATACACAGTTCCAGTTACCTGTAGCATTGAAATGTGTTACAAACGTTCTAAAAGATCGTAAATATTCTACGCTACAAAGAGATCGAAAAGTCGCGCATTTCCAAATAAATGGGTCTGGGAATTGTAGTTTTGTTAAATTATTTTTATCGACTACCACAAGGTAACACCACTGTTATTACAAACAACAATATAGGGGGGGGGGGGCATTGAAATTTGTGCTGGTCTCGTGACGTCTGTAGGATTGTGGAGTTCACAGCTACGTAAACATGTTTTTTTTTTGACAAAAGCAACGAGTGTTCACTGTTGAACATTATTTTGCCAGTCGTTCATATGCATTTTTCATGTAGACCGATATCGTGTTAAATATCAGGATGTAACGGTACATAACAATTCATTCATAATATAACCTGATTAATATAAATATATATTCTATTCAGACAACTAATAAATAAACATGAGCCAATTTTAAGTAAGAAAAATAATTTATTAATTAAATTAACAACGTTTCATCACTTATTTTGCGATCTTATCAAGTTCAAGTTTTTTTAAAAAAGTAATCATTCTAGGCTGACTGCCGTGGACGAAAATGATATAATATGTATTATGTTCCAATTAAAAAATATATTTTCGACCGCTTTTTTTAAAAAAAAATTGAACCTGATGACGTCGCAAAATAAGCGATTAAACGTTGTTAATTTAATTAATAATTTCTTTTTTCTGACTTAAAGTTGGCTGATGTTTATTTATTTACAACCTGATTAATTTTAAGATAATTCCTGATCAAACATGTGACGTTGACTAGGGTCAAAAATTGTAAAGATCATAATTGTTGGTATTATCCGTACATAATAAATTCAATTGGAAAATTCACATAAATAAGATTTCAAAAAGATTAAACCTAGACTCCTAGGCTGTTGGAATTATGTCAACAGAAATTTAGTTTACTTTGTTTTCCCTCCTTATTAGCAAATAGTATAATTCCCTTGAAAAAAGAGCATTTTTATTAAGATAGCCAAATACAGACAAAATAAGTGATAATATAAATACCACACAATAAACTAATAATAATCGCCATTATTGACCAGAGTTTTACAATTTTGTTAGGTTGCAGTTACGAATATTCTTAAACGTCGGGGGGAAGACTATTAAATACTTCTTTCATAAAGAGACGTTTTGCCAGTTCTCAAGATCAAACGGTTTATATTATTATGTCATAATCCGTTCCGTATTGAAACTTTATTATGTAGGCGTATATAAACAGTCCCACAAGTTCCAGAGATAACTTAAAAATAAAAGGGGACTGGGGTAATCTTGATAGTTACATGAAAGGTAGTGCTAGTATAAATTATATAACAGATAACCTAGTCAAGGTGGTGGCACGAGGTGAAGGGAGGAGCTCTGAGAAAAAACCGTTTCAGTTCAATGCTTATTATATATTAGCTGACGTGAGGAACTGTCTGTCGTCAGACGACACGACAGGATCTTGGAGCCCACAAATAGCCTCAAGCGTGGAAGGAAATATCCCGAACCGCTTCCCACGACTGAAAATCTATCGCTTCCTCCTGATAGAGAACGAAAAATATTTTAAACTAGCTGGGTGCCCGGCGTTGCCCGAGATGTCATTTATCTATAACCCCCGATATGACTCCAATTTCGGCTGCTTTTGCGCAATTTTTATGTAACGCTACTCGAACCCTAATCATTATAATTAACTCTGAAAAATATTTCTTCAACGCAAATATCTGCCGTGTTTGCATGTTCCAAAATTTGCACCCCGCTACCCCTGCATCTGAGGGGTAAATTCCAATTTGAATGTCGTAACTAAACACAGTGACTTCCATAACCTTTGATTTGACTCCAATCTCGGTTGTATTCACGTTATTTTACTGTAAAGCATCTCCACCCCAAACCCGAAGGGTGTCCTTTTCACAGGGCGTAGGGAATGAAAATTGTATTCAGATAACATTGGTAGAAACACTATCAATATCTTTGACCCCTAAAAATATTTATCCGACTTAAATATCGGCTGTTTTAGTATGTTTAAATATTTCCACCCCCGCTTCTGGGGGTGGAAGACGCGTCACACCCCGACAGTGTTTGTTTCCTGGTCGCAAAGAACACGTGTACGAAATTTGGTGAAAATTGCTCGACTGGTGTAGATTTGTATTTTATTTAGAAAACGTTTGTATGGGAAATAGAAAAGGGCTGTTTTTAGGGTTTTCCCGGAAATTATTCGATTTTTTTCTCGCCTTTTAAACCTTCCCTAGACCTCCATGAACATTTCAAGACTAAGATAAGATAAATCCGTTCAGCCGTTCTCGAGTTTTAGTGAGACTAACGAACAGCAATTCATTTTTATATAGATAGATAGATAGATATACCTCGATCGCCACTCCTGTATTTCACGTAGGAGCACTCTACTGGTTAAAGTGTCATTAAAATAAATTGTAAAATTAAAGGTGAATATTTGACAAATCGTAGTTCCAATTTTAATAAACACTCAATGTGTTCAATCCAGAAAAAAAAAATTATTCAATTAATTCAACAGAATGTTTTCATTCTCTTGTCCTTTTTTCAGAAATTTCAACGTACTGAAAATATTATTTTTTTGACAAGAGCCTAACGTGTTCCGAATTCTCTTTTTTGTGACGGATCATGCCACTGAGTAAATTTACATTTGCCATCAGAACTTCTGCTGCGTTTATAATACGTCGAAGCAGCTTTCCAGAAGTTAGTAGTTCATGTTTATTTTACCCTTACGTTGCAACATTTTATTTTTAAATTGGAACATACACAGACAAGCCAGATTAATGTGGCCATTTCATCAGCACTGCGGCGATCGTTGAATAGGCACCACGAGATGTTGGATAGTGATGAAACCATCCGCGATGAATAACACGGTCCAGTTGATGGCCGTTGATCCAGTTTTGAACTTCGTCCCACAAATTCCCAATTGGGTTGAGATCTGGTGATTTTAAGGGACCACCTAAACGAGATAAACCCTATCTCGTGTTCCTGAAATCACTCCTGCACAATACGAACGAATTGTCTCGTTGGAAGTAGCAATCAGCATTGGGATAGGAGTCACTGACGCACGACCAGATCCCGACAGTTCTGTTTTCGAACAAGTTAACATTTAACGAATACGTTCTGTTTCGCTGATACTCGCTCCGTGACTCCGAGCACGTTCAAAGGCTGATCACGCCATTTACCCATGTCTACAGAAACAAATCACTTGTGCTCTCGTAGTAAACAACCTGCGTCCCTCTTTATAACGGTCTGGCCCCTCTAGCGATTTCAGCGCGATCGTAGCAAATTTACCTGAAAGCGTCAGGTGCTCAAAAGAACCTGGCCAGTCAGTGTAAGGTCACTTTCACTTACGATATGTTTATAATTAGATGTTTACAACGCGTCCAGGAATATTTGTTGTAAATCAGTTAAAAGATTAATGGTCAAACTAAGCCTTGACGATGTGGCATAAAAATAAACATAAAAATGGATACACAGTGCACAAACACAAAATAAACTCATTAAAAATTCCTCCTATCTCGTAAAAAATATGTATACTCATTATTCACAGTTATTTACTTGTACTCATAATCTACAATAGATAACTATTGCAGGTATGTAATTCGAATTACATATTTTTTCTTTAACGAATATTTCCCTTTCGTTTCTTGAAAATGTGATTTTCCTGAGTACGTTCTCTGTTATTCACTGCTTCCAAAACTTTTCAATCGACTCATTTTCGTAAACAAATATCACTACCGAATAAATCTGTATTTTCTAAGCATTAAAGGATGATGTAATGTATATTTATTCTGTAGTATTTACGGTAGTATTATCATTGTTGGACACAACAATGCAGATTTGCAAACTTGTAATGCCCATATTATTTTTTGTTTTGTTTTGTTTTAATTTAATTTATATAATTTAATAAATATCAACTGATTGTCCAAAAAAAATTAATTTTAATTTTTATGACATGTTTTAAATGAAAGTTTGTCACGCAGAAAAAAACTTATCAAATTCTTCGTTTAACACTTTTTAATATTTTTCTAGCTAAGAGTCATGAGGTAGTCTTTAAAATCGGGAGCTTTATTTTAATTGAACCTGATCCATTCCTTGCATTTAATCGGCTATTCCAACTAAACTCTTATGGCAAGACAAATTACATATTATTCGGCGAAACAGCGTTGGGTAAGAGAGAATTGAGCACTTTGAGGTTGGCCTTTATCATGCTGGGGCTGCAAAGTTTCGTTGGTCCACCCGAACATCTACTTGTTGGATGGCGACTCTGCTGTTTGGCGATCTCCGAGAACAACTCTCTACTAATCTTCCACGAACACAGACGACCAATACTCAACTTCGAACTACCCAATTTCAAGCTAAAAATCCACGTCAAATTCCGTCTCCTCCCCTATACACACTCTTTCATGGTTTCTGGAGGGGTTCACCCACGCTAGTCCAAGGAAGACGCCGTATCCTTTTTGTACAGATTGAGTGTAACTTCTTACCTCGAATATCTCCTACTCTTCCTCGACGCACCTTTAATTCGCCTTCCAAAGCATTATTGTTTCACCAAAATTCCCTGTGGTCCGCTGAACGTGTTACGCTTTTTGGATTGTGTCACCTTTTGTCTATTTTACGACTCAATTATTCCTGTCTATTCTTGGTTCCTTTCGTATTTTTTAGCTTTATAATAAAATGTTATCAGAACTTTCAGTCAGTCTCGTCCTTTCTACGCCTTTCTCTTGAAAGAGTTGCGGACAATTCGGTCCCTTTGGAATGTCTTCCCTTGTTTCACGCTCGAAAACTTAACTTTCAATTACTTGAATTGCCGCATGGTCCAAAACACACATTACAAGCTATCAGATCGTCGTCTTACATTAAACGTTCTGTACTTTGAGAACCACTTGGCAGTGTGCCGAATCGCCTCAGTCTTGTCGACTTTTTAACTTGGCCATTTGTGGGGACAATTGAAATGAAATTGTCATATCTTTGGTACTAAATTCCAGATTTTTTACAATTCGGCAAAAAACCTGGAAAACTGGTATCGGGTTGACCGGATGGAGAATCAAACCACAGTCCTCTCCATTACATTCCCCGCTGTTTACTTCGGCGCCAACACGTTGGATTCATTGCCACTAACCTCAAATTGATGAAGTGAAAGGTTTTCTGTAAATACGATAACTTAAACCATGTAATTATTTAATATACTTACAGTGCGGTATATAGAGAATCCCGTAAGAATACGGTTTTGTTAATATATTTTATATTTTCAATTAATATTAGCAAGGTTTAGGGTTTTCGGTGGCCAAGAAGTCAGGTCATTAATCTCTGTACATTATCGAGAGGCACGCATTTCCCCTGAAAAACACAGCCATAAACGTATGGATTGAGGACAGAGTGTGGGAAAGGAAGCCGCCAGGTGACGAAGTTGTGATTGCCTGGAAAATCCCTGGTGGAAGTAAAACACCTTGTAGAATACAATTTTTTTTTTTTGAAAATGAGACTTTATGGACAATTGAGATGATTTTCGGGCTAGGATCCGATGAGGAGAGAAACGAGTGTTCAGTAGTTGCCAAGTAGCTGGTGGGTAAGGAACTTATTGCTAAAAAAAATAGTTGACAAGACGGGTACTTGAACAGTAAACAGAAAGTTACGAATTTAGATTATTTCAAAGTTACCGACAGTGAAACAAGTTTGATAAGTAGCTAGCGAGTAGGCGAGTTGTCGGTGAGTAGGAAGCATCATCGCTAAAGAAGTGTCGATCAACTCACTTGTATGGCTGCGGTTGGATATTTTGATAACTGCCAAGTTTCTCAATCCATGACGCACCTAGAGATGGTAAGTAAGTTCAGGGTTAACTTTCCATGTAACAGATCCTGATTTTGTTTTCTCTGAGAAAGTAGGCATTAAATAAACGGGGTGTATAATGCCTGAAATAATTATTATTTAAATAGTTTGGTTCGATATTAATAAAATTTTAGTTAAAATTATTAAATTAATTCAACCTACCTTTCTAATCCCTCGGATAAATAATCAACTTATCTCAAGTTTTTGCATTTATATGTTTAGACTTCACTTTAAATTATTTCCATTCAGTTTCTATTTGTAAAAGACATTATTTGAACCAAACGAAATAGCCTGTCGATTATTAATCAATTTCGTATTGTAATTCATAATGCAGATAAGGGTAAATGTTTATACGACTACGAGTATAATCAGAAGTTTTTGTCACCGGCTTTAAATTCCGATTTGTCACTTATTCTCGGTGCTGTCAATTTCCCTTACAATTTTAAGGTTATTCTACTTTTGTATTTGAACATGTATTAATAATCCGACTATTCGTATTTATTTTCGCCATCCTAATATCTCTAACTGAAATTATATTAGTGAAAGTTGCTAAGTTACAATATTATTAAAAATTTGACCATTCTAGTTTCAGTCAAATACCGTAGTATTATACCTAAGTGAATGATCACAAGTTTGATCATAACAATGAATAATTAGTAAAACCGAACATAAAATAATTTTTTGAATTATTTTCTGCGCAGTGTTGCTCAATATTTATTATCATTTACTTGTATTTAATTTTACGGTTTAATTTTATATTTAATTCTAGTTTTGTTCCTAAACTGAAGTTGCAAACTCTCAAGGTTTTGCACTGAAACAACAACACGTTTGTAGTTGATTAGATGCACGAGAACGTTTTCAACGAGCAAGTTCCATATCTTCAATTGCTTTAGTTCGTATGTTATCACGTCCCACCATTCAGGCCAGAATTAGGGCGTCGGTTATCCCATTTATGGAATTCTACATTCGAAGAGTTGGGGTTTCTTTAATCTGTAAATTCGTAATTTTTTGTATATATAATTCGACTTGAAATAATATATATATATATATATATATACAATTAGTGGTCGTTAATTAATTTAATGAATTTAAAGAATTTGCCTTTCGTTGAAGCTATTTATGTAATAATTAACTGGAAGGCGTTATTTAAATAAAAGAATTACTTATTTACAAACAAAAGATTTATTAGCAATAATTCAAAAATATTTACAAATTTAAAGTATTAAATCTCAGGGTCTTCACTGGGTTTGATAATGGACACATTAATTATGTTTAAAAATCTTATTAACAAACAAATCACAATTAAAAGAAAAGAAATTTATTTGACAATTAAACTGGAACGAAATTTAAAATGAGAACGAAATCTGACTTCTATCTTTTAATTACGTTTACGTAATTAATTAATTTGTAATTTGTTACTCACATCTGTCCAGTTGGTTCCAGCATACCTTTTGTTATCGAAACACACTATTGCGAGATTTTTACACTGATTCTAAGATTCACAGATTTTACACTGATTCTAATCAAAATTTATAGGATGTCAGGAACTCGGATGAACCTCCCTTTTGTTGTCAGCTATCTGTTGACTGCTTGTTTTAGGTGAATTCTGCTTGCCTTTGGTGAATTCCGTTGTTTGTAGATTTGCCAGTCTTTACTGCTTTGGACTCAAACTGAAATTTTACTATTTCTGGCCGGCTATGGACACAAAGCTGCTTTTACTTAGTAAGTTTCGACGTTATGCTTTCGTGAATGTTTTACTTTGTCCTCAGAAATTTCCAGGCACCAACCAACTCTGTTAAATTCTAATCGCCAACTCTGTTGAATTCTCGTCACCAACTAACAGTTATACATCGACGATGTCTTACCGCGAACTGAACTCTGGCCTTGCGATTTAGCGCGCATACGCCATTTTCGGACCTTCCGACAAAGGAACAGAGCCGGGCTACATTGTCGCTATAGAATCTCCTGCCGCAATAATAGATTTCTCAAACAATTTAAAATTTTATGTTCAAACAATTAATGTCCTAATTAATTGGCATTACAATATATATATATATATATATATATATATATATATTGTAGTAATTGGTAATTAAGGCATTGTTCTAATTGAAAAGTTGAATTGTAGAGGACTCATTATTGGTGGATATAGCGGACGCCGCAACAAACCGGCAATGCAAAAAAAAGTATTGTTGATCGGTCGAGAAGGTTTTACGCGCTCAAAGTTTACGAGACGAACGAACAGTTGGGCAACGGACAGCAAGTAGAACAGAGTAAAAGAACGAACAGTTGGGCAGCGGACAGCAAGTAGAACAGAGTAAAAGAACGAACAGTTGGGCAGCGGACAGCAAGTAGAACAGAGTAAAGGAACGAACAGTTGGGCAGTAAACGGCGAGATGTACAGATTGAAATTCTAATTCACGAAAACTTGAACAATCTTTGTCAGTCAGCAGTGAAGACTGAAAGGTCTAATTTAAAGAACGAGAAAGTGTTCCAGTAACCAGTACGCTGTTATATCAAAAATGCAGAAACTGAACTAGTCTTCAGTCAACAGACAAAACCAATGAGGTGCATTTTTAACAAAAATCCACGAGATCTACAAATCCAGGTTGCAGTAAATCATCGAGAATCGACAAATTTATTTTAAACCAACTAACAATCTACGCTAATTAGAGTCTGTGAGTACTTAGAATCAGTGATAGCCCCAAAATTGTGCACGAAAAGTTAAAATGAGACCTGGGCTGCCGTAAGTAGAAAGAAAACTTTAAAATCATTGTAAACCACGTTTAAAAGATAAACGTCAAATCGTTCTTTAATTATCGATAAAATGAGATCTTTAATTATTCAGATCATTCTTTATTTCTTGATAAAAATTGAAATTGTTTAAATTCAATCTTTGGTATTATTTCTTCAGCAACAAATGTCGTCTATGTTCAGATGCATTGATTCCCATATAAAGCAAATGTAATTTTTGTGATTTTGATTATATAAATTCTGCCATTATCAAACCCAGTTCAAGACCCTGAGATCCCAAATATTTTGTGATTTGAATACTTGTTTTAAAATTGTTAATAAATCTTTTTAATAGTTTTCACGTAATAGTTATTTTCATTTAAAAACGCCACATAGTTCATATCATGAATTATTGTCAAAAGATGCAAGCTATCAATATAAATTATTACAATATATATAAACTGATACCGCATCTACACAGAAATCATTCTTGCGACTCGTGTAGATTAACCCTTTAAAGAACAGGATCATTAGTTTTCTGATTTTAATAATCCTCCCAAAACTACCCTCTCTTTCGCGGGAACTGAAAAGAACGTAGCGAGTTCCATAAAACACCTACAGGATCTGGGAACAACGTGTCGGCTTCATACCGAAAATTATAGAGGTTAAAAAAACACTATGCTGCAAAGTGTTAAATTAGCCGTTTTCTGTAGTTGCTAAAGAAAAGAAAGAATTCAAAGAATGTGTAAATGTTTATTTTATCTTGCATCACCACAGTCCCACGTTTGGTGGCAGAATACGTTGCACCTCCAGGTTCTTTCCTTTAATATGATATATTCAATTTATATTTTGCGACGGGTTTAATAATTAGGTATACTCATGCGGTTATAAATATATCTATTTCTGTTTTCATATAAAAACATCAGAAATAATTATGTCGTGCGATGTCCGGTCGTGCCATGAGCGGACAACCTCTCCCTCGTCCACCCGGCCCCTTCCACAATCCTGACCGTTGAGCGAGCAGGTATAAAATTTCGGAAGTGCAACATTATTTATCAGTCTTAGTTTTAAAATTAGGTGAATATAATGTTCGTTCCAATGATTCGGCCGTTAACGTAAACAAATGACATTAATAATATAAACAGAATTTATTGTCCATATTGTTCTAATACATTTAATGTATTTAAAATCATTTTATTTCCATTGTTTCTTTAATCTTAACAATACTCTGAACACCTGTAAACATAGCAGAATTTTCGCCTGCAACGTGTGGGCAAATCGTATCTAAGAAATTTATGTCCACTATATTTCATGTAATTAATTGTAAGTAATGTTCAATAAATTTTTATTTAATTGTATTATAAATGATCACGTTTGCAAAATCTTGCTTTGTTGGGAGTTTTAAAAACACGGATTTTGAAATTAGATCATTTAATTGACTTTACAACACCTGAAAAAGTCCTAATAAATTAGGGATGAAACTTTGAGAAGGATTTTTCTATTATAATGTTTAAAAATTTAAATTAATAATAAATTTATAACTAAACATGTTGATGTTTTCATTTAAGGACTTCAGATAAATATAACTGTTACAAGATTTGTATCTTAATTGATCATTTCTGAGCATATTTATGAAACGAATCACTACCAATTGGAACAGTTTCCATATTATAGATAGAGATAGAAATTATAAATCCAGATAAGTTTCAGAAATGTTATACATTAAACTTGTATTACATTCACTTAATGTTGAAACCAAATCAGAGTCTTTAAGCAATAAAATTGTCCTTCCGAAACTTTATACCTGCTCGCTCAGCTGTCAGGATTGAGGAAGGGGCCCGGATGGACGAGCGGGAGGTTGTCCGCTCATGGCACGGCCGCTCAAAATACGGCGCCGAAACAATGCACAGCCCCATTAATTATGAAACCTCTCCGGTTCAATGACTGACTCTTTCACCGTATCTGAGGGAATCCGCTGAGAGTTGAATAAAATTTAACATAACTGACCACTTCGCAATTATTCATCTTAAACTACCATGCCTCTCCATTTATGTTTCACTGCATGGATGTTTTTCCTGAGCTGTGGCTGGTTCCAAAAGAATTCCTCTTTCGGCGGAAGTCAGACCCTTGCCAGCTTATTTTGCAAATGAATCTCAAAATCTTAGTTGGATCGATGTCAGATTAATTTGTTTAAACTCGTGCTTCTTTTCACGCTGCAACCAGTCTATGTACTCAAGGAACACTCCCGTGGTACTTCGTTATTTTATTATGTGCTTGCGTGTTCCTTCAAGAGCAAAACTAGACTACATCTCTCTTTCTTCTATTCTTCCCTTGCAAATCACAATTTAAGTTTCCAATCGTCTTTTTATTCACCGCTTTCCCCTGTGATGATGGTTAAATTTCGTACTCTTCTGGAAAACTTCTGTGAGTCAGGATTTTCCGATTGTTTGCGTCTTCGGACTACGGAGCTATCCTTCGTCATAGAGTCATAAATCCGTACTTCTGACGCGGCTTTTCGGATCTTTTCTGCTTTTGCGTCTTTAGCGACCATCCAACATTAATTTGTGAATTCCCCTCTTTTATTTTAATGTTAAATGGTACCATTATAAATGTTTTGTAGTGGACCTCTGCAATGTTTCGGTACGCAGCAACTTTAAGCATATCAATCCCTTTAATTATATTTACCCGTTGTCATTTCTATATTCCATACGTTATGCTAAGCTGGATTGTATATTCGTGGCTAAAGAAAGCTAAGTTCTGCGCAAATATTGGCGATATCCCGAGAAAAGAAAAACTCTCCAAAATAAATTTTACTGGACTTAATAATTTAAACTAACTAGAATTTCTTAAGATTAAAGTGTCAAAATACTAATTTCAAAATATTACTGATTTGTTCTTTTTAAATCATTTTAATTTGTAAAGAATAAGAACAAACTATGTTATTTAAAAATTCTTTGGTTATAATATGCATTAAATACTTTCAACGTTCAGACAAGTCACATACATTAGAACAATTTCAGCCTTATGAGAATATTCATAATATTTAGGCAAACTAATGATTTAACGTACTTTGTTTATAATTTCGTAAAGATGTTAATAGTGAAATAATTCATAACCAGAATCTGCATTATGAAGGATCACGTGATTGAATGTTAGTATGTGACCGCACCAGGAAAGTGTGCACTTTGCTGCTGTTTCTTTATATATTTTCTTTTTTGCGGATGTCAAGCTTCCGCTTCGCTGAATTGCAAATATACGGGCTAACAAGCACAACGAATACTATCTCTCCGATCGAAAAAGTGCTTATCTGTTAAATACTTCCGTTACACCGTCGGCCATTTTGTGATGATTTAATTAAATAATCATTTTATTTTATTTTCATTTTATAATAGTCTCGTTTCCATATATTAAGCTTGACTATTATTATATTAGTTGTAATACATGTCAAGTAGTAGTATTAGGTGCCATGGTTTTCTTAAGTGTTATTGTTGATCATCTGGATCAGAGCTTCGTCAAAAAATTGGTCCATTTTTGTTACAAGAGGGAAGACTACTCTAACACACAACGAATTTAATCGTTTAATAACACACTAAGGCTACATAATTTGTAAAGTAACATTTTTTTTTTGCGTTGCGTCAGAAATCCAAACAGACATTTGTTTTGGAACGTGTAGTAAAGGCAAACATCTTGCGTTTAGAACCGTTACTTTTCAGAATTACTCTCATAAGCTTCTTTATATATAACAAGTACATTGTATAACGCTAACCTGAGCAAAAATATTGCCAGAGTTGCGTTAATATTTGAAGGATGGTATGTGACGGAGGTAAATATTATCTCAGCGAAACTCTTGAGACTGCTGAGTCTTTCGAGAGATGACTTCGGAACAAGCACGACCGGCCCGATGCCGAAGAATATGCGAATGTATGGTAAGATAAGCGCAAATGTCAGCCAAAGCAAGGAGACTTGGTTGGGTCCTGAGATCGAATCTCGGCTCAGCTGTAATTAAGCCGTGGCACAATGCTGGGTCGAGGCTTTCTCACGAAATTTTCATTGTCCGTGATCAGCTTTGTTATCTCTTTTTAAATTGCCTTGATGCTAATACTAAAATTGTGGGATTCTTCCGGATAATCAGGTTTGTTCATAATTTCCCCGGATCGCTACGACTTTGTTCAGCTAAGACTCAATTTTTAAAGATATGATTAACAGTTTCAGATATAAATTTCAGAAAGATGAATTATATTATATTAAACTTTCTGAGAGAAAAAAATGCCAAATTTTAAATTATTTACCAGTAATTATTCTGAATTATTTTGTTGTGTAGTATATTTATTGCCCTATAGTGAAGTGTTTATGTTTTCAGTTTGAATAATTTGTTACAATTATTTTATAAGGCTTGATAAAATAAGTTAAGTGATTTTGGGCCATGCAGGCAGAACACACAAATTTTGTGATAACGATTTTTAATGTCGGAAAAGGCTCGTGGCGCTCATACAAGTGGAGGACCTACCGATGGTGATCACTCAAGTTCTGGCTTGGACGCAAGTAGACGTCATCACAGCAATTACTCTGTTTCGCTACTCCATTCACCTTTTCTCATCATTCTCGTTCAACTATCAAGCCATCCACTCGTCCGTCCACTAATCTATTATTTCTCCGTTCATCTCCCTTTGTCCCGAACTATCCCTTCATCCAGGAGGGGATGTTGTTCAAAATATCCTTGGGCTGAAATTATTACGAATAGACAATAGGATGGAAGCCCTGATGTTTTTCGAATAAAGCACGATTTGGGAAGGCGACTGGAAATATTGGCACATCTATACAATTGCAACCATTGTTGGCTGAAGACGAAGACTAACTGGTAATTGCTCTGGAACAGATGAATAACACCTTCAGCACTTCCTTCAATGTGAAAGGTAGTAAAAGTAAGACCAAAATGATTACTCAGCCGACATGTCACGGTCGGGCGGTGCTTGCTGACTGGTGAGAGGCTGGAGATCTACGTGGTCGAATCAGCAAGGATTCGGATGTCGAAGGCGGGTGTTGCAAGCAGAATCAACCAGCCAAAGAAGACAAACCTCCTTACGTCAAATATGGAAACATTCCTCCGAAAAAAATCTCGTAAGTGTTCGTCTGGACTGTTTTACTGTATGGGACTTGGTGAGGAGGGAGTATACGAAATGTGGTACTGTAGGATGCTTCTCAAAATTCGCTGGATGGACAGAATGACAAACGAAGTAATTCTACGCAGAGTAGGAAAATAATTACGGTGATTGCGGAAATTTCCACAAACGAGGACTGAATGGATAAACCACCTGCTCAGACACGAAAAAAAACGGTAAAAACGATACTGGGACTATCATTCTTTGAAATATTATAATCAAATAATTCAGAAGTTTCACTACCGAAATTAACAATTCTCTAATTACTACTGGCTAATTAAGACAATTTTTTAAATATACCACAATTACTTTTTTGAAGTAGCTGTAATAATTTCTTCTAATCAGTTCTAAGTAGAAACTATTTTCTAATACAAACCTGACAGAATCTCGATTTACTTCGTTCATATTGATTTAGTTACCTCAATATGTATTTTTAAAAGTAAGTATACAATCCAATGATACGAGGCTGGTCTGAAAAGTTTCCGACCTCAACGTGAAAATGGCAGCACTAGTAAATAAAAGCTAGTGAATTTAGTTGTTCAACTGTTGACAGTTACTCACCAAAGTTTCAGCCATTTTGGACGCGCAGTTGTTATGTAACAGTCGTTTGAGTGAGTTGATGTGAGTGTTTTTTGTGAAAATTGAGAAAATCGAGTATCGAAGTGTAATTTAATATTTGTTTTTGAAAATAGAAATCAAAGATGAGTTGGATGCTGTGTATGGGGACACTGCACCATCATTTACCACAGTGAAATTTTGGGCAGCGGAATTTAAACGTGGCCCTGAGAGCTTGGGAGACGATGAACGTTGGGGACGTCCAAAAACTGCAACTACCGACGAAAACATCGCCAAAGTTCGCCAAATGGTGCTACACGACCGCCGAATTAAAGTGAGAGAGATAGCAGAGGTCATGAACATGTCAAAAGAACGTGTTTGTCACATATTAAATCAACATTTAGGCATGAGAAAGCTGTCCGTGCGTTGGGTGCCGCGTTTGCTCACGTTAGACCAAAAACGTGTTCGAATGAACATTTCCAACGCTCTGTTGGCGAAGTTTAGGCGCAATAAATTACTGTAGATGAAACTTGGATACATCATTATACGCCCGAAACAAAAATACAGTTCAAACAGTGGACTGCAAAGTGGGAACCGGCTCAAAAAAAAGCAAAAACTGTTTTTTCGGCTAGGAAAGTGATGGCGACCGGTTTTTGGGATAGTCACGGAGTTATTTTAATCGATTATCTTCAAAAAGGAAAAACCATTACAGGAGCATCATTACTTGACAAGCTGAAGGCAGAACTTACGAAAAACAACCACATTTGCCGAAAAAGAAAATCCTGTTTCACCAAGACAACGCACCGTCTCACACCTCAGCGGTTGCCATGGCGAAAATACACGAATTACGGCTGGAACTGCTTGACCATCCAGATCTAGCCCCAAGCGACTTCTTCTTGTTCCCTCATCTAAAAATTGCGCTCGGAGAACAGAGATTTTCGTCAAATGAAGAGGCAATCACCTTCGTGAACACTTATTTTGCAGAGAAAAACGCCGAGTACTTTTTGGACGGGTTACAGAGTTGGGAGCATCGCTGGGAGAAGTGTGGAGAGTTACAAGGAGACTATGTTGAAAAATAAAATAAAAATATCTTCTTTCATTGTTGGGTCGGAAACTTTTCAGACCACCATCGTAGATTCCCCATCTACTTTTCTCTGCTATAGAAAGAAAATTCAATCACAGTGCTTCATGCACTATGGTGACTTGATTCATTTGCTTCTGAGACGTTTCTTTCGTTTGACTGAAGTTATTAATGTATTCTGCTTGTTTACTCGGTCTATAACACATCGTCAAGTATCGTCGAATGCCAGCACGCTCATCCGCGATAACCAGCCCAGTTCTGATCGTATGAATAAATCCGCTGGTCACAGTACACTGACCAAAGGCTGTAACTGCAGTGTGAGGTGAAGTACAAACTCTTAGAGACCCATTGCATCAAATATCTCTGTCGTACATGGTTTCTCCTATTTGGAGAAATACCAGTTGCAAAATTCATCAATGAATATGAGTCTATTCTTTTGGAAGACCTTGGATTTAAGCGTCAAAAACTTCAAAGTGATGCGAGGACCGGAATTATTATTTATTCTTCAAGGACCTATGGAGAATTCAATTTTATCGCTGACAAGATATCACCACGGTCGGAGCGAAGAGTCGTTTCCGGACGAAATTGGCGGGATGAGGATTTTATCTGGTCATTGGAGGACCATCACCAGAAACTTAAATTTATCTGGGTAAAATAAGAGAAATGTCGCAATTTGGTTCTATAAGTATATTTATTGTAGCCATGACTGCATCGTTGTAACCAAGTCCTCTTCATTTCATGGTATTTACTATATCTCACACCCTTTGTTCTTTCACCACTTTGGAATTAAGAGGGGGGATTATATTGAGCTAAAAAAATCTTGAATTTAATTTATTTACAATAAGAGATTGCCTTTATTTAAGTTTTTAATTAAAACAACAAAATTATGAATTTTTCAAAATGAATCTTATTTTACACACACACAATTTATATTAAATTTTTAGACAAATAAATTGAAACGAAAATAATTTAACATTGGTATCCTTGCCTTACTCAGGAGAAAAAAAATTATTATATATTAGATATTATCTAATGACTGGGAGATTCCTATTGAAATAAAAATTTGAAAATCAGGTATCGCGCTGATACGAGAATGATTTTCATTGTGGCATGCCTTTACCGTGTCTATATCGTGACCACCACAGATACTTCTCCGGGGGGGGGGGGGGGCTCAATATTGTGAACACCTTCCTGTGCCAACGCTCAGACGCAGGAAAGAGCTCAGGAACTCGTGGCAAGGTCGACTTTATCGTGTGGGCTGATTGCACTCAACAAACCCTTTTTCTTGGTTTATAATTAAAATCATATGGTTATGTTTTAAGCAATTTTGTGGACGGTCACTCTGACCAAAACATCTGCCGGGCTACGCTATCTTTTTCCATGTCACACGCAATAATTACCAGACCAACAAACACTAGCCCAGGTAATTTTGTTCTTCATCACATAGGCACGGCCAGGCACCGACTCTAATTTTTTTTTAAAAAAAAAAACATACTCGACAAAATTTAGACAAATTCATTTTTTGCTTTCCAGTGATAATAAAATTACATACACTTAATATTTATTTAACATTTATGGAGGAACGAGTCACATCTACAGTTATTTGGTATTTCCACCCACCAGAATAGTAGTTTCATGTTTGTGTTTCAGCTACAGACTTTTGAGGATGCTTGAAAGATTTGTATCCACGCCAATATTAACTAAGCCGTTTAAAAATCTTATTTACGTCTGGGCATTTAATTTTTGAACTTCTTTAGGGCCACAATTAGTCAAAACGACGATTCGCATTATCAGCCCCGATGAGGTGTCATTTCCTTGCAGCATTTAAATTTTCGAAACCTTATTATTATCGACTGCTTGAAAAACCTTTTACTTCCTCCATATGGCAAGATAACACCTGGCGTGTTATAAATGTGACATTCCATAACACTGTTGGCCGTAGTCACAGAAAATGCCCCGGGGGAGCGACATCCTCGAGATACAATAGTTTTTGCATGTAACAAGGGCAGAGTGGGGACGCTTGACCTCGGACACGAATTTACGGACTATTTGCGCACATCGTAGTTCTAATGGCGTTCCTGTCTGTGCCGTAGGCCAACATGATGCGGTTGTCGCACAAGATGTGGCTTCTGATGCTGCTGGCGGCGTGCCTGGTGCTGGCGCAGTACCACGTGTCCAACACGTGGCTGGTGGCGCCGCCCCCGCCACCTCCAGATAGTGAAGAGCTGATGCGGGCGGCTCTGGAACGGCTGCGCCAGGGCACGGAGCACTTGCCTCGGGACTTGATTCAGCAGCTGGTCCGCGAGTTGGGTTGCACCACGCCGGCCCCCGCGCCGCCCGCCGCAGTGGGGGTGCTGCCGCCACCGCCACCTCCACCTCCAGCCCCAGCCTCGGCGTCGGAGACCGCGCCGCCGCGACAACTCTACATCATAACACCCACGTACCGAAGGCCGGAGCAGATCCCCGAGCTCACGCGTATGGCCCAAACGCTCATGCACGTGCGCAATATCCACTGGCTCGTCATCGAAGACGCCGCAGTCAAGACGCGCCTGGTCACCGAGCTTCTGGAGCGGGCGGGCCTCTCCTTCGACCACCTCGTAGGTACGCCACCATTTCTAATCTATCTATATATATAAAAATGAATTGCTGTTCGTTAGTCTCACTAAAACTCGAGAACGCCTGAACGGATTTATCTTATCTTAGTCTTGAAATGTTCGTGGAGGTCTAGGGAAGGTTTAAAAGGCGAGAAAAAATCGAATAATTTCCGGGAAAACCCTAAAAACAGCCCTTTTCTATTTCCCATACAAACCCCCAGAAGCGGGGGTGGAAATATTTAAACATACTAAAACAGCCGATATTTGAGTCGGATAAATATTTTTAGGGGTCAAAGATATTGATAGTGTTTCTACCAATGTTAACTGAATACAATTTTCATCCCCTACGCCCTGTGAAAAGGACACCCTTCGGGTTTGGGGTGGAGATGCTTTACAGTAAAATAACGCGAATACAACCGAGATTGGAGTCAAATCAAAGGTTATGGAAGTCACTGTGTTTAGTTACGCCATTCAAATTGGCATTTACCCCTCAGATGCAGGGATAGCGGGGTGCAAATTTTGGAACATGCAAACACGGCAGATATTTGCGTTGAAGAAATATTTTTCAGAGTTAATTATAATGATTAGGGTTCGAGTAGCGTTACATAAAAATTGCGCAAAAGCAGCCGAAATTGGAGTCATATCGGGGGTTATAGATAAATGACATCTCGGGCAACGCCGGGCACCCAGTTAGTTCTAAATATATGTACATTGCCTACATGTGCACCTTCCTGCGGGACACATCTTTTCGCCTTGACACGAGGGATGCTGAATTTTTTTTTGTTTTGCAGAAAATGTCACTGTTTTTGGCCTATGAGTAGTAACTGTAGTGTACTCAAGTCGCATGACAAATTCCTGCAAAATGACCTAAGACTTGGAGATGCAAAGTTTGATCAAACCTTGGTGACTGAAACCATTCACGCGATTCAACGGCTTACCCCGTCGGGTCGGCCGTTTGGCCTTCAAGGAAATCCGTTACGCAACTCCAAAAGATTGCTTATAATGAATTTTCGGGGCTTTTTTAGTCTCATTTCCTTCGCTTACCCTTGAAAATTCGTGCACATTATCAAGCTGTTGATAGTCGGCTGATAACAAAATTTATGGACTGGTAACGCCGTTACAAATGTGGGTAATTGAACAGCATCTGGAAATTAAATGCAGTGTCGTAGGAGAAAATTTGGAGTCCGGACACTGTGCCATACAATTATCAAAGGAAGACCGACGACCTGTCACAATACATAAATAAATGTTGCTTGTCGGTCGTGTAATTGACTAACTGTACCCGCGCTATTTTTTATTATTTTAGTGTTCATCAATCTGACGCACTTCGAACACCTATTGATAGTAAATTTCATTTAGCAATTCAATTTCAGAGTTAAGTAGAAAAATTAATATTATGTTAAGTTTTACAGCTAAAAATTAACTTAACGAAACCGAAGGTGACGTTCTTCAAATAATACCTACATCATTTGGTAATATTAGGAAAGTTCGGTTTGTTAAAGAACTAGATAGGGAGAACAGTGATCTAATGGACGTTCACGGGAATTCAAATGGAATGTTTTATATTAGAAGCTCACTGACAGTTATTGACATACAAATGGAAAGCTTTGACGATAAATTTCACGATATTGCACCAGATAAAATTTACGCGTGTTTGAATAATTAGTTCAAGTAGCAGATAATTATGCAGGAGATATTTGGTAACCTATGCTCGAGATAAGTTAATTCATGTAATAAGATTGTTTTCAATGTCTCCTTGGCAGTGTGACCTTCGTTAGTATCATACATCTAAGTCTAGTTTTTCCACCACAGATTAAATCATTAACTACCTTAATTTATTTTTAGAGTAGCTTTGTGGCTCGGCGTTGCCCGGGGTTGTCATATATACATAACCCCCGAAATCTCGGTTACTTATGCGTTATTTTTATGTAACACACCTTGACTCCTATCCGTAAATGTTCTCTCACAACCCGTGCCGAAAGGGGTTGAACTCGTTGGCCCTGAAAAAGTTTCTGTCGACAAATATATCGGCCGGTGTAACATGTTCGAAAATTTCCCACTCGTCCAGCCCCTCTACTGTGGGTTAAACAAATAATTGAATGTCATAATTAAGCTCTGCGACATACATAATCCAGGATTACTTCGAATCTCGCTTGTTTTTGCGTTATTTTTATGTAACGCCACTCCACCCCTACCCTTAAGGGTGCGCCCCTCCCAATCCCGAAAGGGGTTAAAATTATACACGGAGAACATGTACAGAAATTTTATGAATCTCGTTGACAAGAAATAGACGCGTTAGATTTTTGTGGGTTATATGTCTCTTCCGCGCTGCCTCCCTTTCTCTCCCTCGATCTGCGTCACTCGCAATCGTTCGCGACTCCACCCCTACCCTTAATGGTGCTCCCTCCAAATCCCGAAAGGGATTGAAATTATACACGGAGAATATGTAGAAAAATTTAAGAATCTCATTGATTTCGAAATAGGCGCCTAGAGCTTGACCGTGTTAGGTTTTTGTGGGGCTTATGTTTATACCGCGCCTCCTCCCTTTCTACCCCTCAATATGCGACACCCGCCATCGTTCGCGACTACTGCTATAGCTACTTTTAAAGGATTTAATCTCATATAAAAAAATTTCATCCGCATTTTAATGATTTGTTTTGTTGCTAAATAAGGCAACGTTAAATGTTTTGGAATTCGTATGATACTTCGGAAATGGTTGGTTAAAAACTGCGGAATGCAGATCACGGAATAAGAAAGTCGTTATCCGATCGTTCAGAAGAACAGGCAGAAAATCGACTTTTTTGCGCCAAGAAAGATGGCTCAGGGGAGCCAAGTTTATAGAATGACGTTACAGGGAGCCACGTTTTTTGCTTATTAAGCATACGCACTCATATTTTAAATGAGATGAGGGAGCTGATTTATGTTGTTTGTGATACAAGCGCGGAGTTGAATAATTTTGAAAAGCAGTTGGATCAACTTACAATTTTAGTCTTTCTTAGAGGCGGAGGATATATTCGGTAGCTTACGTCGTGAGGAACGAAATTCCGGTGCCAGGCCACACACATTTCCAATCTGGTTGGTGCGTTCCAGTATTTCAGCCGGAGTGCCACAGTGATACTATTAAGGCAGAACGTAAACGTTATAAAATATACGTTTCTAAGTTTCAGTAACCATAAAATCGTGTCTCTCAATTAGAAGCCCACAATACCCTGATTTTCTTATATAAGCCTAATTACCAACCATGAGCTAGCGGAATTTTAAAAAATCTTAAATTTAATTATATAATTTGTTCTGTAAAGAAAATAACTTTTCGAGTATTAAGTAAAATATTAAAATCCAGTGTAACTATGATAAATACGTATCTACCTATGAAACAATAAATCTTTTTTTTTTCATTAGTTTTTCCACTCCTAGGTGATGTACTGAACAACTTTCATTGCCTTAATTATTTTTCGTTGTACCCGTTATCATTATCTGCTAGAAATAAAACTAATTACTTTCCTGCAAACGTCAGGAAAAAACATTTTATGCAAATAGTGACACCCTACGTGTCTTTTGGATTATGATCCAAATTACGTAATTGTCATTAGAAAAAATCCGTTTATTTTTCGTCATGCGATAAAATCATGAACAGTAAACTCGGTAATCATGCACAACGTGCTATGAACGGAGAAAGATACAGAGTAACCGATAGACGATCGGAACAATTTACCTGCAGCTGTGTTTGAGGAGAATCTTCCAATAAGAATAATATAAATAAATTAGTGAAGTGAAGTGTAGTGTATTTTTATATATATATATTGTAATAATTAAAAGATAATCGTTTAATTTATTTTATTTATTTATAGAATTTGCCTCACGTTGAAGCCAAATATGTAATAATCAAAAGAAAGCCTTCATTTAATTTATATTTAGAGAATTTGAAGAATTTATCTCTAGTGAAGCGCCATTTAGGTAATAATCAAATATGAGGCTTTATTAAATGAAATAATAAACAAAATTTAACAAACAAAATATTTATGTTATGGCAATAAAGATAATTACAATAAAATTTGAGATCTTTCTCTCTCTCAGGGCCTCTACTGGGTTTGATAATTAACACAACAAAATGATTTAAAAATCTTATTAACAAACCGTTCACAATTTACCTAAACAATATTTCGATAGAAAGAAATTAAAAGTAAAGAAATTAACTCTGATTGACAATTAAAAGAGAACGAAATCTGACTTTATCCTTTAATTAAAGTTTACAATTAATCATTAGTTTTGGTTTTGTTACTTACGTAATGTCCAGATGGTACCAGCATTCTTTTTTTTATTTCGGAAGTACACTATTGCAAAATTATACACTGATTCTAAATATCGACTCACAGATTTTACACTATTGAAATAAAAACTGATAGGCTCACAGGAACTCGGATGATCCTCCTTTCTGTCAGCTATCTGATGTCTGCTTGCCTTACCGGAACCCTATGATTCGTAGATTTATTAGTCTTTTTCTGAATTGGACGTAAACTGCAACGTATCTCCTTGACGATTTATTTAGCTCCTTGCTGTAGACTTAAACTGTCAACTTTAATATTCCGGGCTGGCTATAGACGTAAACTGCTTTTACTTAGCGATATTTACGAGGTAATACTTCCGTGAATGTTTTTACTTTGTCTTAAATTCACAACTTTGTTTAATAATACATTAACGACGGCTAGTCTCTGCTCTAGTATTATTTGTTCCGTCCTCTGAAATGTCCCGCCACCAACTGACTCCTAGTGCTCTCGAGTTTTAGCGCGTATACGCCATTTTTTACTTTTACACAAAGCAAAGTGAGCTCGCTTCTCTCAATGTTGCTTTGTTCGATCAGACCGCTATAATGGATTTATCAAACAATTCAAATTTTATGTCGAAACAATTAATGGCTTATTAATTGGCATTACATTTATATATATATATATATATATATATATATATATAAATTAATGCCTGTGTGCCCCTATGAGCTCCTAAACCATTCATCAGATTGCGGTGAAACTTTGGTGAGATGTTGTGCGCACCCCCGCCGTCGGCCTTTCGAAGCGTTAGGCAACTCCTAAGAAGCTAAATTCTGTAACGGCTTGATATTATTGTTGATGAGTTACTTTTTGGGGTCTATGTGATGAACACTTTCTATCCAGATGTATTTAGTGTATAATTTCAACCCCTTAAAGCACCAATAAATGTGCGTGGAGGGTGGAAGGGGGGCGAAGCAACCGAGATTGGTCTCAAATCCAGCGTTATAGATGTCAATGAGTTTAATTCTTACATTTACCATACTGGTTAAAATGTAGTTCAGCCCCTAGGAGCGGGGATGGGGCAGGAATTTTAAAACATGCTAAAACGGCCGTTATTAGCGTCGAATAATTAGTTTTCGATGTCGATGATATTAATAGTTCCTTTTTCAGACGTTTTAGTGTACAGAATGGGAAAACATTAACGGTGGGGGTGGAGGGGCGTTATTTTTAAGTAACGCTAAACAACGGAGATAGATGTCAATGAGTTTATTTTTCACATTTACCATGCCAGTTAAGTTGTAGTTCAGCCCCTATGTGTGGGTGGGGGTTGAAACGTCGTTATATAAAAGTAATGAGTTAAGAACTGAGACTGGAGTTGAATTTAGGGTTATGGAAGTCGCTGAGTTTAATTCTGACATTTACCATACTGGTTAATGTGTAGCTCAGCCCCTAGGAGTGGGGGTGGAAGGTGGTGAAACAAACTTACGTTTACAATCTTAAATGTATGGACCAATTTCTAATAACTTTTCACACATGTTACTTACGATCCATAAACACTTAGGGCTTAAGACACACCTACAGCCTCTAGGGGCGGGGGTGGAATTTGAAAACATTCCTAAACAGCTATTATTAGTGTAAAATAAAACGTTGTCGGAAAAGCTTAATTTGACAGTGTCTTTATAGAATTTCTAATGGTCTAACCAAACGGCAAGGGAGAGAAGCACCGAACGGCTGGTGGTGGAAGGTATTCGCATAAAAAGTAATGAAAAACAGACCGATATTAGTGTTGATTCCGGGGTTATAGAAGTCCCTGATTTTAATTCTTGCAATAATCATGGTGGTTAATTAAATTTTATGTTCCTCCACGTGGAGATGGACGTGGTTGACAAAAGGTCACCCGGAGTAATTTCTTACGTTACGGACTAAAGTTTTATTTTCTTAGGGTACCAGCTATATTTTGGTCTCTGTTCAGTTCAGGCTGTATTTCTTGACTTCTGTAAGGTACCGGGAGTATTTTTAGACTTTATTAATTTAACGAGTATTTTTTACAGTTTTAATACGTCGTTATTTTTAGACGCTTTTATTTTATGTAGAAGAATTCCAGAATACTGTCAGTCATTATCATGGTTTATTTGAAGTTACCTGACGAGGGATTAGGTCGGGAATGGGAATGTAAAATGAGTAAATGTTCCAAACACTGGCGGTATAGAGACTGATTATATGAACTGTTTACCAAGACGTTAGTGTCAAATTAATTCCTACTCCGGGTTAATTTCAATAAATACCCGGGCAACACCGAACACTCAGTTAGTTATATAATATAAATAAGTAATATATATATATATATATATATAATACTTTTTTGAGTGTCAATGTACCTACACTGCGGATTTAGACCTAATACAGAGTATTAAACTAAAAGCAAATGTGTATTCAACTATTAAATTTATATTTACTGACCCTTTTCTGGAGATATTGTTACAGAGATATGTACATTTGAGATATTACTTCTGCATGAACTCTTTCAGGGAACTTAGTCAGTTGCGAATTTTTCGTTTAATAGAATTTCCCGGGATTCTAATTAGCTGGCTTCCCTCTTCTGAATTATTTTTCATATACATAAAGTCTGCTGACAAACAAAATTCAAGTACTGCACTGAACGTTAATACCTCTACACATTCTTTATACTTCACCTGGATGAAATTATTTCATCCGTCTCATACTTTATGGAATTAGTAGTTTTACAGGACGAAACCTTTTTCCGTGTATTAAATTCTAAATACTGGCGCTTTTCGGTGTGTGTGTGTCGGAATGAAATATAAAAAAATACTAGTGTTAACCTGTCAATTTTATCATTTAGTGTCAGCAAAAAAATTATTTATTTACTTTGTATTTAAAATGTATAACAAATCATCTATGTTCCATATTGACTTTACAACAAGATAGTTACTATTTAAAGGTTTTACGTTGCATTTTTCGGTACAAGCCTGACAGTTCTGAGAATTCAGTCCATGATGCAATACCGGATACTCATTCGGGCAATTACAGCTGTATACATTTCCAGCACCGGAAATTTCAATCGTCCACATTACCATCACGTTGAAAGCTGAGACGTGTGTCTTTAAGTTGTGTTAATCAATCAAAGCGATGCATCCTAGAGAGAAGTAATGATGCTTGTCCCAGACTTCAGCAACTGCTGGTGAATACAGTCCCGTTTGTTAATAGTGAAACACCATCTGGGTATATTAAAAATTCCATTTTATATAAAAGAGTAAATGACAATTTGTAAGCTGGTGACTTTATCTTTTATTTTTTTAAATTACGATGGGTTTATTAATGGTTTTATCTGATTTATTTATAATTACCGGGTGCTCTGCGTTGCCCGAGATGTCATAATTAAACTCGGCGACATCCATAACCCCGGATTTTACTCCAATCTCGGTTGTATTCGCGTTATTTTCTTGTAACGCTCCTCTACCCTCACCCCATGCCGTAAGGGGTTGAAATTATACACAGATAACATCGGTAGAAACACTATCAATCTCTTTGACCCCGAAAAATATTTATCCGACTCAAATATCGGCCGCTTTAGCATGTTTGAAAAATTCCACCCCCGCTCCTGGAGGTGGTAGACGTGTGAAGGGCCGCCGGCCATTTTCTTAATTTCCACCAACGTTTCTTTATTGTGTCATAACATCATATATTGATCTTTATGAAGAATGAATCCAAAACTTCTGCAGGTTCGAACCAGTTCAACAGGATCGATCATTGGCAATAGTATAATATAAATAAAAGAACGGTTAAATTTATAAAATAAGTGATGGCTTTATACAGACACTCTAAAGATTTACATCTGAAACATAAAGACGATTCGAGGAATACAGGTGACTTGACAATTAAATTAACGCTTTAAAGTTGCATTTACCAGAAAATCATTCTAGTGATCCAAACACACTTTTGCAATATATATTCACAAATAATTTTATGTTAACTTTCCAAACACATGAAAAGGATTAAGAAAATATCTTACGCTGCCAGTTGCAATTGCATCAGGAGAAATACCTTTTTCTAGGTTTAAAATTATAAAGACTTATTTAAGGTCAACTATCCATTATTTCGATAGAATCTGAAATATTAGATAGTTTGGATACGAGACAAATAATAGCAGATTTCGCATATATATATATATATATATATATATATATATACATATATATTGTAATAATTAAAAATAAGGCGTTAATTAATTTAACTATTTTGCCTCACGTTGAACGCCAATATGTAATAATTAATAAAAAATACCTTTAATTTGCCCCACGTTGTGGAAGCCAAAATGTAATAATCAACAATGAGGATTTATTTAAATGAAATAATCAACAAGAATTTAAAACATATAATTATTTCCACTTTGTTGCTTTAACTCACAAACAATTACAATTTAAAATTTTAGATCTCAGGGTCTCTACTGGGTTTGATAATGGATACAACAAGTTGTTTTAAAAACCTTAACACACACAGTTTATAATTCACCCATACAATATGTCGATAGGAAGATTAACTCTGATTGACAATTAAAATAGAACGAAATCTGACTTCTATCCTTAAATTACGTTTACATAAATCATTATTTTTGTAATTTGTTACTCACATCTGTCCAGCTGGTTCCAGCATTCCTTTTTGTTTTCGGGAGTACACTCTTTAAGTCAACCTTGATAGGCTCCCAGGAACTCGGATGATCCTCCTTTTTGACAGATATCTGGTGACCGCTTGCCTTATATGAATCCTGTGATTCATAGATTTGCTAGTTTTTTTTTACCGCTTGGGACTTAAACTGCAACTTTACTATTCCTGACTGGCTACAGACGTAAAAACTCCACTCCTTTCCTGGCTGCTGATAGACGTAAAAAAATACTGCTAACTTAGCGATATTCACGGGACAATACTTCCGTGAATGTTTTTACTTTGTCTTAAATTCACAACTATGTTTAATGATACATTAAACGATTGCTAGTCTCTTCTCTAGTATCATTTCTTTCGTCCTCCGAAATGTCCCGTCACCAACTGAACTATCGTAGTCTCGAGTTTTAGCGCGCATACGCCATTTTTGACTTTCCGACAAAGTAACATAGCTCGGCTCCATTGTCGCTTTGGAAGCTCCTGCCGCTACAATTAATGTCCTAATTAATTGGCATTACAATATTTATATATATATATAATATATAGAAGTTTAATTTTTGTTGATTCATCTGTTATATTTTAAGCCTTAAAATAAAAAATAATACATTCATAAAGTAAACATACACGAATCGGAATTTCTTGCTCTTAACAAAATAGTAGGTAGTAGAATTACTGTTTTTAGGTATACCTTATTAATTAGGCTAATTAAATAGAACCCATTCATTAAGTAAATTGATTTTGGAAAATTCTACGGGAAAAACATCGTAATAACAGTAAATAGTTTGACTGTAAGAGTTTATTTTCCTTATACACTCCCTCACGTAACCAAACTGAAATACCTTTCTACAGGCCTAGTTAGGAAAAACAGTATAAGAATTGTCTATTTTGCGTGCGGGCGCTGAAGCGGCCAGCGTCAGGCCTGGATCTCCGAGACATTTTTCTAAAATATTCCTGGTGTGTCATCTTATCGTCGAGTCTCTTCTGCTCTCTTTTCAGTTTTGTTTTGTATGAAACTCGACCAGAAACGAGTAGGTAAATTCGCGTGACTTAGAGCTTATTGCTTTTTAGGTTTCATAAAGCGTTTTTCGTGGTCACATAGGTCACTTAAGGTTATCCATCTATAGACACATTTGCTTAATATTACTTGTACTATATAAAATTGCATAAGTAGTTGTAGATAAAATTAAATTTTGAAGCCAATAAAAACTTTTGTGTTTAATGTTGCAGCACCAATGCCTGAAGAATACAAAAAAAGAAAAGGTGCAAAGCCTCGTGGGGTTTCTAACCGGAATAGAGGTCTTCAATGGCTGCGAGCAAATGCCACCTCGGGAGTCTTCTATTTTGCTGACGACGACAACACGTACGATATTCAATTATTCGACGAAGTAAGCGAATCTATGGAAATAGATCCTTTTGTGTTTGTAATAGTTGATGTATAGTTCTTAAAACTTTTGCACTTCTTGCCAGTCATGAATAGGACAAAATTTATCATTAATACCCTTAGCTCATAATAGTGGGTAAAGAAAACTATTTTCCTATTTAATTAGGCATTTTTATTTCCAAGAAGTGCAAAATACAATATGGGAAAACTTCACGAGTAATAATTAGAACATATGCAGAAACACGAAGTCACAAAAAAAAATTATGTGCCTTGGGCCTAATAACGTCAATTTTATATATTCATAAAAGAAAAAAATACGATTTGACAATTAGAAATAAAACTACTATTAATAATCGCATAGATTTTATATATATGTAGCTTTCTCAACAAAATACTTTTCAAGCCAAAGAAAAATGCAATTTATTGAAAAATGAGCTGTTTATCGTCAGATGTTTTTAAAAATATTGGTTCAGACTCTGAAATAGTTATTAGCTCCCTTGTGGTGTGTTTGGTACAGGGAAGTTTTCTTAATTTCTTACAAATTGCATATACTTGTAGATACATTGGCTTCCAAGAATCACAGCAGTTTGTTTCAAGAGTGAAACTTAATACATTTTTCTGCATGACCAGTAATCTGTTCATACACTTGGCTGCAGCATAGCCCCATATCTTAATTAGCTTCTCCGTAGTGGAAAGTTCAGCACATTGTGTGTTCGGTTTCCACTGATGCTTTGACGTGTTCCAATTCTATAGTTACCTCGGAGAGATTTATTCTCATGCCATTGGTCTTTATTTATTAATTTAATTTCTTGCACACTTACAGCAGTTTCTGCTTAACATTTATATTATTTTAAACAATTATAATAAATTTAGAGAGCAAGTGTTTTTACAATGTCATTTATATCTACAGGTAAGGTACCTCTGTGTTACTAATCAGATGAGAATACAGTTATATAAAAAAAATCTGAAGCTGTATTTTGAGTTTGCTCAAAGCATAAAATAACACATTCTATACTATTATTTACATTTCAAAAGGCTAAATAAAAATGTGGCTAACAATATTGAACAATTGCGTAGTAATAACTAGTAACTGAATTATTCTCTTGTTATTGATATCTAACAAGAGCCTGAACTTTCTTTAAAATGTGTTATTTTTAACACCGTCAACAAATTCACTACAATTTAATTCATCTTGCAACCACTTTCTTAAGACCATACCCGTACATTATTAATTGTTGAGACTTATTTGCAACAGGTTCATGCATGGCAGGTTGAAAATGTATCCTATATAAATGCAAACATTTAATTTTCCCATTATTTACTGTTTCAAGAGAGTTGTGATATGTAATAATATAGTGGTATTATTTATATGTGATTACAATATCCTACAACTGGAGAGAAATAGCTAGTCGTGTCAAAATATGATGCGCAGTTGGCCGCTTCACTTTAACACAAACCTTTGTTACGGCAACTTGATAGTGTCAAAACTGTTTTGAAAACATTAACACAAGGAAATATATTGTGTTCAGATCAGAATATGTTGTGCATCAGAAAACTTATCCTTAAAAGTTGAGTGATGATAAGTTTTACAAGGTTTAGTAAAAATGCCTTGCTGCTGTCTGTGTATCCCATTCAAAAAGAATATAATGAATGATTTTAAAGAATGATAGCATTACCCCAGCTTATGACAATACTCCCCTTCATCTTCTCCCTACTAATTTTGCGCATTTCATACGACTTGCTATATCTCACAACCTACACTAATCAATTGTATTCATGCAATGAATAATCAATTTATCAGTCAAAAATGTGTTGAGTTTGTGATCCTTCTACTGAGAACTTTATGATATGTTACAATTCTGTTAC
Organism: Zhengitettix transpicula; assembly: GCA_037074705.1. Classification (NCBI taxonomy): domain Eukaryota; kingdom Metazoa; phylum Arthropoda; class Insecta; order Orthoptera; family Tetrigidae; genus Zhengitettix; species Zhengitettix transpicula. Next base: position 22,843,687 of record CM073595.1, on the reverse strand, counting down.
ATATTAGAGATAAAAATATTAAAGTTTCAATTTACTGAAAATTTCTCTTATTATCCAGATTCGCACAACTAAACGAGTAGCCATGTGGCCTGTAGGTTTATGCACCAAGTATGGTCTCAGTACACCCGTCGTCGTAAATGGTTCATTTTATGGTTTTTATGATGGATGGGTGGCTGGACGTAAATTTCCTGTTGATATGGCCGGATTTGCTGTTAGTGTAGAGTTCCTATTGCAGGTAAGAATACATATTGTAACATTTGAATAGTGATGGGAACAGACTGAATTTTTAATTAATAAAGTATTATTATATAATTACTTAATCAGGTTCATTTATATTATTTCACTCATAATTGTAGTCAATGACTTCCCTCACTTAACAATTCCTCTATTACTGTCCATTTTTCTCCTATCCATTAGTATCATTGTAAACCTTAATTGGCCCATTCCCCTTACAATTTTCTTTTAGCATGTCCAGTCCATTCAACTGTTTTCTTTGATTCACTACATCAACATTTTTCCTGCTTCTAATCCACTAGCTCCTTTAATGATGTTCTTGACAAAATGATATTCTTTTGATTTGTGTTCCAGTCTAGTATTTTTCTGAATACATTAAGCAAAGTTCTTCTCCATTCAAATAAGTTGTATTGTACGAGTAAATATTAAGTGTATAACATAGACAGGGTGGAAAGGATAAAGATAATAGTTCACCTAAATAGTAATATCAATGTTGGTGCCCACTATTGCAGGCAACTAAAGAGTTACAATGAGTTCATCCTCTCCTTCAGCTGATCCATTCCACTTTACTGCTGTATAATAGCAAAATTAAAGTTACCACACAATTTTGAAAAAAACAATAAGTATTCCTTTTTACAAACTACGGGACTCCTCCTTATCCCAGACACCTTCATACAGTATTTCAGACTTATTTTATTTGCTCTTCTAATGCCATCATTACATGTAAAGAAAATAATCAGCAGTACACTTCATGTTCGCCTCCTTGTTGATCCTTATTCCATAATGGGTGTCAAGTATTTTCTCCATCTATTCCACTAATCCTCAATCTCAATAGTAATGCCATCGGTATATCCATCCTCTGTCATCTATTGTACTTTTATGGACACATCAAGACATTCTCAAAACTGTCGTCATCCTTCATTATACTGCTGTCTTACCATTGTATAGACAATTATTTAGTCTCTGTATTTCTATAGTTAAAATTGTATCCTGAATTTACATGATTATATATGTTGTCAACATTTATGAAAATTATTCCTTTTCAGAGACCCAAAGCATCCATGCCTTACAAACCTGGATTTGAGGAGGATGGGTTCCTGAAAAGTTTAGCACCATTTGAACCACGTGAAATAGAACTTAAGGCAAAAAATTGCACGAAGGTATGCATTATTGTTCAAGAAATTGTTTTTTTAAAATTTCTTAAGTTTCCTGTATAAATTACATTATATTTTATTAAACTTGAGTGCAGGCTAATAGTTTTCTTTAATTTGTATATTCATTGTTATTGTTTATCAATATGCTCAACTAATGATTTAAACATTTCACAGCTTCTGGTATGGCATACTCAGACAAAGAAAAATGATGTATCTGCAGCTCTTGATATGACTAAATACAGTCATACTAATTTGGTACTTCTGAAACAACAAATTGTGTGATTACACATTTTAATGAAAACATGAAGTGCCATTGTGATTCTCATACCTGTGATATGAAACATTTTCAACTATATTCTTTGTTTGTGTTGATAACAGATATTTACTTCTTTGGTTAATATTAAAATTTGTATCAATGTTGTGCCAAGCATTTGTTTGGTGACTTTCTGGATTTAAAATCAATTGAATTTTAATTTATTCAACATAATTCTTATAATTACACTTTTTTAAACTTTTGTTCTGTTCCTATTACATTTTAAATAATTTAATTTGTTATTAAACTGAGTACAATAATTAAAATACTGAAAATGTTCCTGAGTTTCAAATTCCATTTAAGATACAAAACATATAACATTTCAATAGAAACTCAAGAATTGTTTCACCAGTCAATACTTTAAGATGTTTTATTGTAATCATCCAAATGAGTATAATAAGTTACAAATCAATTAATTGTATCAATATTACAAAAATATCAAATTACAAATTATACACTTCAATAAGTGTACGCCGAGTTCATGTTTTATGCAGTTAATTGTGTATGTATGAAAATTTAAGTTAAGTGTGTAGGAAAAATTTATAATTTTGATTTAATTTAACTGCTCACTACAATATTAGGATTGTATTCACCCACACACCAAATTTAGTATTTATCAAGTGGTATTATTAAATGCCTAATCTTTAAGATACAAATAATTTATAATTGACAAATATAAGAAATCTGTAAAACAGTGTCTGCAATTTACAGCAGTGGCAGGGAAATTACATGCCTTGAAGAATACTCAGTTGTCTATGTTGCAAATGTTTTTCTTTTACCACATGAAAGTTGAAAGAGAGAGAGAGTGTGAAAGCAATTTTTTAAGAAACATTAAATGAATGAATATTGAAGTTGAGGAAAGTATGTATGAATATCTGACTTACATGGTTTAAGCTCATGTAATAATGCAATATTTAAATATTTATAGAAATAAATGCCTTCATAGACTATGCATACTCATAATTTTCATTTGATATTATCATTATTTTCATTTTACTTGCTCTTGTATTATTCCTTGTATCATATTGCATAATTAGTGTGATAGTGTAATTGGCACTTGACATCAGTGTAATTATAATATAAAGTCATGTAAATATTACAACTATATTAAATTATACAAAAATCATAAAAAATTTATTTATTCCTTAAAATATTAAGTTATATTTCTGCGATTGGATGTACAGTTGGAAAATATATGATTAAAAACAATTAGTGTATGTACTCTCAAATAATATATATACCCTATTAAAAATTAGAATTCAAATAACCATAAAACTTGTGTTTGATATACTAAATGAGCAATGCAATTGTAAAGCACAATTCAGTAAAACAGAGAATGAGAATATGAATTTAAGTTACAGAAATCCATACTTCTATTGTTTAATATATGTTTAAGATGCTGATAATACAGGAACAAGTAAATATTTTTTATACTGTTCTGTGCCAGGTGTAACCTTTACAAATAGTAAAATTATACATTTCAATTATTTATTATTGTATCAGACACCATGAATTTAATTGCCACTTGGTATCGGTGCTCTGTTGCAAACTCTCTTACTGAAACTCACACCTTGTCCTCTTAACACAAGACATCTCATGCTCCTTTCTAATTTCTCAACACAACAACCTTCATCTGCACTGATTTACTAGGATCTCCAATCATCTGTAATGAATTCAGCTTTGAAGCTTCTAAAATCCTTAAAAACATGAAACCATGAGCTTGGCCAAATTACAGCCATATGTAGCTTTTTTGACCTACTGCCTAGAGGTCAGCCTTCCCCCTATTATTAACAAAGAGCTGCTGCACGTCTGGCTGGCACATGGGATGTTATTACTCCTGAAGAAGGAGGCTAACCCCCCCCCCCACCCCCAAAAAAGGGCAGAGCTTCAATCTCAGGTAAGCCAACACTTCTCTCTTTCCTTTCCATATCAATTGTTTAAATTATATGTAATTATATTAAATACTCTTTAATTTTTGCCCCAAAACTAAAGGGATTTACACTTCAACTGTTGAAACTGCCAATAAAGCTATTCTAGTAAGTCTCGAGAAAATGCCTCAATAACTGAACCCAACTAAATTCTTAACCTCTTACAGTCTTTTACTCTTTGAAATGTTGGATTTTTTCTTTCTTTCGCACATTCATAATGTCATCTATTACACGGAACAAGACCCAATAACATTTTTACCGAATGTCTGAATATACAGCCAACAAACTAAATAACCACTACATTTCAGTAATATTTCACACCTTGCCTCTGAAACAGAGAGCATTAAAATCCACTCTAAATTGGTTCCTCGGGCCTATTGGTGACGCCATACATGCTAAGTTTTAATTAAGCCTATCTACGTAAGTATATGTTTTCGCAAAAAAAAGTTATTTAACAAATCGACTTGTAAATGGTCAGAAAGTGCTTAAGGATGGATATTTTAATCATTTCCATTTCTTCAGTAGTAGCCAAAGTAATTAGTTAAACGTCGTAGGGGTTTTTATTCAAATTTCTGTATGTAATTGGCCATTTCCTAAACACTATAAAATTATAGTTTTATTCCTAAACATAACAGGTTATGGTACCCAGATACGCAGCGGTTGAGAAATGTAAGTGATCGAACGATCAGTAAAAAAAATCCTCGTCTCAACGCTCGTCGTTTTGGTAACCAGTTTCCCGTTACGGCTGAAATCTCTTAAATTTCTCGAAATGTCACTGAAAGAAGCAGATTTGTAGAAACATTAGTTGCTGAACATAGCTTGGCTATATCACTGTTTTTCTACTTATCGTCGGTAATCGATTGCGTCGAAAAATCTTGCAATAGAAAATGAGAAAGTTGACGATACAGCCCAAAAGCGATTGATCAGAAACTCAAAATCCACATCATAAATTGCAATAATGCTGCGGCTATCTATACGAAGTTGAGTTGTTTTTTTCGTGAGGGACCAAACGCAAGCCCATAACGTCCTTATAGAAAATTTATTTCGATTCGAATGTAATTCCTTCAAATCTTTTCAGCCCCAGTTTACAACAACAATGGATTCGACTGCTGAGAAGAAAACAATTTGGAAATCTAAACGAACTTTTAATGGGGGTACCAAAATAGCTGTCGTGCAGGTACTGAAAATAATTCTGTGGCATTCAAAACCAACGAGCTAAAATGTTAAGGGTGCGATTCAAGCCCCAATTTTTTTTGGATTGCCCCTAAATAAAAATAACGATAAAACATCACCAAAATAGTACCCTCCGAGTACTTTTCGTAAGAAGAACAATGATATGTTTTTTTTTCAAGAAGAACATGCTGATGACAAAAATAAATAATGCCAACAAAGGAAGTTTTCTAAGTGTTAAGGAAAATGGAAGTGTCAAAATCTGGAGACTTACAGTCCTAGAGTCGGCTGCTACTTCGCACAGTATGCAACTAAAATTTGCTGATTGAAAAATAATGCATTTCCAGAGTTACACGAATCTCTCAAAAACTGTTTGGAGGCAATAATCAGCTATAAAATTGTTACATCTAATTGTGAGCTTTAAAACCTCCTCTTTATCCCTAGATTTGCGAATAATTTAATTAGTGTTCCAGCAAACACTCAGGACGGAGAAAAGGTAAAATTTTCCAAAAATGTAGTGCTCATCGTGCAAAATAAAAAATTGTCATTATGGGAAGTCAGATATCTGATCAAATTTTGCCGATTGTGGGCGAAATCGCACTCACCAGAAGTCCGCTCAGCCATTGACAAGAAATTGGACCACCTAAGCTTGAAAAACGTGGTAAAGATATTAGAAATGTCTGTTGTCTTAGATATGAGGTTTTAATGATTCAAACAAGGTGGCTAAGTACGCAAATGTCGCTTCTTATGACGGAAAAGGAAGCAGTGGGCGCACTAAAAGAATAGACCGAAGAAGAACGCTGCGGGGACAACAATGAATATACAATCCGATCTTAAAACTTTCATTATTATCAAAAGACAAAATTCGCTCTTTACGTGTCAGTCAATTTACCAAGGATTGCCTAATTAATACATGGTTGGGGTTTTTTTTAGGGCAACAGGCTACATGAGGGTAATCCACGTTGGGCAACTCCCCTTTAATAGCATAGGAAGGGATTTGAATGGGGGGATGCGGAAGGGTAGAGGAAGGTAGCCAAGGGTTACTAGGGCCCCCGGGCTATATTTAAAGGATCCTACCCGGCATTCGCCTAAATAAATGCAGGGAAAACCCTAGAAAAACCTGCATCAGGTAGGTCGCCCAGGAACTATACGATAAGCAGTTGCAGCAGAATTAAAAGAAAAATTAGTAAATTGGTGACACTGTATGCCTGACTTGAATTGTAATATATTTATCTTTTTTGCCATTACTTTACGATTATAAATATTGAAAGTAACAATTTTGTACAAATTATGTATAAAAACTTAATCCATTACATTATACAAAATTTCCTTCCACTCAGTTCAACTATAACTCTCTTATATATAAAGTTCTTGTATACACATATTGTATTAGTCTAGTACATATTTAATTAGGAATATTCTTGTCGTTTCTCGCAAACCATGTAAAATAATAACATTATTATAACTATTGTTCGATTGACAAAAATGTTTGGAATTGTTGCTCAAAGGATGAACCTCGTAGAATTTCACAATTATTGCAAAAAAACTGTGGAGTTAAAAAATATGTTCATCGCTTGCACATTTAGTTAATATTGAATATAAGAATATAACACTTGAAATCGTAAACTGAATGTTATATTGTTTACTAAGTGTAGTTTTGCTAACAGAAACTAATAAATTATACATTCACAAAATTAGTATATTATTATTTTTTATTGCCGACTGCTGTGCATCACAGAGGTCCAGAATGTGGCATGTAAGGTGACAGTCTAGTAGCGTCCTGGTAGGTCTCAGAATGGGCTTTAGAGCCATGGTGAAATAAAGAATTTATTATATTTATTTTAATATATTTATCTGGAGTTTCTTAAAGTGGCGACTGAGACATTGCAGAAACCTATTGTTAAGATTAATCAAAATCTTTTTTTTTCTTTACAAACGAAGCCAAAAAGTTCAAATTACAGTTTTGCTACATTTCAACGAGGGCTTGAGTTCTCTGTGGGGACACGATTTCTGAATATTAAATACGTATCTATGTACACCCACATAAAATACTGAACACGAATTAATTAATTCCAACTTTAATCAAATTTAACTTTCTTTCAATCACTAATTAATTGCGGTGATAAAATATACACAAACTCGTGGCAGAACCGTGTCGTCTCCGAAACAAAAGCTCTTCTCAGTCTCTTTTCTTGTTGTTAGCAACCAGCGATATTAATTACAAATATCGCTGATTGCCGATCGGGCCACACCTCATCCGTAAACACGGAATTTCGAATCTCCGCCAAACGATCGGTTGTCTCCATAAAACTCCCCTCCTAGCAACTGAAGAGAGTTGCGAATTCTGGAACATGAGAGAAAATACAAGCAATGAAGGAGATAGAGAAAAAAAATTATTTACCAGCCGCAAAAGTAACTCGTTTCGAGCGTGGTCCGGGATACGTTTTCAGAACCCCTCGACCACTGAAACTAGATGCAGGAGAACGCGTATCGGAAGTAGAAGCAGGACAAACAGGATCCGTCGAAGAATCGCTAGCCACCACAAAAGCGGGTTTCAACCGATTCACATGGACAGTCGTTTGCTTCCCGTTTATGTCCAAAACGAAATCGAAGTCTGATAAGCGTTCGATCACGCGATGAGGTCCACTGTATGGGCATTCCAGGGATCGCCGAACATTGTCTGCACGAACGAACACGTGGTCAGAGTGGTATAAGTCCCGGTGAACGAAGACGGCGTCTCGTCTGTGGTGAGAAGCAGGTGACGGCCGGAAGAGTCGCATGTGTGTGCGGAACTTTTCCAGGAAAATCTGAGGGTTAGAAGGTAGATCCTCTTGCAGAAAAAATTCCCCCGGTAGGCGGAGAGTAGTGCCATATAGCAATTCGGCAGGGCAACTACCAATGTCTTCCTTAAGCGCCGTCCTTAATCCTACAAAACGGTGGGCAATACATCCAGCCAATCACGTGGGCTGTGACACATCAAAGAAGATTTCAGCGATCGATGCCACCGCTCCACCATACCGTTAGCTTCTGGGTGGTAAGCAGTAGTCCTCTGGCGAACACATCCTAATGAATTCGTAAGAGCGCGAAAGAGGACGGACTCAAACTGGGAACCCCGGTCAGTAGTGACGACGGAACGAAACGAGATATCCAGCCGCTATAAAAGGCATCGTTGACGCTCTCTGCCGTAATGTTGAGCAGCGGAATAGCCTCAGGCCACCGAGTAAATCGATCAATCATCGATAGGATGTATGAAAATCCACGTACAGACGGTGCTGAGTTTTTGATATGATGTTCACATATTCCAACAAATGGACTTAGTCTCCTGGTCAAATTCTTGGCAAGGTTGTATGTTACCGAACCAATGGAGCTAACAATAGGCCTCAAAGGAATGCCAATTTTATGAATTTTCGGCAGTCCATAGATCCTCGGAGGTGCCGGGGCTACTTGTCTAAGCCTTTTGATAATTTCTGAAGGAAGGCCTGACGTCTTCAAAAGTGTGGCCGTCTTTCTGGCCAATGCCGATGTCGGATCGCGACTATAAAGACCGTATAGGACTTCGTACACCTGGGGTCTACAGCATACCGTGCGAATGTGGCAAGAAGTACATCGGCCAAACTATTCGCACGGTAATGGACAGATGCACAGAACATCAAAGACATCTGAAACTGAAACAACCAAATAAGTCAGCGGTTGCAGAACATGCCATAGAATCCGGCCATGACATAAAGTTCAATGAAACCAAAATCTTGGATCGTGTCAATGGTTTCTGGAGCAGCATAATCAAAGAGGCCATACATATTAGGACACAAGACAACCTGCTAAACCGGGACACCGGGTTTCAATTGAGCAAGACTTGGGACCCAGCCATAACATTGTTAAGACAAGGGGTCCGGAGCTCTATTGTGACTGGGGTTGCTGAGGGTAATGTACCTCGGCGAGTGGCCGGCCTTTTGACTGATGCTGACATGGCGGAGGCGGACTGTTGACTGAGCGCTGCTGATTGGCTCTCACAGCGTGATGATTCAGTGGAGGATATATATAATATGCAATAGAATGGTTCCGACACTTCGCCTAGAAGATGACGACAGAGCTTTTAGTCGTCGAAACGTTGCGTTCTACAATTATGCAAAACCCGGTTGAACTCCGAGAACAATATATTGGATTAGGGCAACAAGTTGGAAGTTGGAATAATCTGCTAATGTATCTAATTGCAGATAAACTTGATTCGAATACAAAAAGGGAATGAAAAGCAGCAAGTTGGAAATCTCGAAATGCCAGAAGTCTCATCTTTGATAGATTTTTTAGAAAAACAATGTCAATTCCTACAAAAGATTATCAAAGAAACAAAGGAATTAGAACAACGTCCATTTACAAATCTTGGAAAACGATTGCAAAGAACTACTTTGTCACACGTAGCAACAAAGCAACCATGTCCCATGTGCAATGAGCAACATGCACTTTTTTCATGCAAAATGTTTTTAGAGTTGCCAGTTTTATCAAGAATTAACGAAGTGAAACGACCTCGTAGATGTATAAATTGTTTTCGACCGGGACACATTTCATCTCAATGTCGATCTCAAAAATGTCGAAAACTGCATAACACATTATTACACATGGAAGTGTCCACAGGCAGTAAAGTTGATGACAAAACTGAAAACGTCAAGGCAACGGAGGCAGTTAATTATTCAATTCCGACAACGGTAAACAGTCACTCACGACATTCATCGAACACATCTCATGTATTGCCAACAGCAAGGGTTAAAATTATTGATGCGAATGGAAGTGCTCACGACTGTGTAGCATTGCTCGATTCTGGATCTCAGTCGAACTTCATCTCCACAGATTTATCTAGAATATTAGGTTTAAAGTCGAGCAAAATAAGTCTTAATGTAGTGGGAGTTAACCAATCTCAATCAAATATATCGTAGACAACAATTGCCACTATTAAATCAAACGCCAACAATTTTGAAGTTACATTATCCTTTTTGTTGGTTAGAAAAATCACGTCGAATCTTCCCAGTGAGCCATTAGACTTAGACAAATTGCACATTCCCGAACATATTGTGCTTGCGGATCCCGATTTTCACAGACCTAAAAACATCGATATGTTGATAGGTGTTGATTTGTTCTGGGATATTTTATGTCCAGAGTCTTCACAGCTTCCTTATCTGCATAAAACCAAATTGGGCTACGTTGTATCAGGCAGAATTCCGTGTGCAGGACAAATGAACAGACCTACAGCATGTAATCTGATGACAATAAATTATGATCTGTCACAACAATTAAAACATTTTTGGGAGCTAGAAGAGTCTCCAAAGCAGGAAATGTTATCAGCGGAAGAAAAAGCCTGTGAATTAAATTTCACACGAACCACCAAACGAAATGCAGAGGGTCGTTCTGTTGTTTCTATCCCCTTGAAAGGATCACTCAACTCATTGGGAGAATCTAAGGAGCAGGCTGAAAACAGATTTTTTGTTTTAGAACGTAAACTACAACGTAATGAAACGTTTAAAACCAAATACATAGAATTCAGGCAGCAATATGAACAACTGGGTCTCATGACAAGAGTTGAAGAGGAAAGCGAATCACCGCGCACTTTTTATTTGACTCATCAGGAAGTGCTAAAAGATTACCACAAAATTGAGGGTCGTGTTTGACGGCTCAGCACTATCAACGACAGGAGTTTCTGTTAATGATTTGCACATGGTAGGACCTACAATACAAAGGGATCTTTTAACAATAATCTTACGTTTTCTCGTACATCCTTTTGTGGTGGGTGCAGACATATCTATGATGTATCGTCAAGTTTTGATTGTTCCTGAACAAAGGGCATTACAGCGTATTTTATGGAGATCAATTCCAACGGAACCTCTTCAAATATACGAGCTGAACACAGTCACATACGGCCTAGCTTCTAGTTCATTTATTGCCATAAGAAGTTTGTTTCAACGAGGTCATATCCTCGTGCTGCAGAAATTATTCGCAACTGCATGCATGTCGATGATCTGTTGTATGGGGCAAGTACAATAGAAAAGGCAATTCAAATTCGCAAAGAGGTTTCTTGCATTCTAGCTTCTGGCGGATTTCAACTTCGGAAGTGGATATCTAATGAACCTGAAATATTAAACAATTCGAAAACTGAAGAGGAATCCTTACCACATCATGTCAAAAAAACTTGGAGAAAACGAGTGTGTTAAAACATTAGGATTATCGTGGTCCAGCACAAACGATAGTTTAATTTATGATGCTAGCATAAAATTAAATTTACAAGCTTATTCGAAGCGTTCTGTTTTATCAACAATTGCTCGAATTCATGATCCGTTAGGATTATTAAGTCCGTGTATTATCATTGCAAAAATAATTTTACAGAAGATATGGCTCGAGAAATCGTCATGGGATGATGACTTATCGCCTGAAATATCATGTGACTGGACTAAATTCGCAAATGATCTTGCATCTATGAAAAAACTGGAAATTTGTCGCCATGTTTGCAGCACATCGACCAATATTGTAGAAATTCATGCATTTTCAGATGCCAGTGAAGCAGCTTATGGTGCTGCTATTTATGTACGTTCAATTGATACATTAGGAGCAGTTACCGTAAGATTATTATGTGCGAAATCTAAAGTTGCACCACTTAAGCCAGTTACCATACCACGTCTCGAATTATGTGCAGCTCAAATTTCAGTTAGACTTATGGAAAAGGTAAAGAATTCAGTTGATATAAAAATTGATAACATATATTACTGGTGTGACTCAACTATTGTACTGAGCTGGCTGCATTTGGAGCCACATAAGCTTAAAACTTTTGTTAGCAATCGTGTATTAGAGATACAATCGCTTTCAAATCCAGAAGATTGGCACCACGTAGCATCTCAGGATAATCCTGCAGATTTAGTTTCGAGAGGAGTCTACCCAACAGCTCTACGGAACTCAGTTCTATGGTGGGAAGGTCCAGCATGGCTTTCACGCTGTGAGTTGCTCATTTCTGATTCAAGTGAGATGATAACAAATGCTCCGGAAATGAAAACTGTTGTTAAAACAACTGCCTTGTCTCATTTAGACCATTACATTATTAAATTTGAAGATCACTCAGATTTGAATAGATTAGAGACGATAATCGCTTATTGTTTGCGATTCATTAATAATTGCAAGAAGTCGAAAACAGAGCGAATATATGGGAATATTACCCTTAGAGAAATTAATGACGTCATGATTTCTTTGATTAAACTTGCTCAACAGCAGTCGTTTCATGAAGAAATCTATTGCCTGACAAAGAGAAATGAACTTCCTACAAAAAGCAAAATTTTTAATTTAAATCCATTTATTCACACTGACGGCGTTTTAAGAGTTGGTGGTCGATTACAACATTCAAATTATAATTTTAATAAACGTCATCCAATGATAATAGCTTCAAATCATCATTTGACAAAATTAATTTTTTTACGAGAACATCAAAGATTGCTACATGCAGGACCGCAGACATTACTGTCTTGTTTGCGAGACGTTTATTGGCCGATCGCAGGAAGAAACTTGGTAAAGAAGACTGTACACAACTGTTTAAAATGCTTCAAAGTTAATCCACGGGAAATTTCCCTATTAATGGGTAATCTGCCTCATGATCGCGTCACACCGACTACACCATTCCACGTCACAGGTGTTGACTATGCAGGCCCATTCTTGATCAGAGACAGGAAAGGTCGAGGGAGTAGAACTTTAAAGTGTTACGTTGCTGTTTTTGTATGTTTTGCGACGAGAGCCACCCATCTCGAACTTGTCACTGATCTGACCACAGATTGCTTCATTTTGGCTTTACGAAGATTCGTTTCGAGATGGGGAATGCCTGTAAAAATACTTTCCGACAATGGTACCAATTTCATTGGAGTTCGGTCTGAATTGAAAGATTTGGGAATGTTTCTCCGGCAGAGCGAGAAAAATTTGAACGCTTCAACTGTAAATTTATTCCAGCATATTCACCTCACTTTGGTGGTATTTGGGAGGCGGGTGTTAAGTCTACTAAATACCATTTGAAGCTTGTTATGGTTGACACATCATTAAATTTCGAAGAGCTCTACAGTTTGTTAGCGCAAGTGAGCGCTATTCTAAATTCACGTCCTCTCACTCCAATGTCTTCCAATCCATCAGATCTACAACCTTTGACTCCGGCCCATTTTCTCATTGGGAGATCGATGGCGTCTGTTCCTGATCCAGATCTTATGCATTTATCGGAATCGTATATGTCTCGCTACCAACGAATTCAACAACATTTTTGGTCACGTTGGTCAAAAGAGTATATTTCAGAACTCCAAACCCGAATTAAGTGGAAGAAGAATCAAGGCGGCACACTCAAAATCGATTCGCTTACCCTCATTAAATATGACAATTTACCGCCCATGAAGTGGAAACTGGGACGCGTGACAGAACTGCACCATGGAAGTGACTCTGTCGTAAGAGTAGTATCATTACGCACTTCCAAAGGCATAGTGCGTAGAGCAGTGAGACGTGTGTCCTCTTCCAATACAGACTTCCAATGATGATTAAAACATTCAAAAAATAAATACAAAATTATTGACGTAAGTTACCATTATTATTATATTATCATTCATTGTATTATATTGAAAAATGTATATTTTTCAAGGCGGGGAGTTTATGTTAATTACTTATTGTAATCACGCCTTGATATCTTTGTGTGGTGTGGCGCATCTGTAGCACAAGGTATTATTTGGACGTTTGTTTATGTTTTGTTTCAGTTCGTCTTCTGTTTTTAAGATTGTTGCATGCTGCATTTTATATTTGTCAGTAAATCGCTCATAATAGCACATACGCAAGTTTCATTTTTTGTAAAAACAAATGGAAATACAGTCCTAACATACAACAAAAACACTTGTATTGTTTTAATTTAGGCAAAAGCCTATGTAGAAAAATGACTAAATATGAAAGAAATTGGCTTTCGAATGAAGTTTTCTTTTTCTCATTAAAACCCTCGCAGAACACGAGCCCGTGTTTTTTCAATACATCCCCTTTTATAATACACCTTATTTTTCACATGTACCTTCTGTAATGATTTTTTTTTTAATGGGCCAAAGGCCCTTAAAGGCCGTGCCCCCTTGAAATCACGCACGGCCAAGCATGGGGGTCTACCACTTTCTACACCCCCTCTGCACGTGCTGTTAGTAAACTAACTTGGAACACAAGGATTGGGAACTTGTGTTTGATCCGCACCTGAGGGCATAATACCCTTTAATACGGTCATTCACGGAGATAGCTTGTGAGAGAGACAGAATGAAGAGCGTAGGGCTAAGGGAAAAAAGTGCCAATAATTCAACCTGAAGGGTCTCCTTACCGGGAAAAAAAACCTCAGCGATAGTTAGATGATTCACGATACACTATTTTATATCACGTGATTGGTGTCAAATTTAAGTAAGGCGGCACATGCTATGACTCAGAGTCCGTCATGAGTTGCGAAATCAAAATACAATTTGAACTATAACTATAAAAATCTTATTTTAAAGTAATTTATCTTTTCAAAAGGAAAATAGTATTAGTAATGTTTTCTTTTTATTAAAAAATAGCAATCGAGGGTTATTTTCCCTTTGAAGGGGTGGCATTATGAAGACTTACGTAATACCAAGAAAATTTACCACACAACCCTGAATTTAAGAACTAGGTCGTGTTTACTAATTTGCACAATGCGAGTAAAATTGCACTTTTTTCCTTGGATAAATACTTTTTTAATTGCTTGGAATCTTTTGTTTATACTTAGCTCCCCCCCTCCAGTACCACTATAACTTCAGTTCCCGAGGTTCTTTGCTATGTGACGGTCTGTAGTAGAAATGGCGTCTGAGGATACGTATTGTTTGTGTGGGCAACCGTATGATCCAAATCAATTTATGATACAGTGCGATGCCTGCAAGGATTGGTTTCATAACAGGTAAAATACACGTTTTTTAAGCACAGAATACATTTTTTTATGTATCTCCGTCGCCATGGAAAACTGCAGACTATAATTTTCCTCTTGTGCTTGTCTCCCGTCAATTTTTATATATAATGTTACAGTACTCGGAGTTTGGAAGTAAATCTGGGTATTACGTTACCAATTAATAAGCCGATTCATTCGGACCTTGAAGCGCATAATTTTTTAACAGTATTATGAATTGAGACTGGTTGATACCCGTTTGTTTTGATCAACATAACCTCAATGAACAACTTCATAATCGACGCTACTACACATTCATTACTTTACGTGTGCATTTTTCTGAAACAGATTCCCGATACAATTTTATATATTCACAAACATAATTTCCATAGATTTGTTTTGCAGATGGATATAATATTTTCATTTATTTACATTGAAACATCGAACTCCGATCCTCCAAGTCACATCAATAAACTATTTTATATAACAATAGTAGTTTAAATTAAATCTATAAGGGTAAAATATTGATTCATGTGGACTGTTTGTAGATAACCTTTTGCAATAAATTATTAAATGCACTTTTGTACATTTTACTCCCCCCCCCCCCACCCACACACAAATTGCCCCCCAAACAGCTCGATTTATTTACCCAAGGTATTTTATATATGAGAGAGATATATACAGTTGCCCACATATGTCCATGTTACAAGTCAGATTCAACCAAATTTGTATATAATTTATGTTGAAATATTTATTTGAATACTTAATAGAGAAAGGATAACTTGAAAATACATTGTGCTTGATAGATTATCCATTCAGTAAGTTTTATAAGGCTCTCACTGCAATACTATTACTGTTGGCAAATAAATGTTTGCATAACAGATTGCAGTAGTATGAATGGTATTCATTGTGAAGCAAATGAATATCAGTTATATTAGGTGTCATTTTTTAGGTTAGACATGTTAAGAACCTCCTATAATGTAACTTGATAACAAATGTTTAAATTTATGAAGTAATCTCAAACTGAATAAAGTAAATTAATTACATAAAGGAGCAAGAAATACATATATCAATTTATCATTAAAATATTCCAATAAATTGATCAATTATTAGTATCAGAAATTGATGATTAACTAAAACTCCTTTTTATGTAAAAATATTTAAAAAATCTTGAGAAACACTTATTGGTTCAGTTAATATTGAAGGGTATGTACTTTCACTTCTGTAGATTTGTAGGGAAGAAATAAGGATTTGGCTATCTCTGTTCCTAACCAACTAAAATTGATTAACTTTAGATAGATACAAATATATTTAATTAAGTGTTGAAGTTTGAATGTTGGCCTTATTAGGAATTCCTGAATAATAAATACTTGTTACTATACATATATATATAAAATCAACAGTTGGTAGAGTTAGGTCTGGGCCCAGTGTTGATTTCAACGTATGTTGATTTCGCTTAATCTCTTTCCTATCTAAATGTGTTTTATATATATATATTTGTATTGAAAGAAAAGGGAGATAGTTGGTGGCTTACCTGAAATGAAGTTTTGTGTTTCCGTCCAGGAATTTTCAGAGGCCCTCAGTGCCCTACTTCACAAAAGAGAAAATTTTAAGGGCATCCTTCTGACCCGAGTGGTAACACCGAGCTTCAATTTCAGACAAGCCACCAACTATCTCTTTTTCTTCTCCAGACAAATTATCTTATTTATTTTGACGTCATATCCTTACTCACATTTACACTCCTATTAATTCTAATTGATTTCTACTGAATTTTGAGTCATTTTTTAAGCATGCACACTTCATTCAAATTAAATGCAATAGTTAAGATTTTTTACTAGCTTTTCAGAAGGCACGTAAACCGTAATAGATTATGGTTTATCTAAAATTTTAAAATGACATTACTAAAGCAGTGGTTAATGGGCTTTCAAATCAAAATGTTCTGTTGTTAATGATACAAAAAATTTCTATAAAACATTCATTACAAATACATTTTTACCATTACGAGGTGCGTTATGTTGTGTAGGTTTAGACAAAAATTAATTGAAGAATCTTGGCAAAATATATATGGTTAGGTTGATGTTATAAGTTTAATTCTTGTGTCTTGTAAAGTCTGCTTTCCGACATACCTAATTTATACAAATAGAAAATGTTTAGTCACAGGATTAAAAAGAATAATGGTATTCTCTAAACTTAAGTGTGAACTATATTTAGCAGATAAAATCATGACAAATATATTGTGAAATATTTAGCTATTTTTAAAAGGAGCAAACTACAAGATTTTATGAAGGTAATTAATGATTAAAGCAAAATTAAACCTGTTCGAAAATGATAAAAAGAAAACTAACAAAAGTCATATTTGTTAAACTGAACTATGTATATCACGATGTAATTTGAAAGAATACCATCTATCAATTCAAAACTACAAGTGTTTCCAAAAATATAATATTATGTAATAGAGAATCTATTACTGATGATACACATTTACTGTAACAAACTTCAATCGGGAACTAATATTTATGATAAGCAACAGCTGACTAATTCAGATATACAATTGCAAGGAGCATAAGCAACTGTAGAAATATTTTTTACACACACACATATAATATATATATATATATAAAACATATTTTGATAGGAAAGAGACAGCAAAGTCGACTTGCCTAAGTAAATACACTTTTCATATACACTGATTAAATATTGTGCTTAAATAGTTTTTGAAATATCCTTAATCCAAGCCTAGTTTTGAATTTTCCAGATAAAAATTTTCCTTAGGTTTAATTTTGTGTACTAACTGAAGTATTTGTTTAATTTCCTTGCAGAGCATCTAATATTCTTATGCAGTATGTTTCATCAATTCCCAAAACTTATGATCAATGAAGTTTCTAAGCCCTCGCTCATTTTCTTTAGCAAAATTATTCTTATGTTAGTAAATAATTGAGAGATAGTTACCCTGTAATATTTTAATAATAATCCATGTTAGGATAAAAATAATTTTCAGTTCTCATAGAATAAAATATTGTAAATGTATACAATCTTTGTCCATATTTTGATTCCAGATTCAGCTTAAGACACTTTTATTGATTAAAGTTGTTTCCATTGCTACATACAGTGCATGGAGGATTTCTGTATTTTGGAGAGGCCTGTGGCCACTATGTTGATACCCCTCGCTCTTGTTCTCTGACTCATATTGGTGCAGAAAGAACCATCCCAAACCTTGCATTATGACTTTACCTCAGATTTTTCCTGCCTTATTTGGGGAGAATTCAAAAATAGATTATAGTGGGATTTGAAAGTCTTCAATTCATCAGTTTTCCACATTTACTCATCATTGGATCAGACTTGGTTAACAGACACCATACTATTGACTGCAATGAAAATACTTATCCTTATTTTGTGCTTTATTTAATTATTAGTATCAATGTTTAACTATTGTGCTGTGTTTAGTTTCTAAATTATAGTATATAGTTTTAAGTTATCCATGTTACCAGACAAATGCCCAATTGTAGTTAGTAAAAACATGAGTACACAAAACTAAAACAAACAGAGGTAATATATATTAAAAGGTATGAGCCATTATATTACATGAACTTTTCTGCGGTATCAATCAGCATTTTTCCAGATAAGACTTCAAGTGCATACCATTTTATTTTTGAACTTTGTTTCACATACACAATCTTCACAAACATATAGTAATTAATCTTGAAGTCTAAACATCAATTTCTTTTACATTTGAATGTAGAATGTAGAGGTTAGTCTCAACAATTACCTTAATACATAGGAAATATTTCAATCTGCAGAAGTACTGTGTACTTACAAACCCAGAGTGACATGTGAACTTGGAAAACACAAATATTGTAATGATCTACACATTTAGTAATTAGTTTCCAAAAAACTCAGGTGATGCATGTTAACTAGGTGGATTTTTTTCAGCTGTGTTGGTCTAAAAGAGTATCTTGTGGGTGACATTGACAAATATCACTGCCCACGATGTGTTCATCTTTTTGGCCCATCTGTATGTAAGTATTCTGACCAATTATTAGAAATAATATAACAAAGCTTTTATTAGAGAATGGTTAGTCTCCAAGTACAACAAGAATTTGCAATTTATTACTGTTATTTCAAACATGTTTCTTTTCACTAGCCAAGAAATTGTGTGTATATAGCACATTTGGATAGGAAAGAGAGACAGCATGGCTGACTTACCTGAGGTCAACAGTTGGTCCAGTCGAGCTGTGCAGATTCAAGCCCAGGCGGCATGTTGTTCAGACCTACTTTCATGTTGAAAGGGGCTCAGGTGCTTGGAAATTTGAACTTTTATTTCTGCACAGTCTGACTGGATCAACTGTTGATTTTAGGTAAGTCAGCTAGGCTGTCTCACTTTTGTATCCAAATGTGTTATTGAATTTGACCGTGTCACATTTTCCTTAAGTGATTTATATATGTATATAGGTAAATTCCACTTAACTCACAGCTAAGAAGCAAGCCAATTTTTTTTGTAATATCTTACTTTCCAATTACAGTGGAAGTATATAATCTATTATCACCCTAAATCAAATTCAAAATATCGATAATTGTTTTATATTAAATGTTTAAAACAAACTTTATTAATATTTGGAGATTAGGCACACATTGTTTGGAATGTAGGCACTGTGTTGAAAATTTATGTAGAATAACTACTTTTTACAAGTTCTTTCTCTCATAACTGAAAGTATGCTGTGTAGCTAGACATTTTCATGTCATTCGTGTTTACTAATTTCTGATATTCAATGTGAGTTATTATTATTTTTTTTCCTGTAGAGGAATTCCTTTAAAATTTGTCTGTGATATGTATAATCAAAAATTATACCAACAAAAAGTTTTTTTATCAAACTTGTAACAACAAATTTTAAATGCATCTTGCAGTAAAGGAGCAGACAAACTGGCATCGTCACAATATTTCAGAAGATAATGCTAGCCATAAATCTGTTCAAAGTGGTACTGTGATGTTCATTCAAGAGCTTAAATCTCGGCACTTTCCCAGGTAAAATTTAACTTATTAACTTGTTAAGTAAAATTTGACTCACATACTAGAATTCACTGCAATTTAAAATTAACTGTCTTTATGAAAGACCAATATATAAAAATAATGGCCCTCTCATTGAATTATCGAGATATGATTTGGCCTTAAAATTGAATGCCAACAAAATATAATAAACCTAATATTGTTTTGATATCTAGAATTAATTGAGCATGTCAATGGACAAAAATTTATATAGTCTACGTTAATTAATGAGTGTTTCTCGTGAGGATCATACTAGAAACTTGGCTCTTTGTTTACGAATCTATTTTATGAACTTAAAAATGTGGCATTTTAATTCTTATTTAACATTTTCATATGTCCATTTTACAGTTACAAAGGAATTATAAGAATTGACAAGTTATGTAAATTGAAACCAATTGTGGTGGGTAAAGTAACATAGGACAGCCTTTACAGTGGATCAACTAAAATACTGCCAAATTTTCCAATTCAAATTCTATCAGGTTATTGGCAATACAATGTTCATGTCAAAACAAGAGTTCACATATATAGTTATTTTATATTTGAAATCATTTCGACCCAAATACTACAGGAAGTTCCAAATTTGAAATTTGGGAAGAATTATAAATTGAAATAACTGTTTTGCTGTGACTATTCCATAATTCTTGCTTTGCTTTTAATGTAAATAACTTTTGTCATGCTTTGAACAAAATTTGGACTTAAATTTCTGTCATATATATGCAACTTAATTTTCATTAAATTTTATTTCATTGCAACAAAATCCTTTCCTTAAAAATTTATGTTGAAGAATATTTTGTATATGGGATGATTTTAAGTGTAAGATACAGAATTGTGCTCAGGATAATTGTAATTGACAATTGTGCTAGCACAGCTTCTCAACGGTGTTCCTTAAATCCTCAAGATACTTCAGAATTATTACACACTTCTTTTTGTAAAAACTGCATCACCATGAAGGAAATTGGTAGGCATGTGAAACATACAGAAAATAAAATGATGTTAATCATTTATAACAAGCACATAATTACGAATACAAGATGATTTTGTATTCTTGAGTCCAGAAGTTCCATCTGGACTTTCATGTTAAAGCATAAATAGAGGGCTGTTGCACACTGTGCAGTACGCCAGCACACCAGTAGCTTTCATCCTCAAAGAGGATGCTAACACATCCAAAAATTTAAAAAACTTTCTTCTGTGTAACATGGTGTGACAACAGACCTCAATTTTGGGTAAGCCACTGACTTTCTTTTTAATTTCCATAGCTACTATTTTAATTATATATATATATATATATATATATATATATATATATATATATATATAATTAGTAAACATGGAAATGATTGGTCATTGTTATGTCTTCATTCCATCTAATATCCAAGTCTATCTAAATTCTACTATGGATGAATCTGCTCTTGTGTTAACAAATATATATATATATATATATATATATATATATATATATATATATATATATATATATATATATATATTGGTATGGACTCTGCAGCCGGCCGGTCTACGGAATGGTGTAACACTCCTTCCTGAAGAAGGAGGCTGAGAGCCTCCGAAAATTGCCTTTGGCTACACCGTACTTCACTTCCATACCAATATTGCTATTATTTTTGACAATGTCATGTTCTTACTAATATTATATATATATACACACACACACACACAGGAGGGTAGTCCCAGAAGTTCTTGACCTGACATATAGATGGCGGGTTTATTGACAAACAAAAGTGTATGCAGTACTAACATTATAAAGTTTTGTGTGAAGCTTGAAGAAGCTACACTGTTTTGTGTTTTCCAACCATCAATTGTGAACACTCGGTGAATTAGTAAACATGTAAATAATTGGTCATTGTTATGTGATAAATACTTTCATTTGAAATGTCTTCATTCCAACTAATATCCAAGTCTATCTAAATTCTACTATGGATGAGTCTGCTCTTTTGTTAACAATAATATAATATTGGGTGGCAGAGTTTAAATGAGCCCGTACAAGCTGCCTAGAAGAAGATTACAGTGGTCAACAAAATGATGTGACTACACTAGAAATGGTGTTGAATATCCACAAAATGGTATTGGATGACCGTTGACTGAAAGTATGTGAATTAGCAAACAAAGTAGGCATTTCAAAAAGTACCATACATTGCTTATTGACTGAAAATTTGTACATGAGAAAGTAGTGCACAAGTTGGGTGCCATGTTTTTTTAGAATGGAACCAAAACTGTATTCTGTGGAAGTTTCAGTTGAGTGTTTGGCAATGTTTCACAGAAATAAATGCTGATTTTGTGTGTCAGTTCTTAATAAACCATCAAAATCACAGAACAAAATGAATAACAAGTATTATTTTAGCAATTATAGCTTTACTAAGAAGTTGATATTTGAATATACATTTTTACTATACATTGTTTGCTGTTGTAATGTAGCATAAAGTCATATATTTTAAAACTTTAATATTTCTTTTCCAACAGTGCTGATGGCATCATCATTAATATGAAGGGGGAAGACCTAACTGTGCCTTACTTAATTGATAATGGTTTTGATAGACCAATTATCATAAGGAGCAAAGAAGGACTAGAAATCAAAATCCCAGACTTAAGTATTTCAGATCTTCCCAAGTATATAGGTTAGCAAAACTCTGAGTTGTTTATTCTATTATATTAAATTATATTTTTAGTGTTAATATTGTTCTATTATTTGGTAATTTTTCAATTAATGTAGATTATAAATATTTTCTTAATTTTCAGATATTAATCGAAAGGTGGATGTAATAGATGTCACCAGACAAAATGACATCACTATGCCGTTTGGAGATTTTCTAGAATATTTTCATGCTAACATTGGAAAGCCTTTGAATTTAATAAGCCTGGAGATATCTGATACAGGGTGAGGATTTACATTAATAATTTATGCTGTTTATGGCAAACCAATTTTATATTTTGACTAACTGGCTGGCTGGCATTGGCTTGTATTTATGTTTATATGGCTGGAAAAGTTTTTATTCAATATTAATTTCTTTGTGAAAACATTATTAAACTGTCATTGAAAGCATAAAATTTTTGAACATACACATTTCATGGCCCCTAACCTACCTATCCCGATATAATGTTAATTTCATCCTAACTGGTAGGGTGACTCACTACCTTAATTGAGTTGAGACGTCTTGAAACAGTAAAAAATACCCAATAGACTTCTGGGACACTGGAAACTCTTAAAACACTCTTGTACCCTAACAGAGTTATACAATATGCTTTATACCATATGAAAATTTACTGTTATACAATATGCTTTATACCATATGAAAATTTTTTCTTCCACTTTACCGTGTTATCCCTGTTCTGTGCATTACTGGCTTCACAGGAAGATATGTTGTTTATTGTTTCTGAAATTTACTGTTTAATTTATATGTTGGTTTCTTTGTGAAAACATTATTAAACTGTCATTGAAAGCATAAAATTTTTGAACATACACATTTCATGGCCCCTAACCTACCTATCCCGATATAATGTTAATTTCATCCTAACTGGTAGGGTGACTCACTACCTTAATTGAGTTGAGACGTCTTGAAACAGTAAAAAATACCCAATAGACTTCTGGGACACTGGAAACTCTTAAAACACTCTTGTACCCTAACAGAGTTATACAATATGCTTTATACCATATGAAAATTTTTTCTTCCACTTTACCGTGTTATCCCTGTTCTGTGCATTACTGGCTTCACAGGAAGATATGTTGTTTATTGTTTCTGAAATTTACTGTTTAATTTATATGTTGGTTTCAAAAATTTAATGTATGTGGGTCCATGTATATTGTTTCCTGAATTTTATATGGAACTCTGGCCAGGCAGGGTAAAAAACCCTTTTAAATAACTGGTTACCTCAGAGAGGTTATAACAGTTCCTCTTCTTAAACTTGGTACCCTCCTTGGCTCTAGAAGCCGTCAGATTACTCAAGGCCTTTGGGTAGTGTGGGAATCTCACCGCACTAAAACCCTGCCACCTATATTATATTACTTCATCTGTAGGAATTTCGTTGTTGATATTTGCTTTTGTTTTCATCTGTCCAAAAACATTTTACTCACTGCTAACTTGCTGAATTTGTCCTCATCCTCCAATTACTCCTTGATATTCTTAATATTGTTGATGTTAAGATTTGCAAAGAGCAGGTGGCATGTAAGAACATGGAAAGAGGTTGCAATTTCATAATGGGGACTGTGGCCAGTCAATCCTGGTACCATAAGACAGTCAAAAATACCCCCGGTGCCCTAAGAGTCAAAAGTACTTTTGGTATCTTAAGAATGTAAAAATATTCCTGGTTCCCTAATAGAATCAAAAATACTTGTGGTACCTTAAGAGAGTCAAGTTTCCTGATAATCATTATAGTCATTAATATTTCTGCTAAAGAAGTCTAAAATACTATTGGTACCCTAAGAGGATGTGTGTAAAAAAATATGAATAGCCTAAGAGAGTTAAAATTACTTCCAGTTTCTTGAGAGTCAAATATAGTCCTGGTGCCTTATAAGAGACTCAAAAATACTCTTGGTACACTAATAGGCTCATAAATATTCCTGGTCCTTTAAGAGTGTGAAAATTATATCAGTGTGTTTTTCCTTCATCATAAGTAATGTGTGCACAAAATTTGGTGGTAGAAATTTCTCCATGTGTTTAAAGAATTGTATGTGGAACATATACACACAGAATTTTATTTATTAGATAGGACAGCTCTGTCCAAACTTTTGACTAGTAGAAGCTCACTGTAATGGTGAGAAAGGTTGCGCAGGCACATTACCTCATACTACTACAAACAATAATAATTATAATAATAACGAAATTACTCAAAATTCACTCAGTCTTATAAAAAAGTGTAATGATATTTACTCACGTAATTAATGTGAAACTTGACGGTGAATGCTCACTGCACTGCAAGTTGAGAATAATCTGGTGTGTAGCTGGAAGAATCTGCTAGAGTCTGAGAGTCTGTCAGGCAGGATTGGTACTTATTTTTGATTATGTCCATTGATAAAAATGGAACTTCAGAAATATAAGTTGAACCAAAGCAAAAATAAATTTTCAGAGCAATGCTATGCACTATGGATATTGCTCCAGATTGACCTGTAGGAGGATTTCAAATAGATGCCTTCTTCAAGTTCTAAAATATGCATTTCTAATTCTTCAAGATTATACTTTCTGAATATTTCACTTTTTCTAAGTTCACCAACATGAACAGAAGCAAATGGATTATTGGCAAACATCACTACTGGTTCAATCAATGGAAACTGGATAAATCTATTACCAAATTTGGACACACGAGTTTCAAGATGCTTGGAAAAAGATGAAAGATCATTACACCACTATTATCTCTTTAATGTTATGAAAGTGTGAAGGGGAATTTCTGTTGAAAATAAAAATCCATCTGCTGTTACTGCAACAAGCTTTGAAAGTGGCAAGTTACTTTCTTTGACAAACTTAAGGAAAACTTAGAATATATCTACTCCCCCTTGTTTGCCCATGAAGTGGCAGAAGTTTTATTTTGTCAAATTCTTCTTTTACTGTGAAATCATCAAGAATCATTAGAATATATAGACACACGTCAGCACTTTCACCAATCTGGAGTGAATATAAACTTTCTTGCAATTTTAATTTAGATTTTAGGTAATTAACTTAGTGTTTTCTTAGTTCAGAATTAACAGGAATTCCATTATTAAAGTTTTTGTGATTAGTCAAAAAATGACACTCAACATTGCATTACTTAGGAACAGACACACTAGCATTACACCATAAACACAGGTTTTCCTCTGTTTTCAATAAAACAATACTGGTTCTCCCATTCACTATTAAAGCTATAATTTCTTTGTCTTTTAGCCATAACAAAAATATTTATGATAAAATAACACTGTTTAATAAGTAACGGAATCGTTTAAAGTACGTCAATATATAAGTAAACAGTTAAAACACTGATAACACGTGGAATGTACAAATTAACACAACACAAGATACACAATACTTTGACCGGAACAACGTTTTTCAAGAGCTCCCAGACCATCGAATCTCGAAAGAATAGCTATTTTCCATTATTTTGTGACTTACAAAACATTCGTTTAAAGTTTGCGGCACCGCTTTGACATTGGCCGCATCTACAATTCAAACTGATTAAAATGAGTTCAGAGTTTTTATTATTTAATCTGTGACGGAACCGGGGAATCCCCTGCCATTAAAGGCATAGTCAACGCTCCAGCGACTGGCAGCACCGTCTACTAACTAGTTGCCTTGCGGTAATTCCCCGTGTTTTATTTTGTGCTCGATTTATTACGTCGAATATTATTGTTTAATAACACCTGCATCAGTCGTCCAATTCACATTGTCCCATTTAGCCTGCTACAATTCACGATTTTCTTTAAATGCGTGTTGTGGTATTATTATTGAACATTGTAGAAAAATTGTATGTAAACTATAAATAAATGGTCTAAATATTCGACTTTGGGTAAACATACAAACATGTATTACAATTTTGATTTTGTTTACCTGCTAGTTGGAAGTATTTACCTTATATTAAACGGTCAAATTTTTAATTGAAATAATCTAAATCTTTGTACATATACTAATTTGATTAGGATATAGTGGGAACCCGCCCCAGGCTGCCCTTTTTAGAGTCGACAAATTTTCAGAATGTTTTTTAAATTTGTGACCATTTTGGATTTAAATACCTGAATAAGGGGGCGGAGAATTTGGCCTCCGCTCCGGGCGGCAGAAACCCATTATCATATAAATATTTCCGATAATGTCGGTGTATTAATAATGTTGATAATGATTAAAATAAATAAAACTTAACTGGATATTCGTCCTTGGAGCGCGATGATGCTTGGATCTATTTTTTAACACGTTATGTAAGGAACTCATTGAAATGAAAATATAATACGTCTGGTTTTAATTATAATAATTAGATAAAATTAGTTCAATAGCATCCTGCTTTATGGGATAATAGTTATATTAATTATTCAGATAAAATGAAGAGAGAAAACGCATGGAGATTAGTGATGTCTTTGATGTATGGTGATGAAATGCACAACTGGGAAGTTCATAAGAAAAATGTGACTGCTAAGTTAATAAATTTATTAATTACGTAAACAGTTATGTAAAAGAATGCAAATTTTTATAATTATTCAAGTAACGTAAATATTTATGTAAAAAATTAATTATAGTCCAATAATAGACCTATATTTCGCTGTCAATTAGTGTCATTCACTTTTACTAAGATAAGTACACAATAAATTGATTTTAATTCAATTTTATTTAAATCGTGAATTGTTAATTATATTTTCAAATCTCTATTCCCAATAGTTAATTCCAAATTTTTTTTTATTTATTTTACTTGTGTCAAATATTTGCAATATTAAATTTTAAGTAAATTTTATAACATTTAAACACTATTTTTTTTTCAATTAAGTAATTCAAAACATTATGTAACTGTACTACAGAAACTTAAGACTGAAATTATATATTAATTAATTTAGTGTTAAGGAAATTTGACAGTTCAAAATATGCAATAGCTCACAGGATTAAATATATAATAATGTAATGGTTTCCATAACTTTCTAGCACTTCTCAATGTTAAGCAGAGCCTTTCTTGGGGTTAAATGTTCTTCCTTCTAGGGGAATGCTGCTTTTGAATAGAACTCCGTACTTTGTCTAAAAATTTTAAATGTTGATGGGATCATCTTAAAGTAGTGGAAAAAAATTTCGTTGAGTCATCCACAAGTTCTTTGAACAACAAAGTGAATGCACCATTTTGTTTACATCCTTCGTTCACAGGGTGTACACACAGATTCCTTTTCCTTTTCTCTGCATTCTTAGCCAAATACCACTCAGGTATGTCCAAATTGTCCGGTTTTTACTTTTAAAGAAAAAGGAAAATGTTGACAGGGAGGCTGACGAAGAGGAGCGGAGGTAACAATTCACCAAGCGACTGTCGCGACATGAAGCGGCTACACAGAATCACCGTGTGAAAGGGGCCTTAGGATGCAGAAGATTAGGAAGTTTATGGCAGGGCTATAATGCAAGCCCGCTCACCTTGGATGACGGGAGGAAAATCGTGTCTTTCAAATTCTTAAGATTAATATAACGGTGGTTTTATGATCCAATAAAAGTCGGTGCAAATAAAGGAAGGTCTTTCTTTCATGGAAATATAAAAAAAAACATTTAATGGCTAAAATTTTTGATCAGTAAAAATTGGCAAATTACAATCATAAATATGGAGGGCACCAAGAAACGAGACGACGGGATTAGAAGATACGATTGGTATATTTAATGAAGTGTTAAATATACTGTCAGCAAGTTTTTAGCAGTTATGATTACCCCCCCCCCGCCCCCCTCATTTATTATATCTGATAACATTATGTAAAGTTATTTTATTCATATTTCCTTCATAATCAGTTTAGTTGGTATTGGCAAAATTATGCAACCATTATTTTAATTCATTTCTTGTTGTAGACTTTCAGATATGGTAGAGGCTCCAAGAGTTGCCAAAGAACTAGATTGGGTGAATTTTGTGTGGCCTGAAGACTCCGAATTTGTAAAACCTGCTGTACAAAAATATTGCCTTATTGGAATGAAGGACTCGTACACTGACTTCCATATAGATTTTGGTGGTACTTCAGTGTGGTACCATATAGCAATGGTATTTGCAGTTTATACTAAAATGAATTATTAATTTGTTGCTACTTTATGAAATGCACCTTGACTATCTGAAAATAACATGAAAACTAGGTTTTTAATTATATATTTGTAATTGTGTCATTTACATTTTAAGTACACGAAGTACATGAAAAATTCAATTTGACAATTTTACAGGGACAGAAGATATTTTATCTCATTAAACCATCTCAAGCTAATCTTTCCCTTTACCAAAGATGGACTACATCTGCAACACATACTGAACTTTTCTTTGGTGATCAGGTGAGTAATTATTTAATGTGTTTAGTGTTGTTAGATAATGAAAATAGTATCCTCCCATGTATGCAGTCTAAAATTATTTCATAGTGATTTTTGAGACAGACCTGCCACTACTAGGTTGATCACATGTGCCACAATTTCTTTGAACTTTTCATGTCATTGTTTAGTTGCCTTCACGTCTTGAGGATCCATTAAAATATTGAACCTAATGAACAGAAATCACAGTTTTGTTTTACATATGCAGAGTATGCATGATTATTTTTCACATTGTTCAGTGACATCTTGTAAATAATGGACTCTTGCTTTACTGTTTATGTAGTAGTTATACCACCTATTGGGCAGCAAAATACTGAGAACAAAACTATGCATCAATATGAATTTATATAGCAATAGTCAACTTTTTTTGCAAATGATTTATGTAGTTTGTGAAAGACTTTGTGTTCACTTTTAATTCTGAGAACTGTGTAGCAGAAATTTTGTTTCCAGGATTTTGCTAGTGCATTTAAATTTTGGGAAACAGTAGTGAAACTTGAATGAATTATTGGTTGAAAACCCCTTTATTTAGTCCTTCAATTAAAACAAAATTATTCAGAAGCTTTCAACATATAGCCATATCTATCTGAAATATCTAACAAATATTTAAAATTAATTATTGGGATGTATATTTATCACACACTGGTTAATGAAAGGATCATTATGTCTTAATATAAAAAAGGTTTGCATTTGCAGCATCTCCATCAAACAGCAGGTGATAATGACAGGGTATAATTTTATGGGAAGATTATGGCAAATTTTAATCTAGTGGCATATGAACAAAATTTCTTCATTAATATTAATTCACATGTCTTATCTATTCTGTTGTCACTGGCCAGGTTCAGTTTACTGGGCTGTCGTCATGGCTTATCCTATCTAATTTCTTGATTTATAAAACTTCTTCATGTGACCTTTATATTTTTATTTCACTTTACTTTACTTTCACATCACTTTGACTCTGGTTTATAAAAACACTAATACTACAATTCACTTCTGGTACTATCTTGTCACACTAATTGTTTAACATAAGATACTATGACTTTCGACCACTAACAACTGCCACTGACCAGCTACTGTTTGAATCTCCTGGTATGTCGCACAGATATGTGAAATTGACTGTCTCCAACATTGTTTATTTTCACAGCCATCATTAATTCGGCTGCTATCAACCACCCTCTTTGATCCTCAATGAGTTTTGTCTTGTTCAAGATGTTCCAAATTCTCGACAAAATATTTAATTTTGAAGTGTGGGTTAACATTTAAACAATGTTTAGGGGCATTCAAAATTTTGTCTTATATAACAGTTGAATATTGGTGGTAGTTATATTTTATTGACAATCCATTGAAGCCCAGTGTCCAGGAGTTTTTGTTTGTGCCTATCAACTGGAACATTTCCATAGTATAGATGCATCTTCAAGATTTTTATTTAATTTTTTTTTTTTAAATTTCTAATTATAACAATTCTGTTAAATTAATTCTTTCCAATTCCTTATCATTCAATTGGCAACACAGACAGGGTTTTAATTGAACACAATGGCAAATTGAAAAGGTTTATGCTTTTGTTTATTGCTGTACCTGTGATGTTTGCATACACCATCTGTATATTAAAATCATATTGTAGTATATAGCTGCTTAAATGCTGGTAAGTAAGTAAGATAATTCATTATATGTACCCAAAGTATTAGTTTGTATATTACAGGTAGACAACTGTTATAAATGTATAATGAGTGAAGGAGAAACTATGCTCATACCTACTGGGTGGATTCATGCTGTCTTGACACCTGTTCCATCATTGGTATTTGGAGGAAATTTTCTTCACAGTCTCAACATACCCATGCAGTTACAGTATGTAGTCAAATAAATAATTTAAAGATCAAATGAGTATAATTTTATTTATGTCATAATAAATTATATGATGTTTACATCCAGGATCTATGAAATGGAAAGGAAAGCTCGAACACCTAATAAGTTTTGTTTTCCACATTTTGAGGCAACTCATTGGTATGCAGCAGATGCTCTTCTCGCTGAAATCAAGGAATTAAACAGACAAGGTGTAGCTTTGCCTGGCCATCTTCTGATAGGAGTAAAAACTCTCATTGTGAGTTTGAAGCAGTGGAATCAAGATAAAGATGTAAGTAATAAATTTAATAATACATCCTTTTTAAATAAATAACGGCTGAATTCAAAAGTGACAGTGGTGGGTAGTGAGTCTTGTGTTCATCAGTTTGGGTAAACTTACTTCATGCATTAAATCCTAATTATTGTGTATGGGTAATGTGTGTGGCACTATTAATATTGAATGCTTATATTTTAATGTTGATATTTATTGTGTGCAGGAGGGTTTTATTGCATAAAATATAGTTTCACACATATCTAACAATCTCATTTACCTTACAATATGTACATCTCATTAAACTACATTATTTAATTAAGTGGTCGTCACTTGTTTCAGACCACTATGTTTAACTGTTGAATTTTTTCTGCTCTTTTTCAATTTGAGTTATAAATGTTTTTGATTAATATTGCACTGTTGAGTAGATTTCTTTAGTCTTTCATTCTTTATCATAATGGTTTTTATACTAGTTATGTAGTAACTATTTGTTAACTGTCACTGTATTTTTTTTAATATTGACAATATTTTTCTATATTTTATAATAGCCATTTACCCAGTTGATAATCATTTTCACAGCTTATGCTTCGAAATAGAAGGGAGAAAATTCCAGATGGGTTAGATGGATCAAAATTACTAAAAGATCTTAGTAAAGAAATCAGGAATGCGGAGCGTCATCTTAATATCTTGAATCCCCCAAAACCAGAAAGAGAATCAAAACGTAAAAAAAGAAAGCCAGTCAACAAAGATTTTGTGGATTTTTCACAGTCAAAAAGTGGGGATGAAATGGCAAGTACATTTAAGTTCATTATATTAATTGTACCATTCATTATACAATATAACATTATCTTTTAAGGAAAGCGGTTGTAAATAGATCTACTTGTCCATAGTGTGAAGTTGTGTACCATATATAAAGAAAATATATATAAAGAAACCATTCAAAATTAGCTGAGTACAAATATGTATGTATTGATCAATACAAGGTTGGATTAATAAATCTGGTAAATTTCAGCAAATGACAGAAATATTTTATTGAGCTGCATGACAAGTTATTGGCAAGTGTGATTCTTGTAACAGTTCTGTTAAAACTTCTAAACCAATGCAATGCACAGTTTGTGGCAGCAATCTTAAGTGATGTTTACATTTTTTATAAATGTTAAAGATGAGTGATTTGTGATTATCAACATTTTTATTTTAAAAATATTGTGTGTGGTAAAAGTTTATAGGCATGGTGAGCTGTGATGTCACTTCCATTACACAAATGATTTGAAGTAATTCTGACAGTATTTTCTGACTGTAGGCAAAGTGCAGGACCACCATTACTTCCTTGAGAAAACTTCATGTTGTTGTTGATAAATACATTATTTTTCTATTGTGTAAGAGGGGGAAATTTTATGGTATTCAGAAACAAATCTCATTAAACAGAGATATAATTTAGTCAGTAGTATTCTGTGATTTAGGCAACATACTCATAGCATTTCTATTCAAGATATAGAAGCAGTGAAAATATGAAGTGATAATTTCAATCAATGAATTGCTCCTATACCCTTCATTATCAATTAATCATGTATTGCTCATAAAATAAATAATCTCTTTGTGATAACCTGACTACAAGAGTAGTATATGTTTAAATCTTCTCATTGCATAGCAGTTTCTAATTAAGTGTTTGGCCATTGATGTGATGAGATGTGATGTCATTTCTATTACACAAAAAGTTGTTTATTTCACAGTACTTCTTTTTAAGAAAAGTTTAACATAAAATATGGGTTATGACCCAGATTCGGCTCTTCTGAAGGGCCATCAAAATGTTATGTATTAGATAATAGACCACCACATCAAGCTTAATTTAATAAGTTTACTGTTCATGTGATCAGTTACATAATATTCTGAACAAAGTTCTATATATGAAAAGGCTGAGAGTGGATGATAGGTGCTGCATTCATTAATTCCATGCCAAAAAGCTCAAGGTTCAAAATTGAGTATGGAAAGGTTGAATCTTAATTTGAAGTACTTCTGGCAGTATATTCTGTATATAAGGTGAAGGCCCACCATTATTACTTCCTTGAGGACAAAATGACAGAGCATGAGTTGACAAGATGAAAGTGTATAATTTAAGCAGTGTCCATATTGTCAGTGGCAACTGTTTTTTTAGGGCTTGCAGAGAATTGTCATTATAGACTATTTGAACAGAGTGTCAAAGTTACTGAATCTTATTACACACTATTAATGGACTCATGATGAGTTAAAGCAGAAGTAACAGATTAATGATCAAAAAAGTGATTCTCCGTTACGATACTGTGATGGAGAAAATGCTGAGCTGGGCTTAAAAACTGGACACTCATCCGCCCTTTCTCCAAATTTGGCACATTGCTTTTTTTTCCTGTTTCCAATGTCATCTATTAGTTTAAGAAGATTAAATTTTTGATGAATAATGGGGCTATCTGTGGTGTAAATGAGTACGCACAGTTTAAGTCACTGCACCCTTTACCTGAGGGAATATAAACAAATGGAATATAGCTGCACCAAATTAATTGACCAGATAGAAGATTATCTCAAGAAAAGAAGCTATGGAAATAAGTTCTCGTGCTTTTACCAGAGTTATAAGAGTTAATATACACTCTAATGTGGTAATAATCACATTGCACTATTAGAAGCTTACAGGATTGCATTAATGTTTCAAAACTGTTTAAAATACTATCTTCAGATATGCAGACAAGTTTATTTGGAATCAAGGGATACTATTTTATTACAGATTAAGATGATCTTTATGTAACCTAAGAAGTAAGATGTTTGTATTGTTCATGATAGTATAGTTGATCAAATATACCAGAGATTAATCGTGGAAGAAACAAGTAAAATGAAGGGAAACAAATATTATAGGTAGTAAAGAAAGAAAGCTAATGGGAAATATAAAGTAGATATGTAAGGAAGTGTTGGGAGGATTTTGGTCAGGAAAAATCAATTTGGTTTGTAAATAGATCTAGTGGGAATATTTTTGACAATGTCACATTCTCACTATTACAATATATATACCAAAGAACATGGTAATTACTATTTTGTACTAAAGATAAGAATACAAATAATCTTATTATTTACAATTTAAACCATTAACGTGAATATTAATATATATGGATGAAAGTGAGAACTCTACTACTATGGTTTTAATTCGATTGTTGAATGATTTAGGCAAAAGTGAATAAAAGAGGATTAATGATATATATAATTAATATTAAAATGTATGTGAAACATGTAAATAAATCTTTTTTTCTAATCGCTTGAAATAGGAGAAATTCAATTAATAAAACTAATATCTTCACACATCTTATCAAAATAAGTGCAAATAAATGTTCTAGCTTTCGCATCAAAAGCCTAACACTATTTATTAAAATGTTGGAGAGTTTAATGTACATAAGAATTGAAAGGAAATTTGATGTGTTGGAAGAGTTCTCATTTGTACGAACCAATTTGACAGTGATAGGCAATTCATTTATAATCTTGACAAGCTCAAAATTAAGTTTTAAGATGAGGAATTCTAGTTAGAGCATCTATTATTATGAAACTTGAAGGGCAATGAAATAGTTCATTATTTTTAATATTAATATTTATGATTAGAAAAATGAAGTAGACAAAAGGAAACACATGGACAGAAAACAACATTTTATGAAAGTACCTGTGATATGATTTATAGACATTACGTTTAAAGGAGAAGGAAATTTGGGAGATATTGCTAAAAGTGGCATAATAAAGAATTGCTAAAAGTGGCATAATAAAGAATTGCTAAAAGTGGCATAATAAAGAAATTTGGCTTAATAAATAACTAAGAAATGTAATTATAATTCATAACGAACACAAAAATTCTGATCAATTTAATGTTTAAATTTGTTAATGTGGAAGACAGACTACTGTTTGTAAAATAATAGATTCAAAGCTTTTGAAATATTGTGTTATGAAATAGTTGTGAAGGGGAAATGGATGAAATTGTAAAAAATATATGCAAAAGATTGTAACAAGAAGACAAATCCAGTTAATAAGGTATATAAAACTGTTAGCCCTGTGGTAAAAGGCACAGTGGGGGGTAAAAATAGAGGATCATACTACTCGCATCTTATAAAACAAATACTTAAGGATATGTTAGTCTACTGTTCTTGGCATGTGATAGAACACAATGGAGAGTTGCATTAAATGAATAATATGATTGATAATTTGAAATATTCTGTTTGAAAGATACTCTCAATCTTGGAGAACACATGAAACATTAGTGTGTGCTGTTTGTTTTCATTTATAAACATAAGTAGTTCCTAATCTGTAGGTTCATAAATTTTGTGTAGTGAGCTTCAAAATAAAATTAGATTCATTATTAATATTACTTTTAATTTCCAAACTATTATAGGTGGAAATGAAGGAGCCCCTAAGACTTACTATTAAAAATCCCATAAAGTCGGCATTACCTACAAAAAAAGGAATTTCAACAAATAGATCACCCTTAAAGTTGAAGCCTCTCAAACTGACTTTACCAAAACCAGTGATGTATCCATATAGCATTAATAAAGTTGAACACTTGTCTCCAACGAAAGTGATTAAACAAGATACCCCATCTATCAGTCCAATACTAAGTGAAAATTTTGATAAAACAACTAGAAGACCATGGTCTGTGGCAGATTTCCAGCCCCAAGAAAGTACAAAGACCGGAAGTGATTTAAAATTAAAAATTGCAAAAATGCGTGTGGAAGTTAAACCTGAAAGCCCAAATACAGACATGCAGCAATTTTTTTTGAAACAGTCGCCTAAGCTGGGGTAAGAATGACAAGTCATTGCTTAAATTAGGACATAGTAAAAGTAATTCACAAATCATGATATATAGGGGAAATGTGTTTTCCCATTACATGAGATATACAAATATGTATATATTATTCCATTTGGATACGAAAGAGTTACAGAGAGGAATACCTTAAATTGACAGTTGGTGTAGCGAGGTTGGAATAAATAAATTGTCCAATTTTTTAGAACCTGTGTCCCCCCCCTTCTTCAGGACATTAGGTCTGAACGTTAAGACGGCAGAGTGCTGAGCCAAATTATTTATTCCAACCTTGCTACATCAACTGTCAATTTAAGTTAAGTCAGCTGCTCCTCTCTTTTCTTCTTTCCTATCCGAATGAGTTAATTAATTTGACAATGTCACATCATTCACTTGCTTTATATATATATAAACAATTTGCATGGAAAGGATAGAGATATAGGTGGTGGCTCACCTGAAATTGAAGCTCAGTGTTGCCACTCAGGACATGAGTAATTTTTAAATTTTTGGAGGCACTTTCTTGTCCATACAAATTGTTTTAATTATCTTTATAATATATATATATACACAAAATATAGAATTGAAAATTTTTAAATGAGTTATTTTGCATTTTCAGCAGGTAGATGGTACACTTGATTGTTGAATTCTTAATGACCCAGTGTAGAATACAATCTATCTGCTGTAGAAGAGGTATAACACCTGAAAAGTGTTGAAGTATTTTAGATTTTACATTTTATAGTAAATATTAACAATAAATTAAAAGTCCAGATTTCTTGTAAAAACACCAAGACTAAAAATATTTGTTATCCATCTTGTTGTATATGTTTTAACTTAATGAAATAGATTAAGCATAACTTTTTTCCAGCCAAAAGATTGCCGATAAAGTAAATGAATCAATTTATGACTTCCATGATGGAAGCGAAGAAGAAAAAGTTGTCCCACCATTATCAGCCACTCCAGTGTACAACAGACCTGGTACACAATTTAAAACAATGTATGAAGATGAAGATTTATCAGACTCTGATTCGGACCCTGACCGATTAGTCATTAAAGAGCCCCCTGTACCCATGAAAAGATCTAAAAGTTTGAATCAGGGTAGTCTGTTGAAAATGAAATTGACAAGTAAGTACATTATTTTATTACAAAGCTAAAAAATTCTACCTTTTATTAATATAATTTTATTTCTAATTTATATTTTGAATAAATACTCTTATAGCAAATTAATATTTTATTAATTTATGCTTATTTACTTTACATCTCATTTAAGTTGTGAAAATTGGAAATTAATAACTTGCTTTGTTATTGTACATAATTAACAGATATTTTTTTCTGCCAATGACATTCTGTATTCAAGGAATGTAGTCTGTTGCTACAAATTCTCTTGGATATTATTGTTCCAATTTACTACTACATTTTTTTAGTATGTCCATTGGAATCTACTCTAAATACTAATTTATTTCATGTTCCATTAGATATGCACCTAAACTTTTCTAAGATAAGTGATAAGAACTTAGAAGAAGATTCTGACAGTGACGAGGAATCGCCAGAAATTCCTAAGAATGGTATTGAAGAATTATTGAAAGCCTCAGGGTATGCCATAGAACAGCCACAGACTAGTCCTCCAAGAATGGAAGAAATTGAGTAAGCTATTAATTAATTTTATATTGGAACAATCTCCATCTAGTAATTATCCTAAAACATTTCTATTTATTTTTTTAAAAAATCTCTGGAGCATTACTTTGTTGTAATGCTTGGTGTAGGACATCATTAGGTATTAAGATCTGTGATTCATTTATGAAACAGAAAGTGATACTTTCGTCACAAATGGTTATTAATGTGTCAAAAATGTGCTGTTTCCCTTGTCTCTTCACAGATTTAATCTTGAATTTATTGCCCAAATAATTAAAAACTTTGTTACTTTAGTACATTTTCAGATCTCTTCTTCATTGATTCCACCTAGTTTTGATAACTTCCAATAGTATTAGCATTGTGACTGTGTGAGGTGTTGCACTTTCTAATCTTATTCTGTAACATTCTTTCTATGTTTTCCATTTCTTTGATGAGTCATGAATATTACTGAGTAAAATTGTTTTCTAAGGTCTGGTAGAGCTTCACCATCCACCAGAGAAGCTATTGCTGGAATGCTAAGCATTAGCGGAAGTTTTCTTTCAGAAGCCAACCATTCAAAGTCTGATTACAATCATAGACAACGTAGAAAGAGACATCAAATGATTGATGATTATGGGGAAAATATGGAAAAAGTTCATCAGGATGAAGATTTCAGTAAGTTAATGATATCGTTATTGAGCCTTGAATTTTTTTTATTAGTTTTATGACATTTTATCTTATTATCAGAATTCGAGGATGATGTATGTATTTGAACAAAATATTTTTTATATGTACTGTGGTATTCTTTACAATCACATTATGAAATACATGTTTACATTTGACAATATAAATTCACTTTCTAAGAAGTCTGCTAGTGCACACTATATGAAAATAGATAATGGGAATTTATTTAATCCTCAGTCTCTTGAATTACAGTGTAATTGTAAAGTAAAAACAAAAAAATTAAATATTTTGCACAAAATCATTAAAACTTAAATAAGTAAATAAGTTTGATTTGTTGGTAAAAATTCAAAATGTGATTAAGTAGCTGTTCTTTTATAATTGTATTAAGTGTATTTATTAAATAGGTTAGCACAGTTTTCTATTTTTCAAGTACTTGGTGTGTTAGGCATAAGTTAGTGGATTTTGTTTGGTTTTGTTGTGAATGAGGCATTAATGTTTTTCACTTTGTCATTTCACATAATTTTAGATATAAAATAAGGATATGGCAAATTATTCTTCTTTCTTCTGGTTATATAGACATGATTTTTCTAATGTGCACATTACAGAAATGGTAAATGCAATGGGCAAGAAATTTGTGTGCAAGTGGCTAATCACGAAGGATTTAGTTTAAAGTACCGTCCAGTTATTTATAATATTATTCTGATCTTTCTTTTAAAATATTTGTTCATTATAATGTTTGATAAGATTTTAATAGTATTGCATACAGGGCAAGGATTACTACACTAATCTTGGTTCATTTCAATGAAATTTATTAGTTGATTATTGAAACATGTATTTTTACCCAGAAAATGCCTAAATTCAAAGTTTTAATTTAAAAAATATACTATTTCAATGGTAACTTTGTTGTTTTTACTGTCCAGTTTTAGGATAAATTTGAAAATTGATCCAGTAAATTTTTCCAACAGTTTATCCTGCTTTGGATACATCAGATGATGAAGAGCTTATATTCAAGCCTCGAGGTAAAAGAAAAATGGATGAAGCATGGTGTCCTAAAGCTCGTGTGGGTCCTTTGGTACCAAAGACAGATCGACCGATGAGGGAAGGAACAAAGAAACAGAGTGTAGAAAAAGTTTTGGAAGCAGCTGCAGCTAAAAGAGCTGGCTTACCTGTATGTTCCTTGATTAATTAATTATTATTTTTAAACATAACTAATCAAATTTATAAAGTTATTTCATGAATAATTAACTTTAGATTATCAGAAAGGCTTTGCCAAATTGTTGTTTCAATGAAATATAGAAGTTTCTCAATGATTGTATCAAAACCAGAACTATACAAAAGTTAATTGCTCTTCTAGTAATATCTTATTACTTCAATAAGTAAATCTATTTTTATAACAGTTTCATTAAAGCTAACCATTTTTAATTGTGGATGATGATGTACATATAGTAGGGTTCAAAATTTTCATATTTACAAATAGTTCCCTAGTAAATGTTGATACCTTCAACTTAATTGCTATTATCCCATTTACTTCTGTTATACCTTGTAAATAAACTAACTTCAGTAATAAACATAAAAAGTAAAGCCTTCTTTGTAGCACATTTTGAATTATTTTATTTTAATACTCTTTTACATAATATCCAGAGAAACAATTTATTTGAATGTTATTAAATCAATACAAATCTTGTCTGTCTTTTTTTAGTAGTTTGGGAGTTGATTCACAGTTGGTATGTTACATTTAATTTTTATAGTTAATTGCAAGTGTAACCTTTGGAAGTTAGTTATTAAACAGTTTATTTTGCTTCTTTTACTTTTTATATTGTTTATTTTACTTTGAACTTCAAGTCAAATAATTCTATTTATATTCTGCTAGAGATAATTTTGTCCCTCAAAACTAAAATTCTGGAAGCAAATCTATTCTTTTTACTGACTTTTAAAGGCACTCACTTCTAAACATTTATATTTCTTTTGAAATTGAGACATAAATTGTAAATCTGTTTGCATGTAATTTTAAATTTTACAGACAAATTATTTGGTGTGACATGAGTATAAATGAAAATCATAAAACTATAATACTCCTCAGGTTATTACTACTACTAATGATTAATAATTTTGGTGTTTAGTCTCCAAAGCGGCCTTACATTAGAAGGAAAGTAATAAAGCCTCTCAGTTCAGCAAGTCCTCAACAACAATCACTCTCGGCTACTGTGGGACTTAATCAAAGAAAACTTGACATTAATAAGAGTATGTATTTATTAATTCTCATTGTTCTATTCCATATACACAAGAATGTAAAGATGATGTGGTATTGTCAAAATAATTTATATGCTCAAGAAAGAGAGGGAGAGAAAATGAATGGCTTAAGTGATGTTAGGGCTATCTCGGACAGAAAACTTCAAATTTTTGGAGGCACTCGGTCATTGTATCTTTAGGAAGGAGGTTAGTGTCTCCAAAAATTTGAATGGTTTCCTGTTCAATATAATACCAGTCTGGTCCCATCATGGTCTGTACATGATGATAGAACATAAGTAAAAAAGTTCTTGCCTTCAATCTGTCATATGGCATAGTCTTAGCTTAAATCATTTATTAAAACCTTGTGAAATTTCCAAGAAAATGCAAATTAACACGTAGTCTTGTTAGTATCATTTTTATATTATACATAGCAACTTGCATGTATTTTTACTAAATATTTGTTAACATATTTATATTTTATACTATAGAATTTACTTTACAAACATTTATAATAAATTACATCTTTTGCAGACCGTAAGCCAAAGAAAGGTATGGCGACTGTGAAACAACGCCTCGGAAAAATATTAAAAATACATAAACTGAAATTTTAGTGCGTGTGTGTGTGTGCGCTGTGCCTCTGACAAATAATGTGGATGTGAATTACTTGGTGGCCATCATAAAAACTTTGAAATCAAGCGTAATTATTACAATAGTAATAAGTGGCAAACAAAGGCTTTATTTTGATGGTTAGTAAGTTGGCTGGCAGCTAACTCAGTTGTTGCACTGACACATTTAATACACATTTTGTGATAATTTAAATAGTTTCTTCTCACTCTGTGAGTGAAAAGTTTTGCTACAAGCAA
This sequence comes from Zhengitettix transpicula, assembly GCA_037074705.1. Taxonomy (NCBI): domain Eukaryota; kingdom Metazoa; phylum Arthropoda; class Insecta; order Orthoptera; family Tetrigidae; genus Zhengitettix; species Zhengitettix transpicula. Next base: position 22,802,658 of record CM073595.1, on the reverse strand, counting down.
AATGTACAAACCTGTATAACAAAAGTGGCAGAAATGACTGATATTCCCTTGTAAGTATTAATGGATTTGAATTATCAAATTTTTATCAGGAAGCTTTTAGCAATGTAACAATGTCTCTGAAAAATATCTAGTCTATTTCTACTAAAATTCATTTATCTTAAAGTTTATATTCTATTCATTTTAGAATTTTGATTGTATTATATAATTTTTATCAATTTTGGGAATTATTTTTAAAACATGGCAAACATCTACTATTTTAAGTTTTGAGTACAATTTAAAAGGTTGAAGGTATTTTGAACAGTGAGGTTTATATGTACCCCTAGTGTATTACAGAAATGACTTCATTTGTTCAATAGACAGACTATCTGATGTAATTGTTTTTTATTTCGTTCGAAGCTGAATTGAGGAAATTTGATGTGGGAGTATTAATTATTTATATTCAGCAAAATTGAATACATATTCTCTTTCTGTTTATGGTGTTGATCAGTCATCTCTTAAGCGGGATGTCATCCTGGATGGTGCCCAAAAACATTTACAGGGTGCTTAAGATAATTTGTGATAGTAATTTAATTTACTAATAAATTATACTGCCAAAGAAATATTTGTTTTAGAGCATGTTTTTCTACATGATTTTACTAATGTGATTATTCTTTAATTCAACTCTAATAATATTTATTGAATCATAAGCATCTCTTAAAATAAACCAATCCATCAGACTTTTTAAAAATATTTGGTAATGAAGTGTGAATTTAGCTTGAAATTTCTTAAACCATATAGGAATAAGGCAGATTCCTGAAAGTTGTTTACCTTAATTATTAATTGCATCATTACTTATTTGAAATAGTTATAAATGAACAGATGTTTTGGGAATGAGAAATAGGCTAATGATTGCTTAGAACCTTGCGGAAATGTTTAAGTAAAGAATAAAGATGGAGGTTCAACTAGTTTGGAAAAATTGCTTTTTCTTGTGAAAACAGATTACTTTCTGTTTATATATTATATATATATTAACTAAGCACATAGAAAAGTTTGAATATGAATTCTTGTGTGTCTATATATATATAATATTTATTGAAAGAGAGAGTTAATGGATTACATGAATTTGAGGGTTCGTATTGCCACCTTGGACAGGACGCACATTTCTCAAATTTTTGTAACTGTTATTGCCCTTCCACAGAAAATTTATGTTGTGCATCTGATGCAAGTGTATGGTGACACTGGCCCTCAATCTCAAGAAGTCCATTTTCTGATTAGTTTACAAAAGGAGTTAATTGAGAATTTGGGTTATGAAATATTCAAAAGATTATTAAAACAAAATGAAAATATTACTGTACCTGTCTTATTAAACTGTAGTTTAATTTTTCAATTGTTTATTTAAAATTTCTTTTAATGGTTTTTATATAATATTCTGCATGATAGAATTGAAAATTTTATTTGCAATATTATTTTTGTGTATTTTTTATTATAAATTCTGGAATATGTTCTTCTGTAAATATAAATAGTGTGTGACTAATAATGTTCCGAGATCTTGTATAGGTAATAGTACAGTGCTTGTTACCATATATAACAACTTGAACTCTTCTGTAGTAGAGAATATGTTCATATTTGCTCTATATTTATTGACATTTTACCATAAAATACTTGGTAAGAGTAACAGGTTGTGTTGCATTTGCTTGACTATGTAAGTGTCCCAACAAACGATTGTGCCATATTTCGAAATTGGTCATTCAAGCCATATGTAAGTAATTGACTCATCTATCTGAAATCTTATCTCAAGAACCCTGTTTATTAAATGGTGTGTCTCCTAAATTAATATGATTACTGTACTTTGGAGTTTTATTGAAAGTATACTCAAATATGTATAAGTTCCTGACTTCATCATACCATTTTATTTTATGCTCTGGGGAAGGTTATTTTTTAAACATGTTAATTTTTCTCCTTTTAAGTTAATTTGTAATGTTTGAAGATGCCAAATTGAATTTTATTTAAATATTCATACATCTTTACATAATTGGTACAATTAATTTTCTGTTAAATCATCATCAATAAGAGAGTAATTGTCATTTTTAAATGCTGCTGACAGTTTTATCTTGATTACACTTATGATTTTCCTGATGTAATTTTTGTTTAATGTAAAAGTTAAGAATTTGCTCTTAGATTACATGGATCAAATTCAATCCACAACAGTCTTTTACCCTTTATTTCAAACTGAAACTGTGTGATGAGGAACTATATCAAATTTCTTTGAGAAGTCTTTTGTATCAATTCTATTTCCTTTGCTACTTTTATCAGTAATATCTTGGCAAGCTGTTGTTAAATAACTTGAATATGTGACTTTGAAATTTGTTATGCAATGACTTTATCTAGGTATTCCATTTTCTGTAGTATTAAGAAGCATAACATGAGAATAGGAAGTTAAGAATTGAGTAAACAGAATACAGTAAATTGTCTAGACAGAAATGAGTGACTGACTGAGCAAAGAAGAAGGAAAACATAATATTTCACACAGTTAGACAATTCTGATTGCATTCAGGGAAAAGGAAATTCAGAGTTCAAAAATTTGAGTCAGAGCGCTGTTATTGATTTAGACTTACTTTTAGTACACTAAAAGCATACCTTAGAGTGAGTATGAGAGAGAGAGATAGCTTTTATTTTATTTTCACCACTAAATGTTAGATACACTGTTCTGTAATTAATAGTTTACTAATTATAGCATGATGTATACATTGAAACAACTACTGAATTAGTTGGAAAATATTAATCAAAATTTAAAATAAATACATTGTCACAGGCTCGTGACTATGGTTTACCCTTCTAAGGAAGATTCTATCATGTAAATAATTCGAAACAACTTACAAAACCATTATTCCTCTACGAGATTTGTTACTTTCTCCTCATTGCTCCAATTTCTTCATTCCTGTGATGAACAATAGCCTTTGCTGTTAAAACTTCTGCTTGAAATCTTCTCTTCTTCATAAACTTCATTTGTTGTTAATTTTCAAGAATACAAAAAAATATCTATTAACAGTTAATTTCTTCAAGTTATTAAATTGATAGTCTCCTCATTAGGCCACCCATCCTTTAACATAGTAGTAAAATATAATTTTCATTGATAAATGAATGTTAAAACAATGCAGTGTCTGTTTTACTTCAATAAATTGCGAAAAATGGTGATGAAATTCCTGAACCATATCTTAGTATAAGAGAAAACTTGAGGTGTGTAATGAAGTATAATGGCTTATATTTTTATGTCCACATAGCAGTGTTGTCTTGTGGCTTTTAGGTTACCATGCTGTGGTTGTTGGTGTGTGATCTGACTAACAATCGAACAAAAGCTAAAAAGATGTTGTATTTATATAATAGACTTCGTTAATAAAGTATTTGTTATGGTAAAAATGGTCAATTTAATTTCAGTAACAGTTAAATAATTAGAATGTTTTAACATCAGTTAATATTCAACGTTTGCTCCTCTGAATATGTTTTATCAGATGTTTGCCATACTAGATATAATTTAAATAATTCCAGAGTACAATATGAATTATATTTGCTGTTAATGAAAATATTGAGGATTTTTATTGTACTGTACATACAAACTAATTAATTTTATATAAATCATTCAATATGTCACTGCCACTTTGAGGATGATATTGTATTGTTGAATTAATTTGTTTATATTATTTAACTTCTATTTTAAAACATTGTTACCTGATTTTCAATTGTATTTAAATGAATTCATGTTTTAATTGAAAATTTACACACTATGCATTCATTCCTTATATTTTCATTGAGTTTGCAGAAATTTAAATTTGTAAGTGAAGCAAGTCAAACTTGGCAATTATTTCAGATTATAAAAGTGAACATAGTGCCTTAACTGCGAACATTCTGGAGTTCTTCATCTGTAACAATAACTTATAAAACCTTGTTAGTGTTATTAAGAATCCTGCTAAATATTATTTGATAGAATTGCAGCTCAAGTTTTATAAGTAATATGTTGAATATATTTGTTTCAAGTACAAACTAAATGACTGGCAATAAGTTTGAAAACTTGAATAGAATAAATATTTAATAAATATTTCTTAAATTATGGTAATAAATATTCAGAAATTGTTTAATTTTACTCAACTACACGTTAATTTTATAGGACGTTAATCTATAACTATACAACCTTTTTTGCATAAACCTACACAAATATTTAAAAAATCTGTTTTCTAGATATAACAGATCATGTAAACAATAGAATTTTTAGTACAAGTAAATTTATTCTATGATTACATTCAAAGTTTATTTGTAAAACATTGGATCTAATCCATGAAGTTTGACATATGGCCAAGAAATATTTGTCAAATTATTGAACACATTTTTCATAAGAGTGATGTGACAAATCCCCTCAACCAATTTTTGTTTTTTGTAGGCTGCTACTTTTCTGAGATAGGGGAAAATCTTCAGAGAAATATGGTGTATTACATACTTATCAGTGTAGGAGATTAAAACACAGTATTGCAACTGTTAGACATTACTTTGCACTGCCCTTAATTGGCCAAGAGGTTTACCCTTACACCTAGTTCTTTTAAGTCACATTATATGTTCTGTAGTACACAGTTTTCTTATTTTGTTGCTGGCAAAGTATGCAACTGTAGTCCAACACCTGATCAGCAATGGCCACTAGTGTCCTATATTGATTGATCCAGTTGGTGCTTTAGTTCCATCCATCCTTCCTGAAATTGTGAACAGTAGAATAGGATATTTTTTCTATTGTCCTGGCTTTTGGACATGAAGGTTGTTGTCCAGATTGAATCTATATTGATATGCCTTAAAAGAAACCTGATTGGCGAGTAGTTGATTTAGGTTTTGGTCTACCTCTTTGTGTTTCCGTCCAATCTATTTCATTATAACATGTATGAGATTGCGTGTGTGAATAATTTTACCTTTGTCAACTTGCCCTAAGTCTCTTCCATGAAGGCATTGTGCCATAGGACTGGAAGATACACTGTTGCTTCTCTGACAGAAGTTTAATATGTAGGAATGCTTGGTGTACTTTTGTTGTATACCTCAGTGTTTGAATCCCTTTACCTGTCATTTCAGTCAAGGTAATGGTCTCAATTTTTGTTTTACCCATTATCAGCATTCGTGTGATTTGATCAGTGTTGCAGAACAACTTCCATTATTGGAACTGCTTCATTTCATATTTGTGTAACCTTTTCAATTTGCTTTACTACAGGTACCATTCCAAAAACATCAGATGGACCAGTCGTGCTAACTTTGTATGTAATTCTGCTTCATATGCATAATTCCATTGTAAGTCGTGTACTTGTAGACATTGATTGTATGCCAAAAAGCCATTGTCAGTTTAGTACAGACTGTAAGGTTCTAGCCATGAAATAAAGATTATCCAGATATACCTTTGGACTAATAGCAATGGAGAACAATTAAGATGCTGTTTTATATTTTGAAGTTTACATCAAGTGTTATGAATATTACTGGTCTTGTTGCCTTATTATACATAACCATTTCCACTGTCACTAATAGCTCATTAAACTGATACCATTGTTGGGGTGGAGCTACATCCATTGTGAAGACAAGTGGCTAAGATAGACATATTCATGACCATATCATGTCTACCCCAGAGATCCACAATGACCTTGCTACATAGTTTCTTTAATCACAGCTGTTTGCTACTTTTATGGAATTTTCTAGAGTGTTAATAGTCTATTTTGATTGTCTCTGAATTCTGGCTTCCCTCTTGATCTGTGGTATATCTACCCACTCCATTGGTGTTCTGAAATGTCTTCCTTTAGAAAAAAACCCTGTTATATGCTGTACTCTGCCTTGATCCGAGCTGTACAGAATCGTAGGGCACATGTGGTGGTGTCAAATGCTTATTTAGAGATCAAAGGCTCTCCCTGTGAATAGAATTAAGAAAGGCTTCTTGGGTTTCCATCCCGGTCATCTCTGTAGATAGTGACATTTCAATGTCTATGGAGATAACCCAGGTGGAAACCTGAGAAGCTTTTCTTGAATGCTTACTTGTGTGTATTATATTTAAGGTGTACTCAACATCACTTAGTACAATTCCAGTCTTTTAGTTAAGCTAACATTTTTAAATTTGTTTTTCATGTCCTGTTATGTTGTTAAATTGTTCAGTTCTTTGCTTGTTGCATGTTTGGTTGCTTGCTCTTCTTTTATGAAAGGATGTGTTCTTGACTTTTGGGTATTTGGTCTTGTAGTTCTTAGCAACCACATCTTGTCAGGTGGTTGTCCCCCTCTCCCTATATAAAGGTTGAGCTTTATAGCATGTGCCATTTGATCTTTCTAACTCCTATGTAGATCCCCAGGCCCATTATAATTTGAGCAAAAATGCTTGTCACCTATCTGACATACTATATACCACCTTTTATATTGTGTATAGTACTTCTTAGTCTTCTGCCGGACTTATATTACACAGAGGATAGCATGGTTTTCCTTATGGATACAGTGATAATAGACTTCCAACTTTGAGTCTGTTTTTACAGATCAGTGACCGAAATAAATTAATATTGTGCTTGAAAACAAGCACTTGTTGTTGTATTCAATCTGTCAGTAACTGATTTATGGACAAATATCCAGTTAAAATTGTGGCATTTTAAAATTTTAATTGCATATATCAAAATAATTTTTAATGTAGGTTATATTGAGTCAACTACCACACCATTGATTAGCATGTTTCTTTCATATTAATTTTTGGTTATTGTGTCTTTTTCTTTTTAGGAGTATTTTTTTAGGATTATGATTTTAATTCAGACAATCTTCTTTGTAATGGTTAGTGTTAAAACTTTTACATACTTCTTCTTTAACAGATTCTACCTGCCACTTAGTTCCACTCAAATGAAGCAAATAGATGTATTCATTGAGTTTTATTTGAATTATTTGTGTGGATTGGTATTTATTACACTCGAGTGTTAAAATTCCAGAGTGGTGCACAGAATTTTTATGTTTCTTACAATTTCTCCTTACATTCACACTTTTCCTTACATTTAACACTGGAGGTATTTCTTATTATCATTACATCTCTCGTACCCAATATCCACCAATTTATTAGGATCAAATAAAATTTGCAAGTAATTTAATTTATATTGAATCATAATTTGTAACAAGTGTGTGATTATTTTAGCAATAAAACCAACCTGTATTTTGCTGTATTGTAACACATGGAATGGAATTTGTAAACTTTATTTTTATTATATTATTTGTTTCAAGTTAGATGCGTCACTTGTGAATCTCAGAGAACAGATATTTTAAATGTGTCACTGCTCAACTTTTGAATAAATTATAGAACCTTAAATTTAATTTTTAATTTGAGTTTATTAAAACACCTATAGGCCAAGATGACCAATCAACGAATTATTAATGCAATAGTTGAGAGACTAGATTGACAATGTTTCTGAACTTAAGAATGACTATTATAACAATATACATTTCCCAATTCTCAGAATGGTACAAAATACATATTTTAAATATATTAGTTAATTGGGATTAATATTTCATGAAGGAAACATTGTTTGGAAGTAATTTTTCACAACACGATTAAAAATATTCAAGATATTTGTTAATTACATTATTATAATACTATAATTTGATTTTATATCCATTGTGTTGTATGCATTTTGAAGCAAAACTGTTAAAAAAAATTCCTAAATGCAAATTAATATTTCCTTGTTAGTATAATTTTTGATCATGTATTTCAAATACTTTGTCACAGATTTTAAATACACTAGGTGTGGTCTGCTACATACTGGTCCATGTTGATAAATAAGAAACTGTGTTTATGTATATATATTCATAAGGACATGGAAGAGAGAGATTGTGGTATACGTGACTTACAAATGTATTCTATGAAGTAGGAAATTTGAAATAATTCAGTATTTTCCAAAATGTGTAATTACTTTAAGGCCACTACTTTATTCAGTAAAGCTCACATATCTTCCTCTATCAAAGGAAATATTCAACAAAGAAAATAAAAGAGGTAGTACAGTAACAAAACAAAATAGGCTGAAGGAAATATCGAGGTTTGTGGGTGTTTTGTCCTGGGTCGTACCTGGATCAAAAGCACATATCATAATTATAGTTCCCAAAGATAGAATTAAACATCAGAGAAATGTGCATGTAGGGCTTATAGAAGAGTAAGTGGAAATGTATAATTGTATTGGAAACAAGGGCATGGGGAGCAATTGGAACCTTGTTAAAGTTGGCTGTGCTACTCTCACTAATATATATATATATATATAAAACACAAATAAGTATGATGTGATATAATCAAATTTATTAACTAATTTGATTTGGCTATGAGGGAGAGAGAGCGTCTGACTTTTCTTAAATTGACAGATAGTGTCACCAGCTAGGAGGCAATATCTTGTCAACTATGTGCCCAGCACGATGTTCAGTTGTACTGAGGAACAGGGCTTGAAAATTTGACATTATTGCGACACCAACTGTCGATTTAAGGTAGGTCAGCCACTATCTGTCCTCCTTTCCTGTCCAAATGAGTTTGTATACACAAATTGATAGCACAAAAGTTACTAGTGGAGAAAATGTTTGCTTACAACTATTATAACGTATTACTTTCAAGTGCTGTTGTCCACTAACATCCTATATATGAAGCCCTATGATAAATTGAATTTTCATCTGAAAAATATGCAATTTAATGTCTAATACCTTCAAGTGATAGCAATTTTTTTCTATTTCTTCTTCACTTAGTAATGTTTTTTTTAGCACTGTGTAACGTTTTTCACTCTAGATAGATAATTCGATTCAAGTCCTGTATTCTTAAATAGCCCTTTTCTGTTGGAAGCTTTATTTTTATGCTTTTGCATACAGGCAAGTGTTTTATTAAAAAATAAACATATTTTAATTTGAATATATAAATGTTAGTCTCTTGTGTTCCTATACTTTTATATGAATTTCACTGCATGTGTTCTAACCGAGATACTAGCAATGTTGACTCAATACTAGAAACACAAGTGTAATGCCATTCAAAATTTATTCTTTTATTTCAATTGTAACGATGAAAATTATCACTAATTTTGTTGACATTATGAGGTACACAAATTGAAAAGTTTAACTAAGATTTGGAAAATTTGTTATCTTTCTCCTGCTGATTCCAGTTTCTGTTGTAATATTTGTATGAGTTATGGAGCCTTAGGTATGAATATAAAATGAACCAAATATGACGTGATCAGAAATGAACTATATCTATTTTTACTGTCTTTTAAAATATCTCATTTTATCAATTTAGCCATGGCTTATAATTGTGTAATTGAGCAAACTGTAAATTAATAATTTATAAATCAGTTTAAAATAGCAAATGTTAGAATGTATTTTCAATCAAATTACTTTGGTTGGTCAATGCTACATTACCAAATAGAAAATAAAAAATATTGGCATAAATTGAATACTGAATTGCTATGAGATCTACTGGTAATAAAATGGATTGGATACAAACTAATTTTAAAATATATTAAGAGTATTTTTCCTTATTTCATTAACTATTTCTGTAAATAGTAATCTGTACTGAGTTGTATTCAATATATTTTCTGTAATGCAATAGGTGTCGAGTCAACTGTCGAGGACCATGTGCAATGGAATGAAAATATTAATTTCAATCTCACTAGAATTTAAATGTTGATCCACATGAATATGTAAATGGTCACTAATCCAGTTTGTGTGTTTCAACATAAAAATACAGCATTATAAAAAGGAGCTGCAAAACAGGGGTTCAGAAAAATATTGTGATTCATTTTCAGTGTACTTAATTGATGCTTTGCTGCCTTAGGCAGCAAATTTTATAAGAGTGGATTAAAGAATTCAATTTTTTCCTAGTGTATTTTTACTCAAACAGTTCTCAGGCTTTGAACACTATGATAATTATGATATGACATTTCAATATCTTCCTCTACCATTTCGTTTGTTAGGAAAATATATCGCATAATAATCGTTCTGTAAAAGCCTGATGATGGTTTGTGGAAAATTGGAGTAATTTAATGCTAAATTTATTTTCAAAATTAATACTTTCTATATCATATTTAAGTTTTTGGTTAAGAATTGTTCGTGTAATATTTATCTTCAAAAATAAAATAACTGTTATGCTGGTTTTTCTATGTACTTTCTATTAAAATGACAAGTATTTCTAAGTGAGGCAGAAATACCTTTTCATAGAAATTTGTAGACGATGATATAATTTTGTGGTTGTGTGCTATTTTTTATTTTAATGTTTGGTGAAGATTAAGTTTTTATTCTCTTTTATTTTCAACATGTTATAATGAAGAGAAACTTGCTGAATGGCCATAGTAAATTGTGGGAAGTAGCTTAGCTTCTTTTAAATTTTAATGTGAGGGACTAAAACGTGTCTGAGTAAAAGTGTTTAATGTACTGTGGTATTTGTTTTTGTATGTATATAGTGAATGGTCAAGGATAAATAGCTAATTTTTTCATTGCTTGTGTGTCAATTAAATATGATATGTAGTGGGATTTGTCAACCAGTATTTGTACTCAAATTTGTTGGAAGGTTTTTAGATTTCTTAATTTTGAAACGACCCTTAGTATATGTTTTGTGTAACATTTAAAAGCTTTCAAACCATTTGCAAATGGTAAAGTATATGCATAATAATGCATATTTTTTGTGTTCATGTGGTATTTCTGCCTTTAATTTTGTTACATTCCAAATAATAGTGAAGGTTCAACCAATTAATGGTATAATACATACTTAAAAGTTGAGTACCAAACTGTACCTCACATCTTATTTTGTGTATTAACTTGCCAGTTTTTGTACTGAAAATTTGCCAATGAAAGAAAAAAAGTTGAGTAGCATAATGTCTGTCATATCCAAAATTTCCCGTTAGAATTGACATGCTGTGAATCACAAATAATGTAAATTAGAATTGTTTTATATATTTTTGATAACATGTTCACTAGCAAATTTCGACAATTTTGTACATTTGATATATATATGAAAATTGGCCAATTTTATCGAACCGTGAGCAACTTTGTACCTCTCGAACCTGTGTAACGTTAAAGATGTTATAAATGTACAACGCTGTAAATATTTATTATTCATTGACATTAATTTATGTAATGATTATTTATGTTATTTTCAATAAACTGTTACCTTTAAATTGTTGCTTTTTTTATAACAAAGTGTGAGGTTTTTTCCTTTTAATATTTAATTCAAGACATCACAATTATCATCATTCTCTTTAAAATCCAGGACTCGACAAAGAAAGTTTTCTGTTCCATCTACTTGAGTGGATTCTGAAACTGCAGTGAGAATATATGTATATATATTATGCAGTACCATGACGTAAAATTATTTTCACTTGTGTTGTTGTAGTATAAATATTTTGGTAATTTGTATGCTCGAAATGTTTGTTACTACAATACCATATTGATGAAAGCCAGGGAATTCATAATTTTCCAATTTAAACTGAAATAATTTTGATTTACAAGGTCCAATCCATTAAACGATTCATGTCGTGTTTCAAGCTGTTATTAAAACCGAACTCAAAAATGTTTTAACACTTGTTGATACCTCCAATATATAATTTTGCTTTTTGGATATGCCTGTCACTATTACATTTCTGTATTGCTCAAGTCCTTCGTTTATATCCATCCCCTCTTTCTAAAATTAACCATCAAGCGAATAAAGATAAAATAAATGATTTTGGAATTTTTGCAAAGTGCTCTACTTGTTGGGCATCACAACCAATTAGTCATTTAGTGTTTCCGTAAGGACGTGTTAGGGATTTCACAGAAAAGGAGTATGCCGCGTCAATATTTGACTCACTCTCAGGTCATGTGTACCACTTTTAAATAAATTGATTTCTATTTTTACACGGACTCCATGTTTATAACTTCCGAAATGTCAAGGACCTCACTGCAACTAGTTGCGTAATTTGTGACTTGACCGCGTCACGAGCGAGTCACAGACCTCGCTATTAATACTCTATTCTCGCTAAATTCTCAAACGTCATTCCCACATAGCGAAACTATTTTGCAGATAAGAGGCACGACACTCGGGAAGTAAACGAATTTTGATTTTTACACACGCAAAACACGTTTTTATAATAGCTTTTATTTATATTTAATTCCTAGCCAACATTAACCAAACTCAGTCGATTTTTATTGACAGTGTTATAAAATATGGAAAGATTTTCGTTGTATTTATTTCTCACTTTAATACGATTAATATTGAGAGTATGCCGACATTTTCTCCGGTAAGTAAGACCTTGAGTGCGAAAGGAGAAATATGATCCGACATTCTTATACCTTCTTGATCTTTGTTTTTTTCACGTGTGTGTAGTTTTCCTGAGACCTGATGGAAGAGACCAAGGTCCCGTTCCGATTACAGAGTTACTGAATTAGTGGAAGGAGCTTAAGGATATCGTCTCGTTTATGAAGTTTCGGAATCTGATCCAAATTTCAGAAAGTAAATCAAAAATAAATATCTGGCGACTTAAGACTTTTGTCTCTATAGCACTGTGAAGAGATCTTCTGTATTCGTATTTATAGCTCACTTTGAAAGTGGCGCAATTACTGCGTGAACAATAGCTGAAAAGTAATCAGTATCGGAAAGAGATGGTTTCTTGTTGTTCACATAGATTAACTTAGGAAGAATTTTTTTCTTAATTGCAAGAACAATATTACAATAATTGTGTTTTAACGTTGTTAATTTCTGGTTCGATTTGGAAGACTTTTTAAACTGCCCGCCTTGCGGCGCACTCGCTCCCGCTAATGCAGCCAGCTGGCCATGTCTGTGCTACAAGCGGCCCTACCACAAGATTTCTGTCTCGTATGACAAATGCGCAAGCGCAGTGTTCTGTTTCGCCCCTCACTGCACCACTCGTGAAGTTCGACAAACTGCCTCTTCTTGGTGCTACAGATCAAACAGCACGTAGAAACAATCAGGAACTAAATCAAATTTTAACCACTCAGGAATTAAAAACCTTATTTTGAAGTAGTTTATATTTTCGAAACAAAAATAGTATTCGGACATTTTGGGTGGTATCTTTTTTTTAAAAAAATCAAAGGTTATTTTAAAGAAAAAAAATCATTTAAGGGGCATCATAGTGCGGAAATTTACTGCACAATATTGTCATCATGCATGGCTGTTTCCAAAGATTACCTTTAAAATATGCACGAAGATAAAATATTGTCGTGTTAGAAATGAGGGTCAATTTGGTGCTAAATTATTCCGCTGTTGAAAACAAGACACTATTGTATATTATGTTGACGGAATTCGAAATATAGCATAGTAGGTGTTGGGGTCAGAATATTGGTAACACTATCGCTGTTGTACTATTTTTCATAGTTATCCTATTTTTTTGAGGTGATGTAGCACATAACTTAAAGAACTGACGAGGCACCACTGGTTCTTGTACTTAATATTAATGTCACACATTATTTTAATAATATACAATAATGATTTCTTACCGTTGTAAGAAAAAAGTCCAATTCTTCGTCTCTCTTCTTACCACGTCGTTTTCGGATTCAATTTTGGCATTGTTATGTCAACGGATGGCTACTTACAGTCCGAACGCCTTCGATTATGCCTAAATTGTTAAGCTTATGACAAAAATTAGTCTCGTTGCCTGACGAAGAATGTGAAAGCAGAGTGTCCTTGACCTGGTAGCCTTGAGACGTCTGACTGCCGGAGCGCGACTATGGAAAGTGGAGCACAAGGGCAACCAATCAAATTAGTATTCTTCTCTATACTGCCTGTTTGAGTTTAGGGATGAAATGGGGGGGGGGGGGTTCTACGTGTGCCATAAATGACGATTTGTAATTTGAAATTACGGTGTTTGGGATAAAGTCGATGGGTAATTTCGTTATTTGGGATGCTGATCGAGGATTACCTCTTGACATGTACCGAAAGGACCTGGGCGATTAACCTTAATGAACCGACAGCTGTACGAGTATAACACTATTCAGTATTAAAAGCAGTTAGGCTTCACACACGTCACGGCCGGAAGCGGAACAGTTAATAGCTAGATATGGTTCGGGTTTCTTCTCAATCTTGTTCAATGATGAATTATTAAGTATTCTCAAGTAACCACATACGGGAACTAATTTACGGATCTACTGCAACAGCAGCCAGAACATTAATTAATTTTTATTTTTTCCAATCTAACTCCTTGGCTCGACAGCCCATGAAGGGCCTTGGCCTACCGAGACGGCTGCCAGACTGTCATCTTACATGACACATTCTGGATTTAGGAGTGACACCTGGTCCCACAACCTTAACCCCAGTTTTCTTGACCAGGACGAACACAAACATCCATGCCCATGCCGGGATTCGAACCCGGGACCTCTGTGAGGCGAGGCAATGACGCTGGCCCCTGCTACACAGCAGGCCGGCATTTTTTCCAATCACTTGTTTCTATTTAGATATCGCGTCAGATACTTGCACTAGAATCAAGCAAAAACACCACTGACATTCTAATCCAGTCTACTTTTTTTTTTCAATATCAAAGGGCTTTTTTATTTTAAAAAAATCACATTCTAATCATTGTTTGCATCTGTGTATGCGCTGATAATACGAGCCTTTGTCTAGACTTAAATTCTGTGAAAACCGCATGCCAATAGCACCATTCATTTTAGAAATAATTGCGGTGCAAATTTTATCTGATTCACCATATATATTGTAATATTTCGATTTTATTTATATAATTTAAAGTAAAATGAATTATCAATATTTTAATTTAATAAACACTTATTTTAATAGTCACATATAAAAAAATTTTCAGTGTAAATTACATTAAAATGTCATCATGAATGTAAATAGGTCGTCAGGAACTAACCATATTCATCTGTAAAAACAGAAAAATTATTATGTACAGTATTTAATTTAAATTATGTGTATACCATATATTACTATATTACGTCACAGATATTTAATCATATTTCTCATACCTAATAATTAAATTAAAATATTTTATTAGGCCAACATTTTTGTCATGGTTATGTCACATCCTATTATTTGCAATAGGGTAAGATGTTTATTGTTTAATGGCCAAGCTCTGACTTACTGGTCGTGTTGTATCTACCACAAAAAAACAATTTCCATATCGATATATCAAGGATATCGATTGGAGACGGATAATGGCAAATACTTCAGCTTATATTCTTATTTATACGATTTTCAAATATTTTTTGGATGCTTACCAATATCACCTATTTTACTTCTGGCGTTCATAGAAATTTTATTCTTTTTGTAAAAATATAGCGATTTTAAATTTTTTCTTTTTTGTAAATTATTGCTTGTATGCAAAATTTTTATGTTAAAAAAATTAATATCATGTTTCGTTACTTTGTAATGCATGGAAAGGGCAGTATTTGTTTTCGAATTTGATTTAATATTATTTTTATGGTTATATATTCTTATATTATTTAAAATCATGACATTTTAATGTCCTTTACATTTAAAAATTATATGTGGCTGTATTAAAATAATGGTTTAATCAATCATAATATTAATAATATATATACACACAGTCCGTTATCGTTTTTTATGAAACAACTAAAAAACATTTTCAACACATGCTAAAATGAGTAATAATGGTGTATTGAAATTACGAGCCTTTGTCTAGACTTCAATTCTGTAAAAATATCTGCGGTGCTAGTTTCATCTGACTCACCCTATATATTGTAATATACCCTTTGGTAGACTTCGCTGCACGTGTTCGCTGTATGTTCGACTGTAAAGTGTGTTTGAAATTAAACAAATTTCATTTCATTTTGTTTCTATTTTGGGGGAATATGTTAAAATATATCATTTTGTAATTTAAGCTGAACATTTCTTGTAAATTTAATATTTTATTTTAGTTCTATACTTTTCAAGCGGCCTGATAAAACGCCCTGAGATAAAAACAAGAGTCTCATTTAAATAAAGAGCCGTGGCAAAACGTATGTAAAACTTGCGTAACGTAAATTTTGTTTTAATAAATTCTTTATAATTTATATTAATTAAATTTCAATTTTATCATTTAAAACTTTTCACACAATTTTAAGAATTGTTATTAAAATTTTATAAATTGAAAATTGCTTCGATTTGGTTGAAATTATAAAGTAAAATTTAAATTTTTTAAATTTTTCAAAAGTTAGTTTGACATTAAATTGATTTCCAAAGTTAAGTACAGTAAATAATTAAATATCTTCCAGTTGAATATTACATTAATTGACTTTCAAATGTGTAATAAATTAATTAATTTAAAAGTTTTTATTTAGAATATATTGTAATATTTACTTTTTATACTACCAGTTTAGCCCCACTTCGGAGCGTCAATTTGTAATAATCGGTCTTATATTAAAATAATACGTGACACAAGCAGTTTAAACAAACAATTATTATTTATCAAACGCACATTTTAACATTTATACAAGTAATCAAATGGATTTTTACAACAATTAGTAATTAATGTTATACAATAAAATTTAATCTTTCTCAGGGTCGTTTAATGGGTCTTTAATAAAACGAATACTTGTTAAACAACTTTTACAATGCAATAAAGAAAAACACATACAATAACCAAATTTGAATTTTGAAATCTGACGATTATACCTTTACTTAAAAGTTTACTACTATGAATACTGTGAAATATTGAACTTACAATTTCTCTGGCAATCCATGCAATTTGACTTACTCGCATACGAACACTCACTCACTTTATACAGTCCATTAAGAGCACCAAGTTGTGCTCACACTTTATACTTGCACAGCCTTCTATCAACGATGGCCTTACTCACACAACGATTCACGACGAATTCCTCCAAACAATTTACTTATTTTTTTCGGCCTCCTAACTGGGCCCAATGTCCACCGACAATCTCTTCTGACAAACTGCTGATGACTGATTGATTTATCTCGGCCACCTAACTTGGCCTAATCCGGTCTCAACGTCCACCGACAAACTCTGCTGACAGAGTAGTTTTCACGACGAACTCCTACCGACGATTGCTGCTAATAGATTGACTTATTTCCACGACGAAACTCCTGTTGATGACTGATCGTTTATCTCGGCCACCTAACTTGGCCTAATCCGTTCTCAACGTCCACCGACAAACTCTGCTGACAGACTGATTTTCACGACGAACTCCTACCGACGATTGCTGCTAATAGATTGGCTTATTTCCACGACGAAACTCCTGTTGATGACTGATCGTTTATCTCGGCCACCTAACTTGGCCTAATCCGGTCTCAACGTCCACCGACAAACTCTGCTGACAGAGTAGTTTTCACGACGAACTCCTACCGACGATTGCTGCTAATAGATTGGCTTATTTCCACGACGAAACTCCTGTTGATGACTGATCGTTTATCTCGGCCACCTAACTTGGCCTAATCCGGTCTCAACGTCCACCGACAAACTCTGCTGACAGACTGATTTTCACGACGAACTCCTACCGACGATTGCTGCTAATAGATTGGCTTATTTCCACGACGAAACTCCTGTTGATGACTGATCGTTTATCTCGGCCACCTAACTTGGCCTAATCCGGTCTCAACGTCCACCGACAAACTCTGCTGACAGAGTAGTTTTCACGACGAACTCCTACCGACGATTGCTGCTAATAGATTGACTTATTTCCACGACGAAACTCCTGTTGATGACTGATCGTTTATCTCGGCCACCTAACTTGGCCTAATCCGGTCTCAACGTCCACCGACAAACTCTGCTGACAGAGTAGTTTTCACGACGAACTCCTACCGACGATTGCTGCTAATAGATTGACTTATTTCCACGACGAAACTCCTGTTGATGACTGATCGTTTATCTCGGCCACCTAACTTGGCCTAATCCGGTCTCAACGTCCACCGACAAACTCTGCTGACAGAGTAGTTTTCACGACGAACTCCTACCGACGATTGCTGCTAATAGATTGACTTATTTCCACGACGAAACTCCTGTTGATGACTGATCGTTTATCTCGGCCACCTAACTTGGCCTAATCCGGTCTCAACGTCCACCGACAAACTCTGCTGACAGAGTAGTTTTCACGACGAACTCCTACCGACGATTGCTGCTAATAGATTGACTTATTTCCACGACGAAACTCCTGTTGATGACTGATCGTTTATCTCGGTCACCTAACTTGGCCTAATCCGTTCTCAACGTCCACCGACAAACTCTGCTGACAGACTGATTTTCACGACGAACTCCTACCGACGATTGCTGCTAATAGATTGGCTTATTTCCACGACGAAACTCCTGTTGATGACTGATCGTTTATCTCGGCCACCTAACTTGGCCTAATCCGGTCTCAACGTCCACCGACAAACTCTGCTGACAGAGTAGTTTTCACGACGAACTCCTACCGACGATTGCTGCTAATAGATTGACTTATTTCCACGACGAAACTCCTGTTGATGACTGATCGTTTATCTCGGCCACCTAACTTGGCCTAATCCGGTCTCAACGTCCACCGACAAACTCTGCTGACAGACTGATTTTCACGACGAACTCCTACCGACGATTGCTGCTAATAGATTGACTTATTTCCACGACGAAACTCCTGTTGATGACTGATCGTTTATTTCGGCCACCTAACTTGGCCTAATCCGGTCTCAACGTCCACCGACAAACTCTGCTGACAGACTGATTTTCACGACGAACTCCTACCGACGATTGCTGCTAATAGATTGACTTATTTCCACGACGAAACTCCTGTTGATGACTGATCGTTTATCTCGGCCACCTAACTTGGCCTAATCCGGTCTCAACGTCCACCGACAAACTCTGCTGACAGACTGATTTTCACGACGAACTCCTACCGACGATTGCTGCTAATAGATTGACTTATTTCCACGACGAAACTCCTGTTGATGACTGATCGTTTATTTCGGCCACCTAACTTGGCCTAATCCGGTCTCAACGTCCACCGACAAACTCTGCTGACAGACTGATTTTCACGACGAACTCCTACCGACGATTGCTGCTAATAGATTGACTTATTTCCACGACGAAACTCCTCTTGATGACTGATCGTTTATCTCGGCCACCTAACTTGGCCTAATCCGGTCTCAACGTCCACCGACAAACTCTGCTGACAGACTGATTACTGATCTCCTCTTACGACGCCTTATATTTGTTTCTTTTGCGTACTTTACAACGAAGCCGTGTGCACTTCTCCCCACACCCTCGTCTCATTTGCTATCTGTCTCTCAATTATCCATTACCTCGTCGTTGTGTACCACTCGTGTCCCTTCTGCCGCTGATAATTCGAGTTCAAACTACGACTCAGGACAGCCTTTTTCACACCTCCCTACAAAGTTCAGATGCCCTAAGAGAGAGAGCTCGGGTGCACTTTCGCACCTCCCCACATAGTTCGGGCGTACCTTTTCCCCTTCTCCACAGAGTTCGGGTTAACCAGAGTTCGTGTGAAAAATCTGCGCCCCGCAACTCAGAGCCGGGCGTACACCCACTTAACTCACCCTCTTTTAATTTGCCATCTGTCGCTCAATTATTCCATCATTATCTCCTTTTGTACATCTCGTGTGCCTTCCGCCGTTGACAACGCGAGTCCAAATATTTGTTTATTATTAATGATTTCTTTTAATTACCACAATATATATATTCTCCGTTTTAAATATATCATTATTTATTAAATTAATTGATGCATTTGACGTGGTATATTTCCTCAATAGAGGACTAACGGAACCAATGAGTGAAATATAAGTTTAATATTTTTTATTCATATGCATAAACAAATTCAATGGTCAAACATTGAGAAATTGTTTATTAAATACACTGTCTAATTTGGCAGTTCATCAGGTGAGCAATATAAAGATAACGGGACCTTAATGATTGATTAATATTGTTCTATAAAAGTTCTTCAAAGATATGGAATATTCTTGCAGAAATAGCCGAAGAAAACATTTTAGCATGTGTCAAAAATATTTTTTAGTTGTTTCATAAATAACGATAAAGGACTGTCTGTATATTATTAATAATATGATTGATTAAACCGTTATTTTAATACAGCCACAAATAATTTTTTTAAAATGTAAATTACATTAAAATGTCATGATTTTAAATAATATAAGAATATATAACCATAAAAATAATATTAAATCAAATTCGAAAACAAATACTTGCATCCAAGGAGGAATTTTCGCCCTGAGGACAACACTCCCCTCCATCTTCTCCCTTCTCCTACTGCGCATTTCATACGCCTTGCTATACCTCACGAACTATCCATTTTAACCGATAAAATGAGATCAGAAAGATAAAACTGCATCACTGCTATTTCTGAGGTACGTTTAACATGAAACTTGCTTTCAGTATCCAGTATTCTTATGTTGTTCTTCGAATAAAGTAATATCCAGTGTATTGAAACAATTGGTTATGACGTTGTAATAAATCTCTAGATAGAAATATTTGGTTTGTAGAATTGTGGTCCCGTTTCAAACAGGCGCGTACTTAATGGTTCAGAACAGAAAAGTGACGGATTACTCGTGCAGAAAATCGTTTGTAAGATAACAATGCTCGAAGCGCAATGGGCTTTACCGAGAACGCGGGGAATTCCCATTGAACCGGTCCATTCTCTGAAGCTGACAGCAGGGAAAATCTGCACTTAGCTTCTAACATAAGTCTTTCAACAGCTGCAAAGGAAAGTCGTCTGACGGCGACTCATGAATATTTACTTCGGTTTCATTTCCTGGAATGATACGGAGCACTTCATACTTCCTACTGTTGCTGCGTCCTTCACATCTAAGCTTCTGCTCGGCGACCGCAACAAATAGAAACTTGTATAAGGTATGCGTAGACATAGATTTGCAGATTAATCTAACCGATGTGACTTCGGACATACCTTAATGAAATAACACGTATTTTGTTGAATTCGGACAACGACACCGTGACCGTCGAGACTGACTTAAGTTCAACGTTCTTAAAATTTAAATAAAAACCCTTCAAGATCCGCCATTTCGTAATGCGCCGAATTGAGGCCGTCGTCCTGTTAGCCCGTTCAGCAACATCGGCTTAAAATTTTCAACAACTTCGACAAACAAATTGTAAGTAAATCCTTTGAGATAATTAAGTAACTGCTTAAGATTTTTAAAATTATTTTATTTAATTTCCTGGAATTATTTCACCCCTGGTCGACAAGTTTTACACGAGTATTTATTCAGATTTTTTTCAGCTGCATGTTGTTCCATGGATAACCAATACCAAATCAAATCAATACCGGAATTCCTGGATTCCGACTGAATCCAAGTTCATTCGGAATTTCTGAACGAGTTGTTAACGACCATCCTGGAAGAACAACGTCTGAAATTCAAATTTATACTAAACAGGTATATCTGGGTGGTCGGCGTTGTCCGGGTATTTATTTTAAACTAACTGGATGCCCGAGGTTGCCCAGCTTGTCATATACATAACCCCTGATTTGACTCCAATGTCGGTTGCTTTTGCGTTATTTTTATGTAACGCTCCTCGACCCCTATCCCTAAATGTGCTCACCTTTCATGACGAAAGCGGTTGAAATCATTCTTTCGACGAATATATCGGCCGTTTTGACACGGTCGAAATTTTCCATCCCCGCGCATTGCACAGGTTGTCATAATTAAACTCAGCGACATCCATAACCCCGATTTGACTCGAATCTCAGTCGTTCTATCGTTATTTCTATGTAACGCCCCTTTATCCTAAGTGTGCTCCTTTTCCATAAATGATACACAAACAACATCGGTAGAAATAGTTTCAATGTCATTGACCCCGACAAATATTTATTCCACGCAAATATCGACCGTTTAACATGTTTGAAATTTTACACCCCTGAGCACCCGCGCTTGGGGGAGTTAAACGGCAACTTGAATGTCATGATTAAACTCAGTCACCTCCATACAACGGAATCGACTCGGCTCTCGATTGTTTTTGCGTTATAATTATGTAATGCCACTCCACCCCCACCCTTAAGGGTGCTCATTTTCCGTGCTGTAAGGGGTTGAATTATATACTGATAACATCGGTAGAAACACTATCAATCTCTTTGACCTACAGAATTATTTATCTGACTCAAATATCGGCCGTTTTATCATGTTTGAATATTTCCACCCTCGCTCCTGGGAGTGGTAGGCGTGTCTCACCCAGACAGTGTTTGTTTCCTGTTCGCAAGGAACACGTGTACAAAATTTGGTGAAATTTACCCCATGGGTGTTGATTTGTATGCGGAACATAAATCAAATATACATACATACAAACAAACAAACACTTTTATTTATTAGAGGATAGAAAAGTATTTATTTCTACATTAATCTATTTGTCAAGAAGTGATTTAACGTAACCTATGTTGAGGAAATTCTATTATAAAAATACTCTTAGTGGCTTAAGAGCGTAAAAAAATACTCCCGGTGTCTTGAGAGAATCAGAAACATTCATGGTACCCTAAAAATCTTAAAAATATACTTCGGTACCCTTTGGTAGAATTCGCTGCACGTGTTTAAGACTGTATGCAGAACATTGTTTTCCCGTCCAC
This sequence comes from Zhengitettix transpicula, assembly GCA_037074705.1. Lineage (NCBI taxonomy): Eukaryota > Metazoa > Arthropoda > Insecta > Orthoptera > Tetrigidae > Zhengitettix > Zhengitettix transpicula. The sequence goes on along the minus strand of CM073595.1, from coordinate 22,780,158 downwards.
CCCCACTCCTACGTATGGAAGTACAACTTAACCGGTAAGTTGAACGTTAGCGACATCCATAACCCGGGATTCGACACCAGTCTCGGTTGTTTTCGCATTTTTTACTCCCCTTCGTCACGATTCCTAAGGGTGCTCCACATCCCATGTTGAAAGGGGTTGAAATTATACATAAACAACATAGGGAGAAACACTATCAATCTCATTGACCCCGAAAAAAATTATTTGACCCAAATATCGTTAGTCTTAGCACGTTTGAAAATTTCCACCCCCCACGTCAACCTCCACCCCTGGGGCTGGTAGACGTGTCTTACCCCCACAGTGTTTGTTTCCGGTTCTAAAGTACCACGGGTGTAGATTTGTATGCGAAACATAATCATATATCAACAAACAGTCAAATTTATTTATTAGAAGATGAAAATTTCCCAATTGCAGATTTAAAAATTGTAGTTTTAACTACTGTTGAACCGTTACTTTCCTTTACAAAGCGGTTAATACCGAGAGAATGCAGACAAAAGAAAACTCGAGCAACTGAAATAACAAAACTGCAGTCTTAGATTTGACTTTTGAAAATGGCGTGTTAATATTAAGAGCATTGTGGTCTCGTTTTCCGTTGACTTATATTCCGACGTTTCCTACAATAAAAAAATTCAGTTCGTCTTCAGTGTTTATTGCAATAGGTATAATGATGGTGACCGAAATGGACTGTAGAGCTATCAAATAGTAATCATAATGGTGTTCACGGTAGTCTTTTTTTCCCTATAAATACAACGTTTCGGTAAATTTCGACATCACGTTTATCTTGGAACTCTCAGTTTTGTTTGACCATACACCATTCTAAAGAAAAAAAATGGTCTTCATCCCAATAAATTGTGTCTCAACCTGAGGATACGAACTTCTCAACAGATGTACCCTGAAGATGGTGTTAAAATTTACCGAAACGTTGGAATTAACACCACTAAAATTTAATTCTACCACTTGCACCCGCACCCCCGTAAAATAATTGTAAATGATTATATTTTTTTGCTGTTTTATTTAGTAAAGGAAGTTAAATGTTAGTTTTTCGCAACAAGCTTATTGTGAAAACATGACGCCATGGCGCAGAAAATATTTGGACTCGGTACAGGCGGGTCCGCGGTTATTTTGGAGGGCTCCCAGAAACTCGGATTCCAGCGTCTCTTTGAAGTGCAACAGCTGTGCTTCGACATGGAAATACGTTTTCATAAATTGTCTATAGTTATATTATTGTTACTGTATGAAGCTTACCAAAAACCGTAGGCCTATTGCGAGGTTGCGTGTTAAAAGGGAAGAGATTACAGGGAATGAAGGCATACGGAAATTAAAAACAATTATAGTTGTATCAACGTATCCTATAAGTCCCAATCACACGGTCCTGAACCAATTTATGGGAATAAAGAAAGACTTAGCGTTTTATATTTTTTTTCATATATTTAATATTTTTGGTCAACAAATCAAGTCACAGTTATGTTGAAAACCAAAATTTATTTTTAATAGAAAATAATATAATAATATAATAAGATAATTAATTATTATTAAATATTCCATTCATGAACTACTCCCCAACTGAGATTAATATACAATATTCCTTAAATAGATTTTCATAATACACCATTTTAAGTAGACAGTCGTAATTAGATTTCATCTGAAATCTTTTCGTAATAGTTTGTAATACTTATTACTTCAGGGTTAAATGTTGGGTGGGGTTCCTTACATAAAAAGATTAATTTTCTTATTATAATTATTTGCTAACAAAATTGAGTCACAAAAAAAATTGAATTTATACAAGAAAGATGAGGATAATTAAAAAGAATGAGACATGGACTCTCTCTGACAGGGATTTCGAAGGGTGAACCTCAACATGGCAAAATTAATGTTATTAATAAATTGAATTGATTGATTAAAAGTATAAATGGAGGAACCTGGCATTACCATACTATATTTAATCTATTCAAACGATACCGTGGCGTGATGTTATAACTGGTTTAGACTGGTGGCGGTAGAAACGTCTGATGCTCGTGTTGGGGACAAGCACATCTGGGTGTCGGCGGTGAATCGTGTGAGCCCCACAAATTTCCAGGGTTTGTTGGATTTTTCTGAGTTGAGTCCGGTCACCGACCGCTCAAGCCCGTGGCTGGCTACCAACTGCTGATTTTTCTCTCGTTAAGTCTCCGAATATCCTCCGGCATATGTTTTTTTTATTATATATGCCCGTCAGCTCAATATATTTAAGCTTCGGGATCTCCATTATCCACGCCTAATAAGTTTGGCGTCCTTTGGAACTGTCAGCCCCTTTGTCGACAAGAGTATCCTTTATCACCGAAAATGGTCCGAGACCACCGTCAGAGTCCGCCATCTGGACAAACAACGGCTTCCGTCCGAAATAGCGCGATTTTAATGAAATGTTCATTACAGGTTTGTCGTGTCAGAAACATTTATCTGATTCTCTATCATGGAATCGGGCAGGTGTGTGTCCGATTTTTGTACTAGACCCGACTTGAAAAAAATGCGTTCAATACTCCAATGTTTTCACGTGGGTCGTCGCGGAAAAATTGTGATACGTTAAGGGCGTCGGGAACCAAAAAAGTTCGAGATAAACGACGATATGAGACACATTATCCTTAGTAAAATTTGAAGCCTGGTAAAGCAAAACTGAGAAGAATTTATTAGCTTAAACACGGTTGAACACTCCACTTCGGATCCAGTTGCAGATCGTTCTGTTAAGGAATGAAATTTTGCCGGCGTCGGTTTCTTGTTTCCCACATAATATTTTGAATTGATGGTCGTTCCTTTTTTCTTTTTTATTCGTCAGTACGTTTCTGTCCTTGCATATACCATACCTGCTTAGCAAGGATTATATCTACCTATATATAAAAATGAATGTCTGTCTGTGTGTCCCCTATGCGCTCCTAAACCATTCAACCGATTGCGAAGAAACTTTGGTGAGTTGTTGTGCACACCCCCGTGATAGATTTTTGAAGCGTTAATAAACTCCCAAGAGGTGAACGGAGGTGAAATGTAAAAACATGAAAAAATCCCGATATTAATGTCGATTAATTATTTTTTGGGCTCTATGTGATTAATACTTTCCATCCAGATGCATTTAGTGTGTAATTTCACCCCTGAAAGCATAAATAATGGAGAGGTTGAAGGGTCTTACATAAAAATAACGCGAAACAACCGAGATTGATATTAAATCCCGGCTTATAGAAGTCAGTGAGTTTAATTACGACATTCACTAACACAGTTACGTTGTAGTTCAGCCCCTACGTGTGGGGGTGGGGGAGAATGTGGGTGAAAGGCCGTTACATAAAGTAATGAGTAAACAACGGATACTGGTATAGAACCTGAGGTGATGGAAGTCACTCAGTTTAATTCTGACACTTACCATACTGGTTGAGATGTAGCTCAGCCGCTAGGAGTGGGGGTGTAAGGGGTGAAATAAATTTCCGTTTACAATCTTGAATGGGTAGATCAATATCTACGAAACGTTATACATGTTACTTACGATTCAGTAACGAACACTGAGGAATTAAGACACACCTACAGCCTATTGGTGTGGGGTGGAGGGGGAGGAATTTTAAAAAATTCCCAAACGACCATTATTAGCGTCGAATCAAACGTTTTAGGGGTCACTTAATTTGATAGTGTCATTCTAGATTTTTTAAGTGCCTAATTTCAACTCCAAAATGCAAGGGAGGGAAGCACGGGTGGTGGTGGAAGGGATTTACATAAAAAGTAATTAAAAAAGACCGATGTTAGTATCGATTCGGGGGTGATACGAATCGCTGAGTTTAATTCTCGCAATAATCATGGAGGTTAATGAAATTTAATGTTCCACTTCTTGGAGGTTGACGTGGTTGAGAAAATGTTACCCGGAGTAATTTTGACCCCTCGTAAGTTACCGGGTTAATTTTTTATTTTCTTAGAGTGCCAGCTATATTTTTGACTCCATTTAGTGAAAAGTTGTATTTCTTTATTCTTTAAGTACCAGGAGTAGTTTTTATACTTTATTAAGTTTGCGAGTATTTTTTACTGTTTAAATTCGTCGTTATTTTTAGACACTTTTATGTAGTAGGAGAATTCCCGAATGCTGTCAGTCATCATCTTGGTTTATTTGAAGTTACCTACTGAGGACTTAGGTCGGGAAGGGGACCGTAAATGGGTAAATGTTCCAAACACTTTGTGTATTGATGCTGTTTAAATGAAATTCTTATCAATAGGTTAGAGTCGAATCAATTCCTGCTTCGGGCTTATTTAAATAAATACCCGGGCAACGCCGGGAACTCACCTAGTTTTATATATATGTTATATTTAATTACTAACTAACTCCTTGGCTCGACAGACCATGAAGGGGCTTGGCCTACCGAGACGGCTGCCAGACTGTCATCTTACATGACATATTCTGGATTTTGGAGTGACACCTGGTCAGGGTGTCGATTCTCCCACAGCCCTAACCCCAGTTTTCTTGACCAGGTTATATTAAATTACATATGTTATATGTCGTTCTTCTTTTGCTACACTTTTCCTTTACAGAATTGTAATTTATCTCTCCAGCCAGGCAGGATAAAACACCCCTTTGGCTGCTGATAACCCCAGGGAGGTTGTAGAGATCACTCTTCCTGTCACGGCCCTCCTTGGCTTAAGTTTGCGTCAGCTCAGGGCATCCAGAGTACAACTCGAAGGCCTTTGGGTTAGTGTGGGACTTTCACCTGCATGAGACATTAAGCCTCCTTCTCCTAAAGTCTCTTCTTCTTTCCTGAGCTCCTCATACCTTTTAGACGCCGTGTCTAGTATCCTGAATGTCTCCGGATCTTCAAGATACATCACAATGTCACTGTTATTATTTATTTCCAATTCTTCAAATGCTTGGTGACATCTGAAGGCATGTGTGGGCGTTTAAATTTCGTTACACTTGGGAAGTAATCTTGCCAAACCTATGAAAACAATGGTTGAAAGGACCGTGTTCCGTTAGCAATCTACTTAATTCTTTCCCGGCAACCCTTTTCCATCTTTCCCTATTTCCACTGTAGGTGTTATTTCATGTAGACATCTGCCCTTTCCACACATTCATTCTTAACCTAGTATTCTATTCCTTCTTTGGTTAATTCTTAATTTATAGCCTCCCCATGTAGTCGCAGGATCTGAATGGCTCCCGCCATGCCCCACCCCAAACATCTTCTTGCTGCTTCTCTTCTATTGGTGGTCCCATCTACCGACCTAACTGGGTGTATGTAGCTAATCCCAATCCGTGGCCTTGCTCCACATCAACTTTGATTATCAAATTGTCAGTCGCCGTTGAGAAGCTAAACGTTTGGCAACAAGTCTTTTGAATTAACCATATTTTGCGTGACATTTGTTTTCTTTACCGCGCAAATACTATACGCTATAAAGGCTAAGTAGAATTACTTTGTGGTCTCTCCAAATACTGTTAATATAAACCGCGGAACGAGTCTAACAAGTACGACAGTGTGATTATGTGTTCCATTATCTTTATGACCGTCGTCAACAGAGGAACAATAAAATTAAAGGTACACGCTCTCTCTATCTTAAGACAACAACACTTGCAAACTCCGCAAGGACGACTTTATTACGAAACTCAATACCTAAAGTATCAGATTCTATTTATATAAAAGAAAATATTTAAGTGTGTGATTATAGATTACTGATACAACGCTGATTATTCGTTACTTATATCATCCAAATAGCAATATAACGTGTGATTATTAATAATAAATATTGCTCCTAGAGACGGGTAATATATATATATATATATATATATATATTCCCGTTCACTCTTACATGATCTACTTTTATGCGTCAGTCGACCCAGGATTACCTGAGTTGGCAATCAGTAAAACTGAATCAAAATAAAACGGATATATATATATATATATATATATATATATATATATATATATATAGTCACAAAGTAGTTTTTCCAATATTTATTTATTAAGAGACTGTATTTTCCATAATCATTCGGTTAACTATTCTATATATAAATATATAACATTATAATTTACGAAAAAAAAACTAGGTTGACTCATTTAACACATACTTTATTGACCCTTATTAATATTATAATGGCCACAGACCAGAAAAAAAAATAATACAAGAAATTACAGACAAAAAAACAGAAATTAATTTTTAACAGTATAATTTGAAATTTGTAGACGTTTCGATCACCTGTTGTGACTCTTCTCAATACTAAAGCTAGACTGAAGTAATATCGCCAAGGTTACAAAATTTTACAAATAATATGAGACATAAATTAACGAAGATTATTTAATAAGCCATACCGATTTAATTAGAAATGTCCTGTTTAACATTCAAGGAAAATTTGTTCGTCTTAATATGTAACATTTCTGAGATAACCTTTTATTAAAATTAGTTTCTCTATCTAGAATAATAGTATTATCAAAATTGGAGGAATGATTAAGTTCCAAACAATGTTTTGTAATAGGAGAATGTTTGTAAGGTGGAAATTTTACATTGGATTTATATTCCTCAATTCTAGTTAACAAAGATCTTTTGTTATGGCCGATATAACAAAATAAACAATTAATTTTATAAACAACATTATGGAAATCCATAGTATAAAGACAATAATATGATTTTTTTTAACAAATCATGACATTAAAAAATTACAACGTTGTATAGTTTTTTTAATAACATTTTAAATATAAAATATTAATAATAAATAAAACAATTGATGACATCATACAGACACTTTAAAGTTTTAAAAACCTCCTCTGTTGGAAAATACCTGCAGACGATACAAAAAGGTATAGAATCGTCGTCATAATATAAATAAAAATTAAAAAGTGTCTATAATAGGTGATCAAGTGTTTAATTAATTTAAAACAGACGTTAAATTAAAACTCATAATAGAAAAACTTAATGTTTGATGTTATACTGTAAAAATTATATATTTTTGGTATTGCATCATGATTATATTAATATTGTATATATATAAAATTTTGGAAATCTTTCTTGACGTCGTTAATATTGTAATGACCACAGATCTGTAAATAATTTTAATATTGTGAAAATTAAACGCATTTTGTACGTTGATGGTGGTTAAATTGTAATTATATTAATTATTGGATGCTATTTCCCTTTATAAAAAAATAGAAATTAAGTTTTAAAATGCTCCTAATGGAAGGGGTGATATCGGTAAATTTTATGCTAATTTTCTAAATCAATTACAATTTTCATGTAGCATATCACAGAGAAACTTTACTATACAAATTACAAAATATAATTTTTACAGTAATCATTTAAAGTTTGTTGGTAGATCTGTGGCCATATTAACATGGCCACGAACGTTAAATGTCTCAAAATTTTTGTGGAAAAATATATTGCCCTTTATATTTATATATAAAATAAAGCGGAATAATAATTAAGAAATCTACTTTGTGACTGTTGAAGATGTTTATTATTGTATATATATATAATAAAACAGGCTTGATAAATTAATACCACTAAATATTTTCATTTTTAAAATTAATTAGAGCGATTTACGACAGTCACAAATAATGAAGTCACACAGATCTGGTTATGTCTGCTCCAAGTTTCCAACAGTATTAATATACATCTTGTAATGATTAACTGAATTGATTAAATGAATTAAATTTGCCCCACGTTGTTGGGCCAAAATGTAATGATTAACTGAAATGCTTTAATAAAATAATTAATTAATTAAAAAACAAATTTTATTCTTCAAAGATAAAAATTATCAGCCTCACTTTTCACATTTAATTTCCTCAAATTTACAAACCAAATTTTTATATTATTTTTTTAATTTTTTATTTGGTGTCTTTCTGGGAAAATACAACTTTATAATTTTTACAACAATTTTATCTAATTACTCTTTTTCTCAGGGTCTTTACTGGGTTTGATAGTTAGAACAAACAAGTTTAATAAACTAATTAACAAATCAAAATTGAAATGAACGGAATATTAATTCTAAACACAATAAAGAAAACGAAAACTAAACAAAATAACGAAATCTGCCTTATACCTTTAATCCTCGTTTACAGACATTAAATAATTGTTTTTGTACTCACGAATGTCTTTCTGGTACCAGATCTGATTCTTGGAGCTTGAGAGCACAACTCACTAAAAAAAGCCTTTATTCACTGATTCTACACATCATTTTTTAATAAACACGGTAGTAGTTCTCGTTGTTATTCCACCTGGAATTTTGGGATCAGCCGTTCCCTGAGGCCAGCCTTCGGACGTATGTCTCCTTGATGCCTTTATGCGAAATGTTATTTCTCATCTGTGTGGTGCAAACCTTTTGCTTCCACTTCGCGATTTTATATCATGAGTCTCTCCGTCAAGAACTATTTACTTGTGTTTTATAAAGTTTAATAGATCGCGCAGTTGAACTTCCTGGACCACGCTATTCGTACTTTTTAGGTCAGCCTCCTCTAACTCTCGAAACGTTTGCCGGACTGGCCTTCCGTATGAGCGCGCGGTTTCCAACAAATATCGCCGACAAAGAGCCGTGACTGTTGCTTTCAAGAAATGTACCGCTAACAATCCAATTATATTTAAACAATTAATGGCCTCTAATTAGTATTACAATATATATTAAAAAAATAAGATTTTGGATATGTAATTACGAATTAGTATCTATTAAGGAAGCCTTCTGAATCGTAGCCACCCAATTCTTATATCAACAGGATGGGAGTGTTCCTACGTAGATCAATCACAATTACAAAATCGAAGCACATAATTGATTTTTTTTAAGAATAGTAATCTTTTTCTCTACCCGAGTTTCCCGACAAGCTGATATTCGTCCACTAAACGAATTGAATGAAATACTGGACAGAACCACTGTCGAGTACTCAGATGTTCTAACCATGCGAGCTACCCTGTCGACACCATTTCCGTACTAGCCTTCCCTGCCACTTCTGTATTTCATGTAAACCTACAACTTAATATTCACATAACATAATTTTTAGGACGCAATGGAGAAGGAACGCGCGTGTAAATTGATTATAGGTTTTAATGTTCAATTACTACTGAACAGAAATGCTTATTAAAAGCACAAAGGCTTGGTGAAACTGAATTAATTAAACATTCGATTGAGCAGGTGTATGTAACAAAAAGACTCGTACGGAACTGGTGTCGACGGCGTAGCTCAGTTGTTTGGAGCAGCTGCGTAATTAGCAGCGTTCCCGGGTGGATTATTTTTTTTCTCAATTCATTGCTTCAATATTACCAAGCCTTTGAAGAAACATTTCAAGTCAATAATAATTAAAGACATTAAGGTAAAACAGGAGGTTGAATGCATATAAGGAAGGGGTAAGAATTAAAGAGGTTACAACACTGATGCAAGAAAATATACGCAACACATCGTGCCTCAGTGCAGCGCGTTAAGAAGCAGCTGCAGGCGAACTCTTAAGGTTGAAGCCTTGGACTGGAATATCGTACGTCATACTCAACCACACTCATTGCTAAACGTGTATTTATTTTATGAGCTTCCTACATCCATTCGTTTCTTGAAACAAAAAATTAAAATGTATTTTAAATCGACCGACGAATATGACAAAAAGACGATTAAGGCTTTCCCGATAAATATGTTGAATAGTAGAGCTATTTGTCGAGATCTTAAAAGATTCTAAAACATCTGCTCTGCTTGAAATTCCGAGACTCCAAAATAACAGTATTTCAGTAGTAAACCAAGTATCTAAATGCACACTCCTCGCCACAAAAATTGAGCAGCACTTCCTGGTTGCAACTCGATAAATTGTTTGTGTTCTGAATGTTTATTACTAAAGAAAATACATTTTCCCACGCCAAGGTGTCTTAACGCTCCGTTAGTCGCACCCCCTAAAGTAACGCGGTTAGCTGATTACTTTTCAGAATCAATTATTGCGAATCTTTTTACAGACATTTAGCATATGCATTTAAGACACATATACGCATACATTCTGGTTTAATTAAAACTTGCCATTTTATTCAAAATATTTGTTAAAGATAATATACTACCGAAAAAATTCTAATTTTCTAATTTCAAAATATTCTTTAGAAATATAATCATAAAGTATTGAGATTCTAATTTTGTAAACCAAACATCAGTTAGGTGCCAGATAGATAAACAGTTTCAGAGGGCTTGAAATATAATTTTTTAAAAATGCAGTTATTTCATTTTATGTGAAAATGTTGATCAAATGTTCATAAATAATATTTGTATACATAATATTTTGATCTAAATAATTAATTTGTCGGTATAATAAATTCATTAATCAGAGTATGTTCCAATTTTTTTTAAAATTTTGGACATGCCATTATTGGCCAATTATTTTTTGATTGGTTGTGATTGTTTGAAAAATATAGCAGTTACCGTTATGCCTGTAAATCTGGGTCGATAGGCGTTGCTTTCGTAAGATGCTTCCTCCACGCAAATACTTTTGAAGTTCTAATCTTCCTTCTTTAGAGAAGTCGCAACTAATAATCTATTTAGATTTTTACTCTGGACCGGGAATTCTCATATTTGTACATGAAATCACAAGATTGCACAAAATATGGATATGATCTGGATTCCATACCCAATTTTCGGCATATCACAATTTTTTCCCCGTGCAGAACTTTTTTTTTTGAGTGATAGACTACATGATGGTTATCCGCTTTTAATAGCATAGGAATGGATGGAAAACGGGGATGCGGAAGGTAGCCAAGGGATGACTATGGCCCCCTGTATTCACCTACAAGTGATGCAGGGAGACCAGCATCAGGGAGGTCGGGCTTTGGTACTTTTCCTACGCCCTTCGGATAACGGGCGATCGGGGGACGCAACTTACCCGACACAATTCCTCGACCACATTTGGGAAGGCAGCTGGTTGACTGGTCCAATGAGAACAACTCTTATGCCCAACGTCTGCGAACCCGGAACAACACTCCTCAAAGCCAGAATTAGGTTCCTTGGTCTAGAAGCAAAGACAGCAAAATCCCGAAGGAGGAACTTAGCCCTATCGGTTATTCTTTTACCCTTGACATATTCCTTTTTTTATATATAGCTGTATTCTTCAGACGAAGTCGGAGACTTTCGAGCATGTCCGAAGATTATGAGGTCGACATCTCGGCGTCTCCGAACACTCGTAGAAACCCTTCCAATATCCCGACTACTGTTACTATTTAAAATAATATTTAATATACTATCAAAACCCAAATATGGCGAAATTTTCTCTGTCGCGAGACTTTATTTTCCAATTGAATTTTCAGTCAGGATTTGGGTCTGTGCCACTAGACAACGTCTTCTTCTTATTATTCTTCTTCTTCCATGGCGCTACAGTCCGTAGTGAACCTTGGCCTTTCCAACGAGCTTCTTTCATCCTTCACGATCATGTGCTGTCCTCTTTCAATTTCTACATCCCAGCTTCTTTTTGTTTTCCATTCGTTGTCCAGGGTGCATGCTGTGCCGATGTCTATTCGTCCGTCCGGCTTCAACTCCTTGGATTTTCGTAACTTTGTTTTTTTTTTACGGGAGGAGGGTGTTAACCTCAAGCCCAACCCCCAACCTGGAGGGCCAGGGTATCCCATTTAGTCTGGGTCATCACCTTTGACCTGTCCAGCAGGGGAGACCCTATCAGTAGCTATGCGACCGCTGGCATAGCTCTCAGGATCACTTGACCACTCAAGCCCCACAACCACTTCAAGGTAGGGATCCCATTGGTGGAGGCCACTTGACAACGGATGTTCAATTGCTGCATGCATCTAGTTACCTTATGTGCAAAAAAAACGATGAATGGGTATAGAAAAGGATTGAGGAAATGCCCGAAGTGTAAAGACGAACAGTTAGAATAGTAGAAAGTTCTGTTCCTTTGTAGAAAAGGCAAGTGCATCAGTTAACAGGATGATATTCGGATGCAGAACGTCCAGAGAGCCACTTCTCTGGAATTGGATCCTAAACTTTTCGATCTCTCATCATATTTCGCCGAGTCAAAAGTGTAACTCCGCTCAGTAATTCTAGGAAAAATGAAACGGCTGGCTGTCTCTTTGTTACGGGCGACACAATTGGCTGGGAAATAGAGGGGTGTTTTGGAAGAGAAAGCGAGGTTTACAGGGTGGTAACTCTAGAAGCTGAGGACAATTGTTTTTCTGCATCGGAAACGGGTAAAGCTCGTTCGTTCGTGTGTGAGAGAGAAGCATTGAAATTTGGACATTGTGAAAAACAGAGTGAATTTTGGTTTTGAGCTGTGAAGCAGAGAGAGTCCTGTGGATTGAGAGAAGCGTTGATTATGAATCCTGTGGGAATGCTACACCAAGGTAGCCAAACATTTATTATTTATATTTGTTACTCCAAAAGTATAAAATAATAGATTTAGACTATTCTAACGGCCACAATCATCTGGAAGTAAATAAAATAGAATGGCTCTATTGAGTAACAGAAATTCAAAAATATTGGTACAAGTTCAATATAATTCATAATGCATGTTTTGAGGCATGTTGCCTATATGGCGTTATAAAAGCCGAAAGAATAAATAAATAATCTTGTGAACTTTCTTGAGGACATTTTGGTTACGTTGGTGTATAGGTAATTAAGTCCTTCAACTCGGGTGTAACCGAGTTTCCTGAGCAGAGAAATAAAGGAAAATTCATGAAATATGAAATCACTTTGGCATACCACAGAATTGCAGACCACTTATCATCAATCCTTACGCCAGACGTTACGCAATAATCCGGAACTTTGGGTGAGGAAAACCGTCCGTAGGCCGTGACGTTAAGGGAAATGCCGTGTGTTACTGACTCGCAGGATTCTGTGGCACTATGATAACATTCTGCATCACTTGAAGGAACACGATTAACGTCTCTAACGACACATTAACAATTGTTATTTTCCGATATATGACATCATTCTGATAACCTTATGTATTCAAAATATGAACCGCTAATTATTATTCTATTGATTTTATTGTCAAATTCATTAAAATTTGATTTAATTACATTTATAACAATAAAAAACTGTTGACCTTCCATAAAAATTTTCAAATTAAAATTACTAATTTAAACTAACAATTTATATTTTTTAAAAAACACATAAAATGTTAAAAAATAATTGTTTATAAGTGTTACTCAATTTTCAGGTATTATTATGTGAATTTAGTGTGCTTACAGATATTTTTAATGTGTAGCATTTCTTATGTATTTTAACAATTTTAATTAATAATTCAAGCACCTTAAACTTTATAAATCAACATATCTTAAAAAGGTTAATAATCACAAATTTAATACTAAATTTAACGAGAAGAAAACTAAATAAAAGAAAAATAATCAAGCTAAAACATCCGTAAACAATTTCTGAAAATTTATAAAAGATAGCAAATTTTAATTTTATAGTTATTTTTATGAACTGTAACATTCTTAAAATTATAAAAAGAGGTAATGACTATTAAAAAAGAAAAACAATATAACTTCATTAATATAATTAATTGTGGTGAACATAAATGTGGGAAATGTTACATAGGACAAACTAAACGTGCTCTTCAAAATAGGTTAATTTAATTGTAATAATATTGAAATTTTAGACATTGAACCAAATTTATTTAAACGTAACCTATCATAAATGTTACACATTAAAACAAAAGTAAACCACTAAATTCACATTAAAATCAAAAATATATTTATAATCCATTATGTTTTAATTTTTATATTATTTTTTTAAAAATTATAAAATTTTTACGTAAATTTAAAATTTGATAAAAATTAAATCCATCATTTTTTAAGATTGGTAACTTTTATTATTAAATTACAAGAATGTTTAAAATTTATTCCTTCATTTTAAATATTAAAATGTTTTACATTTTATTATTTCATACATCAATTGATATTGTTGTTCTTCCTATTAGATATATTTTTAGGAACAGCAAAAATGTTATATTAATTTGTGAATTGAGATATTATATCGTTTGTTCTTTACACCAGTAATTATTTTTTCGTAGATGCATGACATAAACAACCTGAAAAAAGTACAAAAAGGTACAGAAACGTCGTTGTATTGAAAAAAAAATTTTAAATGTGGGTTACAATGGTCGTTAATTTATTATAAATTGGTTTTTTCCTTTGTAAATTCTGCTGTAAGGTTTTAATATGACCATTTACATGAGTGAATTTGAACGTTCGTCCCCTTGGTAACTCAAATAATGTCAAGGCGGTATTCTAGTTCTAGCCAAGTGTTGCCCAACAGGTCTTCTGTAACAGTGCACATAATCTTTTATACTTGTTTTAAGTGTTTCAATATCATGAGGGTGTGGCAGAGACTCTGTCCTTGATATAACCCGAAAAGAAGAAATCATGTGGAGTAATATAAGGAGTGTGTGGAAGCCATGGTGTTGGTCCATCCGTTTCAGTACAACTGTCGTGAATTTTTTCGTTTAGATAATGATTAACTATAAATCTCCAGTGAGGGGATTACTGATAAATGGCCCTCTGGTGAAATTCTTCTACGGTGCTATGAACAGTTCCAAGGCGTCAAAGTAGCTGTGAGGGGTTTCTTCTGTACAGAAGAGCTTCATATTCATAAGGTCGAACCAAAAATTAACTTTAGAGCTGTCTCGTTGAACACGTGGATTCTCCGATCCCCAGATACGCACATTATACGGATTAATCTTGCCGGTTGGATGGACGGTTGATTCACCTGAAAAACACAATAATCACTGTCGACAGCTATTCGGAAGAGGATTAAAAAATTTTAAATTCAGCACGTCTCGGATAAGACGGTCTGAACAACTTGCAAAGGCGAGAAGGTAAATACTTTTATATTTTAACCAGTGTTGCCAGTTGACGCAGTGGTCGACGAGTTGATTTTCTAGGACTGAGCTGATGTGAACGACTTCACTCACTGCCACTTCTGGGAAGTTGAACAGAAGTAGGCGATAATGTCCATGGAAACGCATTATGCTTCAACGACGTCATTCTGTAAATAATTGACGTCTGTTTCACAATTTTTGTTGTAGTTGGGACACGTATTGGGCAGAAAAAACAAACTTTACATTAATGTCGTTAATGTTTTTTTTCAAAATCATTTCTTTTTGTTAGACAATTAGGATTTTGAGATCTTGCCATAATTTTACTTTATGGGAATAGAAATTCTTCTCAAAATCTAAGTTGACACAATAATTTCAGAAGTCAGTTAAAAGTAACAAACAGCATTTAATCTGTTTTAGGCCTCTTGCTTGTGTATGAAGGTAAAGGCGTTGGATCCTACGCAATTGTGTTTTTTCAACTAGGATCCAAGTGGTACGCTTCTACAGAATTTAGTGCAGCGAATCCTCCGACCTGTGGTTGAGGAAATCGAGCCAAAGGCTGGTATATGTCTCAGGAGTCTTTATACGCTTGGGATTAAAATATGAGATACTCTATCTGCCTGAAAATCTTATCTTCACACCTACTATGGTGGCTTTGGGCAATGAAACTTGCTATAGCAAAGTGGTGATGGGTGCTGAATGTAAGTTTTTAAGTTCAATCGGTCCTGCGAAACTTGGAAACAAGTATATTGTTCGCACATAATACGTAAAAAAAACAATTTTCAGTCTCAATATATTTGTTCTTTTAATTATTTCTAAAATTTTTGATCGTCTTGATCATAATCATCTATAAATATATATTCTTAATCTTTTTATGTGCTATTTTAAAGTTTTTCGTCAGTGTTCACATTTCTCACACATTATACAGTAAGGTCTCGACTAGTTGTTTTTTTTACATTACAATATTGTACATTACAGTATTAATTTATTTGGTTAAACGTTTTATGATTTATGAGTAGTTTTTTGTTTGTAATTTTTCAATAATGTCTGCGTAATGGATCCCTATTTTTGCTTTCTTCCTACTATTGACAATACTGTTTCTGTTTTTTTAAAAAAATATATACATAGTGCTTTCAAAAGTTTAAATTTATTATCCTCTTTATGCAGATACTTCATTAAATTCGAAACGATTAGTTAGCCTAATATCCTCAGTTGAGAATTTGTGGAATCAATAAATAAATCAAAATCTTCCTTCATTCTGCAATTTCTCTCCTAACTTCTTGCTTAACCTCGTTAAATTTTTTAAAGCGTACAAATAAAAACATTAGCAGTAGTTGGTCTGTGTATTGATGATTTTGGGTCGTATTGAAAATTAATGGTTTGTTTTAAAAATTATTAAATTTATAAAAAATTACATATGGGATCCTTGTTAATTTGTAAATGTTTTCTGTGAAATTTTTTTCTTTGTACAGATAAATATCACAATTTGCCGAAAGCTCGACAAAATTGAAAATTAAATATTTTGAAAATGACGAATTAATTTTTCTTTTAAATTTATGACTGATGTAAACATTTGGGAAAATATTTAAGCTAAAAAATTATCAATTATTAGTCTTTTAATGTAAATTTTATGTTTTTGACGAAAAATATATTCTGAATTTCGTGAATTAATCACGCTTTTGCCCTCACTTTAATCGAGGTCAAGGAACGTTTACGTTGTACAGTCCGTGAATCTGATTATCGCCTTTATGAAATAAATAAATAGTTCACTACAAAACTGTTTAAAATGAATTGGCGAGTGCGCTTTGTAGATGTAGAAGCGATTCAAGTCCACGAACAATTCGTACGTTTCATTGTATAAATTCGCACGTCTATTGTTGTTTTACAAAACGTCTGTTTTTTCCCCCATTCACTCTCCCACGTCGTATATTTGTTTGCATTTGAATGGATTGTCTAAAAACATTTATTTCTCATAATTTTTGACGAACCATACAAACGTTCTCAAATGTTTTGGCAATTATTTAATATTTCCTTATAATTTACGTTTCACGCTGTCGTCAAGGCGACAGCATAATAACATTATTTCGAGTTTTCTATTACGAATTAAGACCAATTTGTTTTTTTTAAAAAGAAATCACGGGTTTCACGTAACAGGGCTTTACTAATTTGACAAAACAATTGCTGCCAAGTGACAAATTGGTGGCGGTTAGGCCTACTCCCAGTTTACTGACAGACCATTTGTAGACACACATTTTACAAGTAAGACTGCATATATATTAATTATCAAGAAAAAAATATTCTGGACAACTGAGATTATAAGATATAATAAAATGTATTTAATTATTAATTATATATAATGGGTAAGGTGTTGTTAATACTAGTTTATTTTTTTATTACCGATTCTATACCAGTGGAATTACTTATGAGTCGACATGACGTTAAACATTATGCGTTACGGCTACAATTAAATGGCTAATAGGCCTCGTGACAAATATTAAGCAACTCTTCCGGAATGCAACTTGCAAAATACCTTTGATTCAGTGTGTATTCGACTCTCAACGAGAATCAATAAATCCACACACAGCAATGTCTTTCGAGTGCTGATCTTTTACGGTTATGCGTCTTAATGACCCGTAAAATTCTAAATCAGCTTTTATTATAATGTAGCCTATAACAAAACGGTTATGTAACAGCATGTAACAGGATAATTCATGAATTGTTATCAATTTAACTCTCAAGCAACTGACTGATTCTATAGCTGCAACTAGGTGCAAACATTGTAGCTCACATTTTTCCTCCAAATTGTCATTGATTGAAACTGAAACAGGTAGTTTTATTAATTATTTCTATGAAAATAGAAACAAGTTATCCGAATAATTCAGTGAATATCACTAATCACAATGTAAATGCGTAGTTAGTTAATTTGTTTCCAACAAATAATAGTGTTCCTGTAAGAAGTGTTTGATTATAAAACACAAGGAAGCTACTCGGTTAAAGCAAATGTTTTCACCCATATCGAGAAAGTTAAATTGTATTCGTTTATTTTTCTGGACATGATTGATTTGGGCCACGGTTTTGGTTAATGACGCGTTTAAATATTGTCTCCAGACGTGTTTGACGATATTTAACGTTACAATTAAAAATTTTTTCGCCGTAAAATTTAAAGCTCGAACTTCGATTCACTAAACGTTAGATTGTTTATACTTTTATAATAAAGTATTATATTACTTGGTGTTTCATTTCACCCTGTTCGTATAATGCTACGGAAATGACACAATCGCAAAGATGCATTTGGGCGTAACAGTGACGGATTGCTGAATGGAATAATTCTGGTTGGGAATCGTTAATTTTACCGGAATTGTGATTGTTTTTCACATCTATTCTATCTTTTTTTACCGTTCCTTTTACGATTTTATAATTTTTTACGTAGTACCTGTAAAATTTGTAACCTGAAACTTCCACAGTCAACCGCAAAAAAAAATTGATTGAAACAAACCTTTTAAGTGACTGCAAGTACTTCCAGCGAGAGATAAAGCCTTTTGAATAAGAAGGCCAGCTAAAGTAATCACGAAATATATTCAAAATGAAAGTATGCTTTCAGACTTCCTTCACGATTAACCTTCGTGTGCACTTCCTAGTTCTCGTTTCTCACGAATATCGTGACAATTCCAACTTACGAGTAATGTCGCTCGATTCCTGTCTCAATCAACTTTGACGTAGACAAATAGAATTACATACTTACAATAATTTTATTTTATAAATATCACAATTAAATTTTTCCTTAGCTGCCAACTCTGGAAGTCGTCAATAACAAAATATTGCTGTAAAGTATCTATATTTAAATGTGTATATACAAGTTACGTGGTAGAAAAAAAAACAGCAGTCGAAGTCGTTTACATATACAATGTAGCAATCATCGTGAAAAACTTTAAAAGACTTCAAACATTTAAACTGTAACGAAATTGTGTGAGATTTGCCTGGTAAACATTTTTGAGTAACAGCATTTTGGTGACGAACAACAGAGGCCGATTTACTGAATTCTGGTTGGAAATCATAATTGTTAACATATTGTAATGAAATAACCATTATTTTCTAAGAAAATAAGGATATATGTATTTATTTAATCTATAAATGGGAAGCTTTGATTACGGTCCTTAAAGAGGCCGAAAGCTTCCATGTGACCGTAGGTTAAATAAATTAACTGAATTTTGGAGGACATTTTCGGTTTTATTTTGTTAATATTAATTATTTTACATAAATAAACTGAACGTCGGAAAATAATTTCAATCATAAAATTGCATTTACAGGTTAATATTGATTGAGGATTAATTTTGAAAAGGACAATTTTACATTAACGTTTCGTAACTCGAATTAGTCGATTCAGTAAATCGGTATCTGCTATTCGTCACCAAAAAAATGTTTTTGCTGTAAGAAATAGTGTCAAAATACAGTGATATGAATATCAGAAAGTTACTTTACACTTTACTTCACTCGTTATTGTCATATATAATGTAATAAAACTAGACGGAAAAATTTCAGGAAGGGATTCTTCATATTGAGTCCGGAAATGCGTAATAACAGACTTATCCGAACTTCCGTATCTGATCGGTTTGTATGAAGTTAAACTGACTAGTTGGAGGGCTCTGTTCACATGTCAAATGTTCAAAGTGTCCTCGTCTGACTGAATACAGGCAGCTGTGAATGGATTATTAATTAATTGCGAAACGTACATTTTTTATGCTATTCCAAACAAACTATAGAAATAGGATCACCCATAAAATAGATAGTTAAATATATAGGAAAATTCACATTATTAAATTTGCTACCAAAGTAAGCTCAGCCACATATGCTGTTAGAATAATGTCACAATTCAGTGATATGAACATCATATTTTCACTTGTTACTGTCACATGGAATAATTTTTCTTGCTGATGATTCACCCCGAAATTCTGTTATATTTAATTAGTCCCGTGTTGTAGAATAAATGGAATGTCTTCAGTTCCACGTGCACTTATTTCAGGTGCTGAGAATAATATAGTTGCTTAATAGAGGCAGTATGACCAACAGAGGAGAGGAATAAAAAAGTAACGGTGCACAATGAATTTAATAGCGTAGGCCGGTTTACGGCAATTTCTTTCACTCTACGCTGTTAAATACGACACAAAGTTTGAGGTGTTTCCAGCATTTGCGGAAAATAGCGTAAGCTTATATTTCTTGAGGAAACATTTTTAGGCGGTGCGATGAAAATTATACGCACTTTTTTTAATCTGGAGCAATTTTCCCAATTCACGATTTCACAGAAATACTGTACATAATTAGTCGTAGGTGGGACAGGAACTCGCCTCAGACGTAGGGACGATTTGCAAGAGATATGACGCGTGTTGGGTTAAAGGCTGGGAGGCCTCGGCGGATCATTAGGCCGCCCACGCAGTCCGCCCACCCACGCATCTTACGCAACATCCGCGCAGGACTGCCGCAACCGCCATCGCTTAGACCGGCTCAAGGCGCCGAAATGTGCCGACATGTCACACACTTATCATAAAGTCGGGAAAGAAAATGACATTCTCAGTCTAAAGACTCCACTGTATTCCCCCCCCCCCCCAATCCCTCCTTTACATTTCACAAGTCCTGAATCCTGCCACGTGTTTCAGGTCGCTTTCCTCTTTTCTGTAATATTTCCATCCATCCCTGGGATAAACTTGGAGAACTTTGACTTGTTCGCCCGGTATTCATTCTATTTCGACGAATTTATCCGTTCAGGAATTTCCATATCCTTGTCGTGGTTCTTTTTGCTGATTCCTCTTCCGATCCGTCCGCGAGGCTGTAGTAGGTTTTCCCCAGGCTCGTTCGTGTGACTAAGTTTATGCACGATCTTCGAAAATTGGGAGAAAATTCAATTGTTTAGAAACTGAAGATGCGACTGCAAAAATACAGGCGGGACAAAGAATGCAGGAAGTCATTTGCAAAATTGGGCTCTACACGGGGGATTATAACAGAGAAAACTAGCAAATATGACGGGATTTCTTATTCTATCAGTAAACACGCCGATAAACACTGAATAAAAAAAAACTTTATAGTCGTGATTCGATAAACATCAAAATGAATCAATGTGGGATCTTACTTGGATAGTTCGTCGATATAAGTGGTAAAATTCATGCATGGAGTAAATTTATTTGTTATTGAGAACCGGACTCGACGGTGTCGATCTATGGTCGTCGGGACTCGGGTTTTTGTGCTCGCCAACGCAACAACGCAATAGTCCGACCACGACGCCCTCTAGCGGCTCCCGTACCATTATTGCTAACAATATAAAATTATAAAATGACGACTTGTAGATAAAAAATAGTAATAGATAAACCATAAAAAAAATAGTTAGATAAATATAAAAACCTGACACTTTGATGAAAAATGAGAAATTCTAACTTATTTAAAATTAATTAATTCCGTTAGTTCTGTACTGTGAAAACAGGGCAAGTCAATGCAGCATTACGTATATAGATACTCAGTACAACAGTAAAGTAAACACGTACGGACAGCCTATCACTGAGAGAAAAAAAATATAAAGATCAGAAATACGTTTCTCACAAAATTCAAAACAAAAATAGGTAAATGAGAAAATCTATTAAATTTGTAAATATAATATAATAATGATGAAAAAATATCTGACAGTTATAATATTATCGATAAATGAACACCAACAAATAAATTTCAGTTTGAACAGGCTGGGCAGGAAAACCTTGCCTCTAAGTATTTTGTATGATTTAAATATTAAATTACTAAACCTGAAGAAGTCCTAAAACAAGTACAAAACGTCGGCATATTTAATTATTCATTAATAAACAATTTTCTGACTCAAGGCCGTTTATTTATTGAACAAAATATAGAAACGACAGATGATTAATACGTGAACTAGGAGAGAATCGTTACATAAATAAAAATTCGTCCTGGTCAGTGAAGGGATGATTTTCTCTCAGTTCAACAATTGAAAATCCTGGGCTCACATCGCAGTTGAATCCAGAATAAAATTTTTTATAAAGACATTGAAGGAGATGTTGCGGGAATGCTGGAATTGTATTGTCTTTTTTTTTTATTTATATATAAAATATTTTACAAATATATGGGAAAGCTCTGTTTGTCACTTTAGGATGATTATTATTGTACACGTATATTTTTATTTTTTGATATTATTTAATCAATTTTATTCTTATTATATACACAATAATAACCATTTTTAACGGTGACAAAGTTAATATTATTTGATTTGCGTCTGATGTCTTTAATTTTTCTTTTAATTGCGTTGCGTTTTTTGTAAATCATACGGTTTAATATTATTATTAAGATTATCCAGGTATTTATTCTAAAATTTTGATAAAATCGAGCTATTTTTCCCTTAATAGTATATATGGGGTTTGAATAATCCACGTTTCCTAGGACAATGATAATATTTGTTTTGTAGTTTTAATTTATTATCCTTATGTTTGAGTGATGCAGTTTAATGCGTTATTCACAAGCTAGTGATGGGTCGTGGAAATTTTCTACAGGTTTATTAATCAGTAAGTTTTCCATTTTAAGTTTGCATTGAATTTGTGGTTTTATGAGTTAATATAAAGATGCCACTGTGACATTGTCTACAGTGCTTTTATACTTAATAATTAAATTATTATTATAATTACAGAAGTTCTGTTTTCGGACTTAATAAGCAATATTACCTCTTTATTTATGTTATTTCTAATTGTTTTAATTCGTGTTAATTATTTTCTAATAACGCATTTATATCTGCTATTATCTCTATAATATTAATATTATTATTATCTGGTTAATAACTGAAAATTTCTCTGAAACTCAGAAAATTTATATTGTTAAGTATTATACTGTTTGTTACATTGGGTTATGTAGATTATTATTGTTATCAATGATATTCCCTTTTTTATGTATATTCTGCATCATTTTGATGATTGATTATTTTTCTTAGTGTGTGGATTATTGAATTTATATTTAATTATTATTAACGTCTTATAGATGCCAGCTATATTTTACTATTTTTTTTTGTATTTCTTGGATGTGTAAGTTAATTGTTGTAATTTTTAAATTATACCCGGATACTTCTAATTTTATTTGTTCCTATTATATAAAAAAACTTCGTGATATGTATTTAATTTAAAAATGTTTAATAGATTTCGTATCTAATTTTAATAAGTTACACGTCATTCCCTTACAATGTCCCAAATTTGTGAGGGTGAAATATTGAAAACCTCCGAAATTGTCAGTTTGGTTTACTATAGTGGTATTTATGTATTTTATACTAAACATAGAAACATGCAATTTTGTCCATCGATTTAGATACAAACGGCTGTCGGTTTCATGTTACCGAAACCTGTAACCAGCACCGGATTGTAGCAGTAGAGATTGACCCGTGTTGTAAAAAATTGTAAAACAGCTCACGAGTAATTTGAATTGTAAAACACATTTCACGCTCATGTCACATTACATTTCCACGTGAAAACAGACACAAACAAGTTCGACTCCTCCAATCTTTCGCAAGCAAACATTGTGTAAAATTTCGGTTTCCCTTGTTTTGGTCTACAGTCTCTGATTATCGACAATTTAATCGTAGCTTGGTTTCGAAAGCAACTTTCAGGAAGTTACGATTCAATTATATACATATTAAAACACGTTAAAATCAATTTATTTGAAGTAATGCCCGTTAAAGAGGTTTCCACTATTTTCCTGACGGTGAAGAATTTCTCACGGCCCACGCAGTCGGACATGGGAAGAGAGACTACTGTTTTTCCTTGAAGTACAATGAGGACATGTTCAGGCTATTACAACCAAACATGAAAACTTCATTCACAAATAAACATTCTTTAGCACCTTATAGCTTAAAAAATCAGGATATGAATGAAAGAGTAATTTGACAACGGATTCCAAAATGTAGTAGTTGATCCAAGTTTGATCCAGTTCAAATTAATTTCAATTTGGTGGAATGGTTTGTAGAATACGGAAAAACGCAACGGAAAAGCGCTGAAAGTATTTTTTTGGAGAACTGAAGAAATTTCAAATGGAAAATTACCATAAATGAGAAATATTCACGTTACAGGTCTGGATCTAAAACTATATATGAATCTAATAAAGTATTAAATTTTCTTGGTAATGCCAATCCGTTAGGTTATGTTTGGAAAACTAGTCTGTAATCTTAGTTCATGTCTTTAAAAATTTTTTACAGGGATATAATTTAGTTGAGGGTAAAATCGTAGAAATCGTGACCGTTACAAGGCCTACGTCAAGATATATTTTCGTGAACTTCCGCGGTTTTATACAGGGTCTAACAACACTGGACGGCAAAAATTCACGAGTGGATTCCTCTGATTGAGAAGAAATAATGTTTATTACAACACGGATCCGGATATACTTACTTTCAGAGTTATCTGAACTTCCGTATCTGATCGGCTTGTATGAAGTTCAACTGACTAGCTGGAGCGCGCAGTTCACATATCAGATGGTATTGACTTTCGAACACGATCAAAAATGCCTGCTGTATTGTGTGATGACAGCCACAAACCGTTCAGATAAGGTAGACATGACGTTTAATCATTTTCGGGTGCTGGGAAGTGTTCAGGTCAACATCAATTTCATTCGCAACATGTTTCAACAGTATTATCACTAATTCTAGTCTGGAATCTAGGGAAAATTGCTTTTAAAAAATTACGAGTCAGTCGTTAATGATGTAATACATATATCGATATTTCTGATAATCAGAGCATCTGAATTTAAACGGTTTTAACATCGACGTCCTTTGTATAGGTTGAAATACTACAGTTTTAGAAATCTCACAGCAACTGTTGAAGACTGATCAATACCAAAATTCTCCACCATTGTAAAATTTCTATTCAATAGAGTTGGTCAATCGTTCAACAGACTTTCCTATAGCACGAGGTAAAAATGTTCAGGGTTGATCATCAAGGTAAGCAGGCGCCGCTTCCTTCACCAGTGACGAATTCACGGTCTCTTAAAGAATCTTTAAACCATTTCCAGATATTGTTCCCTAGTGTGTCTCAAAAACGTGCGAACCTCACGAGGGCTGACGGTTGAATTTCTTTTTCTTTTGAGATTCCGAGGGTTTACATTCCATGCTCTGGTGTTTGCTTCATGGATCAATATCTTGGATCCATAATTGATCTCCAGTGATGACAGGTTTCAGAACACAAAAAGGCGGTATGTGGAACGCTTAACATCTGTGGTCCAAATGGATAATGACGCATCGATATTTACTTCACAACAGCAAAAAACGAACTGAAGTGATAACGCTGTTACTCGTCACAAGCGAAGACAAGGGTGTAATATATCTGCTAGTGATCGAAGAAATCAGCACACACGATTAAAAATAAAGTTCAGTTACATTTTTGACTCTCTTTCGAAACATCTACCCAATTAAACGTATTCATATCCCAATGGTCTTCGCTTAAAACTAATCGGTATATTTTCCTAGGGATTTGTGACGTAATCTTCATTCATTCAAAGTGACTCGCATTAAAAAGAGGCTATGCTGACCTGAGTAGTTTCTTAGAGGGTTGCCAAATCACTTATACTCTGAACTGATGATCCTTAATCCCTGAAGACAGACAGATTATTTCCCTACTTCCTCTTTGATACCATCTTTCTTCTTCATAATTTTTTCTTATTCTTGTTTCACACAGATTCTTAAAACAAGAAAATGGAACACCCGACCAACACTAACCAAATATTAAATCCACCGTTGTCAACACATTTCAAATCCAAATTAATCTTAAAAAAATGTTTAGATGGAATCTTCTGGATGTGTGATCTGGTGACGGGGATATTGGTTCAATTGTAAATAAGATGTGAGAGGGTCATATAAATATGCGAGGAACTGTGTCAAGGACCTCATGGAAGATCGTGAGAGGTATGGGTGTCTGATGTGAAGGACAAACGTAACGCCGGTGCTTGAGTAATCAATGCAGCTGCACGAGCACGTACGTGTATAATTTCAGCCACATAAAGTCATTTTTCAGGGTTCAGTCTTCCTTAGAAGTGTTTTAAATGCCCGTAAATGGGCAGTCCTTATCCGCCCGTTACGTACTACCTTCTGCATAACAAATGTTGATGATTGTTATACAAGGTTCTGAGTCCTTTGCCGTTATAGGACCAGAGGCCCTCTTCAGTTCAAGAGAAACTGGATCTCGCAGTGGTAACTTTTACGACTAATTACCAACAAAGAGTATCACTATTCGATTATTTACATATCCCAGGGTCATCTTCTCTGATTTGGTCAATAATATATCTTGGTGTGATCCCTCTTACGCATAAAAGCCATCATAGACACATCTGTTTAAAAACCCCTTCTCTACATTCTTAACGGCGTCTTAGAAATACCATAAAATTAATATCACTGCATTACCATACGAAATATGCGTCTTAGGACGTTTCACCCTCACACTTCCATTCAGATAATCTCTTTTTCACTACTTTCATCCATTTCCTCTTCGTTATTTCAGAACCATTTTTGATAGATTCTATAGTTTCAAGACTTAAAATAATTTGACAGATTCACATGTTATATCTTGATGAGTATATATTGTATTCACAAGATCTGAATTTTCTGAACACGATGTAGTAACTGACCACACTGTACATTTGCGTAAGATGGTATCATCTCGACCACATACGGATCTGGACAGACAGTCAACTTCGAGAAGCAGGGTGGATTACAAACCAAACCAGTCTTTTGAGTAGGGACACCGGTTTCCGTTTAACAAAACATGGGAACGTATACTGGCGAGTCTACATGCATGTGCGATAGAGTACGGCGTTCCAATTTCCGGCTGACGGACTCTGCACCCACCATATCCCGGTTAACGGCGAACTCGGGACAACCAATCAACCACGAGACTTGCTAAATGGCCACTGAGCCGAATAAGAACCACGGGTCTAAATTGACCACGCCACTAGAACTTTCAGTTTCATAGCCTTTAGTGCTGAGCTTCGATTGAAAGCATTCATTCTGTTCTTGAATTAAAATCATTGTACCTATGATCAATTTACATACAATATCCATTCTTCATTGAAGTCGTAAAGTTAGGCAGTGATTCGTGTGATTTAGTAAATTATAGATGACCCTGTGTTCAGGAGAAAGCTGGCACCTGACGGGTAGTTGACCTGGGAAGCTGAGATGGTAAGAGCACCAAGTACCAAGTTGAGATGCTGGTTTCGATCCCAGCCTGATCCATTAATTTTTGGGTTTAATAAATGCTCAAACTGGATGGACGCCCGCTAATGTTTTATTAGACAATCTTTACCCTAAACCTATCCCATCATGGTCTTGTAAAGAAATTTGGAACGGACGCCATTATGTCTCAAGAGAGCGAATGTGAGTCTAAAATTATTTGTAACCTTCTATATAAAAGAGATATATAGTTTCATTGAAATCAGATCGACCGTTTTCTTGTGAAAAGCTGACATCTGTTTTGGATAACCTGATTCATGAAACGTAAAGAAAAAATTTCTAAGTAATGCACAGACAGAAGTATTCTTTTATTTAGGTAGATTGGAACCCACACGCAATTGGCCAAAGCTTCAATGATTCCATACCTGCTAAGTGGCGTAATAAGTGCCAACTGCATTCCACGTCATTACTCCCGTGGTTTCTCTCCTCTTAGTGAGTGTGGGAGTGGATGATGTTCCACTTCATTTGTGCGTCAGTTAAACGGACAATGGAAACGATTGTTCTGTTAGTTCTGACCTGGAGGACGAAACTGGGGTTGTGTAGTGTCGCATTACGAGTTTACTGGAATAAAAAGTCGGATATAATTTGATGGGTTTCGGTTTTTGCAATATTAAAGCGTGACAAAGTGAGTCATGGTTTGATATAAAATTGAATATTCTACTGAAACCATTATGTACTACGACGGTATGTCAATACGTATTTACGGAACTCAGATTATTCATTTTTACATCTCAATAAAATCTCAATAAAATCTCCTTTCAGCTCTGAACATTTGGCTCAGCGTTTTTCAAATTTTTTTAAAGCCATCCTAAATGTAAGTTTTCGGAAGATCTTCGAAGTAGACAATTGTTTCGACAATAATCTAATGCAACGTGCATTCTGTTGATGAAAGAGCACTTTCTTCTTGTCCAAATAGTGACGTTTCATGAATCTATTGGATCAAGCAGTGGAATAATGACCAATTCCACTGTCTTTTGAGCCGGTTCGCCTGCAGAAACCCATCCTTTCGACTTCTGGAGTGTAATGGTGGAACCATGCTTTATCAAAATTTATGCAATCGCCAGACCTGCCACTGAATAGGCCACGGGATGCGTTTATTGTCCACTATAAACGAACGCGGCTCTCATCTTGCTGAAATTTTTAAGGTACGATTTTTTTTTTGTGAAATGGAACCAATAAACTACCTCTAATTGACGCCCCGGTGTCCTAAATCATTTAAAATCATTTACGCAGTTCATTAAATGGATTTTAAACGATCGGCCAGATGTGCCATGACGTTCATCGAAGTCCCGTTTAAGTTGTTTTTAATTAATTTCCTATTTTCTTATTTTTATAAAATAACACTAATATTTCCATTTCTTTAGCCGACTGATTATATTCAATTATAATAATTAACGAATAATATTGAAATTGGAATGTACCATGATAAGTTATTGAATGGGGTATAAATTGCATTAAAAAATATTACTGTAAAATTGCGGACAAATTATTGATAATTTTAAATTTAGTTCTCAGAAAAATTGTAAAATATCGTTTTGTAACATTTATTAAAAATGTTAATGAATATTATTTATTAAATAATCAAAATTAAATATTAGAATTCGTATAAGAAATAAATTTATGGATACCATAGATATTAATATAATATATTTGGCTAAATAAAATAATTATATAATACCTATTGAAATTATATAAAATATTTACGTGGCAGATATTTAAAAAAGATGTTTAAACAGTACAAAAGGTTTTAATCTATAAATATCGTATATAAATATCTATAAATATCGTATATAAATATTATGGATGATTATGATGGAGAAGCTAGAAAGTTTCTAAGGATAATAAGTAAAATTATTCAGACGAAAAATTGGGTTATTCCTCAATTATAAGAGTTAAGCATTTGATATGCACTGAAATAGGCTGAAAATTTCGCTTTGAAAGGCAGAACTTTTTATCGACAAACTTGTTTGCATACTACCAGCGCTATATAAATATTTATTGAAATTTTAAAAGTACCACGTTATTTAAATTCGGCAGCGTTATGGTGCAGTGAATTTGAGAATTTATTTCCAGAAACACGCAAACGGTCTATAGAAATATTTACTAAGCATATCTACTTGAAGAGACTTTTCAGAGATGAAAAATTATAAAGTCATTATTTACTTGCTACATGACGAATTTACTAATGACACAGCAAGGGGTGGTGGGAATTGTTTAATTTTATTCAGTGGCTGATTTTAATAAGGAAGTGTAGATTTTTATTCCATAAAATTTGAGTGTATCTGTTGTTTTTTTTGTGGATTTTTGAGATAAGATTAAATTTGTCATCAAATTGAGTTATTACTGAATTTATAATATTTTTAAGTTTCGTCTCTTTTATTTTCAGACAATTTTAAATATTTTATTTAACACTTTGACGACATTTCAGTACGTTATTCTTCCTTCATCAGGTTTCAATGAAGCTGTAACAAGTTTTTTTTTCCACTACAATATTTCAAATCACTGATTAACAGTTTTTTTGTTCCTATCGATTATAATGTTTAAATTAAATTCAGAAAATTCTTAAAATTTAATAATAAATGTTACCCGTTAGAAAGTTAGTATGAAACAATTCTTTTCAAATTAAAATTACGTATTTATTCTCAATTGTGGTTTTATATATAAAATTACATCAAAAGTTAAAAAATAATGGATTGTGAACATTATTTAATTTTATAGTGTCATACGAATTTAGTGCGTTGAAATTTGTTTTAATATATTGCATTTCTGAAAAACTATTGAAACCGGTTGAGAAACGTACTGAAACGTCGTTTAAGTGTGAAATAAATTGTCTGACAATGTCGTTAATTTCTTCAAGTTAGTAGAAATGTTTTTCAACCTAGATGAGTTTGGGACAAATATTTTACAGCCGCAACATTTGCAATCCGCAGACGTTTGTCTGCAAGAGATTGCTCCATAATTGTTTTAGGTAATGTCTCATTTGCAACACTCCTGTCCGTTTGACGAGCGGGAGGTTTCGAAGCGACACCCTGACTTCGGTCGTTGTCAGTGGGATTTAAAGTCTATTGTGATCTTCGCCGAGCTTAAACAGGCAAGCGGCAGTAGAGGTCATGCCTTTTCATTGAGACTGAATCAATTACAAGACGTGTTTTGCCTTTTGATAAGGATGTTGTAGTTGAACAACATTGCACGGCAAGGACGTTCCAAACGGCCGTTTCCTGCCTATCGCTCGTGCTGGCTTTAAAATCACACATCGCTTTTTCAACATCATCCAGAACAGAGAATGCTCTATCCTGAAATTGGAAGAATCCTGAGAAATGAAAGATCAGGTACGGGGAAGAAGGCTCGATCACCATCCAAAATATCGATTGCAACCCTTGACCGTTCGGACAGCCACGGTCCGGAGCTGGAAGCCAACCAATGGGGGAAAAATGTGAGACACTGAAATAAATAATCGGAAATGGATTCTGCAATGTGAGATGACTTCGTAATTATTTATGAGCTCATAAGCGTCTAAGAATCTAACGAAAACTTGCCTCATTGAGAACGAGTACGCAAAGAAATAATGCTACGATCTTCTATTTGAAAAGTCTTCAAATTAAATTTAACTAAAATCTATTCCGGACTAACGGAAAAAAACACGAATATGATTCCAGAAATTTCTTATATCGTAGACCAGACAAACATCCAGATAAACATTATCAATACGGTATTCCGCGATATTCTGATGATCAGTTAACGAATTCGTTAATCGGTCAATATATATTTAATTTGTATTACAATCCTCACAAAAATCATAATATTTATTTAATCTAAACATCATATTATTTACTAAATAAACAGTAACAGTGACATTGAAATGAGTGAATAATAATAAAATAATACAAAATTGTTAAATTAAAACCCGTTTCGAATGTTTTGCGAGTAGTTGACCTTTATCTATATAATAAAAATCTATATAATAAAAAAGGATGTATATTTGTATGTATGTATTTACGTTGTTCTTTATACAAATTTTATCGCGTGGACAGAATGCAACAAAAATTGGTACACATATTCTTCAAAATACGAGAAACGGTACTGTGAGGGTGAGAAACGCCTAGCATACATGTGGAAAGAATTATAATTAAAAACCGTGATCATTAAATATTAAATTACTGCGCGCCAAGAGACAATGACGTCACGCGAGAGAGAGACGTTACTACGCAACGAACAAAGGAAATATTTCCTTTATTAGGAATGAAATAAAGCAGAAATATGTTCTTTAAATAAAAAGTATAATTTTATACAGCAATACTCCATCGAATGGTAATAAAGAAGAATACGAATTACTTTACCATCCTTGGGGAAAATGTAAGTTAATTTTAGCGCTATATTAGTTGTGAGTCTAGCTAACAATTTCATCAATGTAATATTTCGTAATGTATGAAGACTGAGTGACGATTATATCCTGAAATACTCAAGGAATATATTTAAGTATTCAATTAAATACTTTTTCGAGTTTATATAAATAAGTACACGAGCAACGCCGGGCACCCA
This sequence comes from Zhengitettix transpicula, assembly GCA_037074705.1. NCBI lineage: Eukaryota > Metazoa > Arthropoda > Insecta > Orthoptera > Tetrigidae > Zhengitettix > Zhengitettix transpicula. The sequence goes on along the minus strand of CM073595.1, from coordinate 22,748,604 downwards.
GCTAGTGTTAAATAAATAAACATCAGCCAATTTGAAGTCATAAAAAAGAATTAAACAACGTTTCGTCGCTTATTTGGCGACCTCATCAGGTTCAAGTTTTTTTAAAAAAAATTGATTGACAGGTCAATCTCTACTGAATGCCGTGGCCAAAATGTCAGTCAGCAGATCTATCAAAAAAAAATTTAACTTGAAATTGACGAGGTTGCCAAATAAATGACGAAACTTTGTTTAATTTTACATTAATAAATTATTTTTTCTGACTTAAAATTGGCCGATGTTTATTTATTTATAATTTTTCTGAATAGTCAGAATATATATTTATATATATCATGAACGTTATGATGTTATTTCGATAGGACAGTTGAAAAAAAAAATTCATTCAGTCCCACAAAAAAAAACACTTTATTTTCATAAACAAATAAATGGACTTGAGTCATACAATTATTTTTATTAACAATTCAATAACGTCGTTTTGTCCTCTTTTAGGACTATCCTCTATTTTGAAAATAATAACATGTATTTATAAAAGAATTTGAGAACAATTACAAAATATTTTAATTAATTTATATATAATATACTATATTTTATTATATATATTTATATTTAATATTTTCAATTATTTTATGTGTTTTTTATATGATTATCTGTATTGTTCTTACTTGTGTGTTACGTGTTGTTTCCTTTTGTGTTTGTAGCATTTCTTTGACTTTTCACATTTCCGCAGTAGAGGACCTAATGGGCACAATAAATAAATCTAAATACAGGACATGGAATAAACGACTAAATGTTGAATTCGCAGAGACAGAGAGGCAGAATTTATGGAGAAAATATACGGAAGTCTGGTAACTTTATGCTAGCAGACAGAACGATATTGCTCATATTCCTCATGTTACGTGAAGTGGCTTAGTTTTTGACATAATATCAAATTGACGCAAACGAGAACGGAAACATGTCTGAGGAATCATTTAAATGGGTCGTAAAGTAGTGAGAGAGTAAGTAACAGGAAACACGTGACCTGTTAAGTGGCGTACTTAGATTCGTTGAAATTGCAGAGCGCGCAGATACATCACTACTATAACGGACGGTACATCGATCCACTACTTCGTGAAATGTTTGCCAAATGATCGAAAGGATCTATGAGAAATGGATGTGAAATGGTCGCGCGATACGAAGCTAAAAACATATGAAAAACCTTAAGAGAGATTTTTATTGTATTCCATTCTCTGTATAAAATGAGATGGACCGAGTGAAAAAGAATTTTAGGAAAGAGAATATGATAAATATCAAAGAAAGAAAAATTTACAGAACATAAGAGTGTGGGCGTAAACTGTTTAAAATTAGAAGACCGATGGCGGTTAGTTCCCGTGTGACCTCGAATCAACTAATCACAACGCTTGATATAAAGTAGCGTTGCCGAATAATAGCGGTCTTATTCTACTGTTTTCAGTGGGCTGTATAAGTCGTGTGTCGTACGTGACATCAGAGGCCCCCCTCCACTCGGACAGGTCAGGAGACTTCTAATTTTAAACGGTCTATAGATTACGTCTATACTGAGAGAGGGGATGGAGAGAGAGGGAGAGAGGAAATGCAACAGTGTGAGTAGTAGAAAACTGTTGGTTAACCTAAGATGCAGGCATATATACAAAAACAATTAGAGAAGACTCATCTACGACAGGGTAGCTAAGATGGTAGAGCAACCTCGTACTTGTTTCATTTTCATTTCTAAAGATTTTTTCTATCTAACTTCATTAATTCAATTTCGAGATGTGCTTGGGTATGTTCATATAACAACTTGAAACTGAACGACTACCCCAAACAGACAATAGTTAACTCACTTAAAAACACATTACACTTAACTCACGGAGAAATAATAACTTTTAAGAAAACATAATCTTACCATAAATTGAATAAATTATTATAAATCAGCGCATAACTACAAACAATTGTGATATTAGAATTATTTTCACCTGAGTTCGAAATTATTCACATTAGACTTCCCAACAATAGGTAGGACTGTGAAGAAGCATCTATTTTTAAAAAGAGAAGAGCAGTTTCATGAAGAATTGGTGAACACAGGTAAACGTGAAACTGGGTGAAATCACAAATTCATAGCTTGCCGAACGCCCACGGGATAAAAAATAAAAATTTTAAAATCTTTACTAACCGAGGGTTAATAATCTCAGAAATTAAGCTTTCCTCTACTTCGGAGAAAATGGAATAGTCTCCAAAATACTTACAGAATAGCAGCTGATTAAACAGGTCCTGGAAAAATTATTAATTGTAACCTAAATTTAAAGGTCCAGGCACGAGAGTTGAACGGTGTGGAGAAAAATATATTTCTGTATTCAGAGGAGCCAGCTTAACGATCACCCTGCTTCCAGTGTCCCAGAATCATTCAAAATAAATACGATCGCAAACCACAGCTCTATGAATTTACCATTTTAACATCCTATTCCTTTATATTTTGCAATAAATAAACGTTTAATGAATAGATTAATCGCAATAAGGACTATTACTATATTTTTGGTAGTAATATATAAGAACCCTCCGAGTGTAGAGTAAAATATTGTGTGAATTTTGCTTTAGTTAAATTGGATGTATTTTTTGAAAATATTTTTATATTATGAAATAAATTTGTTTAACATCAAATAATTGAATGGTTTATAAATGCAGGCCCTTTTACCAAAGAGAACCCAAAGTCGTGTAAAAGCTCCGAAACCTATCTAGGGTAAAATACTCGAATTAATTAAATTAATTCAGACCAGACATTGATTATTACAATTTGTATCCCCTTTTGTTGTTCACAGTGTATAACGAGATTTCGAAAATGGATTATTGACTCAAATTGATTTTTATTAGTTGTTGATGAATGCTTCACTTGTTTGGAAGAAGAAAATTATATCGCACTAAATGGTACGTCTCAGTGTGGCTTTATTTAACTAATTTTTTTAAATATTATCATTGTTCAAATAATTATTCAATGGTTTAAGTAGTATTTCAGTTGAGGATGCCTTGTGTGAAACTTGAAAAATAAAGTTGATTAAGAAATTCCAAAGATTGTTGATATTTTATTATTAACTAGCTAGGTGCCCGGCGTTGCTCGTGTACTTATTTATATAAACTCGAAAAAGTATTTAATTGAATACTTAAATATATTCCTTGAGTATTTCAGGATATAATCGTCACTCAGTCTTCATACATTACGAAATATTACATTGATGAAATTGTTAGCTAGACTCACAACTAATACAGCGCGAAAATTAACTTACATTTTCCCCAAGGATGGTAAAGTAATTCGTATTCTTCTTTATCATCATTCGCTGGAATATTGCTGTATAAAATTATACTTTTTATTTTAAAAAAATATTTCTGCTTTATTTCATTCCTAATAAAGGAGATAGTTCCTTTGTTCGTTGCGTAGTAACGTCTTTCTTTCGCGTGACGTCATTGTCTCTTGGCGCGCAGTAATTTAATATTTAATGATCACGGTTTTTAATTATAATTCTTTCCACACGTATGCTAGGCGTTTCTCACCCTCACAGTACCGTTTCTCGTGTTTTGAAGAATACGTATACCAATTTTTGTTGCATTCTGTCCACGCGATAAAATTTGTATAAAGAACAACGTAAATACATACATACATACATACAAATATACATCCTTTTTTATTATATAGATTAAATGTTTCGTTCAGTTCTGTGCAGAGTCTGGAGATTTTGTCAACGGGAACTGGTGGTCGAAATCCCACGATTGTTCTGATAATTTGGATTTACTCGTTTCTCCCAATCCAACATGACTATGGTGTCCTTTTCCTCAGATCGAGACTTTCTTGCTTGTCTCGTCTACGTAAGATTGGAATTGACAACGTCACATTTGTCTGATTTATTGATTCTTCTGTTGACGTATCTGCGGAGAGAATTCTGATGGCTGAAAATGGTTTTCATTAGAATTTGTTAGCAATCCAACTGAATTTTTTCAGATAGTTTCTGTCAGTAGTATATATATTTTGTTTTTGCTTTAGAAGGGAGATATTTCAGATTTTTTTAGAGATGTATGGATTATGTGTGATGGATAATTGTTTCTTGAAGGTCTTGATGTATCTTCTGGAACTGTCCAGTCTTCTTTGGCTTGAAAAAGGATGAACCCAGTTCGTCGTTACGCAAAGCGAAAGACCAGCCTCACAGATATTTCACTACAGTTTGTGCGTATTTAATTTAAAAATACATAATCTCTGTACATAAGTATTTTTTGGGTTATTCTTAAGAAAGACGTCAGCGACGATGATCCAGAAGGAACGTGCTCTAGATAACAGACAGAGACATCATAATTGGGCTAATTAACTGCGTAATCTACCGCCACCACAATGTCGTAGTAAGACAGTGTGACACAGTAAAAGTAAAATCACGTGCTTCTTCCTCTTTCCACGGCTTTTATTGCAGTATCCAACGTAAGCGTCATAAATACTTTCTTTTATGTGCGCCAAACCGGCTCGTGCAATGAAAGCCCCGCAGTTCATCTGGTCGATACAATACTTGGGATTTCCCGTATTCCTTTCAAAAGCAGCCACTAAGTGCCTACCTCACAGTCTGAAAGACTCACGCTTTCCCATTCTGTATCAAAGACATTATTATGTAGTTCTGCAGGACTGTGTAGATCAATGAGTCTCGATGATTTCGTTGCTGGATACGTCAACACATATTTTAGTGCTACAATCGCTGATAATCAACTGAAATATCAATATACCTCTCTCCTAAAAACACTATTTATTTAACATGAATCAATTCTTTCCACATTTACAAACAACTAACATTTGCCCTCACGTTGTATGACGTTAACTATGACGTCACTCCACTCCCATGAATAATAATTCTCTAATCCCTTGGGTTCAACCGTTAAAAAAAATATCCGACCTAAGCACAAATTATACGTATGCATATACTATTTAATACAAGATGGGCGACTTTTTATCTATTAAATAAAATATTAAAACGCATATCGCCTCTCCTTGGACTAAAGTTTCGTGCAGATAAAATTCCTCATCTGTTGCAAATTCGCATCCTTAAGTCAACAACACCGTCTCTGGTTTGACAGTTATCAGGAACCTAAAGCTTATAAATATAGTGGTAATTATATGGCGACGAAATAGGCGCTTCGGTTAAAATTCCCCAATACAAAATTGTCAGATATTAATAACACTGGCGTATGTATTATAATGCAGTTGTTAATACCATTTATTTTGGATGTACCAATACAACTGCATTCAATTTCTTTACCCTGATTTATTGTCTGCGTTTCAAACAGATAGATTAATAATTGTTGTCGTTATTTTAATGTATAATTGAAATTTATTATTATTCATGAATATTATAGGGTGCAAAAAACTACTGCAAAAATTTCAGGAATGCAATCCTCATATTAATATAAAAAAATTTAGAACAACCTGGGCCCGGAAATTTATAATTACAGATTCACCCGAACTTCTGTATCTGATCGGTTTGTTTGAAGTTCAACTGGCTAGTTGGAGCGCTCTGGTCACATGCCACTTGAAATGTTCAAGCAAAAATTCGTGGCGTAGTGCATTTTAATACAGTTAACAAGGCATGACGTCATGAATTAACATTCATAAAATTTCGGATAACTCTCTAATTATGCATTTCCGGACGCAGGCTGTAATACACTATTTTTTTTCTTCTATCAATATGAAGAATCCGTTACTGGAATTTTGTGATATATTGATGAATATAGCCTAGTGAGACTGATAGCTACAGTTTTTCTCTATGTGAAGTAAGTAACTATTGTGACTGTAACACGTTATTTTTTATATATGAAATATTATTATGCGTTTTGGGAGCACGGAAAAAATTTATTATTAAATTTTTTTTAGCACAAAGTCGGACTGGGAAACGTTCCTCCGCATTTGCAAGTGCCAGAACATTGTTCATCGACAATTCCTTTGCAATTTATTTAAAAGTTAAAAATATTTGAGAGGTGAAAGTGTGCGTTGTGTGTCAAAGAAAGTTATTAGCATGTTCCCTTTTCCGTAAGGGAACTTGAGAGAAAGACTTGCCTTGGCTGGTCGGAAGTGGCGAGGTCACGGAGCTAACAATGCTGGGAACCTTGCAAGGCCTTCCTTCCACCTGCCACCTGCATTCAAATATAATAACCATCAACGTTTCAACGATGCTGAAAACGGAGATGACCGAAACGACTGCCAGACTGCCAACGGGCTGATCAATTCTGGAATCCAGGTCGAAACAGAGGAGCCTAACCGATTGTGTTTCATGATCACATCCAAGTTTGATGTGAAATTGATGTCTCAAGAAGAATTCTAACTTTAGTTTGGGTCACCAACACTGGTTGGCTGAGATGGGTGTCTGGCAATCGAAAGGTCAAGCCTTTCATTTTTTAATATTTAGTAACTAAACAACTCTTTTGTAAAACTGAACTTATATTCTCTATTTGAGGCCGTTTTAGCCTTTATTTTCTATGTAACTTTATGATTCCTAGTCGTAAGGCGCGTTTACAACAAGTGTCACCAACTATGTTGAGGAACAAAAACAAATTTTGCGTCTGTTGCCAACATTTTGTTGCCGGTTCTTAAGAATAGTCGATAAATTTATTGACTGATGTATCAAAGAAATAGAAATATCCGGGATAAAGTGGAGACGAAAGACACAAACTAAGACGAACAATTACTCAATATTCTAGTTAGTCCGAGGGTCTACCGTCGTTCGATAGAAACCCGAACACAGAACCTTTCAAGTTCATTAGCAACTAATGAACACTGGTGAAATGGCAGAGAAGTTTACGGGCATAAAACATTTAAAAACTGCTGAGTAATATTCGTGGAAATGCCAAGTAAAGACTTGCCTGTACATTCCATAAGGCCATTTTCTTCAATTTGGATTGTATCGTTCTACATTCTGTTTATTCTTTTTTTCTCTGGCAGTACGTATTTATAATAATAATAATAATATGCGTTTAACTCAGTAACATCGAAAAATTGTTTAATTAAATATTTATTAGTTACTGGATTGTCCTTACAACTACAACTCGACAGTGGCATTATTTAAGAATTGTTACAGAAAAATAGGGGGAGTATTGAAAAAGAAAACGTTAGATTGGCGACGATGTAGGAAAACAGCCGGGAATCGCTGCTATAAATGATTTCAGTAATTAAAAGTTTGTTCATCTCGTCAGTTGATTCACATCAGGAAGACTGATGATTTACCATTCTTTAACAACAAGCGGACGTTATGTGATTTATATTATCAAAGATTTTTGAATTCTCAGTCAAATCGTTCCTTGATTAGATTTGATTTATAGATTCAGTTAGTAATCCACTAAGAAATAGGACAATTTAGAGCTCAAATACATAAATTCCCAACTGTGGACATACATGGAAGAGAAACATAGGCACACAAACCAGAAAAATACGCTAAATACATATAAAATAATATACCGAATTCGACACAAAACGTATTAGATAATGTTAAAATAATAAGCAATTTTAAAATCAGAAACAAAGTAGTAAAATTAGCAAGCGAAGGACGATTAATACGTCAACGAGAAGGAAAACCGTTGCATAAATAATTTAAAAAATAGAAATTTTAGTTTTAAAATTTTACTATTTCTCTCCTTTCTATTATTATTGACTTATAATTCATAGAAGCACTTCTGACAGACTGGTACAAAAATATAGCACGCGTCAGCAAGGACGGCGGGTGGAGCAGATTGAGGGCGTGTTTGCCTCCCGTCCCTGTCTGCTGCTGGCCCAGTGCTCGCGGAATAAACACGCACACGAAACCGATCTAACGAGGTTAAGCTCCAGCCGCGTTCTGAATCCGATTGGTGCACCTGCACAGAAGAACACTAAACTGGGCCGCCCACAAACCTGACATTTACTATAACACATGTTGCTTTGTACTCTCGTCAGACTAGTCATGAGTTCGTGTCAGGTCAAGCATTAAATAAAAAGTTTTATAAGTACAAATTTTTTTCGGAAATTTATTTTATAGCCGCGTGAACTGTTAAGGTCATTTGCGACTTCGTACACTGTTGAGTTTGACTGAGTCGGAGATTTAAATTTTTGGAGTTTCTTCAGTTGATCATCCGTGTCCTGCCGGGATTCGAACCCGGGACCTCTGTGACACGTGGCAGAATATTTTGTAAGTAATTCAATTGCTAAATCTTAAAAATAATAGTACTTTTGTGAAGAATCATAGTAGACTACGATAACTTGCTTACGGTTCGATTAACAAATTAATTAAATGAAACTTGATTGAAGAATTTGCCACAGTCATCCCACTTATCACCCCCAAACGATAAAAAAAATGCAATTATCAAATTATTTTCCTCAATACATTTTTTTATAATATTTCTTCCGAAACAAAATTATGAATTATATCGTAGAGAGAGAATTAACAGAAATTTTGCATTACAATCACATTTATATTACATTTTAATACGTTTAATTGCTTCGGTTTATATTATTTATCGTGCGAAAAATAAATTAATAAACCATTACTGTTAAGCAAGCAGTTATTTAATAAGTGTGCAATGTATTCATGCGAGGGTACCAGAGCATTCAGATAAGCTCTTATGTAACAAGTTTTAATATTTATGCGATGTGCGTAACGTTTGACGATATTCCGCTTGCATTGAATGAATGGAGGTCACTTGTTCTAGTTTGGAATTTGCCTCTAAAGTTTCGGGAAGCAGATAAAAGGACTTACGTCACTAAGGAAACAAACACAGATATGTTGCGTTACGATTCTTAAACGGAAACATTCTTTAGTTCTTCATTTTTAAAAAAATAAAAGCCGCGCCTATTATCATTTAAATGACGAAAAATAACTATTGTAATCTGCAATATAAGAAATCAAAACCAACACGTTGGGACCAAATAATGTCATATACTACTTAAAGGATAAGATAATTTATAGGATTTATACCTGAAATAAATCAACTATTTTAAGATATCAAACATAAAATTAATACAAATGTCGATTTTAATTTAGATTTTGTACATATTTTAAATAAACGCCACAGGTTTTAACGAAAGTCAAATTTTCAGTGCCGCTTTTTGGGCCTCTTATAATTATAGTAACCTTCAATTATCACAAATTATATCGAAATTAAAAGAGTTATAAAATAATAATAATTAAATTTACAATAACAATTAATATAAAGGAACTCTATATATGAAACTGAAATCCAGTGAACATTACTGACGGTATTCAGATTTATATAATGTTTACAATAGAACATTTTTTTACATACCAGTTTATTAGAGCTGCTCTTGTACCATATTATTTATACACTTCACTATTTTTCTTTTAAACAAAATAATTATTTCAACAGGCCATTACACAGTTTACAACTTTGATTCACTTCGCTAAGTACCAACCACCGAGTTGAATATGCACCTCATACTTTTACTAAGGATACAATCCGACCACATTATTTAAGAAAGTCTGTAAGGTTTAGAAATTTCGTTTCTGGGACAATCCTCGTATCGGGGCAGTCCGTTGCTTCTTGTTTACTCGCGAGATCTGATTTTATATGTTTATCCTCGCCCGGCCTCCAAAACCGGGCTGCTCTGACCATCACCGGTCAGGCTCCCAAAACAGACTTGTCTATGACCACCATCGGCCTCTCCCAAACACAGACTGTTCTGACTGAAGTTCTGCGTATTACACACGCTGCCGACGATAGTAGACTGGAAATCATTCTAATATTCGCATTCTTGTGCCACACTGACTGTTATTTACAATGCTCTGGCCTCAATTTAAGAAAGTCTGTAAGGTTTAGAAATTTCGTTTCTGGGACAACCCTAGTATCGGGGCAGTCCGTTGCTACTTGTTTACTCGCGAGATCTGATTTTTCAATGTTTATCCTCGCCCGGCCTCCAAAACCGGGCTGCTCTGACCATCATCGGTCAGGCTCCCAAAACAGACTTGTCTATGACCACCATCGGCCTCTCCCAAACACAGACTGTTCTGACTGAAGTTCTGCGTATTACACACGCTGCCGACGATAGTAGACTGGAAATCATTCTAATATTCGCATTCTTGTGCCACACTGACTGTTATTTACAATGCTCTGGCCTCAATTTAAGAAAGTCTGTAAGGTTTAGAAATTTCGTTTCTGGGACAACCCTAGTATCGGGGCAGTCCGTTGCTACTTGTTTACTCGCGAGATCTGATTTTTCAATGTTTATCCTCGCCCGGCCTCCAAAACCGGGCTGCTCTGACCATCATCGGTCAGGCTCCCAAAACAGACTTGTCTATGACCACCATCGGCTTCTCCCAAACACAAACTGTTCTGACTGAAGTTCTGCGTATTACACACGCTGCCGACAATAATCGACTGGAAAACATTCCAATATTCGCATTCTTGCGCCACACTGACTGTTATTTACAATGCTCTGGCCTCAAAATTACGCCGACAATAATATTAAAGAAAATTGTTAAAAAATAAACTTTCATTACACATTGGTAATCTCTACAGTATATATGGTGGTTCACACTACACTGTTATCTGACCTAAGGAAAAAATTAACGACGTGTCCGTTACAATAATTTAATAATACCGTTTACTTGCAATTTAATTTTACGAAATTCGTCTCATCTGAATCAAAAATATTAGGATTCCTGAAAAATCATCTGAAATTATCGAAGTATTTAACACTAAATTTGGAAATGATTTGTCTGGGTAATTAGAGGAATTCCTGCAGAACGAAGAAGCATGTTTCAAGAAAAGTGGAAGCCTTTTCTAACGTTAAATATTGACCTGAACGTCCGAATGTGTACAGCACTAGCTTTTCTAAAGCCTGGCGATGTAGAAGAAGGCTGGATGTACAAGCCCCAGAAGAATAAAAACTCGTTGAGTTTTTTGATTACTTCGTAGATCAGTGGTTGGAGAATCCATTAGTGACCCCACATTTTACGGAACTGCTACGGTAGACGCCACAGAACTAATAACTCCGTTGAAGGATGGAATCATAAATTGAATTGCCACGTTGGAAGACCGAGCCCGAGGATAGTCGGCTTCTATAATATTTTGAAATGTGAAGCGGAAAAATTTGTCCAAAGAAAGGTTAAGAATGGAATTGAATTTAGAAGGAAGAAGAAATTCATTAAATTAGAAAGGAAAATTTCTATGACGGAGACTGTGACAGTTTTTATGTACTGTAATTCTATTAAATAAAACATGTTTTATATACTACCACTAGTCTAAATAAAAAAGTAATAAACACACTATATAGTTGGATATTATTATTTAATAATAAAAATGTGATTTTAGGAGCTCCACATTTAGTTCGAAATTCTGTTTTTATCAACTATAAATTTTATAATTATCAATTTCACACATAATTACTTATTTATAGTCCGAATAAAATAATTCTCCCTTACCGTTATTTACATAAAACGGTTAGTATCATATATTTCATATTATTTACAGAACATTTGCGTCTATATTTCTCTTTTATCTAAAATAATTGATGTTAGTAAAGTTGGTAATTACAACCTATGAAAATTGATGCTCAGTTAATGTATTACGAGGGTGGTCTGAAAAGTTTTCGACCTCAACGTGAAGATGGCAGGGTGGTCTGAAAATATTCTGACCCAACAATAATAAAAGATATTTTTTTTGAATTTTTATTTTTTATTTTTTTATTTTTCAACGTAGTCTCCTTGTAACTCTACACACTTCTCCCAGAGATGATCCCATCTCTGTAAATTCATTAGCTTTTTTAACTAGTGCTGCCATCTTCACGTAGAGGTCGGAAACTTTTCAGACCACCCTCGATCACCCTCGTAAATAATACAATGTTTTATTCACTATAGAGTGATTACCATTAAAAGAAAAATGATAATAAACATTCTATTAATTAATGCAATAGCCAATGTATGTATAAAAGATTATCAAAATTCACGTATCGTATAAAAGTCATAGTTGATAAGATACACTCAAATTCAGTGAATTATTTGTCTTCTAATGCTGCGTAGAATTGATATATACTAAATATTTTATAATAAAATGTCTAATAAAATCAATCGATGTTTGATGGACAAAAGTCCACTAGTTAACAATGATCTGTGATCATCTGGTTCCAAGGGGTCATTCTACCTGCGTTTCCCAAACAATCACTCCGTTGTGGCGGTAACAAGGTGACTCGCCGTAAAACAAGCACCCCGGTGAGAACAAAACGCTACTATGTCCACGCCGTAGTTTCTGGGTAACGCTAAAATTATTTGACTTATAAACGAATAAATAAACTGTAGATTGCGGCGCCATCTTGAAAGAATTTACATCAATAATATGGTCCAATAAATCGATTAATTTCATACAACATCCAATTAAGAAAATGGGGGTTTCCGTTTAAATATTTTGGGACCTCTCCCCAACTCCCCAGGTTGTAGGGGTTGTGAGTCGAGGTTGGTATATTTGAATGTCTTCCTTCGGGACAAACAAATGTTATTGTCTTATTTTTTCTGATGCGATGGGTTGTATCGAAATATATCCATGACTTCCGATAACACGAGGGTGGTCTGAAAAGTTTCCGACCCAACAATGATAGAAGATATTTTATTTTTATTTTTCAACATAGTCTCCCTGTAACTCTCCACACTTCTCCCAGCGATGATCCCATCTCTGTAACCCGTCCAAAAAGTACTCGGCGTTTTTCTCTGCAAAATAAGTGTTCACGAAGGTGATTGCCTCTTCATTTGACGAAAATCGATGTCCTCCGAGCGCAATTTTTAGATGAGGGAACAAGAAGAAGTCGCTTGGGGCTAGATCTGGATGGTCAAGCAGTTCAAACTGCCATGCCAACCGCTGAGGTGTGAAACAGGTTTTTCTTTATCTCCAAATGTGGCTGTTTTTCCGCAAGTTCTGCCTTCAGTTTGTCAAGTAATGATGCTCCTGTAATGGTTTTCCCTTTTTGATGATAATCGATGAAAATAACTCCATGACTATCCCAAAAAACAGTCGCCATCACTTTCCCAGCCGAAAAACCATTTTTTGCTTTTTTTGGAGCCGGTTCCCCCTTTGCAATCCACTGTTTGGACTGTATATTTGTTTCGGGCGTATAATGATGTATCCAAGTTTGATCTACAGTAATTAATCGGATTTATTGCACCTAAACTTCACCAACGGAGCGTTGGAAATGTTCATTCAAACACGTTTTTGGTCTAACGTGAGCAAACGCGGCACCCAACGCGCGGACTGCTTTCTCATGCCTAAATGTTGATTTACTATGTGACAAACACGTTCTCATGACCTCTGCTATCTCTCTCACTTTAATTCGGCGGTCGTGTAGCACCATTTGGTGAACTTATCGATGTTTTCGTCGGTAGTTGTAGTTTTTGGACGTCCCCAACATTCATCGTCTCCCAAGCTCTTACGGCCACGTTTAAATTCAGCTGCCCAAAATTTCACTGTGTTAAATGACGGTGCAGTGTCCCCATACACAGAATCCAACTCATCTTTGATTTGTGTAGGCGTATTGCCTTTCAAAAACAAATATTTAATAACAGCTCGATACTCGATTTTCTCCATTTTCTCAAAAACACTCACATCAACTCACTCAAACGACTGTTACATAACAACTGCGCGTCCAAAATGGCTGAAACTTTGGTGAATACTGTCAACAGATGAACAACGAAATTCATTAGCTTTTATTTACTAGTGCTGCCATCTTCACGTTGAGGTCGGAAACTTTTCAGAACATCCTCGTATATAGAATGTATCTTTTGAAAAGATTATTATTTATACCTCCTAGCATTAGCCATCTTTCTGCTTATTAATTTATGGTTATTCTTTTCTTTGTCGGACCATGAACTGTATTTTTACTTCAGTGTACATGTAATTTTCTTTATAGACTGATTCACAATACAGATAATAAATCTGAAAAATGAAGTACGATTATTTACTAGTAATAATTCCGCTTTGAAATCCTTAAAGGAATCTGTGTCGAAAAAAAAGGGAATTAATTATATTTCGGCATTATAAATAAATGCTAACGTATTTTAGTATTTAATGAATTACATCCTCTACGTTTATAGACGGTATCCGTTAATTGTTCGCAGTTGTACCAAATAGGTCATCTTGCGAAAAAAAATCAATCTCGCGATAGATTTTCACAACCGCGGCGTTTATTGCTGTTTTCCAGTCTGTGATTTCATTTTTCTTTCTTGTTCTGGTGCCAGTCAGTGGAAAGGATGTTTTTTTTTTCATTTCAGCCACGAAATTTTCCGCAATGCTCAACGGACCGGCAAGGGAGCAATTATGTACAAACGCATTTCTCTGGCAGCCATCGAATATAAATCCCGATTCGTGGAACTGTCCTATAAATATTCCCGATGATGTTTAATCAGCGCCTCTACGAGCTTAAATCAGATAATATGATAATCCATTCGTAAATAATGCACAACACTTTATGGAAAGCATATTATTACTCCTCAATTCCGAGTACAAGTGTAAAATGATTAAGTATCCTGAAAAACATTATTCTGATTAATTAAAATGGTCAAATTTTCGATTAGTGTGGAAACACGTGAAATATAAGATGATATAGAAATACGGATCTGATTGTATGAGAAACGGTCGCAGTACCTTGATGCAGGCTTTCTAGGGTTTGTCCTGCATTACTTGTAGGCGAATGCCGGGTAGGATCCTTAAACTATAGCCTGGGGGGCCCCAGTTAACCCTTGGCTGCCTTCTTCTACTATTCCGCATCCCCCCTTTCAAATCCCTTCCTATGCTATTAAAGGGGAGTTGCCACCATGTGGATTACCCTCACGTAGCCTGTTACCCTTTTTTTTAAAAAAGTGTTTCATAATTATTTATATACGGAAATTCAACAAGTACAAACATCAGATCAACAAAACACGAATACAGCATTTCATTCACATAAACACAAGCAATCCGTTTGGTCAGAGGCAAAAAATCCTGTGAAAGTTAAGTAAAGACAAGTTTATTATATATGATTATAGATTTAAATAATTCATACAAAAATAAGAAGTACAGAAGAAAAATATTATGAGGCAATTCAGAAACTTTAGTAAATTTAATACTCAAATGTGAATACTTCCGACTTGCCAACCTCAATGGACGTAAGCACAAGTACCTTTGCTGATGATACAGCAATACTGTCAACACACACAGACCGTGATTCCGCATCACAGAAACTTCAAGAACATCTACAAAAAATAGAGACCTGGCTAACAGGATGGAAAATAAAAGTAAATGCATCGAAATCATCTCATGTAACATTTACCCTTAAAAAGGAACATTGTCCTACAGTAAAGCTCAATCAGGAAGAAATTCCAAAAGAAGAATCAGTCAAATATCTTGGTCTTCACTTAGACACCAAGCTGAAATGGAGGGATCACATCAATAAAAATAAAAAGCAAATAGAAATAAAAACTAAATTATTAAACTGGCTGATTGGATGAAAATCAAAATTATCAGCAGAAAACAAATTACTTATTTACAAAACAGTGATAAAACCTATATGGACGTACGGAATAGAGCTCTGGGGAAGTGCAGCCAAGTCTCACATCGCTATCATGCAAAGAGTACAATCAAAAATCCTCCGCACTATTACAAATGCTCCCTGGTATGTATCCAACTTCAGTTTACATACTGACCTCAATACACCATATGTAGAAGACGTCTTCAAATATAAAAATCGTAAACACCATACTAAACTTCAATCCCACCCCAATAGACTACTAGAGCCGTTACTACAACCAACTGACAACCGAAGACTGAAGAGA
The DNA here is from genome assembly GCA_037074705.1 of Zhengitettix transpicula. Taxonomy (NCBI): domain Eukaryota; kingdom Metazoa; phylum Arthropoda; class Insecta; order Orthoptera; family Tetrigidae; genus Zhengitettix; species Zhengitettix transpicula. The sequence continues at coordinate 22,732,816 of CM073595.1, read as the reverse complement.
TGCTGGCCAATAGACTGCAATAGAAACTGTGGTGGCGTTGTTGGACCCTCACCTCTCCACGACATCAGTACAAGACACTTTTATTAAATTGTACATGTTATCAAATTAGCTTAAAGATCGTATGTAATCTGATTGCTAATAAAAATCTATTTAAAAAAAAGTGAATAAATAATACACGTTTTATAGAATTATATACTCACAATCATAATTTTTTACGTATATTAAAAAAAATACTGTAATAAAAATAGTTTTTGCATAAAAAATGTCGTTTATTTCTATTTATGACAATTTTATTAACATACAAAAATATAAAACTCAGTATTAAACTCTTTTAAAAAATTGCAGGTTATTTATCTTTCGTATAACAGGTTACCATTTTTTTTTAAAGAAAATTGGTTATACAGGATAAACGCCAGTAGTGGAACGTCAGGTTTTTTTGATCTTGGGGGAATTTTAAGAATAATATTCTCTCTTCCTTGCCGATATATAAACATAAAATCTTTGAAATATTCAAGAAATGTTCACATATGAAATAGTATCTCAAGTTCCCTCCACAAAAAATGTCCTCCCCCAAGAAGCGACCCAAATACAGTTTATATGCAGGATTTTCTGTCGCCCTCCATTCACAATTTTCCATCCCGCCTAAATATTCCCATCCTCTCTCTACTCTCAATATACCCGCCTAATCGTTGTCACCTAATTCGCAATTAGTTGTTTTTTTTTCAGTTCGGGATTGGTGACTGCTTATTTTTCAGATGGCGGCTAGGCGTCGAGGACTCCCTGTCTCTCCTAATAACACGACTGCTCCGACGGACTGGCGCACGATTTACTACCTGTGAATCCCGTTCGTCTAACACTCAGTCACAAAGCGAATTCGACATACTGCCTAAATGTACTTCAAACAAACAAAAAAAAATTTATTCGTTATTATTAATGTATGATAATCATCTACTTTAGTAACTACAACAGCTCGCAGCGGTGAAACATTTTTCACTCAAGTTGAGTTGACCGATTGCGAGGTAAGCGGAATTCCAGCAATTTCACATTACTGACCAATTATTAAGGACAGAAAAGGAGTAATTTTAACGAATGTATTTATTACTTATAACGGAATTTCATAGTACATTTTTATTTCTTAGCAGTTATATTCAACCCACATTTTAGGCGGTTAAAATTTAAGTCCTAATCAAAACTTACTAACTGAACACAACTGCATGAGAAGCCAAAAGGCTATTACTTATAATTTTAGTAATTGAATAAACTCATATTGTACGCAGTATCAAATAATAAAGCTTCTTGACACTGAAAGTAAAATGAATTTATCTACCATATATAGTCTATAAGATAAAAATTCATTCTCACCTATCTTCACTAATACAACTGGGTGCTTGAGATCAAACATTTGAGACAAAACTATTTTTAATACTATATTTATATATATATATATATATATATATATATATATATATATATATATTCTAATAATTAAAAACTCTTTAATTAAAATACATTCTTAAACAAAAAATTAATTAAAATTTGAATGATAGTTAGCCACACGTTGAAGACACCAATTTATGTAATGATTAACAAGGTGGTTTTAATTAATAGGAATAATTAACAAAATTATTATGTATTTAAAAATTTATTGTTGATAATTACACAATACAAGCCCTGCTTTGCACGCCGAATTCCATCAATTTAACAAACAAATATTTCAATTTTTATTTTATTAATTCGTGGCGTTCTACGAAAATATAGCTTTATAATGTTACAATCAATTACGTTGAATTTCTTATTATCTCAGGGTCACCACTGGGTTTGATAGGAAGAACAAATACAATGAACTAAAATATTAACAATTCAAACTCATTGAAGTTAACGGAATACAATATTAAATACAAAAGTAAAAGAAAACGAATGAAAAGAAAAACGCGAACGAAATCTGACTATACCCTTTAATTATCGTTTACAGTCATTAATAATTGTCTTGTAATCAAGACAGTGCTCCTGGTACCAGTTCGGACTCTTGTATCTTGAAGGCAACACACACTAAACAGGCCATTATACACAGATTCTACTCATTAGATTTTGAACACACGGTAGTTGCTCTGGATCTCTGATATCCTGGAACCTGGATTATCTCACCCTCAGCCAGTTGCCGGACGTAGATCTCCTCAAAGTCTCTCTATGCGAAAATTTATTCAGTTTGTGAAGCAAAACTTCTGATTCCAAACTGCGATTTTATAAGTCTCTCCGTCAAAACAGTTTACTTGCGTTTTACGTAAACTATTATATCTCGCTGTTGGACTTCCTAGATAGCCCTATTCATAATTCTGGATCCGCAGACTTTTACTGTTTTTATTTCACTATGTGGACTGAACTGCTATGTTCCAGTTCTCGACGCATACTTCACGCACACTTTTCTATTTCGCTCCTCGCCGCAGACTGAGTTCTCCAAGCGCGCGGTCTCCAGTCTTCATTGTTAACAAAGAAAGACCCGCTGCGATTGTCGTCTTTAAGCACCCGTACCGCCAATAATTAAATTATATTAAAAACAATTAATAGCTTGTTTAATTGGTATTACAATATATATAAAATTCTTACAATTACTGAATTTTCTTCAGAGAAATTATGAGAATCATTTTGTCTCGAGGGGATTTTGGGCCATGGAGGAGAGACAAAAAAATTTTTTTTGGCATTATATTTTCGAAAACTATTGGGATCTTTCAATGCTTTCACAATATGGCGAAATTTTACCCCCTATACTCGCTTTTGACTGGTGTAGTATGGCTGATGGGGCGTCGGGCAAGTTTCGTTGATTCCAAGGGTCGGGGTTGTGGGTTCTATCGCAAATTTGTCCTCGATTATTTCCAAAGAACATTTCTAGGAGCAAAGGAATGAAAAAACAAAAAATATTATTACGTATTATACTCATCTCCCTCTCTTTGGCGCTACAGCCTTTGGCCTACAGGCACGACTGCCAGACTGTCATTTTTCATGACATAATCCGAATTTTTCGGACTGGCTCTTGGCCTATGTAGCGCTTCTCCTTCAGTCAGCATCCTAGTTTTTGTGACAATTACGAGCACAAACATGCTCATGCCGGGATTCGATCCAGGAATTCGAGGCGGTGACTCTGGCCCCTCCCCCCGGTTAAAGGTCGGAATTCTTCTCTTAGATTCAATGGTTTTTATTAGGATACCTTGCAATACTTTCAATGACAAAATGTCGGAATGTGAACTACGCACTCCAAGTTGTCACGCGTTGTACCGTACGTGCTTCACGGTGATACCTCAGCTGTAGATAATAAGCACAAGTATGGAAGAAGTAAACGAACTTACAAATTTGAAATTTTGAGGACTCAAGGAAATACGATTCTTATCGCATTGATTACATTATTAATAATCAAAGTTTATAAAAAATATTGGGGTTAAATATTTTTATATCGTTTCCAGTCAAATACGTTATATAAAAGTATACTCCATACAAATCAAGAATATACTAAAATCTGTAAATTTGGAACTCCGTACACGTTTCAAGATTAATCAAGCTGCCTGCCAAGTGTTTAAAATTCTACTAAAGGCGTGAAGTATTCAGACGTGAGGCTGGTTTTGGGCGGTTCTCCATCTTGTTCAATCCAGTGCATACTTCTTCATATAACGCTACAAACGTCATCCATAAACTTTAATTGTTTGTTATTCTCTATGCGATGTAACACTTGTAATAATATCCATCCTTGTTATTCCACGAAATTCAAAACTGCCAAAACGTTACCTCTACAATTACTTCTCTTTTTTATAATTAATGTTTTTGAGATGCATTATAAACTAATATTCTAAAGTATTTACAGGATTCAGAGTATAATGATATGGTTAACCTTGGGAGACGTAGACTTGTTTTCCCTGGTATTCAATGGTGTGTGTATTTGAGAAGATGAAGTAACAGTGCTAAATAAGAATTGAGCTAAACAGAAGAAAAAGCCAAGAAAGGAGTGAAGGAAAGTGATTAAAAAATTGGAGAATAAGTTAATCAGTAAGAACGAAAATTGAGCGAATAAACAGTGAGGTATCCAATTTATCTTTTACAAGGGCTGCAAGTTTCAGGCAAAAAGTCACAAATATTCTCTCCAAAGCAAAATAAAATCACGGTACTTGGGTAAACCGTTATATTTTTTTATATCAGTTTGCTTTAAAAAAAATACGTTCTACCTCAATAATTTAGGGTTGCTGGAGAAGGTTTTAGCGTTATCGGATCGAGCTGAAAAGTTGGCTATAATATCAACATAAAAACTAGTAGAAACTACTTTTTTTTGTGAAGATAAACTACGAATATTTGAAACTATTAAAACTTTTATGTTTGCGGAAAAGGCTCGCAAAATTACGGTCACATAACTCATTCACAAAGTAGTCATTAATTTCGGATTTGTTCGATGCAAACAGAATAGTCATACCTCAGTAAACTTATATGACGGTCTTAAATTATTTCTTGAACTAAAATATAGCACGAGTCAACCGCGAATAGGGTTTGGCTAAGGTTTATGATGGAGAAGGTGAGCATCGTGCACCAAAACTATCTAACGCGGTCAAGCTCTAGACGTGCAGCTGACGGGGATGGGGGTAAGCACCTGCGAAGGAAGACACTAAACTGGGCCGCCAAGAAATGTGGCGCGCAGGATAGTAATCAAAAATTAGTTTCGCAGCCCTTCAGACACATGAAAATACATTGTTTTCCTGTTTGTTTGCTTGTGAAACCAGTTTTTCATAAATTAATGTCTTAAACATGTTTCAAACTGAAAACAATCCAATAAAATGTCACACATACTTACAGATAAAGTTGCATATTCATGACTTAGACTGGTTATAAATGATGTTACACTAAAGAATAAATTTAATACCTGTTTCTAACGGAAACATGAGCAGTTCTTAAGAAATGTATAAAATAACGATGGAAAATTATGGTGAACAGATAATTTAATACACAGACTATATATGTTTAATTCTAGTCTGATGTAATTTCTAGTAGTGTTTTTATATGTAGGACACGAATTAAAAAGCAAAACGATACAACGTAGTGAATCAAATTTCCCACCGCAATTTCAGCTTGAATGCATGCTGCAGAAACCTGAAAAACTGCATGGATTTTCCAGTTAGGGGAATTCACCATTCGAACTATGGAGATTCCCTGTTAGTCCTTGACGGTCTGTAATCAAAGGAATCACGATTTCTACGCTATTAGACACCGATGGGTGAGTCTGTTTCGGATCCGGCAAGGATCACACCGTCCTTAGTCTTTGTCCATATATACAATATTTTACTGATATTGTCATACTGATTGTTAAAGTATATACTGAATATTAAAGTATATACTGCATTTATTTATTTACAATTTATTATAAGCTACAATTTGAAATAACAGTATAATATACAAACAGATTGTCTTTCATTTGGAAATCGCGAGACACCGTTTTACAATTCAATTAACTCCGTCTCAGGGGAAAAATTAGAAACAGTTAAAACAAAACGTGATTTGAATTCCAATTTATAAGAACTTTAATAAAAGATTAAATATCAGGGTTTGTATACATAACCTGAATATTTTCCGGTCACTGGTCCTTCGATGATCAAGTCGCGGAATCCTTTTTCTTCGTCATTAACCAATAGTATTTTAATTTAACGGCTGTTAAAAATTATAATAAGATATATTCATCGACCAATTAACGTACTTTTATTATTAATAAATAATTTAAAAAAGGGTAGAAATAAGTATCTAAGCTTTGCATTGTTAACTAAAGTCTGTTAATTAATCGTTAAATCATACGTAAATAATTCAACACGTGGCTAGAAAAAAAAATTGTCACCGCACATTGGGTTTGAATTTTTTTTTCTGAAGAGAGGAGCAAATAATTAAAAGTTTCCACACACTGTTATTGAATATATCGCTTTTTAGAAGAGAGACAATATTTTTAAAGTGTACCGTGGCTCATTTGGGGAAAAATCATTTGAAATAAACGAGGAAAATAGCGAACTTAGTTGGGAGGAAAGGTGATTAAAATGGAGGAAGGGCGATAGACTGACAATAAGCTACTCTTAGAGGAAGCATAGGCACGAGAGTCGCTATTCGCGCGCAGAAAGACGTCTCTCGGGACTGGGCAGGACCGAGTAGGTCTATGTCTTTAAGTTTGTATTAATCTCAGTATTGTCATTAATTTCAATGACTAGTTATGACGCATTTGAGTTGCATCAGTAAACATATATTACGAACTTACAATTAAAATACTTAAACGACTCAGAAGAGACGCAGGATTAAAAAAGGTATGGAAAAGTCCAATAAAATTTGTGTATACAGATTCTTACATCATAATAAGTAATGGACTGAACTGTAAGTTCTTGGTAGAAACGGAATTTCCCAAATAAAATGAAGAAATTTTTAAAGTCGATACGAATAATAACAAAATTATTAATAAGAAATTTGGCCGATGAAACTTCAGAAATAATAAAGGACAGACAGGAAAAATTAATTGTAGAAGTAATATTCAAAATACCGTGCAAGTTCAGAAATTCTTATCCAGGGGAAACCGGCCGGTCCGTAAGAACTTCAATTAAGGATCACTAAATATGCATACGATTAAGGCAGTTTAATTTGTCTTCTGCCGCATAACAATCAAGATCAATAACACTCAAAATAAATCACAAACAAAAATGAATCGCCGTGGAAAATAACTTTCCCGATTCGGAAGTTTCGTGAGGTTACATATTATTATTTTTTTAATTCGGAGACCTTATATTATGTACAGCTGCGGAGACGTTTCGTCGTAACTTTGTCAAATTCGCTGATACTATACGAAACATAATATCAATAAATAAGGTCAGTTAAACAGTTTAGTGGTGTTTAAATAACAATTTTTAACAAATAACGGAGTCAGATGTAAAACCGTTGAACGTTTTAAATGACAGCCCAGGCAAAAACGTGACTACTGTTTATCAAATTTTAAAGGAAAGTTTCGTTGGTAACAAGAAGATAAGTTGACCAAACAAGAATATATGTCTTCTCGTGATGACTACCTCAAGTACTGCGGCACGTTATATGTTTGAAATGGGGAATTCTGTTTATTCAACTCAATTGAAATTTTAAATGGTTCGCCAAAAAAATGTTTTTTAAGGTCCGACGAGAGAAGATTTCATTTACTATTTTGATAGATCTTGTCATATTTTGTTGTTCCTTGACAGAAGTCCGGTTCTGTGTGTTTAGACGCTTTACTTTAAGGTTATTTCCACTACTCGGTTTCTTACAATGTTTCCGATGTATTGTCTTTTGTTGTTGACTTATGTGTTTGTATTCATGACTAGCTGGGTGCCCGGCGTTGCCCGAGATGTCATTTATCTATAACCCCCGATATGACTCCAATTTCGGCTGCTTTTGCGCAATTTTTATGTAACGCTACTCGAACCCTAATCATTATAATTAACTCTGAAAAATATTTCTTCAACGCCGTGTTTGCATGTTCCAAAATTTGCACCCCCCCCCACCCCTGCATCTGAGGGGTAAATGCCAATTTGAATGTCGTAACTAAGCACAGTGACTTCCATAACCTTTGATTTGACTCCAATCTCGGTTGTATTCGCGTTATTTTACTGTAAAGCATCTCCACCCCAAACCCGAAGGGTGTCCTTTTCACAGGGCGTAGGAGATGAAAATTGTATTCAGATAACATTGGTAGAAACACTATCAATATCTTTGACCCCTAAAACATTTATCCGACTCAAATATCGGCTGTTTTCGTATGTTTAAATATTTCCACCCCCGCTTCTGGGGGTGGAAGACGCGTCTCACCCCGACAGTGTTTGTTTCCTGGTCGCAAAGAACACGTGTACAAAATTTGGTGAAAATTGCTCGACTGGTGTAGATTTGTATTTTATTTAGAATACGTTTGTATGGGAAATAGAAAAGGGCTGTTTTTAGGGTTTTCCCGGAAATTATTCGATTTTTTTCTCGCCTTTTAAACCTTCCCTAGACCTCCACGAACATTTCAAGACTAAGATAAGATAAATCCGTTCAGCCGTTCTCGAGTTTTAGTGAGACTAACGAACAGCAATTCATTTTTATATATATAGACTATGAACTTATTTACACCAGAAATTTTAGCTTTTTGTTTCTCAGTATTTAAAATAAATACTGAAATATTTTTAATCCAAATTCGAAATGAGTTTTTCTTCAAGTATTTTGTTTACGAATGATAGACGTGTCGCATGGTTCTATGTGCTGTTTGTATGTTTCAAAATCGTACAAATTCAAGAATAAAAATTCACGTAACTTATTTACGCACCGGTAGTAATCTACTGGCACGTATACGTTAAAAAACGTACCCGTTTAAATGAAATTAACCTTTGTTTGAAAATAAAATGTTGCTAAAATTTGCAAAACTGTCAAGTGTAGGTTTATAAGAAAAAAAAGGGTTCCCTTGTGATCAATCGGATTCAACACCTGCTCTTAATGAAGGTTTAGTCTTAAAAAAAGTGCAAGTGAAGTTGCAATCTCACATTGACCCGTCGGACAGAAAGCTCCAACTTCACTAACTGCTTCCTCTATCCCAATTGACCTTGGGCGTCCCGTTGGCTGCTGATGGGTGGAAATGTAAACCCGAATTTTCTGTCGCATGGCCTACTAGAACGTTTACTGGGACCTGTAGGCTAAATTAATGTCAAGTATAAATCGCCATTTTTGTTGAAATATTTCGCACGAAAAGCGCGTTGTGCTGCTTAGTGATTTTCCAATGAGAGGAAGCAATTAGTGAAGTTGGAACCTTTTGTGCGACGGGATCCTTGATCAACTGGCTAAAACATGAGATTGCAATTTTAGGAACGTATTTGCACTTCTTTTTAAACTAGTTTATTACAAAAATTAAATAAATTCACTTCGTACTTAAGAGACGTAGAAATTGAAAATTAATTATTAGAGGCTTTTAGATACATATAAAAAGAATCAACGGTAGTATAGAAACATTTTATTTTATAATCGGTAGTTTTACAAGATTGCTCTTTGAATAGAGTCAGTTATATATTACACAGCTTTATGGCAATATATGATTATTATATAATTATTCGATCACCTGACGAAATTCAGAGACCAACTTCTTAATTATATTTCAGGATTTACTAAATTATTTAAATGTGATGGCTTTACCAACCCTCGTCCAGGTTCCAGGTTCCAGGTTGAGACTGGAAGGGGGTAACTTCACCATGGTTATGACCTGCCGAAAGTAACCGTTGTAGATCTCCGATTCACAGTCATATTTGTAGCACTGACCGCACTATATTAGCTCTCACTATCCTTTTGTTTTGATTTCGTGGTCAGTGGATGATTTCCGCTTGGGAAAAATCGGAAGCCCAACAAACAAGTTAAAGCGAAGTTCCCGTGACGAGCCGTTTCATCGCACGTTAACCTCGCATAAAGCCAAGGCCACAGGACTCTGGGCCTACTACGAAAATTCAACCTCACACATGTGAATAGCGCAAATTTGTCCTTACAACGGAAACTTCAATCACAAGGCTTGAAATTGTATCATACTCGTTGGAACCAGGTTTCGAAGGTATGGAAAGTATTGCAATGCTTCATTTATTCTGTCCCAATATTTCTCAAATTTCTTTCTATTAATTTAGCCTATTTCTTATACATATTTCTAATGTATCAGTTAAGTACCCTGACCCACCAGGCTTCCATTGTAACTAAAACTCAGAGAAGGTTTTTAACCGTCTTTATTATAATGAAAACACAAATTATGTTGGAATGATTATCTAAAATATCATCAGACACTTGCGAGATATGTCACTATGTAAATTCACCATTAATTAAACAGTTTGAAATAAATAATAGTGTTCCGGTAAGATGTGTTTCATTATAAATCACATATAATTTTTTTTTTCACGCTGACCTACGTTTTAATTTACTGGATTCCTTGGTCCCGAGTTTGACTACCAAGAGACGATCATCACTTCAAAAAAACAACAACTAATGAATGTTATTTTAACAAACCGGGTCTGAATAACTTAAAATATATTTTAAAATGTCTTTAAAATTTCGGATTTGTAGGTAACATGGAAGTTCGAGCCAACAAAAATGGTAGCTACTTGAATTATGGAAGTAGCTATTAAGATGAGATGTTACTTTCTGATGAAACACGCAAGTTCCAGGCCTGAATAATTTTTTTTACGTCAAGTGGTATTTCGGGATTCTGTGTAGGATTAAAATTATAAATCCTGCTGACCTCCTGTGGTGTAGGGGTCAGCGTGACTGCCTCACATCACAGAGGTCCAGGGTTCGAATCCAGCGAGGGCACAGATGTTTGTGTGCGTGAGAGAAACTCTCGTCAAATCAGTCCCCCGACAAGGAAAAAAATGAGTTTCCGTACTGAGTCGCTAATAACCAGAGTTGTTGATGCGACTGTAAATAAATCAATATAAAAATAGTTATAAATCCATCTGAGTCAAAGGAGTGTTCCCGGTTGCATACAGAAATGGGGTGCTCAATTTTTCTGATGAGGCGAGTAATTTTCGTTCGCGTAACCTGATCAGTTAAGGTGTAAGGTGTGATAAGGGTTCGAATCCAGCGAGGGCATGGATGTTTGTGTGCGTGAGAGAAACTCTCGTCAAATCAGTCTCCCGACAAGGAAAATAAATGAGTTTCCGTACTGAGTCGCTAATAACCAGAGTTGTTGATGCGACTGTAAATAAATCAATATAAAAAAAATTATAAATCCATCTGAGTCAAAGGTGTGTTCCCGGTTGCATACAGAAATGGGGTGCTCAATTTTTCTGATGAGGCGTGTAATTTTCGTTCGCGTAACCTGATCAGTTAAGATGTAAGGTGGGATAAATCTAGGTTAAACGTCATTTGTCAATATAGTTTACGGAAGACGAGAGGCGTTCAGGGACATCGTTCGTAAGAAGAGGCTGAGTGAACTCCACGGAATGTTGAAGGGGTAAACAAAAATGGTCTTGAGCTCGTCTCAAATAAGTACTTTATTCAGCAAAATTTGTGAAATTTGAGAGTAAATTATAAATGAATTTTCTCATATTTAAAGAAGACTATTTTTTTTTTAAAAAAATATAACTTTACAGTGTCAGTTGCAAAGTGAGTCTTACATTATAACACTTAAAAGCATATAAATAAAAATAGAAACAGCGTCCGAGATTCTTTTAATGCACGCAAAATATGCGAGGAAAGTGATTCTCCGTTTCTTTCCAACGTTTTGCGAATTGGAATATCCCTCCGAAACCACCTGAATATAGAAGAAATGTTATATTTTAAATATTCGCCCGGGAAGGTTTGTTACATTAAGTAAATAACCGATATTTGAGAATTAGCATGAAATTTTGATGTCTGGACAGTGAATAATGATTTCAATGTTGTTGTTTATTGGATTATCTGGAGAACTGGACTGGAAAATTCGGTACAAACAAGCAACAGTCTGTTTTTCAGTCCTCAGGTTTCGTTACGTGTTAAAAGAACAGCTCCGGAAGGTGACAAAACGTGCATTGAATCACAGTTGACACCGGAAACAATTCACATTATCAACATTGCTTTAGAAGAATTTTTGAGGAGAAATGTTTTAGAGACCTGTTACGGTTTATGACGTTATTGGAGAGTTGAACAAACTTTTTATATTGAGGAAATAATTTATAATATGGGAAATAGGAGAAAACTGCAGTTTACTACGTGGGGTAAGTTAATAAATCGCGTGATGCAACTTTGAACTTTGGTCATAGAAAGTGTTTCACTTCCAGGTAAGTCACCCCTTTTCTACATTCCCTGGAGCTTGCAAGTGTTTATCTGACTCAATGATTGATTTTATAATCATTAAAAAAAATGTTAGTAACCCTTCACGGGTTCAGATGATGTGACAAATCTTCTTCCACATCCGTTCAAAAATTGATGGATTTTCAGGAACGCACTCGAGTCCCTGCTTTAGACACGTACTTGTAATTATAGTCTATTGTCACTCGTGAAAACAACATGCAGTGTGGCCAACGTGAAGTCCTCACATACCATTGTAATGAAGACGAGTATTCATACCCGTTGAATACAACAATTCTATACATCGTCTCAATAAACAAAAATATTTTGATTATATAAAGACTTTGGTGTTGCAGCTACAATGAGAGATAAACCTCGACTTCACGAGGAGTGAGTGTTGTATAAGTTTCAGCGGGGAAGGAGCGTGCAAAAATCAGCAGCGCTCCGCCTGAGAGTTTTCCGAAATAACAGTTGACCAAGCAGTGACCTCGACCAGCGCACTGTATCGCATTCTCGCGAATTTCGCCGGCCTTGATTCCGTTTCGGTTCCGCGTACGTCACGTCGCGAGGAACAACCAACGAAACATGTGTTCAAAAGCAGCACCTCATTTCAAAATATCCTCTACAAATAAAGTCTTATCGTGGTTTGTTCTAACAGTATGAAAGCGGAATTATGGTTGACAGTAACAGAGAAACGGGAAGTTCAAGGACGTAAACACAAATCAAAGAAACCATTATAACACTGAAATACATATAAACAGTGACAGCCCGAGTTTTTTTTTACTACATGAAATTATTTAACAAAATTTCGAAACTGCAATAGGTCCTCATTCATTGGCACGTCAAAATAGATCAAAATTCGTAACGAAATATTGAAAATTACAAATAAAAATCATTGCATAAATAAAATAACCAATTATTCAGAAAAATTGGATATAATCTATATTAAGATAACAAAACATAACGTTTCATCCCGTTTTTGGGGCTTCATCAGGTGATAAATCAATATAATTATAATTGTTTTCTACTAAAAAAACAGAATGTTTGTTTGTATGTATGATTCTCATACAAATCTACACCCGTGGAGTAAATTTCACAAAATTTCGTACACATGTTCTTTGCGACCAGGAAACAAATTAAAAACGTTAAAACGACCGATATTTAGGTCGGACAAATATTTCTAGAGGTCAAAGAGATTGATAATGTTTCCAACGATGTTAAGCCCCTTACAGCAAGGGAAAAGAGTACTCTTTGGGGTGGGGGAGAATGTGAGTTACAAAAAAATAACGCTAATACAACCGAGATGGGAGTCAAATCTAGGGTTGTGGATATCGCTGAGTTTGATGATGACATTCAAGTTGCCATTTAACCCCCAGGGGCGGGAGTGGACGGTGGCGGGAATTTTGAAACATGCATACACGGCCGATATTTACGTTGAATAAATAATTTTCAGAGTTAATCAGATAGACTATTTCTATCGATGTTGTTTATGTATAATTTTAACCCCTTTCTGCATGGGAGGGGAACATGCTTGGTGGTGCGGAAAGAGCGGCATTACATAAAAATAACGCGAAAGCAACCGAGATTGGATTCGAATCGTGGGTAATGGTTATATGACAACCCGGACAACGCCCAGCACCCAACTAGTCTATATAATAAAAAGGAATGTATGTTTGTTTGTATTTATGTTACGCATATAAATCTACACCCGTGGAGAAAATTAGACGAAATTTTGCACACATGTTCCATTAGAACAGGAAGGAGACAGTGTGAAGAAAAGACAACTACTACCCGTAGGGGCGAGGATGGAAATTTTCAAACATGTAAAAACGGATGATATTTTCGTCGGAAGAAATTTTTTCAGGGGATACTTAGAGTTTCACAAGATAATTACGTGTATAATTTCAACCCTTTGGGTGTGGGAGGGAAATACCTTTAGGGATGGGGGTTGAGGGACGTTATATAAAATTAAAGCAAAAAACCCGAGATTGGGGTCAAATCCGGAGTTATGGATGTAGCTCAGTTTAATTTTCACTACCCGGGCAACGCCGAGCACCCAAGTCCATATAAATAAAACAGAGCCTTTTAAGGTCGCAAAAATGTTTATAATGAAAAAATTAAGCGTTTTGTCGCTATTTGCGAACTTTTCAGGTGTATGAAAATTTACACTACAAAACAAACAATAAATAGTTAAAATAACATTTTCACGTCAGTTTTTGTTGATAACATAATAATGTAAATTACAAATTTTGATAGTCATGGCCGACTTGCATAATATAAACGTGAACTTGAACTTATGACCCGCTACTTTTGTAATTCTTTCATTTATATATTGTAATAATTTTAACTTCTAAATTGTTCCATTGTAAACTATACACAACAATGAAACTGAGTTTGTTTCTGGTCGTTCACATTTTAATTGTGCAATAAAATATTAAAAATTACAATAAAACTTCATAACATAAATTCCAGTAATTCAGAAAAATTCAGGATAATCTATTTTGCTGTCACAAAACATAACGTTTAATCCCGTCTTTTTTGGCGGTTCATCAGGTGATAAATTAATATTATCGTAATAAGATAATATAACCATAGGCATGCATAAATTTTATTTATTTATTTATTTATTATTATCATTATTTAAACACCTATATTACTTAAATATTTGTTTTTTTCTGATATGTTTGTTATCACGGATGAATATGGCCAAGTGAGGTGAAATAAGTGCAAGACACATACACCACAAGACAACTAGGGTGCCATACGGTCGTTTTGGAAAATATTCAAATTCCAGCAAAAAACTAAGACCAGAAAACGTCCTGGAAGAAGCATGTAAAAATGAAACGTCAGAAAATTAATCTAAAATTCGGAGATATGCCATGGATAAGGGGAAGGTGATAATGACAATCACTGGACAATAAAGTACTTATACAAATGTATCATTGAATCCATACGGACTTACGGCATACAAGTATGGGGATGCACAAAGCGCTCTAATAAAAAAATTATTCAAAGACTTCAATCCAAAATACTACGCTCCATCACTAACGCACCATCACCCTGCACAGTGATCCAAACATACCAGTAACATGAGACTCGGAGAACTCTACGTCGAGCGTATCGAACGACACGATAAATGAACTGACAGTAGAAATCCTCCAGCGGTAGATAGAAGACTCAGAAGAATGAGGTCAACGGACCTGATGCACAACACCAACTAAATAATCTAAACCTACCAACGGTTTACTAGTGAATGGTCAATGGACGATTGCCCAACTGCATACTTATTACAATGAAACTTGTAGATTGAAAATTAGCGGACAAAAAAATGTCAGAGGGGAGTGAAATAAAATTAGATAGTTTTGAAATGATGTCTTCTTGAAATATTGTACATCATTCGCCAATTTTTTTTACTATTATTTGATGATAGCTTTTCTCGATAAGATTAAATCTATATATATAAAAATGAATTGCTGTTCGTTAGTCTCACTAAAACTCGAGAACGGCTAAACGGATTTATCTTATCTTAGTCTTGAAATGTTCGTGGAGGTCTAGGGAAGGTTTAAAAGGCGAGAAAAAAATCGAATAATTTCCGGGAAAACCCTAAAAACAGCCCTTTTCTATTTCCCATACAAACGTTTTCTAAATAAAATACAAATCTACACCAGTCGAGCAATTTTCACCAAATTTCGTACACGTGTTCTTTGCGACCAGGAAACAAACACTGTCGGGGTGAGACGCGTCTTCCACCCCCAGAAGCGGGGGTGGAAATATTTAAACATACTAAAACAGCCGATATTTGAGTTGGATAAATATTTTTAGGGGTCAAAGATATTGATAGTGTTTCTACCAATGTTATCTGAATACAATTTTCATCCCCTACGCCCTGTGAAAAGGATACCCTTCGGGTTTGGGGTGGAGATGCTTTACAGTAAAATAACGCGAATACAACCGAGATTGGAGTCAAATCAAAGGTTATGGAAGTCACTGTGTTTAGTTACGACATTCAAATTGGCATTTACCTCTCAGATGCAGGGGTGCAAATTTTGGAACATGCAAACACGGCAGATATTTGCGTTGAAGAAATATTTTTCAGAGTTAATTATAATGATTAGGGTTCGAGGAGCGTTACATAAAAATTGCGCAAAAGCAGCCGAAATTGGAGTCATATCGGGGGTTATAGATAAATGACTACTCGGGCAACGCCGGGCACCCAGCTAGTATTCAATAAATAGTTCTCGGAATTCACACGGGTTTTGCATATTTATATTAAGACGCAACGTTACGACAACTGAAAGCACTGTCGTCATATTTTTTTTCTTCACCTAGAACAGTGCTTTTAGTTGTCGAAACCTTGCTTCTTAATATAAATATGCAAAACCCGTGTGAATTCCGAGAACTATTTATTGAAAAACTTCACCGGGAAAGACTTCAAGATTAAATATTATTAAAAACTGTTAACAATATTTTTTTTAAAAAAAATGCCATCCCAGGTAAAAAATTACAGAGAAAAGATATAATTACTATGTAACCAAAATAATAGTCATTAATTTAAAATAGTTGAAAGAAATGAGGCCCCTCTATTTTTCTAATTTTCAGGTCACTGAACTGTGCAATGTCCAATTTAATTATCATCGATACATAATCCAAATTTTGTTATTTTATGACACTAACTCTTCAAAACTCAGCATAGAATGTTCTCTCACTATTAGTTGATAAGTCGTTACCTGTAAACCAGTATAGTAAATTTGTTACTTGTCATGAAGCCACAAGACGTCATTAAAATTTCGTCTGTAAAATATATGACCTAAGAAAATGGTTGTCGTCTTTTTTTGTTGAGTCATTTGTATGTATGAGGAAAAGCTGTGGACCCTGACTAGACTCTTGTGGAACCTCCATCTTTATTTGTTTTATTTCAGAGTGAAATTTTTACAAGAGATGGAATAGTGTTTAGTGATTCCAGTTACTTTGACGACGTACCGGAATATTTCTAAATCCAACAAAAGTCTATATTTGGTAATTATTGACTACAGTGTCATCACGCGAACAAATCGGGTAAAATTCGAAATCCACGTGTTATTTAATGGTTGTAGTGTTTAATATGTAGTCTCGAACTAAAAAAAAAAGAGGTAAGAACGCATATGAATAGCCTCGTAACAATGATGCCAAAGATAAAGACATCTGTCAGCCACGAAGCGGTTTGCATCAGGTTGAGTTGGGTTAGTTCCAGAACTAAAAACCTGTTTCGCAGCATCGCCGTGACGAAGCATTACTCCAGACCTGCATTTCCACAAGAATGTAACGTCATCACAGACTAATTCTTTCGCTGTGGCAAATAGGTAGTTGGCCAGGTGCCGTTAAGTCATATCAATCACAATCGCTGGGACACTTTGAAATTTAGTTCGCAACTTCGCAGCTTCCTCCACAGTCAGGAACTGGTTGATTTACTCCACAATTATCAGCCTCGATTCGTAACTAACCGATGAAAATAGGTATTCGTAACTTATATCATCATCCAATAAATCAGGATACTGCTGTATATGGACGTAAATTGAAGCAAAGTTTATGTAGACACGAGATCTTTGTATTTGTTATTTTGACTGAGTAGAGTAACAGCTTCAACAAATTCACGCCAGGATTAACCGGAATGAAGTAATTCAGATTACAGAATTGTGAAGTTATTCTGTGCATACATACTTCTCTGCAAGAATAACACTTACGAAGAAATCAAATAACTCAGCCAGTGGGTAACTGGAAAGGAAAATCTGATGGCTTCAGTGCCAAAGTAAGTGAAAGGAGACAAGGAAAATCTTATGATACCGCGACCTAGATGAGGGCAACGAGGAAGTAGATCAACTGATAGACTCGCAAATCACTATTTTGTTATGGTCTAAATTATTTTGTCAGTTAAATTCATCATTTTCCCACGTAATGTATCTTAATTAAGACAGCAGGAGAGGAAGGTTAAATGTAATTAGGAACTGAGATAGAATATGGAACATGTTTCTTCAAATTAAATCCAAAAGGTTAATGTATTAGTACTATAAATAAATTTACCAACAGCTTGCCAGTAAAATAAGTTGCAAACCAAGAATTGAAAATTCTGAAACCCTTGATAAATTTACATATAAATTCCATTTCTCATTGGACCTTGTAAGAATTGTGATTTCGTAAAAAAAATTGTAGGTGAAATGTAAAATAGGGGTGCGAGTAGTCTAGTATAATTGGTAACAAATATCATTATTATTAAGCGTATCTTTAAAATAAGAACGATAAAGGCAAGGAAAATTCATTACTCCTCGTAAGGCACCTTATTTCACAGGAAAAGTCGTAAAGGGTGTATTGCATGTTGCATTCACGGAGGGACGCTCTGTTTTTCTGACGAGTATTGCACTACAGTGCAAATTTAATAAAATTTAAAGAAAATTATTA
Source organism: Zhengitettix transpicula (assembly GCA_037074705.1). Lineage (NCBI taxonomy): Eukaryota > Metazoa > Arthropoda > Insecta > Orthoptera > Tetrigidae > Zhengitettix > Zhengitettix transpicula. The sequence continues at coordinate 22,714,594 of CM073595.1, read as the reverse complement.
TATTCAGTCTACATGAGTAAGTAATTGCCGTCAGAATAATGAATAATATACAAAATCATTTAAAGAGAAGTTGAAGGGGTGATGTAAGGGAAATCTTGAGGAGAATCGAGTCTCATTATAGAAGCAATAAATATATTATTTATTCTAAAGAAAATATTATTAAAATATAGGGACGTAAGAGTATTCTTTAATCTGTGTGGAGATCCAACTGGCGCCACTAAAATGGAAATAAGCTAGGAGAGAGGAATTATCAGAAAGTGAGCAAATCTTATCAAACATATATGTTGAAAAAACAATGAAGAGATGTCGGTTAACTAACAAGAGGTTAGTATCTAATTACTTCATTTTCCGGGCTATTATAAATAAATACCCTGGAAACGCCGTGCACTCAGCAAGTTCCAAATTAATGAATGAATGAATGGTTTCCTTGATCGCTCAGACTAATAGTCACTTTCTGAGCAAAGTCTAATTTCAATGGGAGGGGAAAATTACTGGCGGTTATAGCACGCGTCAGCAAGGGCGGTGTTGTAGCGCAGATCGAGGGATTTCACGCAGAAAAATATTTATACACTATTTATACTGTTAACAAAACTGTAAAGCACGATCAGTGCGATTACAAGAAGTTATGTTTCCGTAGAAAGTTTTAAGTTTGTAGATAAAACTGTAAATAAAGTGTAAAATATTCAGCAATTTGTCGTAAAACTTGTCAGATAATTTTATATTTCCCCTTTTGCCACATCACCGTAACAAAATGAATTTGCATGCTAACTAGATGATTGTTTGCTAAAGACATTCACATTGCAGAAGTAACGTCCCAAGCAATTAAAATGCCATTAGAAACGTAAGAAACGAACGCTGCGAGGAGTACAAATGACATGTCACCGTGAACTCAGTATTTGTAACCAGTCCGTTAATATTCATTATTCGTCTTTGAACGGAAAATTTACGTAATAACAGGAAGCTGGAAGTCGAAACCATCTCAGACGTGAACTTTTAAGTGCTTTAAAAAAAGGAAGTGCCTGGCGAAAAACTTATTTTACCATTGAATCGTGACAAGTACTGATCACGGATGGAAGGTCGAACCTTGAACAACGAAGAAACCGCAACGACAGATTTCAGTGTCATTAACAGTCCCGTCGTTGCCTCAAAGCTACCTCGTTTGACACTAAGAAACGCGGTAATTAAATGGTTTTATGTATCTCTTGATCCCTCTCACTGTAAGTAACGAAAAATAATGTGACGTGGTGGCCTATTTCGAAATAAATTAATTGTCTAATGGTCATTCAATTAATCAACTGAAAGCAACAATATTACGATTTAAGTCGTGAAGACAATCCTAGAGAACGGACGATTTATTTGAGAAAATTACGGAAATGAAGTAATATGTTCACTTCATTAAACAAACCAATTAAGCTTATTTTTATTGATCATCATAAGAGTTTCCAAGACAGACTAAGCCTTTACTGCACCGAAGAATGCTTTTATAGGCGATTCACATTTAAGCTGAATGTGAAAATAAGTGCCTATTACATTTAGTACTCTTACCTTTGTATTACCACAGTACGTACTTACATCTCTCGTGTCCCATTGTAGACAGATGACAAAGGTATTTTTTTTCACATGGAAAATTTCCTTCCAGATTTTGAATTGCGACCTCACCTTCCTTCCTGTCTCTTAGGGACGTAAAATCAAAAATTTAATCTCACAATTACCCTCCCGTTATGGATCTGCTTATGTATTAATTCCAACGGCAAAATTCTTTGCAAAATAAGCTGAAGCTATATTTTTATTATATTATCCACAATTGTATCATAATGATATTTATTAATTTTATCTTGACCCAAATAGTCACCAGTTCAAATCAAAAACTAATTCACCATTTACAAAAAATTTTATTTCATAATTTGGAGCTTTCGGGAACTGCCATATTCATCTGTACAGAGGAAAAAGCAATTGTTTCAGATAACGTTACAATTAACAGAAATTTTATTTATATTTTTTTTATTCAAGAATATAGAGAGGAAAGACCATAGTTAAATTTAATAAAAGTATCCAGGTTGGAAAAATGTCGACCAGACCAGGAATAGAACCAGAGACTACCCGCACAGACTCTACCACCTGACCTACACCCGCCGACTCCAGATCCATTACACCTAACGCAGACTCGCCTCCAAATTTTTTTTTTACAAAATCACAATTCTTACATGGCCTAAATTTAATTACCTCAATTGAAGAACGGATTTTATATTTAAATTGACCAAGTATTTTCGAATTTTCAATTGAAGAATATGGAAAGAATGCTTTCACAAACCATGGTTAAATTGAAATTTACACGTGGTGGACGCTTTACCACCTGAGCTATTCCTGTCTTCGTTTCACGTCCTAAAATTTAGGCCATGTAAAAATTGTTATTTGTAAAAAAAAAATTGTAGTTTAGCCTGCGTCAGGTCTAATGGATGGACGAATTTCGTACCGTATCTGGAGTCGACTCGGGGTTTTTCAGATGGTATAGCGATCTCCTGGTAAGCAGTGGTCTCGGGTTCGATTCCTCATGGGGTCGTCGTTTTTCCATCCTTTTAGTTTTTTTATATAATAAGCCATTAATTTCAAATTTCAAAATGACCCCGATAGGTCATTAATAAACAAACCTTCAACTTGATTTAATAATTCAACGAGGAAACTACGAAAATTATTTTGTGAAGTTGAACGGTTTTGTGTATTAATGAAATATTCAGTCATTTTGAAGTCGTAAAATTAATGGTTTGCTACATAAAAATTTTTCTATATAAGATTTTTTTGACTTGGCATTAGTTTAAATTTTTTTAAAAAGTTTCGTTGGTTTTTTTATGATACTCTTTGTAGGACATTTTACTTCATTTAGACAAATGTTTAATAAATAATTTTTCAGTTTAATGTTTCCAAGCTGCTAGTGAACACTTGGAAAAAGTCGTATTTTCTCATCATTGGACCTAATTATTTATTGAAATGTCCTTCCTGATGGCAGCAGTTGAACTTTGGAATGGTGTTCGTGTTCAACGAGCGTTTACTCGCTTATCACGTTCTTCTTCACCAACAGACGTGCCCAATTCCCTCAAACTGCGATGGTTACCTGCCTAAAGCATCACATTCTACGGTTTTATGATTTTCAAGAGGGAACATTTTAAACAAGTAAGCGTTTTAACGAATGATTTACTGTTGCTGGTACTACACGACGGGGAAATCTGAGTGATGGACTCGCGATACCGTCGAAGAAAATAGGGGGCTTATGGAGTTGTCCCTGAAATTATATTTACATAAATCGCAGTAAACTGTATTTGGACAGTAATCATAATAGAAAGTAATACCTGGATCTGTAATGTTTGACTTACAAATTTTCCACTTTCACGAGATACTAATATAAGAACAAAAATAGTTTCCGGACAGTAATATTTGTTTTAAAAATAAATCGTGTATAACTTCTATGCGTAAATATATTTTACTATTTTACTTGGTATTTTAAATATGACAGGCTTAAAGAGGTTGGTTTCGATTAATGGTGTGAGTTCTGATTTATTGTAAACTTTAAAAAAATTTTAAAGGCAGAGTTATGTTAGGGCTGTTAAATTTTAACGCCTACTCCACAAATCTCGACGAAGCAACATAATAAACGTGGTGGTAACGTAACTGACGCAACTTTGTCTTCGTAAGCATAGCAAAAATATTTTCTGCCAAAATTTTAAAGCTTTGCAGTAAGAATTCTCAGTAAGGCCCACGTAATTTATCTTAATTATCAGAGCAGGAGAGGAAGGTTAAATGTAATTTGGAACTGAGATACAATATAGGACATGTTTCTTCAAATTAAATCCAAAAAGTCAATGTATTAGTACTATAAATAAATTTACCAATAGCTTGTGAGTAAAATAAGTTGCAAACCTAGAATTGAAAACTCTGAAACCCTTGATAAATTTACATATAAAGTCAGTTTCTCATTGGACCTTGTAAGAATTGTGATTTAGTAAAAAGATATTGTAGGTGAAATGTAAAATGAGGATGCTAGTAGTCTAGTATGATTTATATTAAATATCTTTAATTAAACGTTTTAAGAGTCATGATGATCCACACAGAATGTTTTGTATATCACAGAGTCTCAATCCGAATATTCACTCGACTCCCGTGATCTTGAACATGCATAAAAAAATTACCCGAAAATATTAAATTTTGCTTCCAAATTAATGTAGCCTGTAACAAGGCATCAATTTTCCACTCGACATCAGGACACATCAATATAACTTTCGACCAACAGCAGCGTGTTAATTTTCACCGCACAGAAATATTTTCTTTCCATGTAAAATATCTCCATTGATGTCTTTAAAAAAAAAATTATCTGAAGATTTGGGTTAATGGTTATCATCACTCACAACTGTGTGTCAATATGCAAGTCTGTTATTAACGAAGTTGTTTGAAATAAATAAGTGTTTCGTTAGGAAGTGTTAGATTACAAAAATACTCACACTGTGTGTCAATGTGTAAGTTTGAGATTAACGAAGTCGTTTGAAATAAATAAGTGTTTCGGTAATAAGTGTTTGATTACAAAACAAAAGACAGCTTACTTTCCTCTTTATGAGTTTGTGTGACTGCCTCGAGACGAACATCAAATTTAGTTTCATTTCCAAAAACCATTAAAATGGACGTTGCAGATAACGAAGCAGAAAATATATTCCAACGTATTTCTGATTAAACTTTAAAATGTGACACCTATTTCCGTTAAACCGGAAAGTATGATTATAGTACTAGAATTAAACACAGAGCTTCTGTAGATCGTTTCTCAGCCGTTAGGAAAATTTTTTATTTTACGATACGTTAAACGGTATGTCAACTGTGCATTATTTGTGACCCTGAAAATATCCTTTTTGTTAAGGCAATGGGAAGGCCGTCGTTGTAAACTTATTTTATTTGCATATACATATAACATATATGATTGAAAATGTGGACGTGGCTTTATCCAACGTTTTCTAGAAGACTTAGAATATTTTGATGATAATTTCGCGGTAAAATGGTTGTATTGTAGTGTCGAGACAAACCAATATCGATAATTTTTCCATTTATTCCTGATAGGAAAAAAACAATAAATTTGATAAAAGGTTTCCAAAAAAGGGTTCAGACGATATCAAGTTAAATTTAAAAATACTACGTCAGCTCTAGCAGATATCATTTTTGTTTTATCGTATAAATGTAAATATTAATTTTTTAAATAAAATTTCTTCTGAGAACCGTACTAACATCAACCTCACTATGACAGCCCATAAAACTGAGTTTTGGAAAAAATAAGAGAGTCCGAATAAATGCAGTAAAAGTTTTGAATTATAATAAACTCTCGTGAATTTTTTTTCTTACTGTTCTCGCTGTGTGAATTTAATAAAATTGATATTTACTTAAAATGAAGATTATTGTTTATGTTTACAATCGTGAATATATATATATATATATATATATATATATATGTATATATATATTGTAATGCATTGTTTCGGATTAATGGTCTTGGCCGTCACAGGAAGTGGCAATGTGTACTTAGGATTTGTAAAGCAGGGCAAGGCACACGCGCCGGTGGACTGTCGCAAGATAAATCTATTATGGCAGGCATTTGTGTCTGATTAATGGCCTGGACAGTGGCGTATTGACTTAGGATAATGGAGGGTGCAGTTTAGGCGATCTAAAGAATTTCGGAACAGCGCACATGTGGGGGTGAGGATACAAGTGCAAAGTAATTACGGGTTCTGTCTCTATGTGACAAGACAAAGCGGCGAGATATTTTCTAGCTGGGGAGCAGCAGCTGCAGAGTGTAAATCTCGGGATAATGGAGACGCTGTCAATGTGCAATTGCGACGTAGTCTTGGAACAAAGCAGAAGATAGAAGGGACGGTCATATATAAAGGGGGGATAAGAATTTGTTAGTTAGTCGAGGAGTTGAGTCAGTTGAGTGTGGAGGCGTACGGCGAGACGAAGTATGGAGAAAATTTGCAGCCTGCGAGAGAAATAGCAAAATTATTCAACTATAAACATTTTTATATGCAGAAGTTCAATCTGTAGTAATATAAAAATTTGACCACTGTCTTCGATGGTAGGAGACCAGGACACAGCATCCAGCGTCGAGTAGTTTCACCACGAGCAAGTGGGATGTCCTTCACCGAGTATGGAGAATCAGCTATCGTCGAACCAATAATATGTGTTAGAGTCAGTGTGTAAACGTCCAGTCTATAAAGTGTGTGTGTAATGAACGAGCCAAATGTTCCTGAGTAATCGTGAGTTGAAATTTATGGTATTAATATGTGTAAACGGAATTAAAAGATACAGTCAGATATCGTTCTCTTCTTTTGTTAATAAAATAAACTCTTTTAAATTTAGAATCAATCTGGTAATTCTAAGTTCGTTAATAAGTTTCGTCGATGTCTAGACGTTTAAATATTTCTGTTTAATTTAAAGATAAATGTTGGGTTCTTTGATTATTTAAGTGTTCTGTCCGTTATCAAACCCAGTAAAGACCCATGAGAGAGATATATGTTTTATTGTAATGTAAAATTTCAAGAATTGATAAATAATGTTTGTTTGTTTTAAAGTCTATAATTTTTAATTTAAAAGCCCATCGTAGTTAATTATTACATTTTGGCTACCACAACGTGGAGCAACTTAAGTAGTCCCCGGTAGTTTATTACATTTTGGCACCACAACGGTGGGCGAATTAAGGAGTCCTTTTTGTTTATTACAATATATATATATATATATATATATATATATATATAACTGAAATAGGTGTCACACATTGAAGTTTAATCTGAAATACGTTGGAATATATTTTCTGCCTCGGTTATCTGTAACGTCCATTTTAATAATTTTTGGAAAAGAAACTAAATTTGATGTTCGTCTCGAGGCAGTTACACAAAGTCATATAGAGGAAAAGAGGAAAGTAAGCAGTCTTCTGTTTTGTAATCGAACACTTATTACCGAAACACTTATTTCTTTCAAACAACTTCGTTAATAACAGACTTACGTATTGACACACAGTTGTGAGTGATGTTAACCAGTAACCCACATCTTCAGTTAAGAAATTTCTCTTTTAAAGACATACATGGAAAGAAAATATTCCAAATTATAAATATTCCAAGTTAAATAGATAGATTCTTCATCCTTACATTGTGATTATTTGAGACCATTGTGCAATTATCCCTAATCCTTAATATTGTATTATCACAATAACAACCGATTTCTTCCGATACGAAATTAAGCCAACTATATAATAATTTTATTACCTATAATGCCCTCCTTTATTTATAAAAGACCTGAAAGTTGTTGGGTACTGGGCTACGGACTACTGATGTATAGTTTGAGTTCAAAATTTGGTAACTTGTAATGAAATACAGTTTCCTCATTTCATTACATGTTAAAAAATTTCGAACTGCCAACGTAGATCTACATCCGTAGTCCAGAGAAAAGCAACTTTCCGAACGCCCTTTATAACGTAAAACGTTAATATACGAATCAGAAACGTCCATTGGTGAATGTAAATGGCCCAGCACTATTATTTTTGGATCTACTCACGACATGCGATTAAATTAATATAAGAAAAGCAGAAAATGGTCTATTTTTTAATTTAGGGGGCCAGCAGAACAAAGCTTACGTTGGTTTTTGGCATATTACGCAGTTTTTGGCACAATAAATAACCAAGTTTCTTGTTTTTTTATCACTTAGACAACGGAAAATTTCAATGAACTTATATACTAACTATAAAATGAAACATTTAGTTACGTATTTCAGCGAATGTGCAGTAAATAAGATCATAAAATGTAGAGAAAGGCAAGTAAATATTCAAGCTCTTAGCTGCACCCATTATTAGCTGTAAGAAGAGGGTTCATGAATCAGGCGTGATCGACTGGCTTGAATCACTCTGGTGACTAAGTCGGAATACAATACTCAATTTAAAGGTTGTCATAAAATTGTGATATGAAGGTATTAGAGCTGAAAAAGAATGCGTGGTTAGCCAAGAGAGGCTTGCAGTAAATGCCCTTCTAACGTCAAAATAGAATAGAAATATATTTCAGTGGTTTTTATCTCATATTTTACAGTGATCCAAATACAGGGATTGGCCATGAACAACAAATTTCATTTTAAAACATCTTTACTCTTGCTATCCTCTGTTAAATTGTTACAAAAGTCCTGGTTGATGGTAAAGTATGAATATATACAGAATGGATCGAGGATAATAACAATATAAATATAGGCGAAATTAATGTGTTGACTGAACTTTACTTTATGGAAGGCAGTTTGCCTAAGGAGGCAAAGGAAAATATTTGTAAACAGTTTGCAGAATATTTACGGCGTCTAAATCGTGATGCGCGAGGCAAAATATTTCGCTGATGTCGCAGAGTTTCTTCTTAACAGACTTTCCTCACAGACCCAATGCTGGCAGCTAAGTTGGAATAATACTTTTATCTCTGATAAACTGTGGAAATTTCCCTCTCAATAGATAATTTGGTTATTTAGAAAATAGCAATAACTTGGATCTTTATTTGAACTTTTCAGAAACGTGTGCATTTTGTTTTTATATTCCATGCGCTTATATTTAAATTCCTGTAAATTTTGACCATTGTGCATAAATTGAAAAATTGATATTAGTAACGAATTTCGATGACAGCAATGAGAAGTATAGTATGATAATAGAAATTATTTTCAATGTTACATTTGATTAAAATATGATAATGAAATTTACTGCTAAAGAGAATATATCTCTCTCTCGGAAAGCGAACCCAATTGTCTATTTATAAATTTTCCCTCTTACCCAACAAGCCAATGGGGTGGGCTTTACTATAGCAGCAGTCACGAACGATGTCCAGCGGCGCATATCGAGCGAGGGGAGGGGAGGCAGAGCGGAGTAAACACATACACGACACGGTCTAACGCGGTCGAGCTCTAAGCGCTAACTGAAGATGACCGGCTGCTCTCGGGGAGGAGTAACACCAACGAGGAAAGACAATAAACTGGATCATCAAGAAATTTCACGCGTGATGAGGTGTTTTCTTCGTTTATCGAAAAAAAATACTGAACATAAATATTTTATTATGTCGGTTCTCACAATTAAAAAATTATTGTAATGTCTTACCGTTCAATTTCTATACCGAATTTTGGAAAATACGAAAATATCGAATTCCTAATTGATAGACGACTGAAAATGTCACTCCCTCAAACAAAGACCAAATGGTTCAGTCATAAGATGTGACGTGAGCTCTGATAATCATAAGTTTCTATTTTTTTTAAATTAATTGAATTTTGAATTAGAAAACTTCAATTTATATCCGCTAATTTTTTTATATTATGAATTAGTTAAATAATTCCAACATAGGCCAGGGTTGAGGATCACGCCAGATTAAGATAGGAGATCGTTTGCTGATGTTCTGCTGAGTTTGACGTGGCTGTAAATGTGGTGTGACTCTCTATTTTTCCCGTAGTGCTTGGTGCTGTGCTGTTTTATGACATCCTGGATCCAGGGTATGACAAGGTCATTGTGAATGGTGTCGTTTGCTACGTACCGTGGGGCATCCGCCAAGGATCAGACTGGTTGTGATTAGCCAATTTTAATAATGGCTGACGCGTTCCCAGAGCTCGATGTCATACGTCCACACTGGTTAAAATATGGTTTTGTAAATTATATGATGCGCTTTTCGCATTTAACTTGTACATCAAGTAATTTTTTTTAGTTTTATCTAAATTTCTGCCTCGAAGCATGTGTAATATAATAGTCTACACGCGCCCTCTTATCATAACGTCTCTTCCGCATAGCGGACCTAAGTGGGCGCAGCTGTAATAACGCTGAGTCTATTGAAGTCAGCACTTTAGGTCCCGTGAGTAACGATACCCACGGCAGCAGAAATCTTCCTCTCTTCCGCCTAGCGGACATAAGTTGGGGAAGCTGTAATAACACTGAGTCTAGTGAAGTCAACACTTTAGGTGCCATATGCAGCAATGCACACGGCAGCAGAAATCTTCCTCTCTGTAAGAGTTCTCATTGGAAACTTAAAATCATCAAGGAGGTGGAAAGGAGTCTTCGAATTGTTCAGAGCTTCTTGGGAACGGCAGTCGTGATCCAACCTCCAGACGGGTCGGTGGCTCCTGGTGCTATCCGCCAGTTTGTCTTATTTTATTTTATTTCTAACTATTAAATCTCTTTATTCTTCATCAACTCTTATTTGACTGAAGTGCAGCGAAACACCAACCACTACGGCTAGGTTCAATTAGTTGAACCCGAACCCTCACGTTACCGACTTTCCTATTTCCTGTTCTTAATTCTTCCTTTATCCTCTAGATCGGTAGCCAGGTGAGCTAACGGAGGTATAGCTCGGTTGGTGAACGATCTATCTGGACTTCCCATTTCCAACTGCTGGAATGTTACATGGTGGCAGTGATGGAATGTTACACATGGAAGCGTGGCTTGCCGGTGCCGAGTAGCCAGAGGACAATTGCGGGACGGATTAGGGAAATCCACGGGTACCGCAAACAAGGTCAAGGTCGGTCAGGAAACGGGTAGACGGCCGGGAAGGTATGGTCCTAAATTAGAATAAAGTATGGGTCACGTGTCAACGAGGACCAATTAGAACATAGTGATTTTTTGGGTCCGAGAGGGACATCTCTCGAGACGGAGGACAGTCGGTGACCGTCAGCGGAGGCGAGGGAGTCTCCAGAAACCATAGTGGACTTGTGCAGTTTGGGTTTGCACGTAGGGTATCGGCCGTCTGCTGCTGCAGCCACAGTCACCAACGATAGTCGACCCCTATCCGAGCTGCAGTATTGGTATGCCGCAGTCTGTGTTTCCGGGTAGCGCGCCGGTTTGTTATAAATAAACCACGGTTTTATCTTGGGAAAGAGGGTGCATGCTTCCCTGGGCAGGCTGGCAATCTTTCTGCAGGTATTTCGGCTTTCTTTATAATAAATTCTTGTTTTTTATTAATTAAATAATTCATTTCACCCTTTCTTGCGAGAGTATTTTCTTTGCAAGAGGCGCCCAGTAAAATATTGTAATATTAAAAATTAACATTTAAATCCAGAATTTTTAAGAAAGCCCACCACATAAAAAAAATGTCGTCCAACGTTTGGGGCACGAAGAAGTTGCAAACTGGAGCGATTCTAAGGGGACAGGATTACACTTGCTAGTCAACCATTCAAGCACCAATTCAGGACTTGATTCTTTTAACGTGCCTTTTGCGGGAATTTTTGTTTGTTGGGCAATACTTTCCAGACTGGAGTTGCAGCTATTTAGACACAGACCATATAGTTTAATTTCAGTTGAGTTCTTTTCATAGGTTAAACGTTAATTTGTGTGAATTTTGGGTTTTCTTCTTTTATCTAGCGTGGATTGGAGCCCGAGTTTTTTTTACATGTTTAATATGAAGTTGTGCGAATTTTGAATTTCCTTCTTTTTATATTTGGGTTATATGTTAGTGTTTTAAAATTGTGCGTGGTAAAAATAGATGTTGTTTGTGATGATTTATTTTAGTTTCTTTTTATTTTCTATTTTCCGTGGCCAATTTTGGCTGGCTAATATTACGGTATCATCAGAAAAAGTAACAATTTCAGTGTTCGATGTTGTCTGTAAATTTGAGGTGTATAAAAGTTTAAGTATTGGGCCTATGACGCTGCCCTGTGGCACACACAAACTGGATGGACAACAATCCCCGTGTTTTCCATACTCTCTTGCTCTAAGCTTTTTAGCACATAGATATGACTTAAATAATTTGAAATAGGATGGCAGACAGAGATTTATCTCACCTTGTCGAAAGATTGGCTTATATACTGCAGGAGAGTATTTTTTAGCTTCAAGAGTTTTATTAATTGAATGGACAAATGTATGGCATTGCTGAATTGTTGAATGGGAATATCTGAAACATAATTACTAACCTATTTTTTTTTGTAAGAGAGGATCTAGCTTGTAGGCGTTTTTCAAATAGTTTTGGTTTGGTAGAATGAAGGTTATTGGGTCTATAGAATGTTGCAAGATGACGGTTTTTGCCAGGCTTTAGTACTAATATTATTTCAGCAGTTTTTAATGGTTTGGGCCAATAGTGTAATCTTTGTATGGCGTGTAAGAGCATAAGGACGCCTTTGTTCGGATGTTCCTTGAGCTTTTCCGTGATCACTTGATAATGTCCACCAGGTTTCCTGTCGTTAAATCTTGTTACTTATTCTTTAATTTCTCGAAGTGTGAATACCCTTAGTGTTCTGATTGTTTGTGGGTTATTCGAAAGCCAATCTGTTATTTCTTGGTCTGTTATATTATTTTGGATGAGATTTGTAAAATTGAGGAAATCTGTAACTTCGTATTGGTTGGTCCTCTTTTAACCAAGTTTCTTACTAAGTACGTTTTGGGACCAGGAACTATTTACGGGTGTTGTAGCGTGGTGTTTCAGCCGACTCACTTATAAGTATTTCCAGGAGCGTGAAATTAGTACTTCAAATGAGTTGATGTAGAATAATAAAAGGGATTTAGCACAGAAAATAATTCTGTTCAATTTGTGAACGGCCTCTTATACAATTGTTGCTTTGAATAGCATTTCATTTGGTTTCCTCTAAGTAAAATATTGAATGTCCTAAGTAATGACCAGAAATACCCTAAGTAAGTAATTATTGACGCCAATCTTCGACACTACAAATTGAGACCAGATCATCACTGATCTGTATGAACATTATTGCAGATTTTTTAGTGGAGTAAATAAGCAATCTGTTCAGACTTCTCAGTATTTTCTTGGCACAGAATTGCACTTTCATTTTCGGAGGAGGCCCATGTCAGGGACAACTATGGTGTTGGCCTCTATATCTAAAATATGTGATACACCGGGTGCTAGTTACGATATTTTAGGTCGCCGCCTCTACGTCAATGGTGTGAGAGTTACATCAGACAGAGGACTACGTGCTGCGTCAAGCGTCACGCCTCCATATCACGTCTCAATGTCTCCAATCTACGTCACCGTCCTTTCGCAGGTGCGGTCACCAATCTCAAACGCGTGACTCGATCGCGGTTAAAATAGAAATTACAGCGTGAAACAATGATGGTGTAAAGATAAAATTATTCCGTATACGTTATTTAATCAAAATAAATTAAGATTAACAATATATTGTGGTTTTCAAATTAAAGTAATGAAGTCAAAAAAATCCACGATGTGGTCAAAAAATCATGATTTGTTAAATGAAATAATTCAAACAATTAAATTGTAACAAAACGTTTATTACAAATTTATATTTAGATGGATTTTGTACAAAACTTTTACATAGATGCCACAGCTTTTCTGAAATTCTTAAAATCTACAGGGCCGCTTATCGGGCCTCCAACAGTTATAGTAATCCGCAATTATAACGGAATTACAGAAGAACAAAATGTTACAAAATGATGAATTTTTACTAGGGAAATGTTAACGTAGGAAAAATCTATAAAAATTTGAAGTAATATGATGAAATTTTAAGAAATATGACTGTATGCAATCTGATATTTGGTTTACAATATAAATTTTGTACGTACCGAATCATTCCAGTAGCTCTCATAACACTACTTAGTCACTTCACCAATAATTTAAAAGGTTTTTCCTTAACAGTAACTGTTCACAAACTAAATCAGAACAAGAAATCAAATTTCCACATTACCATACCATTTCAATGAAATCCTGTACTACGTTCTTTACAATTCACACGTAACTCGTTCAATTTTTCATTCCAATACATTTAACAGCTGTCTTTGCTTTCGTCGACTTTTAATTTGACTAACTCCGATAAATTCTTTACTTCCATAACATATGCCGAGCCCAATTTCGCCCACCTCGCCTTCGGTGATTTCTCTCCTCCTCGAGCGCAGACTCAAATTTTCTGTCTCAATTCATATCGCAGACTGGGCTGAACTCACGTAAAAGCGTTTTAACCTCAAATAGCGGCCGACAATAATACGTCTGATAACTCCCCATTCCCTTTGCAACGCTGACTGTTCCCAATAATACCTGGGCCATAATATTACGCTGACAAAACAAATATTAAAGAAATTATAAAAATCCTTTCGTTATACACATTGGTTGTCACCACAATATATATATATATAGGAAATCCGTAACTTCGTATTGGTTTCTTACACAGGTACATATATATATATTTTTTATTATTATATTTTTATTAGCAATCAGATTACTAATGATCTTGGTACATATTGGGACTAGGAACTATTTACGGGTGTTGTAGCGTGTAGTATTTTAGTTATGACTTATATATATTCTGTACAGATATATATAAAGCCGTGCTTACACCGGAGTTTGCAAGAATATTGAAAACTTTTAGAAGAATCCTAGAGCATTCGTTGGCAACAATTGTTTCGTGTATTCAACATGTTCCACAGGCTGGGGGATAATGTTGCCGACAAATGTTGATAACATTTGTTGCTCGACATTGTTGGTGACCAAAAATGTTGACAATATTTGGTGTAAAAGCGTATTTAGATACCCGATACCCGGGGTTATGTGGGTCCATCTCAACCGTGTCGTTTTATACAATCAGAAGATATTATTTAAAATACTCCAAACTGCTGCTACTCATCAGGTATTGAAGGTAACGAAATTTGTAATCTTCACCTGATGAAGTTCCGAAAAACAGGAACGAAACTTCGTGCTTTTGTGAACTATTAAATTTTATGACGTATTGGCCATTTTATTTAACTGTTAATTAATCTAATTTCAGATAAATATAACCATTGGTATTTACTAAATATAATAAACTCTCGGGGAACATTAAAACGCTCAAATATATTATATAAAAATGTCAAAATATAAATAACAGAATTTTTCCTTAGTTTCTCCGAGTCGAACAATGAAACTACCGAATCGTATTTATATTAAAACAAAATTTCAGTAAATAATAATATGGCACATTCCAAAAATTGTAATTTAATGTATAGAGTATAATAATTATAGCGTTATTAAATAATGGCTGGGAGTCAGGCGTTGCCCGAGTTGTCAAAACTCTGTTACATCCATAACCCCGGATTCGACTCCAAATTCGGTTGTTATTTCTTTATTTTTATGTAACGCCCCTCAACCACATGGGTGCTCCACTCCTATGCCGTAAGCGGTTCAAATTATAGACAAACATTATCAGGAGAAATACTATAAATCTCACTGACCCAGAAAAATATTTTTTCGACGCAGATATCGGCCGTTTGAACATGTTTTAAAATTTCCACCCTTGTCTCCCCATGCCCCTGGGGGTGATAATCGCGTCTTAGGCTCACAGTGTATGTCTGCGGGTGTAGATTTGTATGCGGGGCATGCAGTCATACATATAGACTTATTTATTTATCAGAAAATAGATTAATCTGTAAGCCCAGATTCTCGAATTTTTTCTGCAATTTGACCTAATACTAATGTAGTATCTTCGAAAATTGGGAGTTGATTCCCAATGCGCTTGAAATAACTACAGTATATTATTTCATGTTGCCATAAATTTAAAATTTTAGGAAAACTTTAAAAAATTCACGTAAAGTTAATAATTGAAGGAGTTTTGGTTCTGCAATACATACAAACTCCCACAATTTTTACCGATAAAATTTCTGCCTCCAAATCTTATCAGAAAGACAAACCTTGGCGTAAATTACGGAACTGGTAACGACATTTTATCTATTCAGAGAGATACGATTGGCGGAAGAGACAATTCAAGGTTATCTTTCTCCATGTACAATTCAAACATAAATATGACTTAAATAAATAATAATATTGCACATTCCAAAAATTGTAATTTAATTTATAGAGTATAATAATTATAGCGTTATTAAATAATGGCCGGGAGCCAGGCGTTGCCCGAGTTGTCAAAACTCTGTGACATCCATAACCCCGGATTCGACTCCAAATTCGGGTGTTATTGCTTTATTTTTATGTAACGCCCCTCAACCACATGCGTGCTCCACTCCGATGCCGAAAGCGGTTGAAATTATACACAAACATCATCGGGAGCAATATTATCAATCTTACTGACTAATAAAAATATTTTTCCTACGCAAATATCTTTGGTTATCAACATATTATACGATATTTTCTTAGTTTTGTCTTTCATATTTGAGTAGGGCCTTAAGAGTTGAAGCTGATGGCAGACGATCATAGGTGGCAGCTTGAAAAATTTTTTCATCATCTATATTTAAAACTAGCTAGGTGCCCGGCGTTGCTCGTGTACTTATTTATATAAACTCGAAAAAGTATTTAATTGAATACTTAAATATATTCCTCGAGTATTTCAGGATATAATCGTCACTCAGTCTTCATACATTACGAAATATTACATTGATGAAATTGTTTGCTAGACTCACAACTAATACAGCGCGAAAATTAACTTACATTTTCCCCAAGGATGGTAAAGTAATTCGTATTCTTCTTTATTATCATTCGATGGAATATTGCTGTATAAAATTATACTTTTTATTTAAAAAAAATATTTCTGCTTTATTTCATTCCTAATAAAGGAGATATTTCCTTTGTTCGTTGCGTAGTAACGTCTTTCTCTCGCGTGACGTCATTGTCTCTTGGCGCGCAGTAATTTAATATTTAATGATCACGGTTTTTAATTATAATTCTTTCCACCTTTATGCTATGGGTTTGTCACCCCCACAGTACCGGTTCTCGATTTTGGCAGAATACGTATACCAAGTTTTGTTGCATTCTGTCCACGCGATAAAATTTGTATAAAGAACAACGTAAATACATACATACATACATACATACAAATATACATCCTTTTTTATTATATAGACTAGCTGGGTGCCCGGCGTTGCTCGTGTACATAATTATATAAACTCGAAAAAGTATTTAATTGAATACTTAAATATATTCCCTGAGTATTTCAGGATATAATTGTCAATTGTCACTCAGTCTTCATACATTACGAAATATTACATTGATGAAATTGTAAGCTAGACTCACAACTAATATAGCCCGAAAATTAACTTACATTTTCCGCAAGGATGGTAAAGTAATTCGTAATCTTCTTTATTACCATTCGATGGAGTATTGCTGAAGAAAATATTTCTGCTTTATTTCATTCCTGATAAAGGAGAATTTCCTTTGTTCGTTGCGTAGTAACGTCTTTCTCTCGCGTGACGTCATTGTCTCTTGGCGCGCAGTAATTTAACATTTAATGATAATGGTTTTTAATTATTATAATTTCTGTATTACTGTATTACTGAAAACAAATATTCTTTTTATTCAATCAAAATATTTCTGCTTTATTTCATTACGAAATACAGAACTATATTTTTATGATGCGTCAATGTCTTGCCAATGACGTCACCGTCACTTGGCGCGCAGTAATTTAACACTAATTCGTAACTTATTTCAACTATAATTATTTCCACGTTTATTCTAGGGGTTTGTCACCCCCACAGTACCGGTTCTCGATTTTGGCAGAATACGTATACCAATTTTTGTTGCATTCTGTCCACGCGATAAAATTTGTATAAAGAACAACGTAAATACATACATACATACAAATATACATCCTTTTTTATTATATAGATTGTAAAACCAATTTTTGTAGCTGCAAAGTAGCGAAAGTCTGGAAATAAAGCCAATTTAATTAAAACTATTTTATTCTGATTCACATTCTATTGTTCATTATATTACTAGAATTTAATTAATATATCTGTAAAAATGGCATCCACTAACCAAAATAATTCCTTAGTCAATTGATCAATATTACAGTATATGTCGTCGCAGTAAGTCATTAATGATACCAAAAATTTTATTATATATATTTGAAAGAATTTTTTTTTAATAAAACAAATTGAATTAAAATTTTCCTAATAATTGTGATATTTGCTACCTTAAGGAATGGACTTGAACAATTCACTTCTTTCCAAATAAAAAATTAATTAAATCGAATCGAATTATTTATGTCTCGAAAGTTCTTAAATTATTCAACACAATAATAAATTTGATAGTGTACAATTTGATACTGAAGTAGGAGGACGGAACCTGATTTCAATGAAACTAAATTCAATATTTCAGGATCAAGACGGCCTGAAAGTATATATAGGAGAGACTCGTGCAGGGTTAGGATTCCCGGAGCCGGGAGTAATAAGCCTGGTCTCCTAAACTAAAACTTTATTCCACCACGTGGTGCGACTCTGGCCGTTGTCGGGAAGCACAGGTAATGTCTCGCGCGAGAGCCGGAAACAGAATGGCGCTCTCCGTGTGCACGCTGTAGGAGCTCGGTAGGGTCCCGTTACTTGGTGGGGAGCATTGTTTGCATCCCCTAACGGGACGCGTAACGGGACCCTCTTGCTCGCGTGGGGACACGGAATATTCGTCCCCACACCAGCCACCCGTTAAGAGACGGAGTCAGGATATACGTTTTGTGCCAGAGTCGCATTACAATACCATAATAAATATATATGTTCATAATTTTTACAAAACAACATACAGAATATTTACAAAAAAAAATAATAATGTGCGAAATGTTCTACGGCGTGGGCGAGTAGCGGTCCGGGGCACGGGCCCGGCGACCCGAGCGAGTTGGCGGCGCTGCTAGGCGATGCGGGCGAGGCCAGTCTCTTTGCGCTGGCGTGGAGAGCGTCGCCTGTGGTGCCACCGGGCTGTCGTTCGTGGCTGCCGGCGCTATGCTGGGGGGCCCAACTGCTTCCTCTGGGCGCAACATGAAGGCCGGTTTTACCCTGTCCAGTGAAACTCGTGTTTCTCCGCGACTTGTATGCAACACGCAGGTTTTCTCGTCCCTGCTGACGATGCGGTAGGGTCCCGTGTAAGGCGTACAAAGGGAGGCCTTTATACCGTCGTCACGGAGAAAAGCATGGGTGCAAGTCGCCAACTCCTTGAACACGAAGCTTCCTGGTCGGGAGCGTCGCGAAGCCGGTGTGGGCCGTATGTTTGTTGTTGCCTGGCGGACCCGCTCGATGAGTGACGTCGGGTCGCCAAGCTCGGGTTCTGCGGTGAAGAATTCGCCGGGCAGACGTAGCGGTTCTCCAAACACCAGTTCGGCGGCTGATGTCTGCAGGTCCTCCTTGAAGGCGGTACGAATCCCGAGCATGACGACCGGGAGGGCGTCGAGCCAGGAGGCGCCTTCATGGCACATTATCGCTGCCTTCAGCTGCCTGTGGAGCCGTTCTACTAGCCCGTTAGCCTGTGGGTGGTACGGCGTCGTGCGGGACCTCTGCCAGCCCGTGTACTTCCCCAGTGCCTGAAAAAGATCGGACTCGAACTGCCGTCCTTGGTCCGTAGTAACACGCTCTGGGCAGCCATAGCGCGAGATCCAGCCGTGGAGCAGGGCGTTGGCCACATCTTCTGCGGTGATTCGCTCCAGTGGATAAGCTTCTGGCCAACGCGATGCACGGTCGATCGCCGTCAGGAGGTAGCGGTAAGAGCCTGCTGGCGGCAGTGGACCCACGATGTCAATGTGTATGTGACGGAAACGAGCTGACGGCGTCGTGAAGTCTCCCAGTGGCGTGTGGACGTGCCGTGTAATCTTCGCGCGCTGACATTGCAAACACGCCCGAGTCCATACGCGTATGTCTCGTTTAACCCCGGGCCAAACGAAACGCGACGTAATCAGGCGCGTGGTAGCGCGTGTGCCGGGATGGCTCAGGCCGTGGACCGCGTCGAATACCTGTCTGCGACTTGGAGCTGGGACGACTAGGCGTTGGCGACCCGTCGATACATCACATAACACCCGGAGGTCGAGTCCTGGGACATCGACGTGGCGGAGCTGGAGTGCTGTGCTGCCGGCTAGCAGCTCGCGTAGCTCGTCGTCCTCGGCTTGCTGCTGGGCGATGCGGCTGAGATCCACCGGGCTATTGGCTGCTGTCAAAGCTTCGACGCGGGATAACGCGTCGGCGACTATGTTTTGGGACCCATTGACGTGCCGAATGTCCGTGGTGAACTGCGAGATGTACGTCAGGTGGTTCCTCTGAACGGGCGGGAGTCTCTCGTTCTGCTGCTGATAGGCAAAACATATGGGCTTATGGTCAGTAAATATTATTGTGTGTTGAGCCTCCAACGCGTGACGAAAATGCCGGACCGCCAAAAAGATGGCGAGTAGCTCCCGATAATATGCCGGCCACTGTGTTTGCTGCGGCGTCAGCTTCCGGGAGAAGAAACCCAACGGTTGCCACGCTCCTCCCACTTGCTGCTGCAAGCTGGCGCCGACTGCATTCTGCGACGCGTCGGTGAAAAGCCCGAGCTGTGCCGTAGGGTCCGGGTGAGCCAGCATCGTTGCGTTGGCGAGCGAGGCCTTGCATTTCTCGAAGGCTGCTGTACTGAGTGGGTTCCAGGGCACAGGGTGGGTGCCGCGGAGACCTGAGAGAGCCTCCTGGAGCTCTGCTTGATGCGCCGCTGCCTTGGGAAGGAAACGACGATAGAAATTTATCATTCCCAAGAAGCGACGGAGCCCTCTGGCGTTGGATGGGCGCTGGAAATCGCGCAGTGCGGCGACACGTTCTGGTACGGCGCTTACGCCTTCCGAGGAAACGTGGTAGCCGAGGAAGGTTACGGCCTGCTGGCCCAGCACGCTCTTTTCCACGTTGACGATTATGCCGTGCTGCGACAATCGGCGGAAAACGGTTCGCAGGTGTTCCCGGTGTTGCTCTGGAGACGCGCTGTAGATTAGAATGTCGTCGATGTACGGGAAGCAGAAGTCCAGCCCCTGTAACACTTCGTCCATAAACCTCTGGAACGTTTGTCCAGCATTTCTCAGTCCAAAGGTCATGAACGGGAATTCGAACATCCCGAACGGCGTGGTTATGGCCGTTTTCGGGATGTCCGTCGTGTGCACCGGAATCTGTGTGTATGCCTTAACGAGGTCGAGGACAGAATATATTTTGCTTCCTCGAAGGCTCATAGCAAAGTCCTGTACGTGCCGAACGGGATACCTGTCTGGGACGGTTCGCGCGTTCAGCGCGCGATAATCACCGCATGGGCGCCATTCTCCGTCTTTCTTCTTAGGCACGAGATGCAGCGGCGATGCCCACGGGCTCTTCGATCGTCGCGCGGTCCCGTCGGCGAGCATGGCCTCGAATTCTGCCCGTGCGATGTGGAGCCGCTCCGGTGCCAGGCGTCGTGGTCTACAGGAAACTGGGGGTCCTGGCGTCGTCCGGATGTGGTGAACCGTGGTGTGACGAACAACGCGGGGCGCGCCGGCCGGGCGCGTGAGCTCCGGGAATCGGCTCAGGAGGTCCTGGTATGGCGAGCACGTCGTCAGCACCCTGACGCTGGGTTGCGGCGATCGGTCCTTATTCGCGCTTACGACGCGGCCCGTCGTCCCGTCGAGCAGGCGCCCGCTTCGACAGTCCGGTAGAAGTCCAAAGTGTGCCAGGAAATCAGCGCCGATTATTGGCAACGCGACGTCCGCGATGACGAAACGCCATACGAACACCCGGTGCAGCCCCAGGTCGATTCGCATGGGTAGGCAGCCGTACGTGTTGATAGTACTGCTGTTCGCGGCGCTGAGCTTGTAGTTGGTGACCGCGCGCTGGCCCTTGAGTAGGTTGCGCGGGAAGCAACATAAGTCGGAACCGGTGTCGACTAGGAACCCATGTCCGCTGGTGTGGTCCCTAACGACGAGACGGCGTCCACTGGATGGGCAGCCGGCAGCTGCAATAGCCGGCTGCCTTACTCGTTTCCCTGGGTGTAGCTGCACGGGGGTTCGCAGCGTTGAGCCCGGCTACCGAACCGTCTGTGGTACCAGCATTTCCCGGTGCTGGCGTTGTCGCGGCGGCCACGCTGTTGTTCGGGCGGCTGACGGCGTGCTGGCGGCCTTCGTTCGCCTCGTAGGGCTGCGACTTCCGCGGTGAGCGCCTCCAGGCGCTGCTCGAGGCTAGGGGCTGATGGGCCGTGGAGTTCATCTGCCTGATTGGTGGACTGTGAGCTCGTGCTGGCAGCGTGGACGTGCGGTGGAAGACCGGGTGTTGGAATCTCCATAAGCCTGTCAGCGATTTGGGCGGCCGTGGCGAGCGGTGCGTCTATATGACTTTGGACCGCGACCTGTACGTAGGCCGGCAGGCGCTGCAGCCACAACGTCCGCAGGAAATCGTCCGACACTTGAGTAGGCCCTACTAGGCTGCGGAGGTACCGCAGGAACTGCGACGGAGATCTGTCGCCAAGTTCGGCTTCGCTGAGCAGCAGCCGAGTTCTTCGCTCTTGTGAGGGCGAAAGTCTCTGTATCAGAGCTTTCTTTAAACACTCGTACTTGCCTGTTGCTGGCGGGTTGACGAGGATGTCCTGGACTTCCGCAGCCCATCTTTGTTCGAGGTGAGCTGCGATGTGGTTGAACTTGGTGGCGTCCTGCGTGATGCCGGCGATGGCGAATTGGCTTTCCGCCTGGGCGAACCAGACGTCCGTATTGTCCGCCCAGAAAGCCGGCAGCTTCGGTGTGATCCTACAGACCTGTGCTGCGTCATGGTGTTGGCCACGTGGATCCTCCTTCAGCCTTGCGATCTCCTGCTGTAGCTCGGCGATTTTGTTGTTCAAAATGTCCATCGTAGGGGTCACCAATATAGGAGAGACTCGTGCAGGGTTAGGATTCCCGGAGCCGGGAGTAATAAGCCTGGTCTCCTAAACTAAAACTTTATTCCACCACGTGGTGCGACTCTGGCCGTTGTCGGGAAGCACAGGTAATGTCTCGCGCGAGAGCCGGAAACAGAATGGCGCTCTCCGTGTGCACGCTGTAGGAGCTCGGTAGGGTCCCGTTACTTGGTGGGGAGCATTGTTTGCATCCCCTAACGGGACGCGTAACGGGACCCTCTTGCTCGCGTGGGGACACGGAATATTCGTCCCCACAGTATATTTTATTAGTTTCAAAAATAAATTATTTAGCAGGTGATAAATACGGTACAATTCTTTAAAGCGTAGTCATGTACAAATTGTATGGAACAAATTATTTCCTTGAAAAAGAAAAACTCTAATAAAGGCTCACCAGTGAAGCAAATTTATCGTGACATATCGCTGGTACTTTCTATTTTGGATTTCTTTTATATATTCTCCTATCTCGTTCACATATTTCACAAGTACGAGGGTGGTTCAATAAGTAATGAGTCAACTGGTGACAGCACTGTAACCCTCTTGCTGACATTGACGCACGTGTTTGCCAGCGTTCTCCAATTAAATTTTTAAATGCGGAAGCTGAAACGCCCATTCGCACTCAAGAGAGGCTGAAAAATGTGTATGGAGATGCAACAGTGGATGTCAGCACTGTTCGTCGCTGGAGCGCAAACACCGTTGGCTGATGAAAAATGAAGCGGCAGGCCGGTTACTACAGTGACTCCATCGCGTTGAAATACACGCCCTTGTGGGGAAAAAATCGTGGAAAAGGACGGAGACTATGTTGAAAAGTGAAAATTGAATCATTAATGTTGTGGGGTTATGCTGTGTAAATTCCATTTAATTGTCTTGACATATACAAGAGAAAAAATAGGAGGCATTACTTATTGACTCACCCTCGTAAATTAATATATATGGCAACCAAACTTTCACTAGTCACTGCGTGGTTTAATTTTTATGTAAAATTTATTATTTACATCACTACACTTCACTCCACAGTCACATTTATTTTTAAAAACATTCTCTTTGGATTTAATCTGAAATTTATCCTGAAAGGCTCGACACTTCCCCCTGTTACAAAACTAACGATTATGATGAAGTATAAATTTGATTCTATTGTCCTGTACAAAACAAAATTGTTCTAGAAATAATTGTAACAGCAGTGAATGTTTTCCGAAGCCTGTCATTTAAGAATTTACAGATAGGTTGATAATGCCGAAGAAACTTTCCAGGCTAGAAAGTCTTACAACGTTTCGACATTCATAGCTTCACAGCCTTCGTAATGAGGAAAATGACACAATTTTGGGCTGAGATCAGACTCTGTTAATTAATTTCAGAATATACTCCATCAACGTGGACGAAACTGGATTAAAATGAAATTGCATCATATAATTGTCTGCTGGATTCGTGCTTCCACTTTTTAACGAAATCTATATATTAAAAAAGGATGTATATTTGTATGTATGTATGTATGTATGTATGTATGTATGTATGTATGTATTTACGTTGTTCTTTATACAAATTTTATCGCGTGGACAGAATGCAACAAAAATTGGTACACATATTCTTCAAAATACGAGAAACGGTACTGTGAGGG
Organism: Zhengitettix transpicula; assembly: GCA_037074705.1. NCBI lineage: Eukaryota > Metazoa > Arthropoda > Insecta > Orthoptera > Tetrigidae > Zhengitettix > Zhengitettix transpicula. The sequence goes on along the minus strand of CM073595.1, from coordinate 22,690,414 downwards.
TGAGAAACGCCTAGCATACATGTGGAAAGAATTATAATTAAAAACCGTGATCATTAAATATTAAATTACTGCGCGCCAAGAGACAATGACGTCACGCGAGAGAGAGACGTTACTACGCAACGAACAAAGGAAATATTTCCTTTATTAGGAATGAAATAAAGCAGAAATATGTTCTTTAAATAAAAAGTATAATTTTATACAGCAATACTCCATCGAATGGTAATAAAGAAGAATACGAATTACTTTACCATCCTTGCGGAAAATGTAAGTTAATTTTCGAGCTATATTAGTTGTGAGTCTAGTTAACAATTTCATCAATGTAATATTTCGTAATGTATGAAGACTGAGTGACAATTGACAATTATATCCTGAAATACTCAAGGAATATATTTAAGTATTCAATTAAATACTTTTTCGAGTTTATATAAATAAGTACACGAGCAACGCCGGGCACCCAGCTAGTCTAAATAATAAATAAGGATGTATATTTGTATGTATGTATTTACGTTAATTTCTATACGGATTTAAACGTGTGGGCATATTTAATTAAAAATTGGTACACATATTCTTCGAAACACGAGAAACGGTACTGTAGGGAGGGGGGGGGGTGAAAACCCCCTAGCATAAAGGTGGAAAGAATTATAATAAAAAAATGTGATCATTTTGAGTTAAATTACTGCGCGCCAAGAGACCATGACGTCAGACGTTACTACGTGACGAACAAAGGAAATAGTTCCTATTTCCGTTATGAAATAAAGCAGAAATATTTTCAAATTCAAATTTTAATAAATCCATTAAACGCAAAATATATTTAAATTTAGATATTCTCTGTGATATTTACTAAAAATGTAGTTCTGCACGCCTTCGGTGTTTCTGCAGTTTTCGTCAGTTTACAGTAAAGACAAATAGTAGGGCACAGTCGCTAAAATAATTTTCGTTGTACGAGGTGTAAATGGCGTGAAAATATTTATAACGAAGATAGTACTTTGGGTGTCAAACCACATGTTGATTTATATCAAAAAGAGGAAACCACATTTTGCGCACTTCTGCTGTTTGTACAAATTACAGTTGTATTTTTCGGTATATGAAATTTCTAAATCAGGATGTTACAAGGCAGTAACAGTCCTCTGTCCTATCTATGATGCAGACTGGCGTTTCCCCGTATTCCTGTCACAGTATCATGGAAACGATGGACCCAAGATAAACGGATTAATCCGGCAGTGGATCAACAAATGACTAGCTTCATCACAAGTGTTTGTGGGACTGTAACATGTGAGCGTTCACTGTTCGATGCGAATTCTCTTGCCCCGGCATGGCAGCAACACGTGTTTGAGGACGGTGACATGTGAGTGTGTGGTAACGTCGCTACCGATTGTTCCCCCTCTCTCCAGCGGAGGAAGACGACCCGCCTTCCGCATTGCCCCGGACGATAGCAATACGGAAAACTACTTGATTCATCCCTCCGTGTCGGCTTCTTTACAAAACGGAATTTTAATTTCATTTCGGTTTTAACTTTTTATTTCTCTACTCTTTTATTCCCCTTTAATTACATTTCATTACTTGGTAAATCACGTTTTGTTTCACCCAATAGACTGTCTCATAATAACGGCTGATATTTTCATTTCCGGGGTTAATTACAGCAAATAATATCATTATAAAAGATTTCTTCTTCAGTTGTTGAGTCCTTTACGGTATGAGGCTGAAGTGTTCCAACGGAATGCCGTAATTTTCGGAATCGAACAGTAGCCACGTGCTAACGAAACTATGATTCGAAACACAAACACAGGAGACTCTGCAAGGTTACTTTAACTCAAAGGATAAAGTCGTTCACTAGATAAGAACGACACGAGGAAAACGTGCTCAATGTCGCTTTTTCTTCCTTGTCTGAAATTGGATTGGCAATTTTATACTAATATATTACCGTTTAACTTATTCACATTCATTTAAATATCAGAATATGATTCCCGTGGAGGTTTTAATTATTTCATAAAAACAGCATTATGTGTGGTAAAAAAAATGTTCTAAAGGTCAAGCTTTTTCAGAGACGATAATATCCATTCGTTTGATCTCGCAATCCCATTACACACTTATTTTTAATGTAACATAACGTCAGATCACTTTAAGAAAATTAACTCTATTTACTATCGAGGGACATATATGCCATTATAGTTTAAGTAACTTTTTCTGCTGTGTGACGTGTTAGTGACGTTTCATCTGAGATCACGCCTCAACTGTAAAGCTTAAAATAAAAATAATGTGGGTTGAGGTCCATAAGTTAAACAAAATAATTATACTAATCTAAGAAATATACAGTGGGATGTAATTAAAAAATTACAAATTGTGTTACAATCCCGTGGTTCGGTGAAACAATTTCACGCGGTTACTCGGCTGTTAGGCCACGTGATTTTTGGCAAGCCGACGTCTGAATGGATATTACAAAAACAGTCAAGGCTATTCAGAGACAAACATAAATATACATACAATAGAATATTATTTCATCAATGGCTGTTATATATAGAGTAACAACCACCCCTATTAGTCACACTGTCATTTTTTATTATGTATATATATATATATATATATATATATATATATATATATATATATATATATATATATGACCTTGAGTCAGAAAATTATATTCATTAACAAAAAAAAATAGTTGACGACGTGTCGTCTTGTTTTTTTTTTGGACCTCTTGAGGTTTTATAATTTTGTAAATAAATGACGTAAAAAATCATTATTTTCAGGTATTATAATGTTGTATCTAAATCACTCAAAACAAAATATTTTTTGCTGCACCAGGAAAGGCAGCAAAACCCTTACCTATAATTTTTTTGCGTGATTTATATACAATATTATTACGCCTGAAGATGTCCTAAAAGGGGACGAAACGCCTTCGTATATTTAATTTCTTGTTAATAAACATAAATTTCTGACTCAAGGCTATGTACTTATTTACTTATATTATTATAGTTGTCAGGTATTTTTATTTAACTTATTACGGTACCTTTTAGCAATTATAAATATATAATTAAAATTCAATATTAATCAAATTTATAAAATAACGTATGTTATTATCGGAGTTTAACATAAAATAATCAAAATATTCAACAAAAGTGGAATAACAGTGATTAAATTCGCATGTCACCCCCCCCCCAAAAAATATATATATATATATTAAGATATAAGATAGAATACCGGTAACCGATATGAAGGACGTGGTTTACGAAATAAATGGTAAAGATTGTCTGTTTGGATACACTGGACACAGAGGCACAAACACATGAGTAATTTTGAAAGACCATCCTGAAACTGGCACGGTACTTTCCTCTCCTCACAAAATTGCCAAGCATCAGACCGACCTTGAAGACATCTTGGAAAACCTAAAATATTTAAATTTATTCATATTCAAAGAAACGAGTTCTGCCCGAAATTAAAGTGGTGATATTGGCAAATATTAAGCTAATATTTCAATCTATTACACCTACAGAATATCGAAATCTAAATATATTTTGCGTTTAAAGGATTTATTAAAATTAAAATTTACATTTAACTTCAAAATATTTCTAGCCTATCTTCAGGAACTTCATCGGTTGTATATAATTAAGAAAATATTATTAGAAATTTGAAAAGTTGGATTGATATTATTTTGGTGGAAGGAGGTGAAAAACCATATATTAAGTCCCACAACACTCTTTATTTTCATTTATAAATAATCAGGAGTCTACAACTTAATCGCCACATTCATTCTGTGTTTCCGAAACAGGAAAATACACGAAGAACAATATCTAATATTCAGTCAATCAATTATATTATTAATTAATTGTTTAAACATACGAAAAATGCTAAAGCTAACAATTATTAATCGATAAGTACAGCTAATATACAGTAACAAATACGTCCGTGAAATCCGGTATTTCAATTAATATGTCTGCAAAAAAAAACCTGATATTTAAGCACCTCTACTTCCCTTTATTGCTCCTGACATATTAAAGTTTTTAAATTTATTATTAATAATAAAATCCTTTTATACAGTCCCTGTTTATTTGAAAAACTTCAGGAAGCTTACAACATTATTTAATTGTTCTTAAAAACAGCACTTGTACATGTTGGACCGTCGAATGCCTACATCGCCACTACTATATAAACTAGCTGGGTGGCCGGCGTTGCCCGGGTTGTCATATATCCATAACCCCCGATTCGGATCCAATCTCGGTTAATTTTGCGTTATTTTCGTGTAACGCGCCTACCCCTAAATGTGCTCACCTCTCATGCCGAAAGGGGTTAAACTCATTGAACCTGAAAAAGTTTCTTTCGACGAATATATCGGCCGGTATAACATTTCAGAAAATTTCCACTCTCGTCCCCTACTGTGGTTAAGCAAATAGTTGAATGTTTTAATACAATTCTGCGATATCCATAATCCCGGATTTGACTCGAATCTCGTTTGTTTTTTGCGTTATTCTTATGTAATTCCACTCCACCCCATCCTTAAGGGCGTTATACTCCCAAGCCCGAAAGGGGTTGAAATTATGCACAGAGGACATCTAGAGAAGTATTATGAATTTCATTGTGACCGAAAATATTTATTCGACGCAAAAAAACGGCTAGTTAACATGATTTAAAATATCTATCCCTGCTTACCTCACACCCCAGCCCACCCCCACGCGTTGCCCAGATTGTCATAAATGAACTCATCGACATACATAAACACAATTTGACTCGAATCTCGATTGTTTTCGCGTTATTTTCTTGTAAGTCCCCTCCACCCCCACCCATAAACGTGTCCCTCTCATAGCGAAAGAGGTTGAAATTTTACACACACAACATCGGTAGAATCTAATTAACCCTGATAAATATTCATTCAACGCTAATATCAGCCGTGATTTTAAATCTACACACCCCGTCCACCCCCGAACCAGGGTGTTAAATGGCCAATTAATTGTCATAATTAAATTTAGTGACATCCATAACCCTGGATTTGCTCTAATCTTGGTTTCATTCGCGTAATTATTGTAACGCCCTTCCACCCTCATCCCTAAGGGTGCTCCTTTCCCATGCTGTAAGGGTTTGAAATTATACTCAGATAACATCGGTAGAAACACTATCAATGTCTTTGATCCCTAAAAATATTTATTCAACTCAAATATCGGCTGTTTTAGCATGTTTGAATATTTCCACCCCCGCTCCTCGGGGTGCTAGACGTTTCTCACTCCTGGTCGCAAAGAACACGTGTACGAAATTTGGTGAAATTGGTTCCACCGGTATAGATTTGTATAAGGAACGTACAAACAAACACAAAAACAAACAAACGCTCTGCTTTATTTATTAGATATATTATTTGACCTTGTTTTTAAAGTATTTTACTGTATCTAAAGATGTTTTAATTTAATTCAAACAACTATGTTTTAAAGAATTATCATGACATAATGTCGAAATGTTTCTGAAGTTTTAAAAATAAATCGGAGACTGTTCAAAAGGTTTATATTATTATTATAAATATTGTAAACTGTCCAATATTACTCAATAGTTATTAAATTTTGAATGTGATGGGGAAATAATAATACAATCCACCCCGAAAATTGTTGTCCTTTATTTTCTACGGTGAGTTTTTTTTATCTTGGATTATACACAATCCAGGTATATTTTAAATATGCTGAATGCCGTTACAATTCTATGTGGTTAGAATTTTTAACATTTAAGGCCAAAAAAAAAATTTTCAACCTTCAATTATTTTCTTTTCTTTGGATTCGTCGCAATATAACAGGTTTTTCCACATTAAGTCATTTTTTTTAAGTTTTTGTTGATAAAGTGATTTCTACCATGCATATTAAGAGGTAGATAGAGGCTCTTTGTGTAAAATGTAAGAATGAACTGTAATCTAAGTAGATGATTCGTAATAAAAGCGAGAACCATCGAGTACCTGAAAATAGCCCTAAACCGCAGACTCCACTTCTTTATTCTGAACAAATCTTTCACCAGCAAACAATTTTTTCGTGGTGGGAAAGAGAAAATAATCCGAGGAAGATAAATCTGGCGAATATGATGCATGATGAAGCAAATCCGAATTGAACTCATTTTATTTTCGCCATTGCGATAATGGATGTGTGAATTGGTGCATTGTTGTGATGAAACTACACTCTCTTTTTCGACAAATGTGGCCGTTTTTTCTATGCTTCATCACTCAAAATCTGCAAAAATTTCGCATAATTGTTGTTTTTTCCATTTTGATGATCCTCTCGACGCTGTTCTTACGTGGCACCCATCTTGATCTCAGCTTTCCCATGGCCAACATTTCACTCAATATGCGGTGTAGAACGCTGTTTGTAACGACTACCTTGTCTGCTAGCCTGCACACTTTCAGTCGACGGCCATCCAGTACCATTCTGAGGATTTTCGTCACCATTTCTGGCGCGGTCACTTCGTTTGGTCGACCTCTGCGTCTTGGCAGCTCGTACGACCTCGTTTTAACTCAGCCACCCATTATTTTATTATTTGTAAACGTAGGAGCAGATTCCCTCAGACAAGAATCTAGCTCGACCTTTCAAATGCGAGTATGGCATCACATAACCATGACCAGTTGTTTTTTCATGTTTACAAATTCACTGAGAGCGTTCACTATTGATGGTTGTCAAACAAACAATGTAGCGTATTCAAACTTAAAATTTCAGCTTCATAAGGTTGTCACTTGAAAGCACTTTTGTTTTCCAAAGTAGATGCGACTTAAAATAAAGCTAATATAAAAAACTCATCTATACGTCATATCGGGTACTTCTGGGATTACCCTCGTAATTCGGTTACCTTGGCGATACTTGTCTTCGTTTAATTACACCAATCGTTGCTGTAAAAAATATTAAAACTAAGACAATGCGACCAGTATATATTTCTTTAGTTGAATGAATCTATATAATAAAGAAAATGATGTATGTTTGTATGTATGTATGTTTGTATTTACGTTAATTTCTATACAAATTTAAACGCGTCGACAGATTGCAACAAAAACTGGTACACATCTTCTTCAAAACATAATAAACGGGACTAAGGGGTAAGAAACCCCTAGCATCAAGGTGGAAAGAATTATAATAAAAATATGCGATCATTTTGGGTTAAATTACTGCACGTCACGAAACCATGACCACACACGAGAGAGAGAGACGTTACTACGCAACGTACAAAATAAATAGTTCCTTTTTCCGTAATGAAATAAAGCAGAAATATTTTCATTGAATAAAAAGTATAATTTTATCCAGTAATACTCCATCGAATGATAATAAAAAATCAACACGAAATACTTAACGATCCTTGCGGAAAATGTAAGTTAATTTTCGTGCCACATTAATGACTACAATATGGCGAATATTTGTTTACATTATGAATATAGCTAACAATTTCAACAATTTATTCTCCAATATGGCGACTATTTGTTTACATTATGAATATAGCTAACAATTTCAACAATTTATTCTTTCGTATTGTCTGAAGACTGAGGGGCAATATATCCTGCAATACTCAAGTATTCTATTCGTAAAGAAATTTGGAGGTACGTTTGTTGGGATTGATGCAATAAAATTCAATGTATTTTATAGCTGTTCAACTAATGAACTATCGGTCGCAAATATCAAGGGAACTAGGAACAGTTAGATTTAGGTTAAATCACTTCTTGACTACAGATCAATATAGAATTAAATACATTTTCGGGTTTATATAAATAAGTGCGCGGGCATCGCCGGGCTCCCAGCTAGTAAATAATAAAATTAACGATAAGACAAACAATGTAATTTTTATCATTCAATGACGTGATGTGAACTCTGATTGACATTAGATTTTGATAGTAAGGTACTCAGTTTTTCTTGTTGTTGCAATTACTGTTATGAAAAATATTTTTACAGTCAGAGTTATTTTATTAGTAAAGGTTTCCGATATTATTTTAATCAACCCCATCTTTAGTTTCTTTCACATAAGAGTCGCAATATTTTGCGTCCGGTTCTGCTCCTGTCGTCGCTCGTGAATAACAAACGTTTACATACCACTGTGAACAAAAAGTAAGGTGAATTTATTTATAAAATACTAATTCTTTATTTATTCTTCCAAATCAATTTCATCCCCTTCAAAGTAATCCCCGTCCGATAAAACACACTTTTTCCAACGCTTTTTCCAGTCCTCGAAACAGTCGGAATAGTCTTTTACCGGTATAGCCTTCAAGACCTTCTGCGATTCGGTTTTTATCTCCTCAATCGTGTCAAAACGGCGTCCCCGCATTGGCCTTTTGAGTTTGCTGAATAGCCAGAAGTCGCACGGAGCCAAATCAGGCAAATACGGTGATTGCGGAACGATATGAGTCGAGTTTTTGGCAAAAAAAGTCGCGAAGAAACAATGCAGTATGACATGGTGCATTATCGTGATGAAGGAACCAAGATTCCGGCCGTTTCAGACGAATAGCTTCACGCAAACGACGCATAACGCTCAAATAATATTCTTTGTTGACAGTTTGGGCCGGCGGAAGGAATTCATAGTGCACCACACCACGATAATCAAAGAAAACTGTCAACATGACCTTGATTTTCGATCGACTTTGCCGTGGTCTTTTCGGTCTCGCTTCACCTTTTGCACGATATTCGCTGGATTGGTCGGTGGTTTCAGGGTCGTAAGCGTAAATTCAAGTCTCGTCTCCAGTAATGATGCATTTCAAGTGGTCCTGATAGTCAGACAGCAAAGTTTCACACACATCAACGCTACGCTTTTTTTTCCAAAAAATTGAGCGATTTTGGCACCAATAGAGACTTGACTCGTTCGAGATACAAAACATTCTTCAAAATGGTTTGGGCTGAGCCAAATGATATTCCAACACTATCAGCGAGATCTCTAATTGTCCATCGACGATTTTCAAGCACCAAATCTTTGATTTTTTGGACGTGGCCCTCGTTGGTAGACGTTGATGGTCGTCCAGAGCGCGGTTCGTCTTCAACGCGTTCTCGGTCCTCTTTGAATTCGTTGTACCACTTATAAACGTTTTTTTTGTGCCATAGTTTGATCACCAAAGGCCTTCCGCAACATTTTCAACGTGTCCGCAGAAGAATATTCGTTCCGCAAACAAAATTTGACGCAAGTTCTTTGCTCAACAAAATCACCCATTGCAAAAATCGAAAAATTCACTTTTGGTTGTTTACAAAAACACGTGTAACTCGGAGATAATTAAACCTTTTAACAAACAGACGCTTGACAAACATTGTAGGCAGTCCTACCAACCTAGGAAAAAAATTTACCTGCGTTCCTAATACCCGTGAGTTTTAAATGACAATTTCACCTTACTTTTTGATCACAGTGGTATGTCTCCGCGACAGGTACAGGCGTTATATTCGCCCAGAGTACGCGAAAGTATTGTTTTACACTCATTATTTATGGAAGTGGAACTGGGGACTAAATTCCTTTAAACGGGTGACCTGTATCTAGAAGAAGCACAGACACTCATATATGGTATGAGTATGAGATTTGAGAAATTCAATTTAAAGGAGTTGAAAAAGTAGTTATTAATGGATGATGATATAAATCCATAATTTTTCAGACTTGCGTTGTACCTCGTGGATGTCGGATTGCCAACGAAAACTCACGTAGGAAGGAATAGTGACGGTTATGTCTTTTCTCAGATGAATTAATTCCAGGAACTCTAACATTTTCGTGCTGTTGGGTGTAATTACGGAAAGAGTGCCAATTGACTGTGTCCTCCCGACGCTGTCAATGCCAAGTGATGACGGAGAGACAAATATTTCCTTCGGGTCTCTTAAACGAGGCCACGTTACAGAAAACTCAGCTCGCTTAAGGAATAAGAAGGAGTCCTACAAAACTTCTACTTGGACACATTTCGTTTTTACTTGTGAAACCTTTCAGAAATTAGACTGCATTTATAATTTGCTATTACTAAAATAATAATAATGCAAAAATTAGTCCGCATTCATAATTTTCTATCCCTAAAATAATAACAATTAAGAATGATCTTAACACCATTAATGTAAAAACAGTCACCGAATCATTCAGTACTATTTACAACCCCATACTTTATGAATCGTAAGTTTTTAACAAACTTTTCACTGTTTGTCTACTTTCTATTACTTAATTGGCTTAATTATAATTATTAATTCATTTCTCCTACAATAATATCTGTATTTACTTTTACTATGTTATCTACTTTGCCCGAAGAGGGTCCACGTGTTGAATGAATCATGTCGAAATTTAATAAATAATAAAATACTTTTTCTTTTCAATTGTCCGTAATTGGTTGTTTTATCAACAATTTAACCATTTTAATTTCCATCCACAGTATTGTAATGGAATTTCCAATTGGAACAACTGTTCACGTTACTTATAATTCTCTAATATTCAAAAGCCCAGTTTCCAATATCATCAGTATAAAATTGTAATCATTGTTCTATTTACTTGAATTATTTATACGAATTTACAAATAAATATTTATAAATAAACGTAGTCGAATTGATGATTGTGTTCTTGTCCCTAGTATTAAAAATAAGTAAAAATGGCCAACAGGCAGAAAACAAGAGTAAAAGTTCCATTCGCTTAGGGATATCTTCAGAATAAATTAATGAATATGTCTCGGGTTTCCAGACGTTTCGGCGACTGGCACCGTCATCTTCTTCGGACTGAGTCTCGTCAGAACTATTTGAAAAATACAGTTGGAAAACAATAAAAACGTTGAATCCCAAACAAGTAAATAAAATAAATATTATGTGGTTCCTTACACAAATAATTAAACAATTTATGCATCTTCTAAACGTTTAAATTTGAATAAAGTGAAAAAAATCAACTTCCATGGCCGAAATGGGAGACGGATACGTTTCACAGTTTTTTGACACAATAATAAACATACAGAAAATACAAGAATGCATTATTTTAAATCATAATAGCATAGCAGAGAAACCTAAACATAATTTAAAATTTCTGTATTATTTTAGATTAAATGAATTAATATAAATGGCGTACAATGGACAAAAGCCAGTATTTATAAACCTTAAAATTTACAATTAAATACAAAACGTTTCTTTCGTTTTCTTAGGAACCTTTTCAGTTGTATATAATTACAGAAACAATTATAATATGATGCGAATTTAAATAAACAATGAAACAGAAAAACATTTATACTTTTTCCATCAACTTCCATGGAACACTCGAAACTGCTGCAACCAAAATACCTCCTAAAACGTTCTTAAATCCGTAGATAACTAAATGACGTTATATGTATGATAAGAAATTGTTAGTGATTATGATAATAAGAATTATTATTAAGTTTTGTCTGTACATTGGTAATTACATCATGAAAAAATTTCTGAGACACCGTTCACTTTCTAAGATCCTCGACTACATTTCTTTGAATAATGTGTCCTTCTCAGAAGGAAGCCGCAATAAAAGAAGAAATTTTATCAGACGTTTCCACAGGCTCCTATTCAAATTTTGTATCACAGTACCCGGAAATCATGACATCATTCAAACCTTGAATATCACCAATATTTCATCCTGCCCCACGTGGTGTGGAACCATTTTCTACAGAATAGATAAAATGTTGAAAGTTATTCAACTCTTACAACGAAAGAGGCAACTACTGTTTAATGGACGATAGGAACCTCAGAATGTGTTCTCCATTATTTCTGTGAGTGATGGTTGGTTGATGATGGGCATAAGTAAACTAAAATATAACTACAGTCGCATCTCCCAAGCCATTGTAAAAAGAGGCAGTTTGTGAAGAAATTAAGAAAAAAAATTTATGAATTATTTGTGAAATCATCCAATTAACCCTGAAAAAAACCTATGATATTTAATGTGATTGATGAAACGTTACTATTATAAAATTACAATGAAAATATTAAAATTGTTGAAATATTTTAATTAATATTTCTTTTCCATTAAACTTAATAGGTAAACGTATATAAAAAAGAATTAATATATATATAATACTGAATTTAAGAAAATAAGTGAAAAATTACAATTGATATTGAAAAATTTTAATTTTACAGTCATCTTTAAAATATATAACAAACTTATAATTATAAACAGAGCTGCAAACAAAATACAAAATATAATGTCATATAAAGTTATATATGGTCAACATAATCGTGTAAAAGTTACCCCGGACAAACTAAACGTGCTCTTGCAACCAGATTAAAGAAACGCAAAAACAATCGCAAAACTTTAAATCATATTCATGTCACTATATATAAAACTTCGAAGAAAACCATGAATTTGACTGGAATAAATTCGAAATTTTTACATTGAACAAAATTTATGAAAACATAATTTATCAGAAATTGTTACATTTTAACACACAAAATTCACACCGGTAGCATTTATATTGCATAATTTTTAAATTTAACATAATTTTTTTAATTTTAAAAAAATGATTATTTTGGTATACATTTGTAATTTTAATTTGAAAACATTTAGGCTCATTATTACTGTAAGACTGGTAACAATAATAAATTACAGGAATATTGATAAATTATTAATTTATTTTAAATATTATTTTGCTTTACATTATATTATTCCTCGCAACATTTAAGATTTGAGAATATTGCTGTTTTTCCTGTTATATAAATTTGAAATATTATATTGTTTGTTCCTTGCACCACTTACGAAACAAAATTCTGTTACCGTAGACACATAACATAAATAACCTGATTGAAAACAAAAATAGACAGAAGGCCGATGTGTTGAATAAAATATTTTAACATATCTGTTAATAACGGTCACTAATTTATTGAATTTAGTTTATTAATAAAAAATAGATGTATAATAAAATATTAAATCATGAATAAATTTCCTGTATGATTATAACTCGCGATGATGACTGTTTGACATAAAAAAATATTTTTAAAAATAGAAAATGTTACGAAATAATTCTGTAGTTTTCTCTTCCATTCCTTTTCATTTATTTATTCATAAATTACGGACATTTATATATAAATACCTTATTTATCAATAAAGATCGTAATACATAATTTTTGATTGAACAATAAATATCGCTAAATTTAACATTACGAAATTTCCAATTACATAAAAATACGTTTCATTCTTATTTCAAAATATCATAATCAATATTTTTTAATAATTCAAGTTATTTAATATTAAAAAAATCGATGTTAAATTTATTTACAATTTTTATCATTCTGGACATGGGATTATTAAGTGTGTAATTCGCATTGTAGTAATTAATATGAATGATCTTATTCTATCTAGTTCTTCTAATGGTGACTCAAAAATTCAACAGATGAATAAATTAAATGCAGTTCATCTTATTATTATTTAAAATTATTTTACAGTTTACGTGCGAGATACAAATTTCTTTATAATCCTATTATAATTTTAAAAAATAATACTCTTTTTCTTTAGTATTAGCGGTCTACACAAATTTGCTGGATACTTATTTTGGATAATTTAATAATCATGTAACACATTGTAAATCAGTTCTCGCGGAAAGGAGATATTTTCTTTACTTATCAATTAATTTCTGTTTTTCCTGCCATTACGAGAAATCTGCAACCAGCACAACTCAGAGGTTAAATTGATTTAATTTTCTTCACATAAACCGCTACAGTAGACAGTTTTGACCTTTATTAACTCCACGTCCCGTTCTTCGTCCAAACGTTGAACCCGTTTACCTTGCCGTAAGTTCAGTTCGCCAACACTAACTGTCGCGAATCAGCTGCAACTTTTGCGAATTCCAGCTCGCCGCTATTATACGTACGACGAAAGGAAGGAGATAACGAGTATGTGATCGCGTGAGTCCCAAAGAAAGAGAAAGAGAGAAAGTCCGAGTGAAAGTCAAAATTAGTTCATTTCTGATATGATGTTTCAAACTTCGAGTGTCAAAAAAATTTATTGTGTTCGTATAATTCCTTTCATGAATCTGAAATCAAAAGCATGTAATGTTTCTATTACCGAACGATAGTACTGATACCGTCGAGTAGATTTCGCAGAATAGATAACGACAGAGCCGGATATTTATTTGGCCCACTGGGAAAGGGAAAGGTGGAAATGGTAGAGAGGCAGTGAATTGATATTAAAAAAGCCTTTAAATTTTATCTTAAACTGTAAAATTATTATGTAGTTACAATATGCTATTCAAAAATGTCCACTTCATTGAAATAATTAAGGAATCTCACTGAACAAAAAGTTTGGGTCCTTAAACAGTTGTTTAAGTTCACAAATTTAGAAAATGATGTGGATGTGGCTATTATCTATATAATAAAAAAGGATGTATATTTGTATGTATGTATGTATTTACGTTGTTCTTTATACAAATTTTATCGCGTGGACAGAATGCAACAAAAATTGGTATACGTATTCTGCCAAAATCGAGAACCGGTACTGTGGGGGTGACAAACCACTAGCATAAATGTGAAAATAATTATAATTTTAAAAAGTGATCATTAAGTGATAAATTACTGCGCGCCAATATATCATGACTTCACGCGAGAGAGACAGACGTTACTACGCGACGAACAAAGGAAATAGTTCGATTTTTCCGTAATGAAATGAAGCAGAAATATTTTCATTGAATAAAAGTATAATTCTATCCATTAATACTCCATCGAGTGATAATAAAAAACATTACAAAATACTTTACAATCGTTGCGGAAAATGTTAGTTAATTTAGTGAGTGCAATATGGCCACCATTTCTTTACATTTGGAATGTAGCTATCAATTTGATCACTTCAATCCTTCGTAATGTGCGAATACTGATGGACAATTATATCCTGCAATACTCAAGAAGTACTGTCTGAAGACTTACTGACAATTATTTGTTCGCGGAGAATTATATTTCTAAAGAATAACGATGGTATGTTTGTTGCTATTATGCAATTAAATTCTATGTATCTTATAGCTATTAAATTAATGCAGTATATTTATGTATTGGTAAAGAAATTCGAAGGTATGTTTGTTGAGATTGATGCAATAAAATTCAATGTATTTTATAGCTGTTCAATTAAAGCACTATTGGTCGAAATTGTGTACGGAACTAGGAATAGTTAGATTTAGGTTGTGTCTTCTTGACTAAAGATTAATATAGAATTAAATTCTTTTTCGGGTTTATATAAATAAGACACGGGCAACGCCGGGCACTCAGCTAGTGTGAAATAAATTTAATAGCTTACATGTATATAAAGTAGAATTAATAATGATAGTGAACAGCTTCCATCAATTTATTCCTACCGTTCAATCGCCACCCACCATTTAGTAAAGTTCGAAGCACTTCAACAATGCACGTGCCGAATATCAAGTGTGACTTCTCATTCCTGAAACTATGACGAGCCTGTGAAATAACTGCTGACAAGCCTCCGCATGGTAGAAAGCGGCTGACGCAATCTCCGATTCACTGACACAAGTCTCCAGGTTTCTCGCTTATAATCCACTGATCCCGTTCGCTGCGTTATTTCTGAACTGTGATTCAGTGGTACCGGGCAGTTAGACGAATTGAAAGTGAGTGAGAATACAAAAAAAAAATATTAAAGCGGCAAGAACAACAAGTAAAGAGAACTAATTGAAACATAGGAAACACTTCGATAAAGTTCTCTTTACTCGAACATATTCCCATATGGTCCTTCAGATCAACGTAGTTTGAAAGAAAAACGTGGAGGATTGTAACGGCAAAGAGATCATATGTGAGTAGGAGTACCACAGGGTTGTGTTCTAGCTCCACTATAATTTTTAATTTCTATGCCAAACGTAATTATTTCCACCTGTTTAGTTGTCATATTTTAAAATGGCACAAGTATTTTAATTAAATTGGTTTTTATAAATGGCCTGAGATTAATTCTGACAGAACACAGATTACAATTTAATGCTACTAATTCCACTTTAGAGCCCGAAGTCACAGAAAAATATTTTATAGAAGTTGTTGAAAGTGTAAACTATCTGGGGATTGGAATTGAATCTGAAATATAAATAAGTAGTGTAATAAATGTATGTACCACAATATAAAGTAATCGCTGATATTGACTTTACTCTAATATATATATATATATATATATATATATATATATATATATATATATTGTAATAATTAAATATGACAATTTATTTTGACGGGCTTTTAAATGAAAAATTATTGGCTTTATAACAAACAACATTTATTTACCAATTCTTGAAATTTTAAATTACAATAAAACATATATATATATATATATATCTCATGGGTCTTTGCTGGGTTTGATAACGGACAGAACACTTAAATAATCAAAGAACCCAACATTTATCTTTAAATTAAACAGAAATATTTAATCGTCTAGACATCGACGAAACTTATGAACGAACTTATTCTACAGATTGATTCTAAATTTAAAAGAGTTTATTTTATTAGCACAAAAGAAGAGAACGATATCTGACTGTATCTTTTAATTCCGTTTACACATATTAATACCATAAATTTCAACTCACGATTACTCAGGAACATTTGGCTCGTTCATTACACACACACACTTTATAGACTGGACGTTTACACACTGACTCTAACACATATTATTGGTTCGACGATAGCTGATTCTCCATACTCGGTGAAGGACATCCCACTTGCTCGTGGTGAAACTACTCGACGCTGGATGCTGTGTCCTGGTCTCCTACCATCGAAGACAGTGGTCAAATTTTGATATTACTACAGATTGAACTTCTGCATACAAAAATGTTTATCGTTGACATAAATTTTCTATTTCTTTCGCAGGCTGCATTCTTTCTCCATACTGGGTGCTCACAGGTCCCCCTCCTCGACTGACACTCCACTCCGACTAACTCCAACTCCTCGACTCCAATTCCTCGACTGACTCACAAATTCTTATCCACCCGTTATATATATGACCGTCCCTTCTATCTTCTGCTCTGTTCCAAGACTACGTCGCAATTTCATTGACAGTTTCTCCATTGCTCCGAGATTTACACTCTGCAGCTGCTGCTCCCCGCTTAGAAAATATCTCGCCGCTCTGTCTTGTCACATCGAGACAGAACCCGTAATTACTTTGCACTTGTATTCTCACCCCCACATGTGCGCTGTTCGGAAATTCTTCTGACCGCTTTGATCCCAAGTCAACAAGCCGATGGTCAAGCCCATTAACCAGACACAATGCCTTTCCTAAACCGATACATCTTGCGACCGGCCACCCGCGCGTGTCCCTTGCCCTGCTTTACAAATCCTAAGTACACATTGCCACTTCCTGTGCCGGCCAAGACCATTAATCCGAACCAAATATCTTGCCGCTCTGTCTTGTCACATCGAGACAGGACCCGTAATTACTTTTCACGTGCATCCTCACTCCCACATGTGCGCTGTTCCGAAACAATGCATTCCCTCAATGCATTATATATATATATATATATATATTTAAAAATTTTGAAAGCATGGAAAAGAGCAAAGATGACACGAGAAATATGAGGGTAGGAGTACCACAGGGTTCTATTGTAGCTACACCATTATTCTTAATTTATATTTCAAACTTAATGATTTGTACGTGAGTAGTTTTCATCTTTTCAAAAGACACAAGTATTTTAATTAAATTGGGTTTTTATAAATGGCCTGAGATTAATTGTGACAGAACACAGATTACAATTTAATACTACTAATTCCACTTTCGAGCCCGAAGTCACCGAAAAATATTTTATAGAAGTTGTTGAAAGTGTAAACTATCTGGGGATTGGAATTGAATCGGAAATATAAATAGGTAGTGTAATAAATATATGTACCACAATAGAAAGGAATCGCTCATATTGACTTTACTCTTACAAACACATTACTCAAACGATATTCCCGGTGGTACTTCAGATGGTATTATATATATATTTTTAAAAAATTTGAAAGCATGGAAAAGAGCAAAGATGGCACGAGAAATGTAAGTGCAGGAGTACCACAGGGTTCTATTGTAGCTACACCATTATTCTTAATTTATATTTCAAACTTAATGATTTGTACTAGTGTAGTTGTCATCTTTTAAAATGACACAAGCATATTAATTAAATTGGTTTTCTCTAAATTGAATGAAACTAAATTCTGACAGAAATCAGAATACGATTTTTAGCTACTAATTTCACTTTGGAGCCTGTAACCACAGCAAAATATTTTTTCGGAGAAGTAGAAAGTGTAAAAATGTTGTATATTTTGGTAGACAATAAATTGAATTGGAAACACGAATGAGTAGTGTAATAAATATCACAACACAAATGAACCACCCATGTTGAGTTCTCTTTTTCAAACACTTTACCCAACGGTACTTCACAGGGAATTATATTATATTATTGACTTATTTCTAAACATGCAATGTTAAAAAATTGAGGTCAAGAAAACGGAAGATTGTAAGAGCAAAGAGGACATCAGAAGTATGAGGATCATACTACCACAGGGTTCTATTATGGGCTCACTATTATTCTTGAATTATATGTCAAAGTTAATCAATTCTACATTTGAAGCTGTTCTCTTTACAAATGACACAAGCATAATAATTATGTTGGTAAAATGTCATACAAATTGATTTTCTGGAAATTAACTGACCTTAATTCTGTCAGAGCACAGAATACAATTTTACACTGCTAATTCCACGTTCCTGTAGACTTAAAAAAATATAATTGAGAAGTAGGAAGTACGAACGTTCAGGGGATTTTGGCCATCAATAAGTCGAAACCATCATATAAGAAATCTAATAAAAAAACTTCACACAACAATGAATACAGTCAGAATCGTATTAAAGTTATGCTGATATAAAAACTACAGAACTAGTACATATTCATATTTTTTATGTATAATGTCCAATGGCTTTATTTCTTGGGGTTTTTCTCCAGGAAAAGGCCATTTTACTGCAAATGTGTTTTCGTCAGAATAAAAGGACGGTGAAATCACGGGCAACACCGTAAAGGACTATTTAAAAAATTCTCTCTCGTCTCAATTTTATAGATTCTTTTATGTCAATCCCCGATCAAAATTTATAACAAATTTAGTACCAGCTCTGATAGTCATTCATTAAACGCAAGAAAGAAACAAACAATTTACGTACAATTTATTACTTGCTGGTAGTTGCACAAAACCCTGTTGAGTATAAAAGGACTATTAGTTATTTCAGTGTAATCGAAGCTTTGCTTCTCCTACTGACCTTCTAAAATCAGGTAACATTAGACAAACCTTGCGAGAGAGGATTAATATATTACAACATTTGTTCTAACGTTATATTATCAAAATAAAATAAAGTAAATGAAAAATTCGTTAGTTTTTAATTTATTCAAAAAGTGTCAACTGGAAACAACAGATGTTGGAAAATGAAACTTAGTTAAAATTAGAAAAAAACAATAAATTTAAGTTGTAGTCCAATAAAATTTCTTATTGAGGAAGCAATAATAATTTTCCGGTCATTCAGGGGAATTCCTTAATCGCAATACAGAGTAAGTTTCAGATGCTGGATAGAATATAAAGATTCTGACTGATGATAATTTGGATATGAAATGAATTGACGGTTTTTCTTAATTTGAATTATACTTTTGGCTAATATTCCTGAATCAATACAGCATTTCTTTGATCGCATAATTCTGCGCCGCATTGCGATTCCCTTCTAATATCCGCTGATGCTTCTTTTCCTTCTAATTTCATGAGAACAACCACACATTTGAGTATTAATACTTCTGGAAATTTTTTAATGCTCACGTCCTTACAAAAACTCTGTACATGATCTGTTATAATAATTTACGAACACGTTATTATCAACATGTTTTTCTCGTAATTAATAGTTTAATGTCAATATATTTCGTCATGTTGTTTCACGTTGCCCCAAAGTTAGACAATTTCCGGCCTTGTGTATGACATTGAAGTGATACCTGGATTTATTGCCTCACACCTCCAGAACGTGAGCACATATTTGTTATTTACGAAACACTTTGTTAGAGCAGCTGAAATTAAGCGGCGCTCAATCGAGCGAGCTCTTATCAGCATCTGCGTTTCGGCTAAGAATGGCATATCTTCAGCTTCTTTTCAAGGATAATACTCTACACTTGGCACTTTGGTGCGGTGTACGTGAGGCTCAATTCAACTTGACAGTCGTACAACGTCGGGATATGATTTACCGGTAATGGGTTTCGCATAAAAAGTGACGGACGTGTGGAGAGGAAGAAATTCCTAAAACGAAATCCACTTATCTGAGATCACTAAGTGAGAGGCAAAGGAAGGATGTCTGTCGCCATTAATTATCATGGTATGGGACCTTATCGAAGACAGAAACGCGTGAAAACGTCAGTTTTCATTATATGGGACTTCCAATTTTCTACGCGTTTAAAACATAAAGGACTTGTTGATCCAGTTTTGGAATAAAAAACTCGCAATATTAACTCAGCACCAGAGAATCAGCTCCGTTATAAGGTGGAAACTTGAACTGTGGGATGAGTAGTTAAGGGATTCCACCTTGGTCAAAGTAAGCTTCACCCTTGACGTTTCTCAAGTAGAATGGTGGCAAAACACAATTACAGGACGTTCTTCCACATTCAACGAGGTCTTGAAACGTCCTTTGAAGGACAAGGTAGACTTCATAACAGTATGGGTCTTCCAAAATCATATGTGACTGTGGACTCAACAACCTTTGTAATCTGCGACCGCAGAACACTCCAGATGCCATTCCATGACACAAAGTTTCTAAAAAAAATGTGACAATGATTGGGTGGCCGTAGCGATCAAATCCATCAATAGCAAACTTTTGCTTCCAGCTCAGCAAAGCTGGGATTCTGTAATGCCAAATACACCCCAGTCCTTTAATAACGCCATTAGACGAAGTGGCTGAACGATGCACGACCATTGCAGGTTCTCAAGATGAGTACAATTAGATATTGAATATAAAATTAAAGTAATGAAAAGTTTTATTGTATATAAGATGTGATTTGAATAGTACTTATGAAACCATTTTTATAATATGTAATGTGATAGATGTAAAGAAAGTTTTGAAATAACTGAGTTACATGACTAACGTGATGTTTGGAACACGATGGCTAATATCCACCTTGATTCAAGTAGTTTAAGATAAGGATTGAATTTTTTTGACGATGTAGGTTATAATAAATACAGGTAGTATTATAATTTTTTAATTTGAGCTATGTATTTAACATGTAATAATACATGTACCGACTGATCTAATGTATGCTTCACGATGAATATTATATGTAATTATCGAAAGATTAATTTTTAGTGAATTGACGTTAAAATAAATAAATTTGTGACCACATCTGTGGTTATTATATCATCAATTATTGAATTCTTTCTAACTTTTCCTGATTTTTCCTCTCTTGGGTTACGTCTTTAATAAATATGGTCAGTGTGTATCGGATCTGAGAAACACCTAGGCGCGTCTGTCAGAAATTGGACCATCTTAGTTTGGCTTCTTTGGAGGGCAGCAATGCTATACTTATTGGCAAAGCTCGGTAATTGAACAGAAAAAGGCAATTAGGTATATTTTTGGTCTGAAACTAAGTGAATCTTGTAGAACAATCTTTATAGAAAATAATTTGTCAACTGCTTATGGAATATATATGCATATGTAAAACAATAAATATGATTAAAAAGAAAAAAATATCTCCCGGGTCGAAGCTTAATGAAATATAGAAAAAGTAGAGGAAATAATTATTTTAGAGCTAGGACGAACTTGAAGAAAACTCTTCAAAAGAATTTTGTTATTTACCAGACTGCCACATCAAATAAAATACAGGATAAACAATTTAAAAGTTGTCTAAAACAATATCTATCTTAAAAAGTTATCTATAGTATGAAAGATTTGTAATGGTATTAAAAATTATGTATCATATTATATTGTAATAAACAAATGTAATAATAATTTAATTTATTTAATTTTTGAAGAATTCGAGCCCCACGTTGTGGTCGCCATTTATGTAATAATCAAATAGTAGGTCGTTTATTAAATGAAAAGTTTAAACAATTAACAAACAAAATTATTTATTTTATTTTGTGGCAATAAAGATAATTACAACAAAATTTGAGATCTTTCTCTCAGGGCCTTGACTGGATTTGATAATGAACACAAAAAAATTGATTTAAAATCTCATTAACAAAACAGTTTACAATTTACCTAAACAGTATGTCGATAAAATGAAAGAAATTAAAAGTAAAGAAATTAACTCTGATTGACAATTTAAAAGAGAACGAAATCTGACTTTATCCTTTAATTAAAGTTTACAATTAATCATTAGTTTTGGTTTTGTTACTTACATACTGTCCAGCTGGTACCAGCATTCTTTTTGGTTTCGGAAGTACACTATTGCAAAATTATACACTGATTCTAAATGTCGACTCACCGATTTTACACTATTGAAGTCAAAATTGATAGGCTCCCAGGAACTCGGATGATCCTCCTGATTGTCAGCTATCTGATATCTGCTTGCCTTACAGGAATCCTATGTTTCGTAGATTTATTAGTCTTCTACTGATTTGGACCTAAACTGCAACGTAGCTCCTTAAATGGTTCATTTTAACTGTTTATTCTTTCGGAGCGAACTAACTTTTCTTTAGCTCCTTTCTGTAGACTTAAACTGTCAACTTTACTATTCCGCTCTTTGCTGCTCACCAGAAAAACTTCATCCGTCCACAGCAATCTTTCATCACCAACTCTATCCTAGCTGGCTGTAGACGTAAAAAAAACTGAATTCCTTTCCTGGCTGGCTATAGACATGCGCGCAAACGCCATTTTGACTTTTCAACAAAAGCGGCTGAGCTTGCTTTTCCATTGTTCCTTTGTTCGATCAGGCCGCTATAATGGATTTATCAAACAATTCAAATTGTATGTACAAACAATTAATGGTCTAATTAATTGGCATTACAATATGTATTATGTAAATTGTGCATTATATATTTCATATTTTCCTACTATAAGTTCAACTGAATTTTTCCAATATTGTTCAACTATTTTGTAAACCAATACTTTAGTATATTATCATATTCATTGTATTAATTTTAAGTCTGTATTTTTGTTATAATTTTAAGATTCACGATTTCTAATATTGTATTAATGCAATTAATGGAAAATAAACATATTTTAATTATTATTATGTCATAAGTGAATATCGGCTTGATGCCTAGTAACCAGTTTAATTCTTTAAATTTCATATCAGTCTCTTCTCTTCAAGTTAGTCTTTTGTCCAAGGGTGTTCAAAAATATCGGACTGACTGCGATTCGGGTATTTTTATATCATTAAATATGTGTGGGTTGCCTACATTTTAATTTTTTGTCTTTATTAATCTTTATCTTTAACTTCTTAGCGCCTTCTGATTTGTTCTGGACGGTACTATAGATTCCAAGAACTCACACGTTACGTTTTTCCTCTTTCCTTTCCTAGATTCCTTCTGAAGAAGAGACGGCGCTGGATTTTCCTCCGTCCTACTCCTATTCAGTCTGATCTTTTCCGTACCTTAGCACAAAACTAAAAGTTATTTTGGTCTCTAAGCTTCGACAGGTACGATATTATCGAAGTGTAATAGTTACATGTGTTGTTGTTTTTTTTCGTTAATTTTTATTTCCCATTTGGTCGTCCAATCTTGCATGAAATTTAGGTGATGCTGATGAGCTACTGCAGTATCAGGCTGAACGTGGTTGGTTAGTATCACCGTATCGTCAGCAAAAAGTACCAGTAACGCGTGTGGTCCAACGGTTTTTCAACATTTTTATTACGAATGTATCAGCTGAGTTCCATGTGGTGGCCCTCATAGATTTCCTTTGTGATGACATATGAGCCTGAATGGTGAACGGAAATGGGCGCACGTCCCCGCGTCTGTTGACGTAGATACTGCTTTAACGACACTCCATTCATTTGACAGGCACTTGTCATCATATTGTGATAAAAGAACGCTGTGCCTGTACAATACCCAGTCTGTTGCCCGCTTCCTGAGGTCCTACTCCCCTCCGCAAAAATAAAAATACTTTTACAATGATGTTGAATGTGAGTTCCTACGTTCCACGTTAACAGCAAGTCATGGATGCAGTGATGCAAGCTGGATCAGTTCGTTCACCACAGCACTTACAATTACGTTCTCATCACTATGCTATTCCTTGCAACCTTTAGTCTTCTAGGGAAATACACAAACTAATTACAGTAAATATCGGATTAACCTTATCAACGAAAAAAACCATTACCAAGGTATATCGAATAACCCAGAGAATTTCTCTCGATAAGAACGAATATTATATCAAACATAATAAGGTGTAAAGGAGACACGAATATAATATATTGAATTACAATTTTTCTACAGCATATTTTTCGTAAAACTTGGCGAATATAAATTAAAACAAGTTTTTTTTAGGATTTTCAAGGCCAAATGAGTTAATGTCATGATTTTACTTTTATTCCTTTCGCGACAGGAAAATTTTTTTCCGAGTCAGAGTAGTGAGAGATTCAGCTTAGATACGAAATAAGAAAAAATAAAGTACTGATCTAGTTAATACAGTTAGAGAGCGACGGTTTTCCCGGTGAATCTATTGTAGATTAAATTCTCGGGTCTCAACCCGGGCCAATTGTTTGTTGAATAACAACGTTTCGACGGCAAGCTCCGCCATCGTCATCAGGTTAACTGTGATGTTGCCATCGAAACGTTGTTAGTCAACAAACAATTGGCCCGGGTTGAGACCCGAGAATTATATCTAGTTAATACAGTCACTTGTATGGTCCATGTATGACGTAATCGTCTGTAAAAAGTAGTAGACATCGACGGCCTATTTATATAGGGCCAAACGTAATACCCAATCAGATATTAACGGAACAGGCTATAATAAAATTGACAGTATGCAGTCAGTATTAGAAACCGTGTAAAACAAGGCCGCTTTCATCATTATTACTGATGAATCGAATTATATACAATTCAGAGGTTGCAACAACAAAGGAATAATTGTTACATCGATGAAGACGGAAGGAAGATGAAATTCTCTTTTAGATTTGCTAATTCCTTTAGACCTCTACTGAGGAAATAAGATGTACCAAAGCACCACATTTGAAAATATAACAGAGTAAAAAATACACAACGAGTTCAACACAGCAATGAGGGAAAAAACACAAAGAAGAAGAAAGCACAAATGTGAAAAATATATGAACTGAACAATTTGTAAGAGAGGAAATATTAAGTTAAGAAAATATAACAATGAAAAATGAGTTATTCTAAAGCGAGAAAATTCAGAAATTCTATGAATTAAAATATTCACACAGATGAAAAAGAACAACGAAATGAAATCTAACACTTCTCTGATTTTACTATTCTTACTTTCGTGACAGAAAAAAAGATTGTATTCAGAGTAGAAATTAAATAGGAAAAAAGTACCGAGGTCTTTAATACAGTTGGCACGAAATAGTTCCCGAGAAAAGTAGTAGACGTCGATAGTCTTTTCCTATCTATCTATCTATATAATAAAAAAGGATGTATATTTGTATGTATGTATATATTTACGTTAAACGGCACCGTTGGGGCTGAGAAACCTGTAGCATAAAGGTGGAAAGAATTATAATTAAAAAATGTGGTCATATTGTGTTAAATTAATGCGTGTCAAGAAATGATGACGTCACAGCACACGCGAGAGAAACGTTACTACGCGACGATACTGCACAAAAAAGTAAATAGTTCCTTCTTTCGTAATGAAATAAAGCAGAAATATTTAGATTGAATAAATAGTATAATTTTATCCTGCAATACTCCATCCAATGATAATAAATAACAATACGAAAGATTATACGATCTGTGGAACTAATTTTCTTTTAAATAACTTGACTTTTAAAAGACTGACATGGAATAAATATGGCACGTACCATGATTTTGCCAAAAAAATTTATGTACTGGAGGAGACGGAAAGTTGTTAATCATTATCATTTAATAGATTTTAAATATGCTAAAACTGTCAGATTATTTCAAGTAAGATTCTTGAAAAATTTTGGTTGTGTGTATATCATTATAATTTCACATATGTGATAGTAAATTATTAAAAATGACCTCTTCAGAGACATGCTTAATGCACAACCATATCGTAATCGTTGTACTCCTACACGGTATTTCCACATACCACTTAACATAAATTAATTTAAAATTTGTGTCGACCTTAAATGCAGGCAAGGATAGTTGGATATTTCATCCAAATACAACGGTCACATGGCAAACTCGTGTATTGGCAGAAGTGTCACACTGTTTAGTTTTCCTTCACTTTCAGTTTCAGGAAACATGAGGAACTACTTTAAAATGCAGGAAGTATTGAATGAGGATGTTTTAGGTAGGTACTTTCATGGAGAATAAGAGACTAAAGTCGGCACCACGAAAATGCAATATCAAGGCTAAGAAGCAAACTCACCCCTCGTCCAGCGGTGTTGTCAGATCCGTTAACACAGCCGCCCCGCTTGATTAATATACAACGCAATGTTTGGCAACGTTGCCGGAAGAATCCGTGACCTAGGTACTACATCTTCGTGGCTCAGACTGTAGTTGGTATAGCGCTTATTGAGACAACCAGTGAAGGATAAATATAGTACGTAGGGAAGACAAGAATGATTACTAACGTGCAAAACGGTAGACTATACTTGAAGTAGACAGGTAAAAAATTATAATATATGAAATATATAAATATATTGTAATGCCAATTAATTAGGCCATTAATTGTTTGGACATAAAATTTGAATTGTTTGATAAATCCATTATAGCGGTCTGATCGATTAAAGCGACAATGAAAAGCGAGCTCACTTTGCTGTGTCGAAAAGTCAAAAATGGCGTATGCGCGCTAAAACTCGAGAGAACTAGGAGTCAGTTGGTGGCGCGACATTTCAGAGGACGGAACAAATAATACTAGAGCAGAGACTAGCCGTCGTTAATGTATTATTAAACAAAGTTGTGAATTTAAGATAAAGTAAAAACATTCACGGAAGTATTACATCGTAAATATCTCTAAGTAAAATCAGTTTACGTCTATAGCCAGTCAGGGAAGGAAGCGTGCAGTTTTTACGTATACAGCCATCCAGGAAAGTCTAAGAGTGTTTACCTCTATAGCCAGCCAAGGAAGGCAAGCAGACATCAGATAGCTGACATTCAGGAGGATCATCCGAGTTCCTTGGAGCCTATCAGTTTTGACTCCAATAGTGTAAAATCTGTGAGTCGACATTTTAGAATAAGTGTATAAATTTTGCAATAGTGTACTTCCGAAACCAAAAGAATGCTGGTACCAGCTGGACAGATGTAAGTAACAAAACCAAACTAATGATTAATTGTAAACGTAATTAAAGGATAGAGTCAGATTTCGTTCTCTTTTAATTGTCAATCAAAGTTAATTTCTTTTCTGTTTAATTTCTTTCTATCGACATATTGTTAGGTAATAAGATTTTAAAATCAATTTGTTGTGTCCATTATCAAACCCAGTGAAAGCCGTGAGAAATTAATATTTTAAATTGTAATTGTTTTTGAGTTAGAAGCCACAAAGTGAAAATAAATAATTTTATGTATTTAATTTTATTAATTATTTCATTTAATTAACGCCCTTATTGTTAATTATTAAAATATATTTTGACTATCGAGAAAACTAATAAATTAACATCAACCAATATTAAGTCATTTATTAATGTAAAATTAATCAACGTTTCATCAACCTCATTAGGGTCAAGGTAAAAAAAATTGATAGACAGACTGAAGTTTTATTTTTCTGACTGCCGTTGCCGAAAAAATAAATTAATAGTCATACTTAATGGACAATCATATCGTAATATTATTTGACCTATCAAAATTTTTTTTAAAATTGAACCTGATGAGTCGCCAAATTAGCGACGAAACGTTGTTTAATTTTACATTAATAAATTATTTTTTGTGACTTAAAATTGGCTGATGTATATTTATGTATTAGAATATATGAAAGTTGCTAGACATTGCTGAATGTAAAGTTAAACAGAATAAGAAAATAATTTTATAAATTTAATCCAGATTTAGTCGATCAGAACCATCGAGCTTCTATTCTGAGTTTATGAAGTTGCAAGACTTTAACCATTCCTTGTTGAGTTTCACGTAAAAACTGTTGCACCAGTTCCACTGAACTCAAGTGTCGACGTTCTTTTAAGCAGGTACTGTCGGTTTACTTCAACGATCGACTCATTTAAGAAATTTCCCCGTGTTACATGCACATCCTTAATACGACTTCAAGATTTCCCTTGCATTTTCTCTCAGAAAGGAGAACTTCCTGTCGAGCCTTCCTTACTTCCCGTCAAACAAATAATTCACGGAACACTACTTCAGTGACGTAGCAGATGATGAAATCTGAGATGATGTGGAATTAATCTTTTCTCTCGATTAAATTTCGATGGAGCCATTAACGTTTCGGGTCTTGAAATGTTCACTCACCCAACACAATTTCAAGCCAAATAAATTGCTCCCATGACGTTCACCTTTGTACCATATAATGCAGTAATTTACCATTATAAGCAGAAAAATAAAACTGCAGTCTCTAAATTTATGTTTTATCTTTGAAGACTTACAAGTAAAAATACTTTCTGAATTCGTTAATAATTGAACACGTCTGGAAGATTTGGAGGGTTTATCAATTTTAAAACGGTTGTATAGCAAATAGGACACAACTGACATACTTCAGGAAAGGAAAAGCTTTTTTTTGCATGGTTACGGATTAAAAAATCAAGATAATTACGGCTATACTCAGGTCTCTATTATTATTACTTACTAGCTGGGAGCCCGGCGTTGCCCGTGTACTTATTTATATAAACCAGAAAAGTATTTAATTCTCCATTAATCTTTAGTCAATAAATTATTTTACTTACGTATGCAGAAAGAGTGGTAATTTCATCAACACTCCATCCCCGGTGCTATAAAATACATTGAATTTTATTGCATCAATCCCAACAAACATACCTCCGAATTTATTCTTAAATAACTCATTGCGTACTGCAGGATATAATTGTCCCTCAGTCTTCAGGTATTACGAATGATTAAATTGTTCGCTAAATTCACAATGTAAACAAATGGTCGCCATATTGGAGTCACTTAATATGGCACGAAAATTAACATACATTTTCCGCATAGATCGTTAATTATTCGTATTGTTTTTTTTATTATTATAATGCCATGGAGAATTACTGGATAAAATTATAATTTTATCCAATGGAAATATTTCTGCTTTATTGCATTACCGAAAAATGAACTATTTGCTTTGTTCGTCGCGTAGTAACGTCTCTCTTTGTCCATTGACGTCATGATCTCTTGACGCGCATTAATTTAACACAAAATTATCACGTTTATCAATTATAATTCTTTACACCTTTATGCTACGGGTTTCTCATCCCCACAGTACCGGTTCTCGATTTTGGCAGAATACGTATACCAATTTTTGTTGCATTCTGTCCACGCGATAAAATTTGTATAAAGAACAACGTAAATACATACATACATACAAATATACATCCTTTTTTATTATATAGATTTCCTTAAATAAATTTCCAGTAACTTTAAATTAAAAATTAATGCGGTCGACAATAATTTCATTGTTTATATAAATATTTCGACAGCTTCGGATCATAAGGACAACTGTTACGTTGCAACATATGCGACGACCAGGAAAAAATTAATATTTAGGTATACGTTTGAGTAATGCATCGTTGCAGACGAGAGTTACGGTACCTAAAAATGTCTACAGCTAACTGTATCTTATACTGAGCGCATTGAAGAAGGACCAAAAGGATTATTTACCGGGTTTACCAAAACTCGACGGCA
The DNA here is from genome assembly GCA_037074705.1 of Zhengitettix transpicula. NCBI lineage: Eukaryota > Metazoa > Arthropoda > Insecta > Orthoptera > Tetrigidae > Zhengitettix > Zhengitettix transpicula. The sequence continues at coordinate 22,660,664 of CM073595.1, read as the reverse complement.
AAATTTCAGGAATGGATTCTATATATCGGGAACAAAATGTGTCCCGAAATGCATAGTTACAGGGTTATCCGAACTTCCGTATCTGATCGGTTCGTGTGAAGTTCAACTGACTAGTTGGAGCGCTCCGTTCACAAATCAGATAAAATGTTCAAACGGTCCTCATTTTGACTGAATACAGGCAGCTGCTCTTCATCGCATTGAGTTTCGAACATGATCAAAAATTCCTGGTGTAGTTCGTCCAGTCACAACACGCATTTTAGTCCACATAACAAGGCAAGTCTTCAAGCACTAACGTTCATTAAAGTCTCGGATTACTCTGTAACCCATGATTCTTCTCTCAATGTGACGAATCCATTCCTGAATTTTTACCGTCGAGTTTTGTTACAGCCGTCTCGTATATTCTATATAGCGTTAACAGCAGACGGTACAAAGGTGAACGACCTGAGAGGAACTTATTTGGCTTGGATTTTTTACGGGTGTGGCCAATTAAAGATCGGAAATGGCTCCACAACATTTTTCATCAAACGCTGATTGAGATAAAATGTGTGTTTGAAAGTGAAGAGAGAAAGCACGGCACTAGAGATAGACCAGTAGATTTGAAGAAACAGAGAGGTTTCTTATAGCTATGACATCTCCGTAACTGTGTAGATGGACATGAGATTGTTACTAGACTTTCAGAGAGAATTTGGGAATTGAGTCGCAAATTGCCTGTTGGAGAGTTCGACTTGAAGCTCTTGAGGAAGGAGGATCACAATAAATTTATTTACGTCGCTTCCTGGAGCCCGGAGAACAACACAAAGGATAAAGCGACGCCGGTCCCTAGAGATCTAACGTGACCCACAGCAAAGCAGCCACTGAATTTCCGCTTGTTTACGCCCATCCAAAAGTCGTGTAGGTTATCACAACGATAAATGCTTGTGTTTCCAATAGAAGTGGTCATAAATGTGTATAATAGACATATACTGTTAAAAGGCGAGTCATAACACCTAAATAAAACAATGAGATCATTTGAATGGTTGCAAATGAAAACCGTTTACATGTAATTGTTACTCTTTTCTGTTTATATCTGGACAATTGTGTTAGTGGATTCAATGAATAATAATGAAATAATGTAAATGCAACGAATATAAAATTCTATTCTTAAACCGATTTAGTATGTATGCATATTAGCAAATGCGATTGGGATCGTTGCTGGTGGCAGTCTGAAACAAATATATAAACAAATAAATTAACTTTGAAAGAGAAAAAATAATAATAATAAAATAAGTCTTAGAAATTTGTCCTGAAATTTTTTCATCCCTCCACACTTCACTTCACTTAGAAAAATATAGACATATTTAAATTGCATAATTAAAAATATACACTTCACTTCACTAATTAATTTATATTATTTGTAAACCTTCTGATTGGAAGATTCTCCTCTAACACTGCTGCAGGTAAATTCTTCCAATATCTGATTAGGAATGAGAATTTCCCTGCGTCTGTTTCTTTTTCACGGTCTCGTTTTGATTTGAAATTTGTGATCACCTATGCCAATGTACGTTGGTTTCTCGATATTATCCCGTATGTCTTTCCTCGCTTTGTTACCCGTATATGAATTAAAAAGTGCGCAAAGTCTATCTTTATTTGCCAAAGATTCCCAACCTAATTTCTCTACCTTTTCTCGCCCGTGTCCAGGTCCCCGTATTACAAATTTTGCTGCCCCCTTCTGAAGTTTTTCTTAGCCTTCTATGTGCTGTTTTCTAAAAAATATGGGACGAATTAGAGATTTATAAGCAAGTTCTTTTGATTTGACACTCCCCTTTGTTAATATTCTCATTACAAAATGAAAAGATTTCCAAGCTTTCCGAGGCGCAGAATTTACTTGTTCTTCCCACCATAGACTTGAGTTCAAAATGATTCCTAAATATTTGCAGCTGTTCACTTGAGGTATTTTCTCCCCATTTGTATAATCACCCAATCGTATATTTGCACGATATTTATTGACTGTAATTTATTTGCTTTTTTCGCTATTTATTTCATTTTATGTGTTTCAGAACAACTATAAATCGCATTCATCTGAACTTTTCATTGATTTTTCTATAAAGAATGCAATAATCAACAAAAAGTCTAATTTTTGGAACCGATTTTAAATGGTAGATCTTCTATATATATAAAAATGAATTGCTGTTCGTTAGTCTCACTAAAACTCGAGAACGGCTGAACGGATTTATCTTATCTTAGTCTTGAAATGTTCGTGGTGGTTTAGAGAAGGTTTAAAAGGCGAGAAAAATAGAATAATTTCCGGGAAACCCCTAAAAACAGCCCTTTTCTATTTCCCATACAAACGTTTTCTAAATAAACTACAAATCTACACCAGTCGAGCAATTTTCATCAAATTTCGTACACGTGTTCTTTGTGACCAGGAAACAAACACTGTCGGGGTGAGACGCGTCTTCAACCCCCAGAAGCGGGGGTGGAAATATTTAAACATACTAAAACAGCCGATATTTGAGTCGGATAAATATTTTTAGGGGTCAAAGATATTAATAGTGTTTCTACCAATGTTATCTGAATACAATTTTCATCCCCTACTCCCTGTGAAACGGACACCCTTCGGGTTTGGGGTGGAGATGCTTTACAGTAAAATAACGCGATTACAACCGAGATTGGAGTCAAATCAAAGGTTATGGAAGTCACTGTGTTAAGTTACGACATTTAAATTGGCATTTACCCCTCAGATGCAGGGGTAGCGGGGTGCAAATTTTGGAACATACAAGCACGGAAGATATTTGCGTTGAAGAAATATTTTTCAGAGTTAATTATAATGATTAGGGTTCGAGTAGCGTTACATAAAAATTGCGCAAAAGCAGCCGAAATTGGAGTCATATCGGGGGTTATAGATAAATGACATCTCGGGCAACGCCGGGCACCCAGCTAGTCATTAATATATATCAGGAACAATAAAGGCCCGATTACTGATCCTTGAGGCACCCCGGAAGTTGCATTTTGTTCTACTGACAGACGTCTAACAATTTGAGTTCGCCCGTTAAGAAATTCATTGACCCAAAGCACAGCCCATCTGTCGATACCTGTCTTGTCTAGTTTATCTATCGAAATATCATGTGGAACGACGTCAAATCTATAACTATTCTCCCACCTCTGACCATTTCGTCGGACGGTAGTGATCACCTGACTTTCACACGAGAACTCTTGCCTAAATCCATTTTGTCCTGTGTAAAACCGCTCTTTCAATTCCAGTTCTCTACGGATGTAGTCCGATATATAATTCTCTCCGTGATTTTACAGATTACTGGTGTAAGAATAATAGGTCCATAATTTGAAACACAGGCTTTGTCACCTCCTTTAAAAACTGGTAACAACTAACGCGAACTTCCAGTCTTTTAGGAGTGCATAATTATTAATAGAGATGTTAAATAATCTTAGTATATACGGAACTGTTGCCTCCCCGCTAAATTTAATAAAACCGCTGTAAATATCATCCACACCGCGTGATTTATGGTATTTCAGCTTCCTTACAGCATTAGCTTCAATTCTATATGCTTTAGAAGTCAAAATAAGCTGCAGAGAAAAAGAGAAAATTATTTGTTCCGTCATTAGACGTTTGGTATGACAAAGAAACGCTGTTCTATGTGACGGTGACGCAGGCAGAAGGGACGTTTCAATCCAATCATGAGTCTTGCTCGGATTTCGACCTAAAATCTACCAGACGTAAGGGTGTTTCAAACGTTCCATTCCATGAGCCATTAGTCAGTTAAGGCAGCACAGTGAGTGTCTTCTTGTGCAACAAATAATATTTTTCCAAAAACCTTGCTCGTGGTGTAATTGACTTTTTTTTTTTTGGTGGACACACACCGAGGGTACACGCTTGAAGGTTTCCTGGTAAATGTTGACCGATTAAATGTATGTTAGAGACGCGTCTGGTCGATCTACCAACGAGAATGTGGAATCGCATTCGTCAGTTTTCGCAGATAATACATTCATTGAAGCAGCATTCTGGCAGAGGACGATGCAGATCCTTGGCAGCAGTTCAGCAGCTCTGGTGGACAGGTATATTTGGACCAATAGATGTGTATAAATACTCCGCTGTAGACCTCGTCTTCACACGTGCTTCATACGCAATACGAGTACGTCTGTCTGGAACACGCGCGTCCACGCGGACGATGTCGTCGTTTCCACTCGCACTCTAGTTAACTCATATCGCCTTGCCCGTAATTACCTTCTATCATCAACAGTCGGTAAAGAGTGCTGTGTGCGCTCACTAAAACTTTTACGAGGATCTTTGACGTCGTCGTAAAACGCGCTATTCAGGCGGCGAAGATTTGGGTTTCAATCAATGGAAATATTCCTGCGTATTACCTGGTAACTCTTCGTCGGGGCTTCTTTCTTTTCTCTGTCGGCTTTGCACTTTAATAAGTATTTTTGTGTGGCTTTACATCTGATCGCACACCTCAGCCATTGCGATATGGACCCCCCCAAAAAAAATCGTATTCTCTTATAACAGGCACGCGGCCACTAAGACGTTCCATCTTCCGCCATTACTGGCTATAAAATTAAATCTTAAACCGCAATTATTTATTTTATCTAACAACGGAGTAAAAAAAGATTATAATACAAAAAGCGATCAGTCTAACGATATTTTTCCTGTATTTCTTGTGGAAAGATTCAACAATTACACGAAATCTATCAATGTGGATGGAAGAAATGGCCACGAATGTGATGGCATGTTTGTAGAACAAAATGAAAAATTAATCAAGAATCTCTATTCTAATTAAAGGGCTTGGAACAGATTCCACATTATCAGAGACGCGTCTTAAGTAAATACGTCAGAAACAATTCAATAGGTCACACAGCTATTAAATTAATTAAAATTAATAAAAAATCATGATTTCTCTCTTCTGTTTGGGAACATCATCAGGTGTATAAGTATATAATAAGATAGAAAATTTTGTATTGAAAAATTGTACTGAATACTTAAAAAAAAATGTAAAGAAAACAATTTTACAAAAACTTCATATCAAAGCCTTATAATAAAATTATGCGAATATAAATTAAATTAATAAATTCTTTTTAAAATTTATATTCTGTTATTCCACGCTCCTCCAATAAAAAATAAAAGTTGGAATGGAATTTTCAAACATTTCTTGCATATTTCACCGGAATGCGTGTTTCAGATATAATGCTATTGATCGCAATTCTTTGTATTAATAACGGTTAATTATTACAACTGAACGACTTCTTGGTACATGTTAAATTAAACGATAAAAGCAATTTACAATAACAATATGACCTAAATTTTATTTAAATTACTTGAAACAGTTTTGAAATTTATAGCCGAATTGATTGATCTTATGCCCAAAATTACATATTGAATCATATTTTCTTTCTTCATCAAAAATGTTAACATTTTGCGAATAAAAATTGTGGTTATTTAGATAAATATACGAATTTTGAACGTTAAATTACAGATGTGGTTTTTTATTAATTCCAGGATTTAATGAGCGTTCCGTTTGGCCTATATAACACGCACTGCAATCCAAATGATTAATATGTAAATTAAATTATGTTTATCTAAATAGTTAATTTTCTCTTTAATATTATTGACTAGCTGTAGGAGAAATATCAATTTATATGCCCTAAACGCAGCAAATCATTTAGAACTTACAATAAATCGCTTTCAACTCTGCATAGAAAACCATCGCCTAAGCCTTTTTGAATCAAGAATTCGTTATTCTGGTATAAATCTATACAATAGTCTTTCGGAAGCAATAAAAACTTCAAGTAGACAAAATTTATTTATAAAGAGTTGTAAATCTCTGTTAATTAATGGAGCATATTACTCGGTGAAAGAGTTCGTAGAAAGGAAGGACAGATTAGATACTATTTAATAAAATAGTTTTCTGGTGTCCTATCAAGTTACGCTATTATTTTACGATGATAATATTCCAGAATTTAACTTCTGACTTATTTACTTTTTCTTGTTCGACGGGAATCTATGTCAGATTTTCTACTGGAAACTCCGCCAAATGAAAATTGAAGATTAATATAGTTATTATTTCTTTAATTACTGTCATATTAGTATCTTTAACGTTGCTTTAAATTTTTTTTTTTTGTTAAGTACAGTGATTGTTTTTTTAAACTTTGTATTAGTAATAATTATTCTTTTCATGTAATCTTATATTATGACGTATCCTATTTTCTCGACCGAGGACTAATAATAAATCTAAAATCTATAATAAATCTAAATATCTTAATAAAAAATGTAGTCTTTCTAGGTGTAGAGAATCAATAAAGTCTTCTAGGGCTTCTAACCGAGTAAACAATTGTATTTGCGTCGTATTTGGCGTTCACCAACATCGTCTTCTAGCAAAAGTCACTGTTAGTTATTGAAAAAATTAAAAATAATCCGTATACCAATAAGTATGTATTGAATATACATATATAAAACGTTGCAGAATAACTCATTTTTTATTGTTTTTAGATAGGTTAATTTTGTGCTTAATTTTAATCAATCTAATTTCGATATGTTTGTAAATAAAATTTAGAGGAGGAGAAATAGTAATCGATATTAACAATCCAGTCAAGATTCGTCGTGATTTTGAAATTTAATATTTAATTCGTTTATGAACTATTTTATTTATTCAACGAATGTCAGATAAATATAATTATTCGAACAAGTAATTGCTTGACAATTTACTTAGTCCACCTTTAATAGGGTTTGGCTTATTTTTTATCAACTCCAAGCCAGTGAAGTTATTTACGGGGAAAAACAGGAGTAAGTTTCTTTTTAATCCTAGTCTAAACTAATCATAAATTTGGGCGCTTCAGATGCCAATTCATGCCATTATTTTAATCATTGTACCTTCTGGCGTGTAATTACAAAACCGAAGCTCATAAAATCATAAATTTTTCTTAAAATACCTCACAGAGATTTTCTAGTAGTCCAATAAGTCATTCATGCGGCTATACACAAAATTCAATTTATATTAGCGTGTGTTTCATGTGCTTGGACGTCGACGTTATCGGTTACAGCACTGGTCTTTTGTCGGCATGAGCAATCTCGTTGCGACGATATCTTATCTAAGCATTGGCCCAGTCTAGACGCTTACGATAAGTTTCACATCAGCAGCAACCTTCCCGAATAAGTCAGTTCTTTGTAGTCCACACTCGCGGTTCGGCGCACATTTCCAGACATGAATGAATACTGTGCCATTTACGTTTTGAAGTTTCCGAACGTTCTCGTTAAAGCATGACATACATTAAAAATTAATGTATTGCAGTAAGTTCAACGCAACGATAAAATTTGACTGCAGGTCCATCCAGAAACTTGTTAATATAAATATTTTATGTTTCCAGTAATGGACAACTTAGAGGACATTTTTCTTACATTATGTAGAGTACGTAATTATTATAATAATTTTTGTGACCGTATTTCGTGTATTAAACAACAGTATATTGTTCTTCTTTTGCTGGGTTTGCAGTCATATAAATTACACGTCTTTATGTAGGTCGTTGAGCAACGACAGTGCCCTCTCTAAATTACACATCTTATTCAAATACACGGTAAATCTGAACCGAAAGAAAACCTTTAGCGGTTTTTTTTTGTAATACTAACAATAGCTTAATACGAGGGTGGTCTGAAAAGTTTCCGACCTCAATGTAAATATGGCACCACTAGTAAATAAAAGCTAGTAAATTTCGTTGTTCATCTGTTGACAGTTACTCACCAAAGTTTCAGCCATTTTCGACGCGCAATTATTATGTAACAGTCGTTTGAGTGAGTTGAAGTGAGTGTTTTTGTGAAAATGGAGAAAATCGAGTATCGAGCAGTTACTAAATATTTGTTTTTGAAAGGCAATACGCCTACACAAATCAAGGAAGAGTTGGATTCTGTGTTTGGGGACACTGCACCATCATTTTCCACAGTGAAATTTTGGGCAGCTGAATTTAAACGTGGCCGTAAGAGCTTGGGAGACGATGAACGTTGCGGACGTCCAAAAACTGCAACTACCGACGAAAACATCGGAAAAGTTCACCAAATGGTGCTACACGACCGCCGAATTAAAGTGAGAGAGATAGCAGAGGTCATGAGAACGTGTTTGTCACATATTTAATCAACATTTAGGCATGAGAAAGCTGTCCGCGCGTTGGGTGCCGCGTTTGCTCACGTTAGACCAAACACGTGTTCGAATGAACATTTCCAACGCTCTGTTGACGAAGTTTCGGCGCAATAAATCCGAGTTTTGGCGCCGATGGATACATCATTATACGCCCGAAACAAAAATACAGTTCAAACAGTGGACTGCAAATGGGAAAACCGGCTCCGAAAAAAAGGAAAAAAAAATTTTTTCGGCTGGGAAAGTGATGGCGACTGTTTTTCGGGATAGTCGTGGAGTTATTTTAATCGATTATCTTCAAAAAGGAAAAACTATTACAGGAGCATCATTACTTGACAAGCTGAAGGCAGAACTTGCGGAAAAACGGCCACATTTTCAGAAAAAGAAAATCCTGTTTCACACCTCAGCGGTTGCCATGGCGAAAATCCATGAATTACGGTTTGAACTGCTTGACCATCCAGATCTAGCCCCAAGCGACTTCTTCTTGTTCCCTCATCTAAAAATTGCGCTCGGAGGACAGAGATTTTCGTCAAATAAAGAGGCAATCACCTTCGTGAACACTTATTTTGCAGAGAAAAACTCCGAGTACTTTTTGGACGGGTTACAGAGATGGGAGCGTCGCTGGGAGAAGTGTGGAGAGTTACAAGGAGACTATGTTGAAAAATAAAAAATAGAAATTAAAAAAAAAATCTTCTATCAATGTTGGCTCGGAAACTTTTCAGACCATCCTCGTAAATACGTCAGTATTGTAGATTTTTGTTCGTATACTGTAACGCGCCTAATTTATAACTTGCAGATATTTCCCCGAGGACAGGAATGTTTCCGTTTGAACTCCCAACAGTCGTTCTCTGTACTCGTTTGAGAGACGAAAGCAGCATTTCATGGATTTTATACCCTTTTTAACTATCAATCAGACAGTACGTAGTTGATAATATATTGGCCAGGATTGTGGAAAAATTAAACCACTTTCCAGTGTGAGAATATAAAAGTGACATTGATAGCGATCGTACAATCGCAGTGGTCTTTGCAAATCTGACAAAGGGCCTTTGAAACAGCGGTCAGAATTATTTTATTAAGAAAATTAGAAGAAAAAAAATGTTTGTGGCCCAGTACCAGTAGTTTACAGATTATCTGGAAAATATAAAGCAAAGTGTAAAATGCACTGTCAGATGAAAAGAACAGTCAAACATGTAGTGCCCCAAGGCAGTATTCTCGGACGTATATATCGTTTGTTCTCTGTATCAGTGACCGGGAGAATATTTTGATATCACATGTTTGCCAATGATATAATTGTATATTTCTCGGGTGACAATTTAAATCATGTGCAAATAATCATAAATAATGACCTCAAATACTTATATTAATGGCTTAGTGAAAATTAAATTAAAAATCAAAAGAAGCAAAGCCTTAATGTAACACCTGCATTTTTTTTAGGACTACAGGCTGCATGAGGGTAATCCACTTTGGGCAACTCCCCTTTAATAGCATAGGAAGGGATTAGAAAGGGGGTATGCGGAAGGGTAGAGGAAGGTAGCCAAGGGTTAACTAGGGCCCCCGTGCTAAATTTTAAGGATCCTACCTGGCATTCGCCTAAAGAAATGCAGGGAAAACCCTAGAAAAACCTGCATCAGGTAGGTCGGGCATTGGGTACTTGTCCCACGCCCTTCCGATAGCGGGAGAGGAGTTTGCTGTGGGGACGCAGCATTCCCTTCTCCGTGCCTCGACCAGTTTAGGAGGCAGCTGGCCGACTATTCCAATGGGAATAGCGAACAACTCTTACCGTATGCCCAAGGTCTGTGACCCCGGAACATACACCTCTCAAAACAGGCCGAGGTGCCTCGGCTTGTGGGAACCTTAGTTCAAAAACGGAGAGGAAAAGGCAGACCCAAAGGTAGCCCCTTCATATCTCTCCTAAAAGGTTCTGCCTGCGAGAGAAAATCACTCGCAGGTTACCTGCGAGAGAATCCTCTCGCAGGCTATTCTGTGTGTAACACCTGCATAAAGGGGGCCCTAGTTAACCTCCTAAACAGGCCAAGGCATGGCGAGGGGTAAGCTGCGTCCCCACAGCAAACTCCTCTCCCGTCATCGGAAGGGCGTGGGACAAGTACCAAATGCCCGACCTACCCGAAGCAGGTTTTTCTAGGGTTTTCCCTGCATTTCTTTAGGCGAATGCCGGGTAGGATCCTTAAACCATAGCCCGGGGGCCCTAGTAGCCCTTGGCTACCTTCCTCTACCCTTCCGCATCCCTCCTTTCTAATCCCTTCCTATGCTATTAAAGGGGAGTTGCCCAATGTGGATCACCCTCATGTAGCCTGTTGCCCTAAAAAAAAAGTATATAAAATTTATATTAAACGACTGCTGATTATTAATTTATATAATTTACCCCATTGTTTTTAATGAATCAGAAATTTAAAGGAAAAACTAAATCTTTAATATAGAATTTCCCGGAGATTTAGGCATTATAATTTTTTTAGAAACAATTTTCATTTCAACAAGGACCTCATACATTTTTGTATTCAATTTTAAATTAAATAAATTATAAATTCAATATGTTTTGAAAGAAAATGACTATTTTTCAAAATGGCCCAAAATAAACAGTGCGTAATTCTTCAACTAGTCCAAAAAACTATTTATTCTCATGTGCAATTGTAATTTCATGTCAGCGCCGAAAATTTGAAAATTAATAGTTTGCTTTTATAAATAATACTAAATATATAATTTATTTATTTTATAAATATTTACAAAAAATGTATGAGTGAGATCCTTGTTAAAATGGAAACGGTTTCTGAAAATTTTTTGTTTGTACAGAAGAATAGTAAACCAGCGAGTCTGTTACACAACAGAGGCAACGTCCATTGGCATGTGGAATTTCGTTTTCCGTCTCTCCAAATCACTCATTTTTTTTCACATTTTTACGTCATATTACAATAATTTACTTTGTTCTATGTTTTATGATGCCTGATTGAAAAAATAGTAGCATTCTGAGCAGTAAAATTACTAATGAGTACAACTAAACAAATATTTACGGTCCAGTATGCTCTCAAAAGTTGGGAGAAAATTATCAGACGGTGGCTCTTTTTTTTTTTTCATGTGGAGATTTCAACGTTAATTTGATATCAGACGATTCCTTCAAGAAAAATGACAATCGACTCATTCGTCTAGAAACAATGTTACGAAATTAATCGATACTCCTGTAATTGGTTACTTCATTGTCTAAGTTTTAGGGTATTTTTATTCAGGTTTTCCATCGTGTTATAGGAAGGAAGTGTTCGGCGTTTCGAGCAGCTGTTCATCTTCAGGGTAAAAAGAATAGTATTCAGATGTGAACAGACGAGTCTTTTCACTCCGTAAAGGAATAAAGTTACTGAATTCAGTCTGTTCCAGACAGTTCCAATTGCAGTTCTTTCCTCACTGAAATTACTAACGGGGTTTTGACTGTTCGTAGCGTCGGACTCGTTCTTCCTATAATAACATAAAAAACCCGATCAAAAATACTTTTAACATCAATACTCCGTTGTTATGTGTATAACGTCTTTTGTTAAATTGTAAATTGATTGCAACTAAAATATATTTATAAGGGTTTGATATATAAAAGTTGTGTTACGTTTCGACCTGTGTGTAGGTCTTTGTCAAACACTGGTTGAAGATAAACTGAAGCTAGAGAGCAAATATGACATACAAAGATATAAATGCAAAGATATGTCAGAGACTCGGTCAGAAAATTTCATAGATGTTTTCAAAGCCAACGGTACCCTGTTTTAATTATATGGAATTAAAGCTGGGTTTTTTTGGTGCTCAACATATCCGGGATAATTTTTTTTTTATAATTTTATTACTTATCTAAATTTTTTTTTACAATGTCGAGCATACGATTTAATCCCTAACAGCTATGATTGTAATTTGGAGACCTGAAATTTCTTTTACGTTCTTTCATTCTAGTAATGAAATACCTTTTATTCTATGCCGATGAAACACAAGGCACAATTTTTTTTAACAATTAATTTTATAAACAACACTAAGTTTATCAAATGTGTCGGATCTTTCAGGCCTTTTATAAAATTGAATGTAGGATGTTCAGATGAAAGAATAGTTGACCATATTGTTTAAAGAAATCGAGAAATTTGGTATAGATGAAACCATGAAACGGTCTGCTTTTTTGGAATCGTATTGCTGTCGGAGGTCCTGGGTTAGACTCCCGGCCCGGTCGAAATACTTCCTCCGTCATCAGGTAGATGCCCCAGTCTTATGTTGATTAATTTGTTGATGGATATTACTCAACTAAGAAACTATTAATTACTCATATATATAATTTAATTAAATAACGAAATAGCTCTATCAAATAAATCGTGTATAAACAGCAGTTTACAAGACTGGTTGTAAGCATTTATAATTATATAATTTAATGCCAATTAAACTGGCTGTTAATTGTTTTTAATATAATTGAATTGTCGGCGGAACGGGTGCTTAAAGACGACAATCGCAGCGGGTCTTTCTTTGTTAGCAATGGAGACTGGAGACCGCGCGCTTAGAGAACTCAGTCTGCGTCGAGCCTGGGTCGAGAAAGGATACATAAAAAGAGTCTGCGAGAGATACAACACAGTAAAGTTTGCTAATCTAAAAGCATGAATAGGGCTATCCAGGAAGTCCAACGGCGAGATATAATAGTTTACATAAAACGCAAGTAAACAGTTTTGACGGAGAGACTCGTAAAATCGCAATTTAGAAGCAGGAGTTTTGCTTCACAAACTGAACTAATTTTCGCATAGACAGACTTCAAGGAGACCTACGTCCGAGGGCTGACTGAGGGGCGGCTAATCCAGGTTCCAGGATAGCAGAGATCGAGAGTAACGACCGCGTGTGTTCAAAATCTAAAGTGTAGAATCAGTGTATAATGGCCTGTTTAGTGGGTGTTGACTTCAAGATACAAGAGTCCGAACTGGTACCAGAAGCACTGTTGTCAGTACAAAACAATTATTAATAACTGTAAACGATAATTAAAGGGATAATATCATATATCTTTCGCGTTTTTCTTTTCATTCGTTTTCTTTTATTTCTTGTATTTAATATTGTACTCCGTTAACTTCAATGAGTTTGGATTGTTAATGTTTTAGTTCATTAGATTGTATTTGTTGTTACTATCAAACCCAGTGATGACCCTGAGAGAAAGAGAAACTCGACGTAGTTGATTGTAAAAATATAAAGCTGTATTTTCATAGAACGCCACGAATTAATAAAATAAAATTGAAATATTTGTTTTTTAAATTGATGGAATTCGGCGTACAAACCAGGGTTTATAATGTGTAATTATTAACAATTAATTTTTAAATCATAATAATTTAGTTAATTATTCCTATTTAATTAAGACCACCTTTTAAATCATTACATAAATTGGCGTCTTCAACGTGTGGCTAAGTATCATTCAAATTTTAATTATTATTTTTTTATTTAAGAATTTATTCTTATTAAAGACTTTTTTAATTATTACATAAATGGCTTCATCAACGTGGGGCTAATTTAATTCATTTTTCCTTTTCTTAATCATCACAATAAATTGATAAATATTATAATTTTCACTAACAAAAAATAATTTTACGACGTTCCGACCTCTTTTAGGACCTCTTCAGGTTCGACAATTTTATGACATAGAAGTGAAGGTCTGGTAAGACGAATAATACTAAAAACGACATTCGTAAACTTAAGTACTGACTTTTTCGCCGTTGGAAAATTACACGAATGTGCCCGCCCCTAGATCGCGCCCTGATGTTTTATAACTTTGTACCAGGCAATCATAATAGTAATAATAAAGATGAATATGTTTTTAAAAGACGAAATCTTCAATTAATGAATAAATAATTATATCTTGAATTTCAGCACCAAACGACTGTAATAATAAAGCACTAGTATAGGAAAACCAATCAACAGTGCATAGTATCAAAGAAATAATCTATTCCTTGTAACTGCGCCTTAAAAATTAAAATGAATCAGAAGCTTTCGGTCAACTGAGCATATCCATACGTTACAAAAGTCATTCTGAAAAACACTATTTACCCCTGGCGAGCGCTTCAGTAACTAGCCTTAACCCATTATTTAATTTATATATTTTAGATATCTTGCTTTACTTATATTATTTGATATTTACAAAAGCATATTTTATACATATCATCTGTCTGTATGATTTTATGCATATTATCACCAATTTTTTTGTTTTATTTGTTTGAAAACCTTGGCTTATACAGCAGATACCAGCGTCGCCATGACATATAAACCAATGAATATTATACATATCATGAAAGATAAAATTGATATATTGAATAGAAACATGTAATTTGCCAAATACCATCCGAGAATTGTAAATACTTGTACAGATGCTAATCAAAAAAAGAATTTACCACCATAAATCAAAAGGAAAAGTTAATTGAAAGACGATTATGTAATCATGTGTAGGACACATGACATTAAATAGATTCGAATGGAGTTAAAATCTTATTGAAACTATCAAATACCCACCATTTACAGATCCACTAATACCCTTTCATATTTGATTGATCATAACGGCTAAGATGCTTCAAGAATTACCAGATGAAGGTTTCAGGTTACTCTTATACTTGCTTAATGCAATAATAAGGTTAAGTTACTGGCCCAAATCCCTAAAAATTGCAAAAATAATTATGATACCAAAACCCGGCAAAGATATAACTGACGTCACTTCATATCGTCCCATAAGTCTGCTATCAACACTATCCAAATTGCTTGAGAAGATCATACTGAAAAGAATCAGAGTAGACAGCAGTAATCAAGACTGGATCCCGGATCATCAATTTGGTTTCCGACAGTCGCATTGAACAATGCCATAGAATTGTGGACGTAGCTAACAAAGCTATGGAGAACCAGCAGTACTGCACAGCAATATTCTTAGACGTAAGCCAGGCCTTTGATAAGGTTTGGCATTCAGGTCTACAAGTTAAGATTAAAAGGACTCTGCCTGGCCAATACTTCAACTTATTAAAATCATACCTTGACCAAAGAGAATTTCTTACTTACGTAAATGGAGAAAGTTCAAACCGTTATCCCATTCTCTCCGGGGTGCCACAGGGCAGCATCCTTGGCCCCCTATTATACGTCTTATACACTTCCGACTTGCCAACTTCAGTGGACGTAAGCACAAGTACCTTTGCTGATGATACAGCAATACTGTCAACACACACAGACCCTGATTCCGCATCACAGAAACTTCAAGAACATCTACAAAAAATAGAGATCTGGCTAAAAAGATGGAAAATAAAAGTAAATGCATCGAAATCATCCCACATAACATTTACCCTTAAAAAGGAACATTGTCCTATAGTAAAGCTCAATCAGGAAGAAATTCCAAAAGCAGAATCAGTCAAATATCTTGGTCTTCACTTAGACCCCAAGCTGAAATGGAGGGATCACATCAATAAAAAGAAAAAGCAAATAGAAATAAAAACTAAATTATTAAACTGGCTGATTGGACGAAAATCAAAATTATCAATAGAAAACAAATTACTCATTTACAAAACAGTGATAAAACCCATATGGACGTACGGAATAGAGCTCTGGGGATGTGCAGCCAAGTCTCACATCGGTATCATGCAAAGAGTACAATCAAAAATCCTCCGCACTATTACAAATGCTCCCTGGTATGTATCCAACTTCAGTTTACATACTGACCTCAATACACCATATGTAGCAGACGTCTTCAAAGATAAAAATCGTAAACACCATACTGTACTTCAATCCCACCCCAATAGACTACTAGAGCCGTTACTACAACGAAATAACAGTCGAAGACTGAAGAGGTGCTGGCCAATAGACTACAATAAAAACTGAGGTGGCGTTGTTGAACCCTCACCTCTCCACGACATCAGTACAAGACACTATTATTAAATTGTACATGTTAGCAAATTAGCTAAAAGATCATTAGTAATCTGATTGCTAATAAAAATATAATAAAAAATATATATATTTGATTGAAAACCACAAGGACACACTTGACACCTAAACATTGTGTTGTTTACAAAATCTCTTGCAATTCCTGCTACATAGGGCGAACAGAACGTTCCCTTGTTACACGTATCAAGGAACATATGTCTAATATCAAACTTCCCATTGATAAACAATCTGTAGTATCCAAACATATAAACAGTTCTAAACATACATTTGAATGGCGAATTGCTAAGATTTTAGACATTGACCCCAGGTACAATTCCAGAGTCATTTCAGAGATGCTTCACATTAAATCAAACATCACAGCTATTAATGTACAAACAGACAATATGAAACTCAATAATTGCTATGATCCCTTATTATTACACAAAACTTTCTGTTTTCCCAGTGTCGTTGCTAAACATTCGGCTCTCCCATTGTCGTTGCGTTTTCGTCGCTTTTGAGTGTTGGCAACTGCCAAGTGCAGTTGTGTCGCTCTAGGCTTTTCATCGCACCTGATGAAAGGAACAAGGATCCCTGAAAGGTTGTGTGGTATTTATATTACCCTTTTTTGTGTCTTTCTTATTCATTATTTTCAGTCAGACGTAATTTTTTTTTAATTTTAAAACTATAAAATCGTTAGAGGGAATGTATTAATAACACAGTGAATAATAGAAATGGTATTTGTATTCTAACGTTCTCTACAAAATAGAACAAAAAAAAAGAGTGATAATATGTATAAAATCATAGACGGGTAATATGTATAACATTTGCTTTTGTAAATATCAAATAATGATAAGTACTTTGTAAAGCAAGATATATAAAGTATGTTAAATAATAATGTAAGTAAATTATATAATAATGTAAGAAACTTGGTTAGTTACTGAAACGCTCGCCAGGTGTTGTTTTTTCAAACAAATAATCTTGTGTGTTGTCAAATAACTTTTTTTAAAAAATAAAGAAAAATAAAAACAATGACTTTTGTAAGGTAAACAGTACAGTTTGAAATTTTTACTGAATGAACTGGTGGTTTAAATACAGGCAGTAATGTAATTCCAAAATTGTTACTGTTTTTTTATAAACTTTTTCATGGTCAACTAACCTAAAGTTTCTGATTTATTTAATTTTGATGAAGGAATTAAATTGATTCTTTCATACTGTTTCCAATAGATACACAATAACGCGTTAACGGTGAGAGATATTAAATTGAAACCTTGAAGATCGTGTTCCTGCCACCCATTTCAATACGGACCGCCTCATTTCGACAACTTTGAAGAAGAAAAAAATTGTAATGCATTTTTTTCCCGACACATTTATAAGTAAATTAGTAAATATTGTTTGCCATAGATTCTTTATGTTTCGTAAACCGTTACAGATATTGAATTTAAACCTTAACCACCGTTTTTCTGCAGCCAGTTTCCCTACGGAAGCGCCTTATTTAAACAACTTTAAAGATAAAAACAATTTCTCATAAATTTTTTCCTCACTTTTATCAGAGTTTAGTAAATTCTGTTTCCAATAGATTCATAATAATGTGTAATGTATTAAATTTAAGCCCCGATGATCGTGTTCCTGTCCTCGCCTTTCTATACGGACCGCCTCATTTCAACTACTTTCTTTTCCGACACTTTGATCAGAATTTTAGTAAATACTGTTTCCAATAGATTCATAACAACGCGTAAACCGTTAGATGTATTAAATTTAAGCCCTGATGATCGTGTTCCTGTCCACCACTTTCTATACAGACCGCCTCATTTCAACAACTTTGAAGAAGAAGAAAATTCTCATGCATTTTTTCCGACACATTTATCAGTAAATTAGTAAATATTGTTTGCAATAGATTCTTTATATTTCGTAAACTGTTATAGATATTGAATATAAACCTTCACTATCGTGTTCCTTCCCTCCCTTTCTATACGGACCGACTCATTTCAACAACTTAAAAATATTCTTTTTCTCATCCCTTTTTTTCCGACACTTTGATCAGAATTTTAGTAAATACTGTTTCCAATAGATTCATAATAACGCGTAAACCGTTAGATTTATTAAATTTAAGTCCTGATGATCGTGTTCCTACCCACCCTTTTCCAAACGGACCGCATCATTTCAACAACTGAAGAAAAAAAAAAATATTGCGTGCATTTTTACCGCCACTTTGATCAGAATTTTACTAAATATTGTTTCCAATAATTCTTTATATTTCGTAAACTGTTATAGATATTGAATTTAAACCTTCACTATCGTGTTCCTTCCCTCCCTTTCTATACGGACCGCCTCATTTCAACAACTTAAAGAATTTTTTTTTTCTCATCCCTTTTTTTCCGACACTTTGATCAGAATTTTAGTAAATACTGTTTCCAATAGATTCATAATAACGCGTAAACCGTTAGATTTATTAAATTTAAGTCCTGATGATCGTGTTCCTACCCACCCCTTTCCAAACGGACCGCCTCATTTCAACAACTGAAGAAAAAAAAATATTGCGTGCATTTTTTCCGACACTTTGATCAGAATTTTACTAAATATTGTTTCCAATAGATTCTTTATATTTCGTAAACTGTTACAGATATTGAATTTACCCCTTCACTATCGTGTTCCTTCCCTCCCTTTCTATACGGATCGTCTCATTTGAACAACTTAAAGAAATTTTTTTTCTCATCCCTTTTTTTCCGACTCTTTGATCAGAATTTTAGTAAATACTGTTTCCAATAGATTCATAATAACGCTTAAACCGTTAGATTTATTAAATTTAAGTCCTGATGATCGTGTTCCTACCCACCCCTTTCCAAACGGACCGCATCATTTCAACAACTGAAGAAAAAAATATATTGCGTGCATTTTTTCCGACACTTTGATCAGAATTTTACTAAATATTGTTTCCAATAGATTCTTTATATTTCTTAAACTGT
Organism: Zhengitettix transpicula; assembly: GCA_037074705.1. Lineage (NCBI taxonomy): Eukaryota > Metazoa > Arthropoda > Insecta > Orthoptera > Tetrigidae > Zhengitettix > Zhengitettix transpicula. The sequence goes on along the minus strand of CM073595.1, from coordinate 22,641,691 downwards.
TATAGATATTGAATTTAAACCTTCACTATCGCGTTCCTTCCCTCCCTTTCTATACGGACCGCCTCATTTCAACAACTTAAAGAATTTTTTTTTTCTCATCCCTTTTTTTTTCCGACACTTTGATCAGAATTTTAGTAAATACTGTTTCCAATAGATTCATAATAACGCGTAAACCGTTAGATTTATTAAATTTAAGTCCTGATGATCGTGTTCCTACCCACCCTTTTCCAAACGGACCGCATCATTTCAACAACTGAAGAAAAAAAAAATATTGCGTAAGTTTTTCCGACACTTTGATCAGAATTTTAGTAAATATTGTTTCCAATAGATTCTTTATATTTCGTAAACTGTTAGAGATATTGAATTTAAACGTTCACTATCGTGTTCCTTCCCTCCCTTCCTATACGGACCGGCTCATTTCAACAACTTAAAGAATTTTTTTTCTCATCCCTTTTTTCCCGACACTTTGATCAGAATTTTAGTAAATACTGTTTCCAATAGATTCATAATAACGCGTAAACCGTTAGATTTATTAAATTTAAGTCCTGATGATCGTGTTCCTTCCCACCCTTTTCCAAACGGACCGCATCATTTCAACAACTAACGAAAAAAAAAATTTCATTCATTTTTTCCGACACTTTGATCAGAATTTTACTAAATATTGTTTCCAATAATTCTTTATATTTCGTAAACTGTTATAGATATTGAATTTAAACCTTCACTATCGTGTTCCTTCCCTCCCTTTCTATACGGACCGCCTCATTTCAACAACAAAGATTTTTTTTTTCTCATCCCTTTTTTTCCGACACTTTGATCAGAATTTTAGTAAATACTGTTTCCAATAGATTCATAATAACGCGTAAACCGTTAGATTTATTAAATTTAAGTCCTGATGATCGTGTTCCTACCCACCCCTTTCCCAACGGACCGCTTCATTTCAACAACTGAAGAAAAAAAAATATTGCGTGCAGTTTTTCCGACACTTTGATCAGAATTATACTAAATATTGTTTCCAATAGATTCCAATAGATTCTTTATATTTCGTAAACTGTTATAGATATTGAATTTAAAGCTTCACTATCGTGTTCCTTCCCTCCCTTTCTATACGGACCGCCTCATTTCAACAACTTTGAAGAAGAAAAAATTTTCTCAAGTATTTTTTCCGACACTTTTATCAGAATTTTAGTAAATATTGTTTGCAATAGATTCTTTATATTTCGTAAACCGTTAGAGATATTGAATTTAAACCTTAACCAACGTGTTTCTGAACCCAGTTTTCGTACGGAAACGCGTTATTTAAGCAACTTAAAGAGAGAAAAAATTTATCATAAAGTTTTTTCCTTACTTTTATCAGAATTTTAGTAAATACTGTTTCCAACAGATTCTTAATAACGCGTAAACCGTTAGAGATATTTAATTTATTCTTGTTTTTTACTAGTAAACAATTAAATTGGTTCTGAATTTTGTAAATGTTGTTTCGTTTGGAAGGATGGTGCGAGACTCGGTTGCTTTTCTGCTCGTGGAGGATGAGGTGATGCGTCTATCTCCGTATTATAGCGTTTCGTTACGTCAGAAGTGATGACGCCTTGCGAACGCCACAGAAAGAGTAAAAAGTGTGGCGCCGAAGCCCCGCGGGCAAGTGAAGTTCAAATAACCGCCGACGAAGGTCGTCTTCGCGTAATTGCCGTTCGTGTGACATCGCGTACACTCGAAAGTCGTCGGGTTGTTGCGACAACGTCGTTCGTCTTTCGTCGTAGAAGAAGAAGAAGAAACTAGTCTCGCTGTGCTTTTTCATCGTAGGCTCACATTGGGAAATCGTCCAAACGCGTCACACAGGCGTGAGTCACGACGTCCAATGAGCGTCGACTTCGCGAAGGCTCGCCCGCGCGGCCGGCCAACCGCGAGCGAGCGCAGGTGACGTAACGTGCTGACCCTCGCTAGGAGAACGGGCGAGGGGCCTTCAGTTCGCTGTGATCAGTCCGCTGACATGGGTCGCCCGACGATGCTCGCGGCGCTGCTGCTCGCCGGCGCCTTCGCCTGCGCTTCTGTGTGCGCCAGGAGACCTCCGCCGTGCAGCAGGTAGGTGTCTCTTCCTCCCGTGCAAGCTGGCGCGTCGCTCGCAGCCCCGAGGGTCGCACTTTCTAATATGCTTCCGTGTCTGTGCTCCGTGCCGTGACGTCCTTGAGCTGATTGTGATATCGAAACTTTGGCCACAATCGCTGGGACGCTTCTTCTCCCTCAATGTTGCTTGGCAAATACGCGTCAAGTGAACGAACAGAAATTCCCGGAAGGCTGAAAATAGGTCGGGAGACGGCTTCCGTCCCGTCGTTTTCGTTGTTTTCGTTTTCCCCGTCGTCGTGATGACGACTCCGTGATCCCCGTCGACAACTCCGAAATGGATCGTTCTGCACCCCGCGGCGGTGACTCTCAGCACGTCCTCCGAACTTACCGACGACTTCGCCTGTTGCCCACAATATCCGGAAAAACTGATTTCAGGTCTGGAAACGGCTACATTTCGCGGTATCGTGTTCGCGTTCATCTTCCCGCGGTGAAACTTTGTCGGCAATTTACAGGACGTTCCTCTCAAAATTGTTGTGACCGTCGTCACGTATGAAGCTGCAAAGATCCGGAAACTATGAAAATAAATCTACGTAACGTGCTTCATTCTCGATACCAAATTCCCTGGGCTGTTAATTCCAAAACCACCGTTCTTCACTCGTCACGAAACTTGGCCGGCAATTTGCAAAAAATTCTCGCCCCCCCCCCTCCCCGCCGCGCTTACCGACGGACAATTTTTTGTGCTCCCCCTCAGTCTTACTAATTTCATTTAAAAATAACGGCGTGTTAGAGTATTCTTGGTCGGGCTTTGCACTGTACTGAGAATGAATACCCGTCCCTTAGGCGGGGACGCAGAACCTGGCACCGCTTCACGTCCGTGCTCACTTAAGTTGCGAGTTCCTCGTCTCCTTCGCCCGTGTCTGAGGCGACAGAGCGCTAAGTTAATTTTACTCGTGCTTATCGCGTGACGCCGGGGGTGACATCTGATTTCAAAATAACGAAATCGGTCCTCTAAAAAAAAAAAAAATTTCGAGGGGGGAAAATTTCCGCATCGAGTAATTTGGTTTCCGGGACGGTGTTCTCTACGGTTTACCTTACAAGCTGCGTTACGTCACAACAACTTTCGTTACCACCGCGATTCTACAATGTCAATACTGTTAATAATTTTTCATAATAAATAAATGACATTTTGGCAACTGAACATAAAAATATATGCACGTACTGCGATTGGGCAGTTTGAAAACAAATATAAGTATAAGTAAAATAAGTCTTAAAAATTTGTCCACACTTTCGACACTTCACTAAAGGAAAAAGGTACACATAAAAATAACAACAACAATTCACAAATCTATTTACATTATTCCTAAACCTTTTTTCTCCTCAAACACTGTTCTATATAGGTGTCAGTTTAATTATTTTTTCCCCCCCACAGTAGGAATGTAATTGTAGTCCCTTTGAAATTACGTTTGACTTTATTTGGTCCATTCTTTCACTGATTGAAGAATTTCAGTAGAACGTAATAACAGACTTTTCGTACAGACGACTGGAAAAGTATGAACAGTAAATAACATTTCTGCTCGATTTTTTTTTAAAATGGTAAACTACACACCACGTGGCATGCGTAAAACTTTTTTGTACGTTCTCAGAAATAATTCAACATGTTCGGTTCCATCCCCCCCCCCCCCCCCAGTATATATTCCCTCGTTCCAAGTTACTTTTACTGTCAGATATATCAGTAACAACTGTAGTTTTGAATGCAACCAGAGATAACAGGCTTATGATAAGAGAAATACGAATTATATGTTTTTCAACGTACATTTGTAACATGTCCGGGGAAACCAGCGTCGTCTATTATTCTGGACTCAATTGGATTGTTATTCATTCGGAATTTTTCTTGAAGTCTGATGGAAAATTAACGTTGAAATCTCAATCTGGGGGGCGGGGGGGCGGTAAAGCCACTGTGTGATAATTTTCTCCCACCTCTTGAGAGTCTACTAAATGTTTATTTAGTTTTATTCATTGTTATTAAGTTTTAATGTTCAATTAGGCATTATAAGACATTTAACAAAGTAAATTATAGAAATATGACGGGAAAAGGGGTCAGAGAGTGACGGGAAACGAAACACCTGCATGCCAGTGGACGTTACCTTGGTACTGTAACAGGCTCGCTGGTTTACTATTCGACTGCTCAAGCATTGTCTCTCTCCGTACGTCTCCCACTATTTCCGTACGCAACAAATTTCGTAAGTTTGACTTAACAATTGGTGTTTTTGATACTCAGAAAGTGGACATTATAAAAAATTGCACAATGAATCCTAGACGCCTGCCTACGAGAAACTAACAGAGAAAAACATAAATTTTACCATCTAGTGAAAATTAAAACTCACAACGTTTCTTCTACTAATACGTAAATTTTCTTCAGGTGTTTAAAATTCTTAAAATTAACAACTGCCAATTCAACAAGTAATATATGTGTACAAGGACGTTAAACAGAAACTAGTGTCACATCGTACTCCTATGTTTTGTGTGTATCATTTCTGAAATTAATCTAGCTTGATATTATAACTCAATATCGGGAATAAATAATATTGTGACGTTGTGTATGTTGGACAAACTAAACGAGAAACAACACTTCTGATAAAGATCCTGTTTCAACCAAACATAATTTGTCCAATGACCATATATTTCATTGCAGTTATACTAAAAACTAATGATGGATTACTTTCAAAAATGATACACATGAAAATCAACATAATTGCGACACTAGTTCACTGAAACTGCATCTACGACTCAATTTTATGACGCCATAATTTCTTCACACAGTGATGTTTAACTTATTTGTACACCTACATCACGTTATGAGAGTTTAAGAATTTTCCACACTTATGAAAAAAAAAACTCGTGTGTTCTAATTTTGAGTTAATTTTCGTTTCTATTTTCACAGATATTTTTGTTTTCATTTCATTCACGTAAATTTTATATATAAAAATTATATATGTTACAAGGTGAATGCAATACAAAAATAAAAACAAAGACTCTATTATGTTATTTACAAATTAAATTTTTTTTCAACTGACACAATTAGTTAAAATCATTTAGATGCTGTCACACGTTCCGTTCCGGGTGAAGAATAAAAACAAAAAAATACTAACGTGTGTAGCTGTGTGCGTGTATTATTTTTTTCGCCGATGAGAAATAAAAACAGTCAATCAGATTATGTTCTGTCAACGTCCTGAGTGTTTAAATAATTGGACAATTTCCCGTCGCTATTTTTATTTATCTCAGCGCTCTGCTCTGTTCTGAACCAGACCATCAGTGAGTAGGCAAGAATTGTGACTAAGCCATGACGTCAAGTAAAACACAAACTGTGGTTTTATTCTTCCCTTATCTTCTTTCAATTTGCTCTCCTTTTTTATAGCTAGTTCTTGCTGGCTTCTGATTCTCTGGTTTCTTTCGTTGTCTGATCTCAGTATTACGTAACGTAGCTCCAAAAAATTGCTTCTAGAAGTGATTATGATCAGCGATATTACGTGTTAATGTGCTCTGGTTTAATTAGCGGCGGCACGCTAACGCTTCGGGCCGGAAAGTAAAGCCCGGCGGGCTGCGGTTCGATTTCAAGGCTGGAAACCACTTGCCGATTTGATCGAGGTCGTTCCATGTTTCCGTATTATTTACTTCCTCGGCCGACAATCCGTGAAAGTGGAAACTCGTAAGCGGAAGGAAATTTGCGTGTGGAAACGGACGGATTCCCGAGTCCAAGTTCACGTTTTACAATAAATAATCACCCCCGTTAGCATCACAGCTGTGTTTCGTTTCCATCAACACATTATTTTTGGTTTGGCACAGATTTAAGTGGACTGACGACCTCGTGAAGCTTGGTGACGTTGGAGACGAGGCGTTTGATGAGCATTCGATTACACGGTTCGCAATCTGAACAGATCTTCAGTGCTTAAGTGAAAGGCGATTTAGGAGTCCAAACATCGTGGATGTCAACGTAAGCGGATCAGTGCGACTCTAAGCACGTGGTGGTGCTCAAATTCACATCAATCTGGAAGGACTGGGACGTTCAAGTGCTGGATGGGGCCATTTTTCTTTCATTTCAGTTTCACAGTATTACGGAACAAAAAAAAAACGGGAAATTCCAGCTATAAATTTGCGCAGCGTTCCATTCAAATCACCACAAGATTAACCAGCAGAATGTTATGAGAATTAAATTCAGAACATTTGTTTGAGATACGATCGTAGGTCAATAATTACTTACAAAATTTACAAGCATGCTTGTATTTTTATTTAATGCCTTCATTATTATTATCCCTTAAAGGATCATTTTCACACTGGTTCCAACAAAGACTAAAAGCTTCCATTTGAAAGGAAAAACGCAGCAACGAATCAAATCTCATTTGGATGATCTTGGCGGCAGCGTTAAAACCAGTTTATAACCGTGTGGTTGTCAATAAGTGATGAAAATCTCTCGGAACATCCACTGGAGATGATCCAGAAATGATCGGCTTAATCCATCGGTCAAAGCGTTCGATTTCGTATCAAATAAATTTCCCTGTAAGATGGGTGCCGCGTTTTGTTTCATGGACGAGAATAAACGCAATCGTGTGGTCAATTCAGTGACTGGTTTGTCGCATTCCCGACCAGTTTCTACGTCAATACAGCTGTTGATGAAACATGTATCGAACACTGCACTCGGAAGACAAAACGCCAGTAAAAGACGATGGGTTTCTGCTGTGCGAACCGGTTCTGAAGAAGGCGGAGAGGGTTGATTAGGCTGTGAAGGTGATGGCCACTGCGTTTTTCGGATGCATTCATTATCCTCATTGAATATTTAGAAGGGGAAAAAAAGGGTGAACGATAAATGGGGACTATTAGGCGTCATTGTGCTAAGAAAAAAAAAGGTAAAATAACGTAAACGTTTGAGCAAGAAGAGAATCATCCATCGTGACAATAAATGGCGAAAATGGTCGAATTTAAGTTGGAATTGTTTCCACATCTGCATCCGCAGAGATTTGCCTCGCTGAGACATTTTCGTTTTCCCCAACCTCGGGGGGGAAAAAACACGTCAAACAAAATCATTGCCAAAACAAACTGAGGAAAACGCTGCTTGACTTATAAATAGATAAATAAAAATGATCAGCCAAAAATAATGTGTTTTTCTGACCTCGTAGCCATTTCTTTCGGATCGCCGTAGTAATAAAATGCTGATTTAAGTTTATCAATACAAAATAAACGAACGTTTAATTATTCTTGCTTATTTAATTATGAATTGTATTTGAGAATATTAATAGAGACGCGAACTACTTAGTGGGTTAGGAAAGATGGGCCTCAGAGGTGGAAGAGGTGTGGTGGGCGTCACGTACCGTTGATTGCATTCACTGTTGGCCAGTTCAGAGAACATTTGGCTAATGTACGCCCAGCCTTTTGCTGGAAAATAATTGTCAGAAAATAGTACCGGGCTGGCTGCGCGTATTCAATTTTGCACACGGTTTTTTTCTGCAGCAGAAGTTACGGTTCCTGAAGAAGCTCTCAGTTTGTGACTGACAAGTCAAGTTCCCATCATGCATTAATGATGATTATTTTACTTGGATCGAAAGCTCCGTAACAATAAAGTAACTGTGACTGTAAAAAGGCTTTACTTATATTATATATATATATATATATATATATATATATATATATATATATATATATTATATATGTATTATATCGGCAGTCTAATGGATTAAAATATATTTGGACTTACGTCATTCTTAACCACAAAATTATTTTATCCTTTGGTCATCTTCAATAAATTCAAAATCCTTGCTATAACTATATTGTCTCCAATTTTCCCCCCCTAAGTTCTCCAATAATTGCAAAAGGTTGAAGACAAATAATCGTGTTAATTTCAATGAATGTGGACGGAAACCAACATGAAAGATGGAACACTCGGGGATGAATATATCTAATACACCTTTGTCTACCAGTCATTTTTGTAACAAAACAACTGTTACAAGGCAGGTTCAATTCCTTTTTTATGTTAACTTTAGATGATTTATAGTTAAATAAAAAAGCAGGGATTTAGTATAAAAAAAAAGCGTTGTTATTGTCAGATGAAGATGACACTATATACCTATATGCTTATTAAGCTTGTTTTCTTTTACTCAAAAATAGTTGTTACATTTATATTGATTTGAGATCATGTCTTTGGACGCATAAACAGGTAATGAGCTGTAACAATTTAAAGAATTCTTAAGCGTACCTTTATTTAACGTTTTTGAAATTAAGCATTGTTAACGGCTTAAGACGTCGACTCTTGACATCATTTTAGTAATTTGACTGAGAGAGAAATATTTATCCCTGAGTGTTTCTGCTTCTGTGGCCGTCACGGGCACGATTCAGGAGATGAATTCCTTGATATTGACGAAAGACTGAGATAAGGTAGAACACTTTGTGCCATCCGGCTTTTGCGACTAGCTGAGACCAATCTTCTTCTTAGGTAATTTCATCACTTCATCGCCCGACCTAGAAATCGAGCGCAGAAGTCGATGCCCTGCCAACTCCGGAATAGACCGAAGCAAAATATACTATCGCATATTGCAAGGAATAGTATTAATATAGTTCCTTTTATAGATTTTATTACACATTAAGGAACAAACTATATTTCTACATGGATGTTCTTAAAATAGCGCAAAGCAAAATGTACGATATCGTCTTGGCGAAATCCCAATTTGAAGTAGCCGTTTAAAGAATGGTTCTTATGGTTGCATTACCTATAGACGCTTTTCAAGATGCATAAATACGCAAATACTTCCAAAATTATTTATTAAAACTTAACTAACATTTTCATCAGCTATTGTTGCAATCTCTAAACAGAGTGGACAAATGAATTTATTCAAGTAATAATTACACGCCACTTCAACAGTAAACTTTATTGTCTAACATTCTATTAAAGTTGATTTAATATTCTACATAAATGCATGTACGCAATTCTGTGATTATAAATAATGATTATTTAAAACTACTTCCTAAAGCAGAGTATTGCTATATTCTTTCAGTTGTATTGGATAGAAAATTAAATAAAACAATTGATGACCTTATACAGACACTTTTTTATATGACGACGTTTCGACACCTTTTTGTATCATCTTCATGTCTTTTCCTACAGAGGAAGTATTTACAAATGATCGTATTTATAGTATAATTGTACAAAGTAAATCAAGGACACAGACTGAAAATTTGTAAAGACCTCCTCTGTAGGAAAATACGTCAAGAAGATACAAAAAGGTATCGAAACGTCGTCAAAATATAAATAAAAAATATAAAGTGTCTGTATAAGGTCATTAATTGTTTTATTAATTCAAAACAGACGTTAAATTAAAGCTTTAAAAAAATTAATTATTTAAACAATTACATGACATAAAGTGTCTAATACATTACCAATTTATCATTATAGCCTACATTTAGTCAAATACACTTATAAAATATCAAAATTTACCAAGTTTTAGTTAATATTTCCTGTTTTTCACAAATTAGAAGTTTTTGAAATCCAAAAAAGAGCAATTTGTATTATGAACAATCTGAAGCCAAATACATATTTTATGTAAGTCTAAATATACATAGGAAATGTACCAGAAATACAATCCTTTGAAAAGTGTTTTAAATTTGGGTACTATACTATATAATAAACTTCCAGATATATATATATATATATATATATATATATATATATATATATATAAAGCATTCTATATTGAATAACTTCAAGAAGAACCTAAAAAATTTTCTAGTAAAGAACTGTTTCTATTCAGTGAGTGAATTTTGAGAAATGAAACTTTAAATGGTGTTTTGTAACGTTTAATATATTGTTAAATTCATGTATGCTCTGTGTGTGCAAGAGGGAGAGTATGGTTATTGTACTGTATATGTTAATATATTTAATTGACTTGTCCAATATCAAAGAACATTCATATTTACTAAAGATTTAAAAGGACCAATAATAATATAATCTAATTCAGTTTTTCAAATGTTACTACTAAAAATTTCTATATGTTCTAATAAAATAAATTAATTTCTTTCAGTCCAATTTACTGCCATGGAGAACTTCTGCACACAATTCAAATGGCCCAGGTTTACGAAGATTCAAAAACATTTGTTGACATGAAGATGAAGTATCTGGAAAATGAAACATTATCGCGGTTTGAGCAGGTGATGAATCAAACCAACAGACACCCAACGAAAGCAGATCTGTTTGTTTTCTTAAATGAAACATTTGAATTAGCAGGAAGTGAATTTGAGCCATGGGAACCAACTGATTGGGTAGAAAATCCAAAATTTCTTGACAGAATCCAAGACGATGAATTCAAGATATGGGCAAGCAAATTAAATAATTTGTGGACATTTTTGGGAAGAAAGATGAAGGATGATGTTAAAGATCACCAAGATCTTTATTCTATTATCTATGTCCCACATCCTGTCATTGTACCAGGTGGAAGATTCCGTGAATTTTACTACTGGGACTCTTACTGGATTGTCAGAGGACTGCTCCTCTCAGAAATGTATGCAACAGTAAAGGGAATGTTAGGAAACTTTTTGACAGTGGTTGAAAACTATGGTTTTATACCCAATGGTGGGAGAATTTATTACAGCATGAGATCACAACCTCCATTGTTAGTTCCAATGATGAAGAGCTATTTAGAATTTACAAAGGATGGAGACTTTGTGAAAGAAAATTTAAATACTCTGGATAAAGAATTTCAATATTGGATGATTAATCATACTGTATCTGTTGAAAAAGATGGCAATACATACCAACTGGCCCGATATAATGATGAGTCCTCTGGACCTAGACCAGAATCATATAGGTAAACAAGTCATTAATGTTTTAATTAAATTGATGAACAGTTACTTATGTATTTATAAATGAAGTATTCACTTTTAGTTTGCTGGTTAGAAGAAACTGAAAATTGTACCGTATTATTTTTCAGAGAAGATTTTTTAACTGGAAAGACATTCAAGACTGAAGAAGAGAAAGATGATTACTATTCAGAACTAAAGGCAGCAGCTGAGTCTGGATGGGATTTCTCCAGCCGATGGTTTGTTTTAAATGGAACAAACAAAGGTACCATTTTTAATTAGTTTTCTGGATATGCTGATGTTATACATGATAATTATTGTTCAAATAAATAAACATATTGTATTCTCTATAAAATATTTTTGTTGTTAAGCAATAGCATTTTATGTTTTATATTCAATAATTAATAAAACTTTATTATTTTCAGGAAACCTTACCAATTTGAAGGTTCGCTATATAATCCCAGTTGATTTAAATGCAATCATATTTTGGAATGCTGAAATATTGGAACAGTTCCATATTCAATTTGGCAGCACTGAAAAAGCGGAATACTATAGAAAAATTGCTAACAACTGGAAAGTTGCTGTTACAAAGGTTCTTTGGCACGAAGAAGTTGGTGCTTGGCTGGATTATGACACAATAAATGAAAAGAAGAGGGATTATTTCTATCCCACCAATATATCTCCACTCTGGACTGGTTGTTATGACCGGGACAAGAATGATAGCCCAAAAATTGGAAAGATTTTGAAGTACTTGGAGAAAACTAATATCATGGTGTATAAAGGTGGTGTTACAACTACACAAGAACATTCTGGTGAACAGTGGGATTATCCAAATGCATGGCCACCATTACAATACATCATGATAATGGGTTTGGATGCAACTGAAGATGTTTGGGCTAAACGTTTAGCTCTGGAGATAACAGAACGATGGGTTCGCTCCAACTATAAAGCATACAATGAGAGTGGGATCATGTTTGAGAAAGTGAGTAACACAAATTGCAACTTTCTATTTAAATAATACTGATGTATTAAATCCATTGTATTAAATCCATTGGTGAAATAGTCATAATTTATTTTATAATTCATATTACAATTATGTAGATTAATGCAGTATGTAGTTGACCTACATATGGCATCAATAAAAAATATAGTTTTTAAACACTTGGCTTTATTGGCTCCATCTGATGAAGCTTAAAAATATTGATTGAAAACTATATATAATGTGACATTAATAATTAATGATATGTTATGATTGGAGAGAAATATATAAATCATTATTTGCCAGACCAATGAAGATAGTACCATGCAGAAGCCCATCATACAAAATTTGTCCCTAATAACTCAATATTCTAATAAATTGCCTATTATTTGCATAAAACTGACAAAAATAGTGGTGACTTTTCCAAATGCAAAATGTTGAGATAGATTTCTCTTTAGGGCCAAGCTAAATTTAGTAAGTTTACAAGTACATGAGTGTTCAGACTCTTGTACAGTTGCTCTGAAGATCATCAGTTTTCCTTGCTGTTCTAAACATTGGAGTATTTTATACTTCTGTTTATATTTTTCCGTTGGTTTTACTTCTATCCTCACTGTTAATAAATTGCCTATTTTCCACTCAAACAATATTTGGTTTATTCTTATTGTTATTTAGTTTACAATTGATATTGCCTTTTAGTTGATATTTCTCTGCTGTCTTCTTTGTTGAATTTATAAAGTTATGTTTGTTCTTCCTGTCTTTGTGACCTTGGTTAGAAAATAGACACCGATCTCCCATACCAAATAAAATGCTGACTTTTCAGAACTCCACATTTACCAAATTTACAAACATCTTCACATATACATTGAAACTTCTTTTTTGTTAAACTTAAGCAAACACAGTTCCTACATATTGTGATGCTTCCAATAACGTTATGAATTGCTTCACACTTTGTTGAATTGCTAAGATTCTAACTTACACAAAATATTGGAATTCAACATCTTCAAATATTGTTCATTTTCTTTAGCTATCACAATGTCATATCACATATCTCTCATAGCTGTCGGTTGGAGATTAATGAGGAAAGAGAATGAAGTTCCAACATTTTGATTCTTTAACTTCATGAAATCCACAGAAACATAAGAAAACACAGCAAACTAAATCAAGGAAAAATATTATGGTTTCCATTGAGTTGATACTGAACGTACTTCCTGCTCTCTTGCTTCATTGTGCCCCATACAACATGTACTAGGCTTTTTATAAACTCACAATGAAATTTTATCTTGTTTTTTCACCAATAAATCTTTATTCAACTTGATTAAATATCATAAATATTCATTTATTGGTTTTAACACACATTTTATCTTAAATTGTGGTGATTGTTCACATAAAATTTGCATTTTACTATTTTAATTCTTTGAAACATTCTCTTGGTTAACCTATTATGATAATGTATCAGAAACCAATTCATCACTCATTACAACAGTTTCTTAATAGTGAGAAAGTAAATTAAGTAAATGTAAAAAAAATTAATTTCTATTAATACGTTATCATTTTACTATGAAGAAACATATACATATTACAAAGCTTGGACATTCAAAATTATCCCGTTCTTCTGACAATATGAGTTATATTTGCCTCAGTATTAGAATAATAATAATTTATATAAGTTGTATGTATAATGTTGATCAGATTGTTTGTGGCGAATGCAGTAGTAAATAACATCATAACAGTCACTAGTATTCTAAATAATTTATTTTGCATACATGTTTCAAGATCTTTAAAAAGTTATGTGGTTTTCCCCTAAGTACTTTGTTCAATTTATAAAATTAACATCATATTGATAACATGTTGACAAGTTTACAGAGTTGATAACTGGAAGAAGTGTCATCAACATGAGGTTAATTTTATAAATTGAACAAAGTTCTTAGTATGGAACACCACATAACATTATAAAGATCTTTTAGTGTGCATAAAAATCTTATATTACATTTTTGGGAATGGTTATTTATGGCGAATTATAGGCCAAATTATTTAGAATACTTGGGATTTTTATAAGGTTAGTTACTACAACATAAGTTGTATATTTGATCAAGGAATATTAATTTTGAATGCAGTAATACTACAGAACCTAGAAAGAGTGTGCACGTGCATTTATTCATCTCGACAGTCGTTTAATATCCTCCATAACAATGTCTATAAATTATATTTATTTTCAGTATGATGTAAGTAACCCTGGAGCTAAGGGAGTAGGAGGTGAATACCATGTGCAGCAAGGATTTGGTTGGACTAATGGTATAATCATGGAACTCTTACATAAATATGGGGATGTTCTTCAAGTCAAAGAAGAGTTTTCAATTAAGCAAGTCCGGAGTGCAGCTCAAACTGTTGAACAGTCAAAAACAAGTCAAGTTCTAACAGCACTCCTGGTTTTATTTGCAACCCTTGCCACGGGCAGTATAGGGTGAGGTGAGTACTACCCAAAGAGTATTAATGTTACTTCTTATATATGTTGATTAAGTTAGGTATTCAGAAAAATATAAACTTTCAATTTGAAATAATATAGTTTTTTTGTGAATTAATGGAAAAAAGGAAACATTACAAAAGGAAATGATACTTAACAGGAATACATGAAAAAAGAAAATTTAAAGTATCAACTCCTGGGCATAAAATTATTAATTAATAGTGAAAATTCAGAATATTTACACAGTACTATTGTTATATCTACCACTCACACAAAATAATGAGTGAACTACATATACCTAAATAATTTTAATGGAAAGTAAATTTTAAAATATATTGAGAGAGTAAGGTCCAGAATAGATGTTCACACTTTCACTGATATTATGTAATCTCCAAATGTTTCCTATTTATTCACTTTAAAAATGTAAATATTTAACTTCAGATCCATAATTAAGTTTAAAACAGTTTTAGTCTTATCACCATATATGAATATATTATTTAGTTTTAAACAGTTTTATATATTTTTTTAATTATGTTTTCTTTTTCTTTTCCAGATACATTTTCCATATTCATAAAGAATTATAATACAAACTAAGGAACAGAACATTTAGTTGTGTTGCATATGTGTGCAGTTTTGGTTTGTAAATAATTCTTGTTATGTATTAAGAAACCATGGACTTTGCATTCAAACACTAATATGTTTGATTGTTAGTATGTAGCTTATCAGTTCCTGTTAATGGATGAGGCATGAATTGTGTAAAATTCTTTCTATGATGAATTAGTAATAATTGTGGGTATGCATGTTTTATAAGCTTTCATATATGTTCTGGATTCTCAAATACGCATTTATTAGAAGATTCATGTACATATTTCTTATTACTTTTCTTAATTTAATCTGATATATAACAACACTTTTTGAGTCTTGCCAAAACATTTATACTATCTCTTAAATACATAACTTAGGGTCTGAGAACTTGTATTGTTGATTTAGAATCATTTACATACAAAAATATAGACTCGAATTTTCCATTAGTTTCATCTAATTTATATCCTGTGGCAATGAAACAGCACTCTACTGTCATAGTGATTTACCTATCAGTATTATGAATAAAATATTTTTTATTTAGACTAGTCTGTGATACTTTTTTGAAAAGATAACAGTTGTTTGATAAATACACATTTTTGATATATTCTTAATTTTTTGATTATTTTGCTTTACTTTAAAACAACAACAGCAATAGCAATAGAGCAGTTTTGACATGATTTTAGTAACTTTAAATTATGTATATATAATATATAAATATATATATATATATATTTATATAAAATATATTATGTATACAATGTATAAATATATTTTATATGTATATATGTATATTCATAAATAAATGAATAGTAGAGGATCATTAAAACTCAGTGCTGCAAATTTGCCTTATAGTTGTAAAGTATGCATCAATAATGTTTCCAAAAACCCTTGACTGTGATATAATTATTAGTATTTATATGCATTTTATTTAAATATTACTATTAATTTTGAGAAAATTTTCAATTATTCATGCTAGTATTAGACATTTCATAGATACAATGCAATTTACATAGCTTATGCGCATATCCAATGAAATTGTTACATACCAAACTATTTGAAATATAACAGAAGCAAATTTTTAAAACAAAATTTGTGACACAAATAATATAAATAAAATGATAATGTGCAACCTTTAAATAATTTGTAAGTATTTTCCATTTTTATTTTTTTTACTTAATTGGTTGCTACCATAGTAATACTTATCAACCATTAATATATATTCACAAAATACATAATTTTCACATCTAAAATAAATCACAGTGATTTTCATGACCATAAATAAACAGTTACATGCATCAGCAGAATAGAAGCTTGGTTATGAAAATAGTCCTCAATTTAAATATAAGGAAGAACCAAAATTGAAAAACATTCTCCATTTGTTCATTAACTGAAATTTAAAATTGCAGATAGAAATAGATCAAATATCTGTAATTTAATATTTTAAATGTATCCAGATAGTATATATCCACCAATATAATGACTTCCAAGAAATTAATCCTCAGTAATTTTATGTTTGTCAAAGCAATAAACTAAATTTATTTAACATTAAAATTAATTATATATTTTTTATGGGTGTACTTAGATGCATTATGAAAATTTTGAAAATCATTGGTGTATTTTATAGAAGACTTTCCCACCAAACATTGAATACATACTAAGTCCAGTAATATTCAGTTTTAAGTTTTGACTTCCAGCCTTTCTCACTGTGGACAGTGAACAGAGGTCAGTTGTACTTTCAATGTGTGGAACATAATTTATAACTACTTTTTTTATGAAACCAGGATCATAAATGAAATTTTAACAATTGTATAAATGAATTATTTTAAATTGATTTATTTAATTTGATTGCTTTGTCAAATATGGAAGCATTGTTTGGAACATTGATTTATGGGAAATATAGCTTTGATGTTGAAGCAGACTTTGGTTTATAAGTTTAACAGCATGTTCTAAAATTTCTAACACAGGAATTTTTGTGCAAGTGTCAATGAGCTTGGTGTATGATGCATTGTAAAAATATACCTGATTTAAAACATTCCAGCAAATCATTGTGCCTATTGAGATGTGAAAAATACAATTTATTTGTGTATGAAAGCAATTCAAATATTTCTTGATTGCATTGCAGCTGTCAATGTTAACTTGCAGTTCCTACTTAAACTTATAATAATTATGTTTGTGTTTGATTTATAAAATTTTTATGTCAATACAGTCATGTACAAACAATAAATAAACCAGTATTCATATTTACTGTTTTAGATTTTTTTCTGTTTACAAACAATTCAACATAGAAATTTTGGTGTTTAACAATCAGTTAGAAGCATGACATTAAGATAGCTATTTTGATTTGTTTGTAATTGTTTTTAATAAATCCCACAATTTAATAAATATTAACCATACAAAGCCTTCTAACTTTTGAATCAAGCAATTGGTGTATAAATAACATGCTTATCCCTGGAATTTAATGATCCATATAAACATAGTGTTACATATTTACAAAAGCAGTCAAATTACTTAAGTGGGAGCTGATGAATTAAAATTGATTGTTGCATATATGAAAATTGTTATAGACCAATGTTATTCTGAAAACAACCTTTAATTTCAGACATTTTGTATTCTTAAACATATTTTGATTTATTACTATTAACACATATGCATTAATATTAATCTTATTTGTTTAATTAACTTCCCTACCAACAAGAATGTTTATATGTGACACTTATATTGTTATTTGTCAGCTTTACTAGGGATTTGCACGCAGATTTAATAACAATAATATTTTATTTTTATTTTGTTCAGTAGAAAGTAAAATGGCATACCAAAAATATAAGGAAACAATCTTCTAATATTGTCGATGAAAGAAATCATATGTGGCCATTTCATTTAAACAACGCATTACACACACAATTATTTTCCAGGCTCATAAATTACAATAGTTGTGAAAAAAATTAAAAAGCAGCTTATAGCATTTTGTAGGGCTAGGGATATTAATAATTCAAAGAAATATATATGGGATTTTAGGCCAGAAAATTGAAGCAGGAACTTTACACTATTTCTAATTAGAAAAATTCCACTTTATAACAATTCTTTGACCAATTACCTTTATCATACTTCTAAACATGTGTGTTGGCTGTGAATTATTTAAGAAAAAATAAATTGGATTTGAAAGGGAAGGGGATGAAGAGAGTAGGAAAAAATAAAGTTGAGGTGTAGATTAAATGTTATGAGGAAGAAAATGGTTAGAATTGTCAAAGACTGGAATATTTGTAGTTTCAATTTCAAGAATCTTAATTTTGACTTACATTATGTTCTTAATACTTCATGTGAATAACAATGATAATGAATAATTAATTTGCCACATCTTGATAGGATTGCAATGATATGGACTGCATTCATAAAAGCTTTTGCCTTGTTTGTTCACTATTTATTCTATTGATCCACTTTAATTTTTTCATATAATTCTATACTAGCTTCAGCCATGTTCATTATTATCTGATCAATATAGTGCAGTTAATAGTTGTATAATACATTCTTTGTTAGCATCAATATGGGATCAGATTTTTCTTTCACATATTAGACTTACCAAACTTGTGGTTATAAATTTTTCTCTCCAGATCATTTACATTCCATTCCCTTAAGTAATTTCCATCCACTTCCTAAGAGAAGAACTAATATGAGGACTGTCAATATCACATAATATAGCCGTGATGAATGTGTTCTAATTTTGTGCAGTTAATAGTTGTATAATACATTCTTTGTTAGCATCAATATGGGATCAGATTTTTCTTTCGCATATTAGACTTACCAAACTTGTGGTTATAAATTTTTCTCTCCAGATCATTTACATTCCATTCCCTTAAGTAATTTCCATCCACTTCCTAAGAGAAGAACTAATATGAGTACTGTCAATATCACATAATATAGCCGTGATGAATGTGTTCTAATTTATGTGCTTTTCAATAAATAATGTTTATATTTTTAACAACATACCTCTACTTAACCTCCAAACTATGAGGATTCTTCTCAAAGAAATTCCCTGCACATGAAATGCATTTTCTGAGTTTTATGCAAAAGGAGGAAATACAAATTGGTGCTTAATCTAGACTATAGTAGGTGGGAAACTTACTTCACATATGTCCTTTTGGATTACAGTTAAGTGGTCTGGAATGACATATACCATTGTCAAAATATAGAAAATTAATGTGGCACTAATTTCCCTGTAGTTGCAACCACATTTGATTTGTTTTGATGTTTGTAATGCTGCAGATTTCCACACAGAGATTTGTTCTGTTCTTTCCTGATAATACAAGATTCATCATACGTGATAATTTCTAGAAAAACAGTTTTCAACATGCTTCAATAATCAATTTTGTTACTGTAAGCAAAACTAAACATGTTTAAACTTGTTGCCATTGATGAAATACTGGAGTCAAATCACTGAATACATTACAGAATTGTATGAATTTTTATACAGTTATATATATATATATATTGTGTCTGTATGTGTATGTATGCATATTTGTGAGTATATATAAATATATATATGGAAAGGACAGAGCGATAGTTGGTAGCGTACCTGAAATTGAAGCTCGGTATAGCCACTTGGTTCTTCAAATTTTTTCATGCACTGGCCGGCTGTGGACTGTGGAGTTTTGATTGCCACACAGCTACCAGTTGCTCGTAAACTGTAGGCACCCCACCAGGCTACCAACTTTCTCTCTCAAGGGAAGGTCGTGGCATAGGAAAGGTTCAGATGGCTATCATTCATACATTGCATTTTATACATACATACATACAAAGAAACACACACACACACACACACACACACACACATATATATATATATATATATATATATATATATATATATATATATATATATACAATATTAGGAGAATCCATTAAGGAATTGGAACTAATTTTGTGATAAAGTCACATTTAAACTTGGATAGTGAGGAAGGATAGAAATAAATAGGAGGATTACACTTTTTGTGAATTCATATGCTCAGGCGTAGTATCACGCACATAGAAATGCATATGTTCAAAGCCTACATGCAAATATGCACATACATACACACAGACATGCATAATCGTACTCATACATGCACTCATGAAAGTAGGGGTGGTGAGTAGGAAAGGCACAATTTAAAGGATGTCTTACAGCCCTTGGAAAGCCCTGGACTCAACATCAGAACCTTTCCATCCAATGCCACAATCTTCCTTTGAGGGAGAAAGTTAGTGACTTTGTGGAGTGTCTATTGTTTTTGGGTAACTGCTAGCCACATGATGGCAAAACTCTACAGTCCGCAGCTGGCCGGTGCATGGAATGTAACACTTTTCCCTGAAGAAGAAGGCTGAGAGCCTCTAATAATTTGAAGAACAACTTTCTGACCTACACCGAGTTTCAATTTCACCAACTATTTCTCTTTCCTTTCCATACCATTAATCCCAATTATTTTAACAATGTCATATCATTTTACGTGTGTGTGTGTGTGTGTGTGTGTGTATATATATATAGTTAGTGAGTTATATATATAACTCACTAACTCGTTTGGATAGGAAAAATAGACAGGATTCATCAGATTATCCTTATGTGCTTTATACATATACATATAAAGGAAAGAGTAAAAATGGGTAGCTTAGCAGCTTATCTGAAATTGAAGTTTGGCAACACCATTCAGGACTGGAGGACAATTTCAAAATTTTGGATTTGTTACCCTCATTCTTCCTGAAGGAGGAGGTTAATGGCTTCAAAAATTTGAAGAATTTACTCTTGTCCTGAATAACTAGATGAACGTCAATTTCAGGTAAGCCACCCACTTTCTTTCCTATGCCAAATTAAGGTGATTCAGCTGCTCTTTGTCTTGCTTTTCTATCTAATTGAGTTAATTATGTCACATCATAATTAGATTTGTGTGTGAAAAGGAAAAAGAGAATGATGGTGGCTTACCTGAAATTGTTAAAACTCAGAATCACCATTCAGGACAAAAAGAAGTTCTTCATATTTTCAGAAGCACATAGACTTTCCCACATTTAATAAGGCTAATGAATTCAAAAATTGAAGAACTACCTCCTGTCCTGAATGGCGATGACATGCTACAATTTCAGGCAAGTCACCACCTTCCTCTCTTTGCTTTAGATACCATTTTTCTGCCAATGTCCCATTCTTACAGTGCTTACTGGCAACTAGTTCATACCTTCCTGGCGATGGGGGCTCACGCCAAATATTTGAAATATTTTTTACTCCTCAGTTCGACTAGAACAACTGTTGATTTTATGCAATTTGACTTCGCTGCCTCTCTTTCCTATCTAAATGTGTTTTATATATATATATATATATATATATATATATATATATATATATATATATATATATATATATATATTATAGGTATGGAAAGGAAAGAGAGATAGTTTGTGGCTTACCTGAAATTGATGCTCAGTGTACCCACTTGGGATGGATGTTCATCAAAATTTCAGAGGCTCTCAGCCTCCTTCTTCAGGAAGGAGTGTTACATTCCATGAACCTGCTCGCTGTGGAGGTCACAAACTATATTTCTTTCCTTTCCAAAACAATGATCTCAATTATTTTGACAATGTCATCTTCTTCCTTGTGTATGTGTTTATATATGTATATATATATATATATATATATATATATATATATATATATATATATATATTGGTATGGAAAGGATAGAGAGATAGGTTGTGGCTTACCTGAAAGTGAAGTACGGTGTCGCCATGAGGAACTGAAGGTTGTTCTTCAAATTTTCGGAGGCTCTCAGCCTCCTTCTTCAGGAAGGAGTGTTACACCATTCCGTGCACCGGCCGGCTGCGGACTGCGGAGATTTGACCGCCGCACGGCCAGTAGCCCATAAACAATCAACACCCCCACCAAGCCACTAACTTTCTCTCTCAGGGGGAGGTTGTGGCATAGGAAAGGTTAGGATACAGATCATTCATACAAAGCATCCCATGTATACATGTATGCTTGAACATACATACAAATACACATGAACATGCACACACACACACACACACACACACACACACACACACACACACACATGTATGCATACTTACACATACATGAGCATGCTCATACATACTCACATGGTCTCGTGAAAGAGGAGATTGTATGTAGGAAGGGCACTAATTACAGGATGTTGAGTCCAGGGCTTTGCCTGGACTGCAAGACATGTTGGAAAGATAGTTCCCATAGATGGAGTTCTGCTTCTGATGAATCGGGGGGTAGAGCTTTAAGGATGGTGAGTGTGAAGCATTGGTCGAAATTGTTTATGTTGTGGTTTTGGGCGTGAGCAGCTACTGGGAATTGGATTTTAGATAGTTTGACAGTGCTGCGGTGGTTGGCTATTCGTTCAGGGAGGGGTCTTTTGGTTTGGCCTATATAGAAGGCAGGGCAGAGTCTGCAGTTAATTTGGTAGATGGTGTGGGAGGAGAGGCAGGTGATATTTTCTCTTATTTTGAAGGTTTTTGTCTGATTATGAAAGGTTGTGGTGGGCTGTAAGATAGGGCAAACATGGCATCTGCTCCTGCCACAAGGTTTGCAACCCGGCAGGGGTGGGCGGGTGGTGGTGTGGGTTTTGCAAGGCTGACCCCAATCTGGCCATCAACTCAGAAATAGACCAATTTGTCCGTTCACATGGAAAACTTCAAAAATTATCATCAGCCTCCATTGAACTCCTCACCCCCAAAAAACCCAGAACACCCACCTTCTACTTGCTCCCCAAAATCCACAAACCTAATATACCGGGCCGCCCAATAGTTGCCGGCTACAATTCCCCTACTGAGAGGATTTCTGCATTGGTGGATGAGTCCCTCCAACCAATAGTAGAAAACCTACCCTCATTCATCCAAGACACCAACCACTTCCTACGCCGTCTCCACGAACTACCAAAACCTCTTCCACCTGACACCCTTTTGGTCACTATAGATGTAGTGTCACTTTACACCAATATTCCCCATACCAATGGACTAGCGGCACTTGAACACTTCTTGTCCCGCAGGCCACAAAATTCTCTCCCCACCACCAGTTTTCTGGTTTCTCTCACCCAGTTTGTCCTCACCAGAAATTACTTCTCCTTCCAGGACAACATTTACCATCAAACCAGTGGCACAGCTATGGGCACCCGGATGGCCCCCTCCTACGCCAACCTGTTCATGGGACGCCTGGAACAGGCCCACCTAAATTCCTCCCCATTAAAACCCCTGGCCTGGTTCAGGTTCATAGATGACATCTTCATGCTATGGACTCACGGACCAGACTCCCTATCCGAATTTCTCCACACCCTGAACACCAAACACCCCGTTAAATTCACCTGGAACCACTCCCCAACCAAAGTCACCTTCCTAGACGTTGACGTACACCTGAGCTCGGGCACGATCAACACATCTGTCCACATCAAACCTACAAACACACTTCAATATTTGCACTTCACCAGTTGCCACCCACACCACACAAAATGCTCCCTCCCATACAGTCTAGCCCTCAGGGGAGCACGTATTTGCTCCACCTGGAACAGCCTCGCCTCTTACACCAACCGGATCCTTAATGCCTTCATCAACAGAAACTATCCCAGCAACCTCCTCCAAAAACAGATAACCCGAGCCCTATCAAACCTCCAAACAACCACACCCACTCTTGTCCAAAACAAAAAAAGTAGTCCACCCCTCACGACAACCTACTTCCCAGGACTACAAAAAATCAATTCCATTCTCCGCCTAGCTTACACTGGACTGCAATCCAACCCTGAATTAAAAACCATCCTCCCCACTATACTCCCCACCTGCCCAAGGGTTGCCTTCAGACGCCCACCCAACCTCCGAAATTTACTTGTACACCCTTGCAAAACCCACACCACCACCCGCCCACCCCTGCCGGGTTGCAAACCTTGTGGCAGGAGCAGATGCCATGTTTGCCCTATCTTACAGCCCACCACAACCTTTCATAATCAGACAAAAACCTTCAAAATAAGAGAAAATATCACCTGCCTCTCCTCCCACACCATCTACCAAATTAACTGCAGACTCTGCCCTGCCTTCTATATAGGCCAAACCAAAAGACCCCTCCCTGAACGAATAGCCAACCACCGCAGCACTGTCAAACTATCTAAAATCCAATTCCCAGTAGCTGCTCACGCCCAAAACCACAACATAAACAATTTCGACCAATGCTTCACACTCACCATCCTTAAAGCTCTACCCCCCGATTCATCAGAAGCAGAACTCCATCTATGGGAACTATCTTTCCAACATGTCTTGCAGTCCAGGCAAAGCCCTGGACTCAACATCCTGTAATTAGTGCCCTTCCTACATACAATCTCCTCTTTCACGAGACCATGTGAGTATGTATGAGCATGCTCATGTATGTGTAAGTATGCATACATGTGTGTGTGTGTGTGTGTGTGTGTGTGTGTGTGTGTGTGCATGTTCATGTGTATTTGTATGTATGTTCAAGCATACATGTATACATGGGATGCTTTGTATGAATGATCTGTATCCTAACCTTTCCTATGCCACAACCTCCCCCTGAGAGAGAAAGTTAGTGGCTTGGTGGGGGTGTTGATTGTTTATGGGCTACTGGCCGTGCGGCGGTCAAATCTCCGCAGTCCGCAGCCGGCCGGTGCACGGAATGGTGTAACACTCCTTCCTGAAGAAGGAGGCTGAGAGCCTCCGAAAATTTGAAGAACAACCTTCAGTTCCTCATGGCGACACCGTACTTCACTTTCAGGTAAGCCACAACCTATCTCTCTATCCTTTCCATACCAATATTTTTGACAATGTCACATTCTCACTATTACAATATATATATATATATATATATATATATATATATATATATATATATATACATATATATATGTAAATATGCCGTAGTGTAGGGAGTGTGTAGTTAGGGAAAATACAGTAGTTAGAGGATGCTGAGTCCAGAACTTTGCCAGGACCTCTGGTTGAAGGTGGAGTTTCCAGAGATGGAGTTCAGCCTCTGACAAATATTGGTAAGTGTGAAGCACTGATCTAAATGTTGGTATTGAGGAATTTGGCAGTGCTATGGTGGTTGGCTATACATTCAGGATAAAGTATTTTTGTTTGGCTGATGTAGAAATCTGGAAGGAGCCTGCAATTTATCTGGTGTTGCAGATAATTGAAAGATAGGGCACATATGATTCAAGGCTGACAGTCTGATATTGGTGGTAGAATTTACAAGGTGGACGTTTTTATGGCAGATTGGAGGGTGTCTGAACATGACCCTTGTGCATGTGGTGTTAAATTAATGTATGTAATTCTTAAGTCTGTGTTGGATTGTAGTCCATTATTAACAAGGTGGAGAATGGAGTTGAGTTGATGTGGACCACGAAAGTAGGTGGTCATAAGGGGTGTGCATAGTTTCTTATTGTGTCAAGATCGGGTTTCGATAGTTTAACAGTGAATGGGTGTTGGATATCTGTTTATGTAGGCAGTCTGCTGGGTATGAAGTTATTGACAATTTAGTAGGTTTGCTGTACAGTCTCTAGAGCCAATGTGAATTCCTCTGAAAGCTAGGCTGTATGTCAAGGTGACAACTTATGAAGGGCCTTTCCTACATGCCACCCCTATTTGCATGAGTGTATGTAAGTATGTATGTGTATTTATGCCCATATGTGTCTATATATGTATATATATATATATATATATATATATATATGTGTGTGTGTGTGTGTGTGTGTGTATCATGCTCATACATACTCAGATGCACTCGTGCAAGTAGGGGGTGGCAAGTAGGATAGGCACTTCACCAGTTGACACCCTGGCATATATATATATATATATATATATATATATATATATATTCCTGAGGGGGCTCAAGTCCTCATAAATTTGGTTTAGGTCAAATTAAATGACAACTATATATAAACATAGTCATAGCAAAGATTGACAGAGATTGTGACTTTTTGAGTATTATTTGTAAGTTGGAATTGGCTCTTTTACTTGAAGGTAAATATTGATTTAATGTACACTATCGCAGAGAATTCAGTAAGTCTGATAAAATTTATCTTACATATTGGCTTACTGTATTCAGACTTAATATAATGATATAATGAAATGTTACATGAGGGTTATCCACATGGTTGTCTCTCTCCCATAAGAGCATAGGAAGGTATGGAAAGGGAGGATTTGGATGGGGAAGTAAAGTACCCTAGGGTTAATCATGGCCCTTGAACAATAGTTTAACAAACCTACCTAGTATTCAAACAAATGTAACACTGGAAAAACTATAGTAAACCTGCATCAGATAGGTTGGGTTGTTGATACCTGCCCCATGACCTACCAATGACTGAAGTTCGTGGTTTGCTGTGGGGAATATGTATTCTCAACTCCTTGCCTTGATCAGGTTTTTGGCAGGAGACAACTCTTACCATATACCGAAAATCTGCAACACTGGAATATACATCTTTAAACCCAACTCAGGTGTCATGGCTTTTGTGAACCTTAATTTAAATCATTGTTAAAAACAAAATATAGGAAAATCAAAAGGAGGAGATTTGCCCTTTTGGGACTCCCTACTTCCTTCTTGAACCATCATCCCTTTATCCCTATTTATATCAAGCTATGATCATTCATAGCTCGACCCATGGCAAAATTGTTTCAATGGTTAAATAACCACTTGAGATCAACTCTTTCATTTTAAGTGTGATTATGACTGATCATTTTATGTTTATAAACGACACTTCACTGCCCTTATAATGATCTCTATAGGAATTGTGTATGATGTTGGTGGCTAAAAACAGGGAATCCTCCATATCAGAATTTCCAATCACATTTGTAAAATTGGGAAGTATTTTTCACTTCCTCTTTTACATACTTCATGAGTGAATATATAAATAAGTAATTAAATGTTATGTCTATTAAAAAAATGTATATACTGTTACTAATGTGAGTTTAATATTTTAGGTTAATGGTATACAAAAAGTGGGCACAGTCTCCATCAGTTGTACCTGGCACACTCAACCAGCGACGTACATTTATGAAACCAGGTCACAGAGGATATACAGAACTGAGGGATATGAATTTTGATTAGTGAGATGTACAATATTTGCTCTCTGCTCAAGAATTACAACCAGTATTATAGACAGTGACATATACAAACAGTATGTGAAAGAAGGTAACATTTCTTCCACTTATAATAAAGATTGTGAGTATACTGTGTATATTGAGGATAACATTTATATTTGAGAATTGAGTTGCATTTATTTCTCATTGAAAACGAAGATATGTGTATTTCTTTATATATATATATATATATATATATATATATATATATATATATATATATATATATATAAATGATTTGTGATTGATTAGATTTATAACACACCATATGTCGTAATCTGTTATATTTATCTAGTTTAAACATTCTGATTATTGAAAAAGTTATAGAATGATTCAATAATATCACAAATACACATTTCTTTTCCATATGTATCTCATAATAAATTGCTTTGAAATAATTTTGCTTGTCTAGTCAAGGAAAGGTATCTTGCTTATATATTTTTGTATTCATTTCTACAGTTACTGTTTTCTGTGAGATCTTTTTACAAAATATAATTCTATGGTTTTGGAACAGCTTCACATTGTAATGAAAACAGTTACTAGTATGAAATTTTGAAATTATTTACTGAATACCAAAAGAGAAATAACAAGTGCTTCAAAATTATTTTATTTTATTCAGATACCAAAAATGTGTGTATAAAGGGAAATAAGTTATAGAATGATATTTATTGACGAAGAAGTTCCATGTTTGTCATTTTGATGGTAAAATTTATAATTTAAGAGAAAACTAGTTATTTTGGTTGAGATTTTTATCTTGTATGAATGTATGGCTCAGATTTGTTTAACTGTTTCATTTATCATGTGTATAAAACATCTTATTAATATAGTCAATCAATATTCTTGTCAATATATGGTTCTGTGTTCCTTGATTACTCAACTTATACATTGTTTCAAAGAATGTATATTCATTATTATTTTATAAGTTGAGACAAATTCAGATATTAGTTTCAAGGTATACAGTAAAAATGATATAAAATTATACATTATGAACATTATTATTTTCATGATTAGCATCTCAGTTAAGTTTTTAGTCAGTATTAGTAATAATGACAAATTATTTCTGAGAAAATATTTGCATTAGACACTTTTCTAATATATGATGGTGCAGTGAATATAAATTCTGATTTTACTCCAATATAAATTATAATCATCTTGAATAGTTGTGATATCATAACTCACTCATCATTTTCTACGTATTGTGCATTTGAGAGAAAAAGGTGTGGCACAAATATTGATAAGTACAAAAGAATTACAATTAATAAGATACAAATATCACTGTTGTACCATTTTATCACTTTGTTCCGAAGTGAATGAATATATCTATTTTGATTCTACTTGTTCTAAGTAAAATTTGCCAATCTTGTCTTTCACTTTGCTTCTAGTCAAGGATTAAGTGAGCTACAAAATTTTTATTTTTAGCTTATCCTAATATTACATGTACATATACACCTAAATATACATACATATCATTTTATATAACCTGTATTATGTCATGTAAATTCCTTGATGGGGCTTATTTATATTAGGTAATTTAGGGTTTATTCTGTAAATGAAAATGTAATGTCAATAATACACATACCATTGCTCATTTATTTGATTAATTTAACAAAAAATCTTTTCATTCTTTAAATCAGATCACTTGTTTTGTAATTCACAAAACTATTAAGGCCATTAACATATCACTTAAATTAAAATAGAGAAATATATGATAACCTATGTTAAAAAACCTGGGTATATAAAAACATGTTGCTACTTTATCAAATGGGAAACTATACTCTATGAAAATTGAGTATCAAAACTGTATAATAGTATAATCAGATTATTGTTCAATTAAAAATGCATTTTATGTTGCTATATACTTTTAAAAATTATTCTAATAATGTTATTGAAATATTTGTTTATTAATAAAAATTTTTATTTGTGTTAAAAGTTAACACCACAGAAAGGTGTTTTGATTTATGAACTAATATAATTTAAATTCTTAGTTAATTGTCGCTTTTATTGATTCAATTCAAATCTAGAAATTGAAACTTTTTACAATTGCAGTTAATGATATTGAAAATGCTCTCTTTGTGTCACACTAGAGATCTTATGGAAACCAAAACGTGTTGCTCAATTTTTTGTACATATCTGTAATATTCAAATATAGATAATATATAGTTATGACCTATTTATTGACCTTTAAGAGTAAGTAACTTGTAGAAATTTATTTCATACTATTGTATACAAGCTACTTGAAGCAAATTAAAAAATGTGATTCCCAAGAAATTGAAATGTTAAAAAGATTGTTTATTTTCCATTATTAAAGTTGGTAAATTATTTTATTTTATTATTACATGAAAATTATCGACAACAGTCAGTACATTGTTCCTTATATACATATATTTAATCTAATGTATGCATATTGATACATTAAAGTCATTTACAAACTTATTTGTGTGTCTTAATTAAGTTAACCTTCTTTTTTTTTCTATAAAGAATGGTCACTTATAATGCAATTAAAATAAATAATTTTGTTAAATAAATAAAACTGAAAAATAGATTGATACTAATTAATATGTTAAAACAGTATTGCATTATGCTTTTCTTTTATGATATAATAAAGTAAGTATTTGTTTTCCATGGGAATTAGTATATTGTGATGGGAAAAACTGTACACCATTTATCTTGTATTTGTGTACGTGTAATGAATCTCCACCTTCACTGCTTGTAGACCAATGATTCATCTGCTAAAGTTGGAGGCACATCATAGCATAATAATATTCATTCAATTGAATAGTAATACATTTTAGAAGGACATAGGCAGTGTTGCTTTGAATTGTTTTTTCAAATTTAACGTGCAGTGCATTGGAAAATATGAAAAGTACATATCAATTTAAAAGTATTAATGAAAGCTAGCTTTTGTAGAGTATCATTACTAAATATTGAGGAAAGAAAATAATACACCAAACAGAAACATACATTTTGATTGAAAACTATTTTAAATCAGATAGGATGGTGTGATTTTTTTTGGAAAACAAGAATATAAGAAAATTCTTAAAATATTTTTTATTAATACATCTCACCATATATGTTAAACAAACAGTTAGCATTGCTCCTGATATCTTGGATCACTGGGACTAAAAGATATTTCAAGCTGTGTAATGAAGATTTGTAAATATACATAAAATTTTAGAAATCTTCTAACCACTAAATCACAGTTCATATGTTGCGTAATTCCTAAATAATGTTCTTCTTGCTTATTACTCCACAAGAAAACTATGAGTGTGTAACTATATTCCTCCTGTTATTTTGTACACTGAGAAAAAGGACAGCAATTATAAAACAATGTAAACAATATATTCTTTATCTTAAACTACAGCAGAGAGTAAAATATTTTATTTTTGTGATTTAATTAAGCTCAGGAAACAACCTATGTGAAAGTAATTATCAAATGCATGTTAACTGAATTGTTACAAAACAAATATTCCTTGATGGGAATTTACACCGTTTTTGGAAATTTATTGACACCATTAAAAATGAAAAAAATGTAACTTATAACAAAATGAATTTATATTTCATTATAATTTTAAAAAATTCTGAACAACTTAAATTAATAAAAAGAAAAAATAATTTAGCACAAGATGAAATACATTTATATTTATAAAAGCACACACATAATTTTGTTATGAACAATATTTGAGTTTTTTAATATGTCCATTTATTTTATATTTTCATAAATACTTTTACTTGTTGTAGGGCTACAATACTTTTCTACCTGCTCATATATATGATTTGCATCTGAATTCTTGTATGATTTTGATGTACTCTGGCTGGAAGTTTCTTTGAACTGAAAATTTATTTTTGTAGGTGGATCAGTATATCGTAGAGGTGATTTGTTCTCATTTTTTGGTTGCATTATATTGTTTCCGAGCGTTGACTTTACCTTAGACCTTCGTTTACAGCACTTGTAGATGGTAACAATGATGAATAAGAGTATCAGAACCAATACAATAGCTGCCAAAACCCCTACAAGAACACCAAGTCTATCATCTGGAAATGAAGAGTTAAGAAATGATATAGTCTTTAATTCTGTGAAAATTTGACATATTAAATAATAAATTTTGCAACTACCATAAAGTAATTTATTTATAGAGTTCCTCAAAATAGTACATAATATGATGTTATCCAAATCAAAATGAAAAACTGATGTGGCAATTACACATCCTTTCAAAATATGAAATATTAATTAAATCTAGATGTATAAAATATATAATTATAGTTTAAGAAGATGGAAATGTAATTACCAGATACAGGTGCAGTATTAAGCAGCACAAGGGTAGCAGTTGCCATATTCCAATCGCTGTCACCCAATTGTACTGTGAAGCTACATGTCCATTGTCCTAGATCTTGAGTGCTAGGTGAAAACACAAGTGTACACATTCCTGAAGTCATGTTCTGTTCAATAGTGTACCTAAAATGTCATATGGTTGTTATTGTTTTCCACCTTTTATTTTTATAATTTTCTAAAGAGAATAAAAGAAGCTTTTGTAATTGTCCAATTATTTAATATTTTCATAAATACTTTTACTATTTTGTAGAGCTACAATAAAATGACATATGATTTTCTTATTTTTGATATACTTAATTAAAATAGGATGATATAACTCACACAAAAGTACAGAAAATACATTGATATATTGTTCTCAAGAAGGAATAAATTCAACAGACAGGATAAAAAATTAAGAGGTACTTTGAATATTTGATGAAAGGAGATCCAAATTGAGAACACTTCTTTGGGGAAAGTAAAGTCGATCAGAGCTTCCTGCTGTAAGTTTTTGTTAAGAAGCAAATATTATGATCTAAACAACAAATCACAGCATTTTACAATTTGAAGGAAAGAAGAAAAAATTGGTTTTTAAAAGAGAGGATACTGTAGATAGGATTAATGGAGAGCTAAGTGTTCATGGCAACTCTTTGTAACTTAGATTGAATAATAATAACAGTATATAATGGACATGAGCTAACGAAACTGTAATTCAATTTAATTTTTCATTCAATTACTTGTTTCCCACTCCATTTCTTCATTTCACTTACAGTACATCTATGCTTTATATATGTGTATTTTGCACTAATTAATGATAATAGAAAATGCCACTAAATTTCAATTTAAAACAGTTTTTCCCAATTCTTATGGTTTAGTTTTATTCACACGTCAATGTCTATTTTCAAACCGTAACAGTCTGTAGTACACTACTAAAATATTGTATTAAACTGAGAAATGCTACTGAATTTCTATGCTTTTAGTCTTTAATAATATACTCTACTTCTATCAGTGAGGTTTCAATATCTAAAAAAATTTTAGTGATTTTAAGTTAGAATTTAGATAAGCTCATTTAGCCTTATTATAATGTAAGGGATATATAAGTGCACATATCTACTTTTTCCTATTCATTTTTAAATATTTATGTTATCAGTTACTTGAAACTTCTGTTAATTCTCTGACATACTTATTATGTTATTCATAATTTAACATTTACTATGCATTTTCTTTAACAG
Source organism: Zhengitettix transpicula (assembly GCA_037074705.1). Lineage (NCBI taxonomy): Eukaryota > Metazoa > Arthropoda > Insecta > Orthoptera > Tetrigidae > Zhengitettix > Zhengitettix transpicula. Next base: position 22,609,121 of record CM073595.1, on the reverse strand, counting down.
TGATAAAGTTTAATAAATGTCTCATTAGTTTTAAAATAAATTATGCATATAAGAGAATGTTATTTCTTCATTAATTTTTTATAATGGATGAATATATGATATAATATTTTAAATGTATATTACCTTTCCAAGTTAAAGTATGTACAAATACCATACCTTTTAGAAACATTTTTTGGAGTCAGAAATAAATTTGGTGGATGTTGCCAATTGCAAATGGCTGTAGGATGTGGAGATCCCAGTCGACAAGCTAATGTTACTTGCTGTTGAGGTGCGGACCACAGAGCTACCATAACTGATTCTGAAAACCATTCATATTGGTTACATGAAAAATCAAATTTCTATATTCATTTCTTGAAGCCGTTACAGACTGTTTTGTAAATTATCAGCATGTAAAAGTTAACCACTTCTGTTATTCTGACCCAATATTTTCCATTCACCAACTATAGACCTTGAGAGAATTATGTAGTTGCATTTAAATTTACTTTTAGTTTTGTGGAAAGCCTAATTCCATTACAATAATTAGAATGATGATAATAAATGATGCCTTTCTGATGTATTGTATCTATTTAATCCAAAATCTTGAGATACAATAATATGACAAGTCAGGTATTATAAATTATATGAAAAGTAAAAAACTTTACAGTTGAATAAAGGCACAACATATATACAGTTAAGTGAATAGATACAGTCACAATTAAAGTTAATGGAGGTTACCATTCAGATACTTATGTGTGGAGAATCAATGTTTTTGCAATAATTTCATTTAATTATAACTAAATGTTACAGGCTGCCCCTTTATTTTAGCTGAAATTATATAACTCACCTAAAATATAATTTAGCCAAGTTTGGCATTTTTTAAGCCTCTGAAACTTTTAAGTTATGCAAACACATATTGTGTGCATGGATGTCATTTTTAAGGCTGAACCCATCAATCTTTTTTATTAATAAAACATATATATATATAATTTGTGTGGAAAGGAAAGAGAGATACTTGGTGGCATACCTGAAATTGAAGATCTGCATAGCCACTCTGGACAGAAGGATGTTCTTCAAATCTTCAGAGAAGAAAGTACAAAGCTTCCTAGTGTATGGAATGTGACACTCTTTCCTGGAGAAGGGTGCTGAGAACCTTCGAAAATTTGAAGAACATCCTTTTGACCCGGGTGGCTACGCTGAGCTTCAATTTCAGGTAAGCCACGAACTATCTCTCTTTCCTTTCCATACCAATTATTTTGACAATGTCACATCCTTACACACATGCATATATATATATATATATATATATATATATATATATATATATATGGCTAGTGCCTACATAAGGGATAGGAAGTATCCCAAGTTCCTTGAAAGTGGGTCCGATAGGAGATCAGAAGGTTACATCCTTTACAATTTTTAAAATCTTTTTGGCAAAGTAGATACCTTCTTGTGATGGTATCCCCCGAAAGCAGTATCCCAAAGAAAGTTTATGTTAGCAAAGTAGACTGTTTGTAGAGTTGCAATGACACAAATAATTATTTATGACTCTGAATATGTAGCAGATAGTATTCTGTTTAATATAAATATGTATGTAATCATATATTATCATATATCCAAATACCCAATAATTTTGTGGCTTGGGATTTGTTTACTAGCAAACTCCCTAGTTTTATTTTGTCTAATTTAGTAGAGTGATCTTTGAACACTTTAAAATGCATAAAAATTGTTTTGTCTGATTAAATTGAAGCTTATTTGTATGAAGCCAGTTAAGAAGCTGATTATTAGTTTCATTTGTGGCTGAGAAGTTCTTATCTTTACAGTTTGGAGTAAAGAGTAAGTTTGTGTCATCAGTAAAGAGAGCTGACAGCAGTGAGGCTATATTGGGTGACAAATAATTAATAAATATAAAAAATAGAAGGGGACGAAGGATAGATGCCTGAGTGACACTACATTTGGCCACTTTTGAACTGGAGTTGGCTTTTCAGTCCTCAGTCATGGTGAACGCAAAAGACTGTTTCCTGTTAGATAAGAGTTAAACCAATTACATTTCTCTCTGATCCCCACGTCTTCCATCTTATTTAAGAGGATTGAATGCTCCAGTAAGTCAAATGCCTTACTAAGGTCTAAAAACAAACCAGTAGAATCCTTATTGTTATTGATCACTTCTAATATTTTATTTTTAAAAATATGTAATGTTTCATTCAGAGATTACCTTTGCACTTACAGATAGCCTCTATATATTGAAGATTTGTTAGCTACAATCCACTTTTAACACATATTCCTTCACTTCATTAGAGAATAATTAATGACATTTGCCATTTGACAGATTTTGTGTTCCTAAAGAAAAATGAGCTTGGATCACTATATGGATGGGTTATAGATTCATTTTGATAACATGAAATAAAAATTGAATTTGCATCTTTGTTTCTTGAAGCCATTACAGACTGTTTTGTATACAGTACATATCAGAATGATGGGAATAAGGAGTCCTTGTTTGTAGAATTTTTCATTGTTTTTATTAGGTTGTGCAGTTGAAATTGGTTTTTTATAAACTTATTTTTATGTGTGTTGACTTTTGATTCGAAAAGTTTATTGTTTGTATATCAGTTACATTTGAGAAATTATTGAACTTATATTGGAAGGTGATGGGCCCTTTTATACAGAAAAATTAAAACAGGAAAGAATCATCTTTAAGTGAGACCAGGGCACATACAACATATTTTACTGTTAACCATTTTTGACAAAGAATAGGCTAAATATTATTCTTGACAGTTTGTTGAGTACATAAAATATATTCATGGGACAGGTGGTAATTAAAATTTTACTCATATTCAAGAAACATAATTGTCTTTTTTTATTCAATACACTTAACCAGGTTCATAGTTAAAGACATTATTCTATTTGAAACCAGTCTTTATGCACAGTGACAAACCTGAAAATGTATTGTTAATACATCAGCATAATTCTATTTCTATGTTTGCCATAAATATGAATATCTATCTGATAAACCATCATTGCCTTAAAAATTTTAGCATTTTACTGTTGTGAAGTGTTAATGTTTCTGTTAGTTTATTATTTTTTGTATTGAACTACATTCTCATACTATAGTTTAAAGTTAAGTCATCAATGGTTTTCCTAAGATATTTGTTTAAACGATGCTCTGCTACAAATAATGACCATGCGTAAATGTTTGTAATTAAAGTACAATATTTACTTCTGTATGAACATGAAATTAAGATCTTTTATAAAATATTGATATATTACATCAAAAATAAATTTCATGCTATCTATTATCAAATTTCAATCTTATGTATATTAACATCCACATATTGTTGCTATGGAATAACTAATTAATAGGAGGTCAATACAACAAAGACCAGAATAATTATGAAATATTCAAACCTGTGGAAATTTGAAAGTATTCAAATATGGAATCAACAGTGTCATCGTATAGTTCATTATATCTTATCATATGCAATTAACTTATGCCAAGATCAACATTTTATGTATGTACAACCTTGAAAAGATATGTTTTTCAAATAAGTATTACAAAATAGGAATTGTTACTTACTTACCATATAACAAATTGGAAAACCTGCTTCTTGGTAAGTGATTTTGGCTTGAGAAGTTTGAAGTTCAGTTCCCCTTAAAGGGACAAGTGAAAGCAAAGAAAAAGGAAAACAGAAGATGCTACCTTTTGCATATTTTCAGAAAAAATAATTTGATTAAAAGTTATTTTACTACGCTAATACTTGTGCACTTATAATTACATTCAAAATTAATCAAATGCAATTACTGTAAACCTCTGGCAAATATTCCTCAGTTTTTTAAAATAATAAATAGTAATAAGAAGACTTTGTTTATTGTTTTATTAAGTTTGCCACCATTTGGATAACATTTGAACAATATTCAGTACACTAATAATAATTTATTAGTTATTTCTTAATTTTTTATCAGTCTCTTGATAGTTTTTCTGTAAATTCATATAATTTCAAATTAGGTGTTTTATTGGCTAGAATTATTTGAAAATTCTTATTGAGGTATATGAGTGTTATTAATGCTATGATAAAAATTATAAAATTGTATGTAAAAGATAGAAAGAAACTTTAGATCTTTAATTTTTGTACAAAATGAATAAAATAAAGATACTGAATAAATATTTATTTACAAATAATGTTGCAAGAGAATAAGTCAAAGTCATAACATAGTCATATACATCACATTTTTACTTAATATAAACAGTCTCTTGTTTTAGGCAATTTTAATCATTGTAAAGTCTGAATTCCCATCAAGTTGATAGCAGTTTGTAAATAAGATTGGCTATCACCTTTCTCATTCATTGAGAAATAAATCTAATAACGATTGAGTTTAGAACAGACACGAAACCGTGTTGAATAAATTCATTAAAGAAAAACTAACAATTTTTTTAAAAAATTTAAAATATATCACCAAGGAAATAAGTACATAATAAATATTTAAAGTAACTAATTCATTTCAAATTTTAATGAATAGTACTAATTTAGAATTATTATTCCTTCATATTTCTTGTTTGACAAGATACGTTAGAGCATTTATTGTGTATAAAGAAGGATACATGTTAATCTTAACATTTAATTTTGAAATGTATATAGTTTTAAGTGAGTAGAAATTAATAGACATATTTTTGGCACAAAAATAATATGAAGTAAAATCAGTCATGAAAAGCATTTGTGTATGTGGAATATAGAGTGAAATAAATTACCACAACACAAAATTTTTATGTACAGGTGAAATATAAAAGTTCAAACATGGTGAACAAGTAGTTACCATGAAAATTGTAACAACATTATTTTTTTTAAAAAAATTAATGAAATAAAATAAATTTTGTACCCTTTCACATGTTTAGTTTAGTTTGTTCTACATTTCCAGCTTACCCCACAACTTGTGAATTGGCTAAATTCTAAACAATCCTTAAAAAGAACCAGCAATAACTGGTGTAATAAATATGACAATGGCACTCAATATTTCAAAATACTATTTACAATAAATAGCATAGTAGAATCAAACGATAAATAACAATTACTTTCATAATCTTTCACCATCACAAAATTAACATAAAAGAAATATGGAATGAAAGTTATGGATCACTGTTACTTTTTTGTCTGAAAATGAGTGTCTAACAAAACTAATTGAGTTCATAAAGTCTTTCTAATTGAGAAAAAAAATATAACTTCAGAAATAGTAATTGCACAAAATTATACATTTAATTTTTCACCCTACTGCCTTTGCTTTTAAAATTTATTTACAAATTTGTGTGTCAACACAATCGAACTGACTAGAAGAAAGAACACAAAGTCTCTCATTGTCCCCTTTAATAGCCTGTGTCATTCTTTTCTTGTAATATGCATTCAATATCAGGTAATTTTGGTTGAAAGAGTATATATCACAAATTTTAGGTAATTTTTACAATTGCATAATTTTTAATTATTTGTAAATATAAGGCAGTTGAATTTTTGAGAATCAGTATTTAATGTTTCTTCATTTCTGACCATTATTTGAATTAAAATAGTTTCAATCTTGAATAAACAACTACACAAAAATTGTAATTACTTATGTAATTATTTATAACAGAAATAAAATAAATTAGTTCCTGCACATACACCCATGCAAGATACCTTACAGAAACAAATATTTATTCCATAACCAAAGGGTGATAGTAAACCTAAGCCAAAAGCAATAGAGATGTAGATTGTCCAGCCAAATCTCAACCAATGTGATACTGAATGCAATTAGAAATTGAAAAGAAGAAACACAAAACTACTAAAAGAATATTAATGCACATTGGTACCAATAATACCTTGATGCAGTAGGGTGACTTTGGTTGCTGGACCAAATGTAAATTTATTTTGTCCAATGGTTTTGGCTCCACAGTTCCATATACCTTGAAGATTTTCTTGGAATTTATCATAACGTATGCTACAATTTGACTTTGCATTGCCAAATGATGGAAATTGTTTCATTATCTTTATAGCAGAATCAGACTGATTAAACATCTTCCATGTCCAAACACATTCATCAACTGTAGAATCAGTTACACAGTGCAAGTACAGTGGGCTTCCAAGAGGTATGTTGATGTCCACAGAGATCTCCCTTAATTTAATCAGAACTGAAATACAATTTTATATAATTATTAAAGTCAAATTTTTCAAATCATTTCAAAAGATTTCAGTAAAATACTCTCTTTACACCATAAAAATATACTTTCACTATACTACAAATATATATAACTTTTCTATACTAGAAACATAATGATAAATTGTAAGTTAACAATAATTTAATTATTTGATAAACAAAAAATAATTAATTTTGTTACAATTATTTAACAATAAAACATATTTCATTTTAATCACTTACTGGCAATTCATCAAAAATTTTGAGACACTGGTAAATGTATTTCTATGTTATATTAAATATGATTCAGAAGTGAGGAAAATTTACCTGGGCTCAGTACATTCACTGCAGCATATCTACTTTCCAAGGGGTGAGTGTCATTGAATCCTCGAACTTTACATTTCCATTGTCCACTTTGATCAAGTAGCACACTTTTAATGTATAAGCTACAGTCCCTATTGTAAGGGCCCGATGCAGAAAATTCTTTAATAACTCTATCTGAATCATTATAATCAGAACGCCATACCCATGAACAATTACTGACTGTTGTTGTTGTCATACATGACAATGAAACTGATAAACCCTGTTCCACAATTATATCTTCCGGCTCCTTATAAAATTGTACAGAAGCTGAAATTAAGAAACATTATTTTATTATAAATTGTTACAATTTACCATCAAATGTAAGTATCCAAGGTATTTCATCTTAAATGTTACTGTTAAAACTCATCTGTAATTATTGTGAATATATGCATAATTTAATGGGCCATGCAATTAACTATTGTTGAACAACTGAACTAATCTTTAGCAGTAATTAATGTTTATTATTTATTTATTTTAGAAAACGTGAAATGTGATTTTCATAGCAGAAATTTGTACCAACTGCACAAAACAATGACAGCTATTAATACCTCAACAATGTGTCTCTTGATTGGCATATTAAAGTGTTTCAACAAAATAATTTCTAGCATAGCATATTAAAGTCACAAAAAGTATCTGCTAGTTTTATGGGATGCCAAACATATAGGTGGATTTTATATAAATCTCAGAAATGAATAGCAGAATCATGTTATGTAATGAAAATATTAAAAAAGATTTTATTTCAAAGATGACTTGCATGTATTTACTATTTTTACTTTTACAATGAAAAAAAAATGCATATTACAGATTGTTTTATTTATGTGATATTATTTCAATTTTTGAGTTTCCAAAAGTATGGTTTTGTACCAAATGTATTGAGATTGTCACATATCCAAAAATAAGAAAAGAAAAACAAGAAAATAAGAGAATCTTTTCTTAATGAAATTCACCAGGAAATACTTCAATCTTTAATATACTAAATACTCACCTGGTGGAAGTAATGTAAGGATTGTAGTAGGGGCCATAAAATATTCAGTTGATTCTGTTACTTGAGCTGCACAGCTCCATTCACCAGCTTGTTCTTCTAAAATATGATTAAAACGAACAGTACAATCACGATTCTCATCTCCTGTTCCTGCAAAAGTTTTGATAACTAGAAATGGAGCTTCTTTTTGCCCAGCTGGTCTCCAAGACCACCTGCAGTTTTGAATGGGCCGATTAACTAAACAGTGAAGGAGTACTGGTTCTCCAACAGACTTATTGATTTCTGTTGAAACCTGCTCAAATTCAACAGCTGGAACAAATTAAGGTTTATCAGAATTTAAAAATGTCAAATTCCTTTAAATATAACACACCTTTTTTTTATCCTTTGTACATGTTTATGTGGTAGGTTTCAAACATTTTTCAAAATAATTATGTAAACAGCTAATAAAACATAAAACAAGTTATTAATTCTTTTTTTTCATTGTTTTAATCCCATAACAAAAGTCCAAAATATATTGTATTACAAAAAATGTGATCATCGTGGCAGCTATAATCATATATAATCATATGAAATATATATATTTCTATATAATATTGATGTAAATATATGCAAAAATAAGTAATATTTAGAAACAAGGGTACAAAAGCACTGATTTACCAATTAACTATAGATTGATGTGCAGATATTATTGCCATGATGAATGGATTGAAAGTAGGGAAAAACTGATCTTTTGAAATAATACACAAAATGTTTAAGCTCTATAAATTAATAAAATAATAATACAATTATACACATGGATTCCTGCTATTGAACCGTACAATATTTCACTATATATAATTATTGTATCATATCTTACCAGGTGTTACTTCAAGAAGAATTGGTGCAGTGTCAGAAGTAAGATTTGTTTCATCTGATGTTCTTGTCATGCATGTCCAATTTCCAGCAAATTCTGGTGTAAGATAGTCAATAGTCAAGCTACAATTATTAGAATTTGGATGAAACTGTAGTTTTCCTGGTTCCCAAATTACTTCACTAACTGTTGTGGGAGGAGTCCACTTACATTCTTCCAGGTCAGTCAATGAAGCACATGGTAGTACCACAGAGGACTTGAGGGGAGCTATTATGTGTCGGGTGACATTAGCAAAAATCACTGTAACAACATTACAATAAGAAGAACAGTGACGTAAGTAAATATATATATATATATATATATATATATATATATATATATAACTTCAATTATTATTTATAAGATATTTTTATAAATGAATATTTTAAATTTAAACTTACCATGTTCCAGAACTTTTATTGGCAAAGAAGGACCAATGCGATGGAATAGGGCTCCGTTCCTCACAGAGCAAGCCCAGAGGCCCTCTTGTGCCTTTTGTATTTTGGATAAACGCATACTGCAATCTTGTGCTGTAGGAGGGAACTGCTTCACAGAAATTGGCATAGCACTACGATCCAATGGAGCCCAAGTCCAGCGACACTCGGTAACTTTCCCATTGACTGGACATCGAAGGACAATTGCTTCTCCAGCATTTAATGTTGTAATGTTTATAGTTGCTAGTGGTATAACTGTAAAACCATTACAAGCTATAAACTTGATGAAGTTGTACACCATTACAGTATTGATAATGTATTATACTACGAAGTAATGACAAAAGATGTGAGTCGTCAAATATTAGATATAAAATGAGTGTCTACTACTTTTCAATAATAGGAAGAAAGATTGGTACTATACAGATTATTATTGTATACTACACAACATTGCAACAGCCCTTTTATTCATACCATACTGAATTTATCTTTTTCAGAATTGTACGAATTTATGTAGTTTTTTAAAAGTAATGCCATAATTAACATGCCATAAATTACTGAATAGTTAGTTATAAACTAAGAAACAAATTCCATGAAATTCTTTGTAATATGATTAAACACATACTTGATATAATCTGACATTGAGATATATATATATATATATATATATATATATATATATATATATAATGTATTAAGATTTATATTGTGACACAATTTAAATTTTTATTTTTTATATTGATTTATTTACAGTCACATCAACAGCTCATTATGGGTTTTCATCTTCCTTTTCGGGGGACTGATTTGACGAGTTTCTCTCACGCACACAAACATCTATGCCCTCGCCAGGATTCAAACCCGGGACCTCTGTGATGTGAGGTAGTCACGCTGACCCCTACACCCAGGAGGTTGGTTTAATTTTTTTATATAGTACTGAAGATAGATATTCAGAATTGTATAGTAAATCCTCTGAAATATGTACTGATATGTACAAAACTGAATGAAAAATTAATTTACATGACTTTATTGAACTCTGACACTAAAATGGAATTATTAGGAGAAGTAGCAGTGACAAAAATTTTCTTCAAGAAACTGTATAATAACTATCACCGTCTTTCAAAACTATTGTCCTTTTAATAAGAAATAGCAGCCTATAAAACTAATAATTGAGGAACACTGACAGTAATATTCATGTTGTCCACCTATTTCCCTTCCTATTTATAAAATTTGAACATTCCACACAAAAACTTATATATATATAATTGTACTTAGTATCAAAGGGCCAGGATATTTGATTTTTAGGTATTGTCAGTGTCTTTTCTTTTTTAAATTATTTTTTTATAAAGTGATATTATTTATAACAGCATTTTGTTCCACAACATTGATGAAATCATCTTATAGCAAATTGTAAATATACAGTAACTTCAAAATTGTTCGAAAAATAGATTAGGCCTATAGTCAATTTTATAGTCCTTTCAAGTGGTGAAGATTTCGTATTGAGTTACATTGTTGAAACTATTTCTTCATTAGTTCTTCAGAGAACTTTGCGTATAACATTGATTTATTTTAATCTAGTCGCGACAGTTGGTAGCATTTTAAAAACAAATTTAGTAACTATCGCCGAAGTTCAGTAATCCTGAATAGGAATTGGCGTGAAGAAGCAATTCTGTTGCAAAACAGAAGGCGTAGGCCTCGGTAACCTCGACCGTGAGAGAGGAACGCTCCCACCATTGTGGAAGGAACATCCGCTGTAGTGATGGTCAGCTCATCGACGTTCTCATTACTTATATATTTTATTTTCTTAGTATTCCACTTAAAAAAATCTAACATATTTTAATACTGTCCCTATTTAGAGCTTGTGCAATGCATGCATAATAAAGTTATATTTTTAAGGCACGGAGGCTTCACTGACCAAACTTCGGAACGGATTTTTTTTTTACGTTGCTGGGTGTCAACCGTTCCGGACCGTATGACATATTATGAATCTGCTTGAAAAACCGAAACTGATTATAATCCGAGCCGTTACCTTTAAACGTCCCACAGCTTGCACTTCTTCCCCTCGTTGGGGTTATTTGATCGACTGTGTTGCCAATTTTACATTTATTAATTCAACAACGAATCAGTTTGTGTCCATTTATTCGCTTCGTGATTATGTAGTAGGTCACTATCCGTACATTCAGGTGTAACGAACTACGGTTTCAGAACTCGGTAATGCCGATACCATGATTTTGTGAATTGAATAACACTTACTTCTCGTAAGTCATTTCGAGCATGTTTCGTGTGAAATGCTGATTGATTCCGTTAAATTTCTGAAATAAGGGTAGTTATTTCTATTTCATCACACCACATTCACTTCATTCATGACTATTAATACTTTATAAGGGTTGCAGATGTAAATAATTGCTTTTTTACCCGTAGCAGTTGAGATTTTTCCTCTATTTTGTATGTAATTTATTCTAGGTATACTTCAATTTCGTTCAACATTACTTAGACGTTATCATTAATTTTACAACTTTATATACATTGCCTAGTAATAGTTTTTCTCCCCCTATTCTTTATATGATTTGTAACAAATCTCGTATATTGCCGTTTATTTTAAAAGTACAACCAAGACATGTAATTAATTTTAAGCTCACGATGGCTATGAGCAAGAATACTCGAAGTTGCATGTTTTATAACATTGCTCAAGCATGTTACGCATTTCACCTTCAGTAAGCACAACAAAAGCTCGTCATATACGAATTTATGTCGATGGTAGCTAACAATATTTAGAGGTTTTAACATTCACAATTCTGAAAGAAACTTCAAAATTACTTTTCCCTAATTTTTTCTTTAGGGAAATGAAACACGTGACAGCGTCTGAATGGATTCTCAATACATAAATCTCCAAGAAAATGTTTAAAAAATATTCTTTACGTTTCAAGGTTACTGTTAATACCAGAACTATCTTCGTTAGTTTATAAATTTGATCCCATGTATTTAGTGTTGTATATAGGTTTTGATTTATTTGTGCAAATATTGTTTATGTATTATATTTAAGCAGTTACACATAATATTTTCACTTCTCTGATTTTACCATTTATATTTGAAATTTTCTCTGTTTTTTTAATATATATATATATATATATATATATATATTATATATTATTGATGTATGTATTTAATTGACGTACGTCTCGTGTCATTTCCTCAACGGAACAAATTAATCAAGTCAGTTAAGTGTTCTTATTAGGAAAAAATATATATTTTTAGGAATCCGATGTAACACATGTGATTAAAGATTACGTAGAACATTAACCTTAAGGCCACTTTATGGATACAAGTCAACTCTGTTTTGTTTCGAGAGCACGGCTGCGCCAAACACGAGCTCAAAATCTTCAGACTTTCAATGCCGTGGAAGTTACATTCATGTTTGAATTTTCAATTGATCATTAGTTACAAAGCAATCATGAGTTCAATCATAGACAATAGTTTATATATATATTGTAGAATCAGTGATTCATGGCCTTTGTAGTGTAAATTGTGTGCCCGAGCCCCGAAACGAAGTCTGGTACCAGCAGAACATTTTTTGTAAGTAGAAACCAAATTAATTAAGTTTGTAAACGATAGTTAAAGGTATTCGTCAGATTTCGTTCGTCTCGTTTTAGGTTTTGGATTGTTAATTTTTTTTAATTTATAAATTCTATGATTGTTCTTTACTTATCAAGCCCAGGTAAACGACCATGAGAGAAGTGTTATCAAATTTCGAAACATTGAAACTTAAAATGTATTTAACCTTAGAGCAAATGTTATAAATTTCTATTCAATAAAGTAAATTGTCTTATAAAGGTTTTGTTTTATTTAGAAGGCCCAACAAATTATAAATAAATTATTTGTTTGTTAAATTAAATTTCTGCGTGCCAACGTAAGGCAAATTAATTGTAACACTAAATAATATTTTGTTAAATAATTTAGTTAATGAGATCGCATTTTAATCATTACAATTTTGGCTTCCACAACGTGGGGCAATTCATTGAATTAATTAACCTTTCTATTAATCATTACAATATATATATATTTCGTCGTCTTTATTGTATTTCGTGAAAGGAACTCCAGTGTGTCTATCAAAGAGCTATAAATGGTAATATTTTATGTTGTTATTTTGCTCCAAATATCAAAAAGGACGTAAATGATCCAGTTCGAGTATTACAAAGGTGAACGTTCTCGACCACATTTTCAGTTGACCTACAAACGGCCAATAACGAGGAGAAGTTTATCAAGGAACAAAATGTTAGAAGGTCCACTCAAAATCATTGAAACTTCTCAATAACATAAGTAACAAACGAAAGCTAACGGTCTTAATAAAATGTGAGGTAGTATCAAACATAAAATCAAAAAGAGAAATAGAAATATTTCATTCCAGCTTGATTAACTCATGAAAGAAAAAAAAATTTTGATTCACAAATTATTCAATGAATTGTTTTAGTATACAAGTTTTAATTTGGTGTGAGATTTAATTTTTGTTGAAATAAGATAAGAAAGAAGATGGTTGCTGATACCGGGAATTTATACCGATAAAATATTATTCGTTAAATTAAAAGTGACATTTCAATTTAAGAATTGTCAGAAAGCTTTTCACAAGCTCAAGCCATACAACTGAGCTACCCGTGTCGACTCTATCGGCTGTATGAAAAACTGAGATTGTAGTTCAAATTTATTATTATTACTAGCTGGTTGCTCGGCGTTGCTCATTTACTTATTTATATAAACTCGAAAAAGTATTTAATTGAATACTTAAATATATTCCTCGAGTATTTCAGGATATAATTGTCACTCAGTCTTCATACATTACGAAATATTATATTGACGAAATTGTTAGCTAGACTCACAACTAATATAGCGCGAAAATTAACTTACATTTTCCGCAAGGATGGTAAAGTAATTCGTATTCTTCTTTATTATCATTCGATGGAGTATTGCTGTATAAATTTTTTTTTTTAATTTAAAGAAAATATTTCTGCTTTATTTCATTCCTGATAAAGGAAATATTTCCTTTGTTCGTTGCGTAGTAACGTCTTTCTCTAGCGTGACGTCATTGTCTCTTGGCGCGCAGTAATTTAACATTTAGTGATAACGGTTTTTAATTATAATTCTTTCCACATGTATGCTAGGCGTTTCTCACCCTCACAGTACCGTTTCTCGTGTTTTGAAGAATATGTGTACCAATTTTTGTTGCAATCTGTCCACGCTTTTAAATTTGTATAGAATTTATCGTAAATACATACATACATACATACATACATACATACATACATACATACATACAAATATACATCCTTTTTTATTATATAGACTAGCTGGGTGCCCGGCGTTGCTCGTGTACTTATTTATATAAACTCGAAAAAGTATTTAATTGAATACTTAAATATATTCCTTGAGTATTTCAGGATATAATTGTCAATTGTCACTCAGTCTTCATACATTACGAAATATTACATTGATGAAATTGTTAGCTAGACTCACAACTAATATAGCGCGAAAATTAACTTACATTTTCCGCAAGGATGGTAAAGTAATTAGTATTCTTCTTTATTACCATTCGATGGAGTATTGCTGTATAAAATTATACTTTTTATTTAAAGAACATTTATGCTTTATTTCATTCCTAATAAAGGAAATATTTCCTTTGTTCGTTGCGTAGTAACGTCTCTCTCTCGCGTGACGTCATTGTCTCTTGGCGCGCAGTAATTTAATATTTAATGATCACGGTTTTTAATTATAATTCTTTCCACCTTTATGCTATGGGTTTGTCACCCCCACAGTACCGGTTCTCGATTTTGGCAGAATACGTATACCAATTTTTGTTGAATTCTGTCCACGCGATAAAATTTGTATAAAGAACAACGTAAATACATACATACATACATACATACATACATACATACATACATACATACATACATACATACATACATAAAAATATACATCCTTTTTTATTATATAGATTAAAAATCATAGGTCAGCAAATCTTACTGGATTAGTGTGCAAGATCTTGGAACACCTGAAAGCAGTCTACGTCCGACCGTAACTGGACTAAAACGAGTAGTGTTTAAACGTTCTCATGTGAAAGTCAAACGATAAATTTATTTCAGGAATTGAAAAGATCATTTACTGTGATTGTCTCATGGCAGCTTATGGTTCTAAGTGGTAATTATGAAATCATAGTAGTATGGGTACTGGAATTTTTGGACGACTGGGCAGAGAAATTGGGCACCAAATTTCGGATTTGGCGTTACAACGTCGGGAGTTCCTCAAAGCACACTCATTGGGCGATTACTTTTTCCAATATGTATAAATTATTTGCCGCAGAATCTAATCAGACCACAGATTCATCTACAGGAAGGTAAAAAACGAACGAATTTTACGAGAATTACAAAAATACCACGACAAGGTCAGGGTTGGACTGAAGAAATAAAGAAAGAAAAAATTTATAAGAAAAGAAATTCAACCTGGTTGTGATGATAAACGAACCACGGAGGACGTAATTGCAAGGGTGTCGATCTACAAATATTTACGAATACTTTTCAAGAACAGCCTTGCGTGAAAGGAGCGGGTACAGAGTCCACGACAAGAGAAGCGTTGAGGTCGTTACACTTCACACAGATGAATTTCGGAACTGGAGGTTCAAATTTGAATCAGGTTGGAGTGGGTTCACAATCGTCAAGAAATTGGCCAGATAAATTTGTATTCGTCAATGGTGGAGCAATTATGGCGGGTATTACTATCGCAGCTGAAGGAGTGAGCAAGGCTATTCAATAATCGGGCCAAAGAGCATGGGATCTTAAATCCAAGAAAAAAAGATTGTTACATCAGTAGATGTGACCGGAAAGTCAAATAAAACGTAGGAGACAATAAAACAGAGGTACCACTGTGAACAAAAAGTAAGGTGAATTTATTTATAAAATATAAATTCTTTATTTATTTTTCCAAATCAATTTCATCCCCTTCAAAGTAATCCCCGTCCGATAAAACGCACTTTTTCCAACGCTTTTTCCAGTCCTCGAAACAGTCGGAATAGTCTTTTTCCGGTATAGCCTTCAAGACCTTCTTCGATTCGGTTTTTATCTCCTCAATCGTGTCATAACGGCGTCCCCGCATTGGCCTTTTGAGTTTGATGAATAGCCAGAAGTCGCACGGAGCCAAATCAGGCGAATACGGTGGTTGCGGAACGATATGAGTCGAGTTTTTGGCAAAAAAAATTCGCGAAGAACCAATGCAGTATGACATGGTGCGTTACCGTGATGAAGGAACCAAGATTCCGGCCGTTTCAGACTAATAGCTTCACGTAAACGACGCATAACGCTAAAATAATATTCTTTGTTGACAGTTTGGCCCGGCGGAAGGAATTCATAGTGCACCACACCACGATAATAAAAGAAAACTGTCAACATGACCTTGATTTTCGGTCTTGCTTCACCTTTTGCACGATATTCGATGGATTGGTCGGTGGTTTCAGGGTCGTATGCGTAAATCCAAGTCTCGTCTCCAGTAATGATGCATTTCAAGTGGTCCTGATAGTCAGACAGCAAAGTTTTACACACATCAACGCGACGCCTTTTTTTTCCAAAAAATTGAGCGATTTTGGCACCAATGGACACTTGACGCGTTTGAGACACAAAACATTCTTCAAAATGGTTTGGGCTGAGCCAAATGATATTCCAACACTATCAGCGAGATCTCTAATTGTCCATCGACGATTTTCAAGCACCAAATCTTTGATTTTCTGGACGTGGCCCTCGTCGGTAGACGTTGATGGTCGTCCAGAGCGCGGTTCGTCTTCAACGCGTTCTCGGCCCTCTTTGAACTCGTTGTACCACTTATAAACGTTTTTTTGTGCCATAGTTTGATCAGCAAAGGCCTTCCGCAACATTTGCATCGTGTCCGCAAAAGAATATTCGTTCCGCAAACAAAATTTGATGGAAGTTCTTTGCTCAACAAAATCACCCATTGCAAAAATCGAAAAATTCACTTTTGGTTGTTTACAAAAACACGTGTAACTCGGAGTTAATTAAACCTTTTAACAAACAGACTCTTGGCAAATATTATAGACAGTCCTACCAACCTAGGGAAAAAAATTTACCTACCTTCCTAATACCCGGGAGTTTTAAATGACAATTTCACCTTACTTTTTGATCACAGTGGTAGGCCAATTTTCATTACTAAATAGAACAATGGACCACTGCAAGAATTGGCCTCTGTAGTAGTTTTTACCTTTTCAAGAAAATAAATTTCGGTTTAATAAATCTGATAAACGACATTAAAAATTCAAAGCAATGTAACTACAGTATCAAACCGAAATTAATTTAATCGTGTGTTCTTTCCACTTGATTACTATATTGTTATTATAGATTTAACCTGTAATTTCATGCCACCATTTGTCTCGTTTTATTATAATAAATACACGCAATAAAAAATTTATCCTGAAATAATTGTTTGTTTAACGGCGGAAGGATACTTTAGCGCTAACTATTGATTCACCACGTTTCTAAACGCATGCTAAGCGATTTTGACTCGAGCTGTGTTTAGTGTTGTAAAAGCTGAATTTTGCCCTCGTGTACCGTGATAATGAGGATGACTTAGAAGGCCTCGTGTGATTGCTCTTGAAACCGGAGGAAATGCTCGAAAGAATACATGGGAAAAAAAATCCTTAACGAGTCGTGCCAAGGTTCTGTGTTTCCCAGGAGAAGCCATAATTACCAAGTACGGAAGCTGACGGGAAGACTCTGCCTTCTTGGGAACATATAGAAATTAAACCCAACTGCAAAATTTTTTGTTCCCCCCCCCGTAAAACACCTCAAATGTATGTCGTGAAATTGGTGTCCTATATTTTGTACAGTGTAGAAAGAGCAAGTATTATTGCCGAACGATTTTGTCACAAACGGGTCGTTAAAATTAAGCCAGGTTACACATAAGGTCCTTTTTGTTATTTTCCACAAAAATAATTAATAAGGTTCGAAACTGGTCGGTCCACGTTCTTTTTATTTTTGGATGTTGTCTCTTTTTAAATCAATACAGTTAGTCTTACCTCTTTATACCATAATACTGTGGAGTTTTGACAGAAGAAAATTAAGAAGTGTGAACAAGTGCATTGTCCAGGTGAAAAATACAATTTTTGATTGCCAAATGTTGACATTTGGTATTTTCGTCGACGCGGCAGCCATCGCAGTGACAGTCTTTTCATTCCCCTAAGGTTGTGGGCAGGATCTAACGATGTCATTGGAATCTCAGCACACCCACGTCGGGGACGGTTCCTTACTGAAATGTTGATTTGACATATTTTATCTGCGGGGGATCGTAGCGTCCATAACGTGCACCAACTAAAATAGACGTTCAATGGTGTTTGAATTCAGCTACCTACTTCGTTACCATTAAAAACGACGGCGAATGCTCATTTTACGTTGAATCTAACTTTTCAGATACACCGGCGATGACTTCGTTCTGTTCTAGCGTCACGTCTGTATCAGGCCGAGAACTTTCCGAACAACATTCGTATTTAAGCGATTAATTGCATTTCTAAACCTATTGTTACGGTCACTTCATAAGTTATTTTTTGTTACATTAACTGATTTAGTGAAATAAAATTGGATTAGAAAACTGAAAATAAAATTAAATAGTACGTAACTATTACTGAGAGTAAAATCGCGTTGACAGAACAAAGAACTGTTGTAAGTTAAAAAATAGAATGTGGGACAGGGGAAGTATTGAAAATCTGGATGTATAAAAATATGGTGTAACGCAAAACAAAAACTACGAATACAGATCTGTTTCTTGATCATATAAACCAAACTTCCGAAAATAAACAAAGGCAATAAAAAATAGGAAAGTTCTGGAATCAAAATGGACACATAAGTATAGGAATATAATGCTAGGAAAGATATGGGATAAGATCATTATGACATTTCGATTAATCTAAACTATGACTATGACGGCTTCAGACAATAATCGAAGGAATTAATTTTTAAAAAAATTTAACAATAGTTTATATTTTAGTCGGTAATAATAAGAAATATTTAACGACCATTAACAGTCATTTTTTGTAATTATAATAACAAGTCTTTCAGTCAGACAAAGCCTGAATAGGGTACAAATATGCAGAGAAAAGTTGTTGCGCTGTTGAATAAAATTTTGTAAATTAATTACAAAAAATGTCTTATCTCATTCTTATTATATGTATATATATATATATATACATATATATATATTGTAATGCCAATTAATTAGGACATTAATTGTGTGGACATAAAATTTAATTGTAGCGGCAGGAGCTTCCAAAGCGACAATGGAGCCAAGCGCTGTTACTTTGTCGGAAAATCAAAAATGGCGTATGCGCGCTAAAACTCGAGAGATTACGATAGTTCAGTTGGTGACGGGACATTTCGGAGGACGGAACAAATGAGTATAGAGCAGAGACTAGCCATCGTTAATGAATTATTAAACAAAGTTGTGAATTTAAGACAAAGTAAAAACATTCACGGAAGTATTACCCCGTAAATATCGTTAAGTTAGCAGTTTTTACGTCTGTAGCAGCCAGGAAAGGAAGTCGGTTTAAGTCCAAAGCGGTAAAAGACTAACAAATCTACGAATCATAGGATTCGTATAAGGCAAGCAGATATCAGATAGCTGACAAAAAAGAGGATCATCCGAGTTCCTGGGAGCCCATAAATTTTGACTTCAATAGTGTAAAATCTGTGAATCTTTGAATCAGTGTAAAATTTTGCAAAAGTGTATTTCCGAAACCAAAAGGAATGATGGTACCAGCTGGACAGATGTAAGTAACAAAAACCAAACTAATGATTAATTGTAAACGTAATTAAAGGATAGAGTCAGATTTCGTTCTTTTTTAATTATCAATCAAAGTTAATTTCTTTTCTTTTAATTTATTTCTATCGACGTATTGTTTAGGTAAATGTGATTTGTTTGTTAATAAGATTTTAAAATCAATGTCCATTATCAAACCCAGTGAAGGCCCTGAAAAATTAATATTGTAATTGTTTTTGAGTTATTGCCACAAAATAAATAAATATTTTGTTTGTTAATTTCGATCTTTTCATTTAACAAAAGCCTTCCATTTAATTATTACATAAATGGCGCTTCAATGTGAGGCAAATTCTTTAAATTAAAATTAAATTAAAAAGTGTCATATAGTGGTTTATTACAATATATATATATATATATATATATATATATATATATATATATATATATATATTTACAAAGATGAAGATGTGTGAAATTTGATATTGGGTTTTTAGGAAAAACAAATATTGATTTGTGTGCAATAAAAGATATGTAGAAGAAAAGAAAATTACAGCATGGCATACTTTGAAGAGGTTACAAATATGCACTGAAACGTTGTGCATTTGAATAAAATTTTGCGTTTAATAGAAAATATTTTAATTACAAAAAATATCTGTTGTCTCATTCTTACAAATTATATTATTGTTTTAACAAAAATGGAGAAGTGAAATTTGATATTGGCTTTTTAGCAAAAACAACAATTAATTAGTGTGAAATAAAGATATCAAATATCTATATGGAAAGAAAATTTCAGTACGGCTGCATAGGTAAATGATATTAGTTAAATTCTATTTTGTTACTCATAAAATGTGTTTTTTTCATTAATTTACTTTATCTATATAATAAAAAAGGATGTATATTTGTATGTATGTATGTATGTATGTATGTATGTATGTATTTACGTTAATTTCTATACAAATTTAAAAGCGTGGATAGATTGCAACAAAAATTGGTACACAAATTCTTCAAAACACGAGAAACGGTACTGTGAGGGTGAGAAACGCCTAGCATACATGTGGAAAGAATTATAATTAAAAACCGTGATCATTAAATATTAAATTACTGCGCGCCAAGAGACAATGACGTCACGCGAGAGAAAGACGTTACTACGCAACGAACAAAGGAAATATCTCCTTTATTAGGAATGAAATAAAGCAGAAATATTTTTTTTTAATAAAAAGTATAATTTTATACAGCAATATTCCATCGAATGATAATAAAGAAGAATATGAATTACTTTACCATCATTGGGGAAAATGTAAGTTAATTTTCGCGCTGTATTAGTTGTGAGTCTAGCTAACAATTTCATCAATGTAATATTTCGTAATGTATGAAGACTGAGTGACGATTATATCCTGAAATACTCGAGGAATATATTTAAGTATTCAATTAAATACTTTTTCGAGTTTATATAAATAAGTACACGAGCAACGCCGGGCACCTAGCTATAAAATAATAAAGAGCGTAAGTTTTCCCGACGTATATTCTGTATAAAGAGTTCTCGGGTTTCCGGTCGGGTAACGTGATTTGAGCACAACGTTTTCATGGCTGACACCGCCATCTTCGTCAGGTGAAATGTTGTCCAGAATTTTTTTTTTTTGGGTGTAGACAGGCTATGTATAGGGTAATCCACATAGTAGCAACTCCCCTCTTATAGCATAGGAAAGCGATTTGAAAGGGGGGATGCGGAAGGGTAGAGGAAGGTAGCCAAGAGTTAACTAGGGCCCCCGGGCTATATTTTAAGGATCCTACCCGGCATTCGCCTAAAGAAATGCAGGACAAACCCTAGAAAAACCTGCACCAGGTAGATCGGGCATTGGGTACCTGTCCCACGCCCTTCCGATAGCGGGAGAGGAGTTTGCTGTGGGGACGCAGCATTCCCTTCTCCGCGCCTCGACCAGTTTAGGAGGCAGCTGGCCGACTATTCCAATGGGAATAGCGGACATCTCTTACCGTATGCCCAAGGTGTCGAGATTCGGGAAGTGTGTGTTATATACTCCGTCAAGCCAATCAGGAGTGTTCAGGTCTGGTCCGTAAGTAATAGCGATTGGTCCAATCTCGACAACAGTTCACCTGACGAAGAACTCTTTGTACTTTATAAATATTGAAATTATTTTTTAAAACAGCAGCGGCAGTGTCAACAATTCCGATATGTATTCTGCTGAACTTTTAGGTTTAAGAATAACATTTAAATGCGCACTTTTCCCCCTGTTCAGAATCGGTTAATGTCTCGCAATCCTGAATCAAAGGTTCCTAACGATTTCATGTTCTTCACCATTTTGCCGAGTCTCTTCGATAGAATAGGACGTCCTCAGTGAAGTTGTATTTACCGCGTTGTATCACCGTGTAGTGTTGAAAGAGCTGCTCGTTGTTACGAGGTGAATCTGAACCTGCCTGGGTCTCAGAGGGAATGTTGAATCGCTACATATAAATTCAGCGTATCTTTTGACTAGATTGCGCCTCACTAGCGTCAAAATCGGATTTCTCCGGCAGAGATTGTGAAACAGGGAGTTCGGTAATGCTGTATTTTCAAATACAATACGGTCGTCGTGCTCCAGCGAGTGTTTGTGACTGTTCTGGAATTCTCTAGGTCGCCGAAAATAGGGAAAGCATTTGTCCGCCACAACAGAACTAACTTAGATTCTCTCTTGACATTATACAGAACACAAGCAAAGAGGCTGCTTTAAGTGATGTAATTAAGACGGCGTTTAATTGAAATCAGGCCGTCTCTTCCAAGACGAATTTTCATTTCCTAATTTGGTTTACACGTTTAGCGTTTCGTTACAGATGTCACTGTGGAGCTATACATTTCCTCCACCCCCCCCCCCCGCCCCAATCAAATTGCCCATTCTTTTCTTTGGATGTCTCCATGCATGAGCTATATTGTCTTTATTCCTTTCAAGTCACGTCTTTTTCCACATCTGAATCAGTCCACTCGTCTCATTTCATCCTTTGTTACAGTCACAGACTCGATATTATATTATGCATTATTTTACAACTTCTGTAACTCTAAACCTATATTCGCAAGTAATAGTATTTTATTTATAAAAGGTTGCTTAGCAACGAATCAATTCGGTATAACTAAAAAAACATTAGGCAAATTTCGTTGGTATTTTTTTTTGTAATATAAAGTTACTATATTTTGTAACATAGACTTTCAGGCAATTCAATATAGAAAGAGGAGTACCCAATTTTTCATATACTCGTATGTTACTAACTTTTATATTTTCTCGGCCACAAAGCGCTTAAACCCAAAATTTTCTTCGAGTCTGTTCGCATCAAGAATCTTTTTCCAAAATCGCCCACCTTTTCGGACCAAACACAAACTGCCTGGACGAGATTTTGCTCGTTGTCTTATGTATTTGTTACAATTTATTTTATCTATATTATGGAGTTTTCGGTAAAATGACAAAATATCAAGTGGGAACGCTTTGAAACCTCTTCCTGTTCCGCTTTCAATTTTGTAGTTCACGTTTGTATCGAATTTCACTGAATAAATCAAATAATATTTATTAATCTCCAGAAAGATGACAAAACCTTTTCTGTAGGTTTTAGTTACAACCGAAGCATTTTGTGCTTTGACATGAGCAAATAATATTCCAAATATTATTTCCCTTTTATATTGTCAGTTAATGTTACAACACACTTGCCTTGATTTTGATTGTTTTCATAATATACAATATTTACATACTTTTAAAATTATAATAATTATATTTTGTATTATATACAGTTTAATTATAATGTTATTCATAATATATAATGTTTACATAATTTTTGATAATTATTTTGCTTCAATACAATACGAAAAAATTATTTCCGTGGTTAGAATTGAATCAGCGAGCACGTGGATCCCATTCCGTTGACTTGAACTATGCAGAGTTCTTGGCAATCAGTTGGATGATGGTTAAAATGACGTCACTTCATAAATTGTCCAGTTGAAGGTGGTGTTTTCCGCGTCTTTATGATACATATATTTTAAATAAGAACAAGGGAGGATAGTAATACTTTTTCATTGAGAATTTACATTCCGAATCAAGGCTGTTTCACATGTTGCATACGGGAAGGGGCGCTCTATTTTGGTGACTAGGAGTGTGGATTGATTAACGGTATTGATAAATTAATCATTTAAGTGATGTAATTCCACCGATTTTATAAATTTTAAAAAAAATTATTGGATTGAATCCCATTCATGTATTTTTAAATAAGTTCCTGATATCCTAACAACTAATCAGTTACATCTTAATGAATATTATGTAGCAAATGCAATCATATCGAATTGTAGTTCAATATGTTGATACGTACAATTACGAGCAGAGGTCCTTGTGATCTGGTTCCGTACTTTCATTATTGATATTTTAAAAGAATTATAAACACACAAATTGACGACTTATATAAATTTTACACACATATCAACTGCTATTCGCAAGAAAAACGTTGACATTTAAATTTAAATTAATTATTGTAATTAACAACTATCCCAATTTTCTGTCTCAATATTTTATTTATTTATTTTTCCTTCGAAGCTTTTATCTTCTCTATCATAATCACTTTAAAATCGTTTGTAGTGTTTAATCCAATTAAAAGTAATTGAAACTTCGTTTTCCCCCCCCCCCCCTCTGTATATTCTCACAGAAATCACTACTATTGTTTTCAACCGATAATTACGTTGGGCTATTAAATAAAGTACTTGAGTATTCAAGTCAAGCTAATCAATGACGAACTAATGGGACAAGGTGAGATGAAACGGGCAAGTGAAGGTTACAGCGAACCAGTGTTATGCTAATTTCATTTATTTATGTGGATGCAAATTTGAAGGAGGAACGTAATTTCAGAATCGTGGTTCAAGTAGCTTCCGTTTCGAAATAGAATGTATCTGTCTGCCGTGTCACGTGAAATGTACGATTTGTCGAATGGCTAATTGTATTTCATTCGACCAGGAAATATAGTACAATTCCTTTGCATATTTATTGCAGCTGGACTCTTTTATTTTCTCCAGCGTTTTACAAATAACGAATGTTTTTCATCATTTTGGCTGCTTCAAGGGTTTGTTTTCCGCTGCCGTCAAACCATATTTATTTTAAAAAAAATGCATTAATGAGTATAATGTAATGTATTCGAATAAGTCTGTTAAACTGCTCCTCTTCGATACACCCACTTTTCACATAGTGTCGTTAACCAACATGTGAGCAAAAAGTAACGATTTTAGTAGCACATAAGTGATTCATAATAATCAAAAAATAAAAATAAAAACCTCAAGATTTCTTTGAAGAAATTCTACAGTAACGGTTGCGACCATGTGTTTTATTTGATAACATAGAATCGTTATCGTACATCTAAAATTATTTTTTCATTAATTTTACACTATCCATCGAGTTTCCAGTCCTTGAACTTGAACTTATCGATAAGGTTGTGATGGTTATTCTTATAATTATTGTTTCTTGTCTCTACGGCTCTCTGGAGCAGTAAAACGTGAATATCTTTTTAAATTTATTATGATTATTATTGTTCATCAGGATGGAAACATCTCTACCGGGCAGGGAATCGAACCCTGGTCTCCTGATTGGTTACGCGGGTGCTTCTACCATCTGAGGCGACACCAGGCCAGGTACGAGACTTCTTCATCCATTGTATAGCCTGAACCATAATCTTCACGGCCTAACCTAAGGACTTGAATTAATTAAATCAATTCACATTCTTCATTGAAGTCTTATTATAGTGTTTAAATGAATATATAAAGCTTAAATAAATAAATATAATGACCAAACATATTTAGTAACCATGTATTCAATTATACCACTACGTTTCATCCCTAATTTTGGCATTAAATCAGGTGAAAAAAAAGAAGACGAGACCTTTATTAATATTATAATTAAATTTTTTTTCAAATAAATTTTGAAAAGTTTGATTTCCAACAAATAGGGTATATTTTTTAAAAATGTTGTATATTAGAATATAAAATAAAATATAATTAAATAATTATTCATAACAGTAATTATATTTATTTTTTTAAAGAATATTAATTTCACGACGTTTCGTCCCCTTTTGGGACTCATCAGGTCGGACAGTTTAATTTCGGTTACAACAGGCAAGACAGCTGCACGTTGTCTCTAAATTTTACTCCTGAATTATATACAACATTATTAAAAACTGTCCAACCTGATAAGGTTCCAAAAGAGGACTAAACGTCGTAAAATTGACTTTTTTTTGTCGGTAATCATTATAACTACTGTTCTGACTCAAGGCCGCATATTTATTTATATTATTAGAAATAGTGAGGTAGTTTTCATCATTAATTTAGAATAAATTTTAAAAATCACGTTCATGTTTCCATGCATGATGGATTTTTTTTTGCTTTTTAAAATTTAATCAAAATTGTTTTATACTCCATAATATTAAATTTTTTGGAAAATAATCATTGAAAATCTTAGAAGTGTGTAGAATCAAATTTATCAGAATATTAAAGATCTTTGAAGACATAATATTTTTTTAAAACTATTCATTTCATTACAATATTAATTATACTGTCAGCATTTTCAATGTTCACCTGATGAAGTCGAAAATTAGGGACGGAACGTAAAGACAGTCTTTTAATCGCATTAATGATTTTTTCTGACTGTCTAGCCATTATATTTATGTATTCCGTTATTACAGTCAGATAAATATCGATGTATATGAAATTTAAGTCAAAATATTGGAGTCTTCTTGACTTGATCGGAGAACCGATTTTTATGGTGTGCCAGATCGTGAGTTGTTTGGAGAGGTCGAAGATAAAGTATGGTGACAGATTCGACGTTGAAGTAAAGAGCGGGAAACGGAAACTGATAGGAAGGAAAGAGTTGGAAAAGACCAAGGTGAGGTACAAGGAAGTGGTTGAACTGACGAGTAAGATGACTGGTGAGGTTTCGGTGGACGAAGTCCGCTAAAATTTTGATCTGTAAATGTTTCCGAATCTGATTCATTTCGTTTCCATTGAAGGTGAAGAGCATTGTACCGTTTTCCAAAGCTGTTTAACACCTGTATATTATGTCCCACACCTGCTGACAAACAATACAGCGTTATATAAATCCCTCCTCTCCAGTTTTATCGAATCTGTTTCAGCAAAAAGCAGAGGAAACTCTGGCCTCGTGTAGGTCTACCACTCCGGAAAACACATTAACATTCTGTGTGCGGCGTATCTCGAGCGTGAACGATCTTTGTAGGCGGGAGATGTGTGCCTCATTAAAGCAAATAATCTGCGGAAAGTAGCAATCTGATAAACGGAAACAGAGCCTGGGAAAAGTGGCGAAGGTCGCAGCTTGGGAACTGCAGAAAGCTGTCGCGAAAAACGTGACGCAGATGAGCGAACTGCCCTTGAAAATATGTGCCACAACCTTCGCTCTCATTTCAATATCTCCGACCTCCTAAAGACGTCACGAGTCAACCATGGGCGACAAAATACGAGCGATGTCATAATTAACACTCAACGGTGGGAAACCTTGATTCCATCACTTACGGCGGTTATGATCAGCCGACGAACACAGAAATCAGGAATTTTGCCATCTGGACTTCAGTCATCACCCCTGAATTATTAACTTCAACGATAAAAACATATACGTAATCAATTTGTATCAGGAATATTTTTAAAGATTCTTCAATTAATTCACTTTCCAGGATAATACTCTTGATCGAATCACAGTCCATAACCAATAACCCGAGTCTATATCTCGATCCTATCACGGTTCAACATTCACATCAAGACTAATACGTGGTCCCAGGTTCGTTTCCCAGGTTCCGTCAAGTTTTTTTCCATCATACTTCACTAAATCTATTTCACCGAGCTTTGGAATAAGCATTCCTATGCACATAATACGTTTTATTCGTTCTCAAAACATGTTCAACAGATATTGATTAAGTGGAAATCTCGTCAATTCACGGAATTGTAGAAGTCTTTAATTTGTTCTGCACCAGAGTCGCCGAAGCAGACTTTTGTTGTCCCAGCTTGAACACTGTGACCGACACCATGACTGAACTTTCTCACCGGCACTGCATTTTAAAATGAGTGTTCAAATTAGAAAATATTAAACTGATTTTTATTCTAAATAAACTGTTTTGAGGACAGTACTTTTCGTTCTAACATGCAATTCCTAGAACTATTACGCGACCGATGTTTCGTTACAGTATAAAATTGATATAGTTTAAATTTAAAACGTAAAAAAATAGGATTACTTCGACAATGAAATTTATGACCTATTTCGAACAATTTGTGAGTTAAAAAGTGCAGTTTATTACCAATTTCCCACATTTTATTTATTAAATTAAAAAAACCAATACGTGTTTGAACCTTCTTTAGGTCTTTTCTAATTATCACTAAATCTAAAAAGTTATTTAAATATATTGTTAAATTGCTTTTTATATTTAGTGATAATTAGAAAAGACCTAAAGAAGGTTCAAACACGTATAGAAAATTTGGTTTTCTAATTTAATAAATAAAATATGGGAAATTGGTCATAAACTGCATTATCTATTTTATATATCGAGACGTAAAAATATAGCTTTTAGGATTACTTCGATTGAAAAATAATACGTTTTACAGACAATAAATTACTTATAAACCAAAGATATTAACGAACCTGTCAGACATCAAAAAAAATTTTTTCAGACTTTAACGACGTTTCAATACATTTTGTACTTCCGTAAGATTTCAATAAAGTTATGTTACTACGGAAACAATTTTGTGTCATACAATATTTCAAATCACAGATTTACAGCATATATTTCTTGTTATTATTCTAGTATAGTTTTTTAATTAAAATGATATATTTACAACATTATTCAAATTTAATAATAATTTAAAATTAAAAATTAATCAAATCCTAAAAATTTTCTCAAATTAAAATGACATTTATACTAATTTTTTTTATAAAATTACTTCAAAAGTTAACATATTAAATTCACGTAATGATACTTTAAAATTAATTGATATTTACAAGCTAATATCATTTAGCTTTTAATGTAATTTTATAAAAACAATTTTTAGTGTCAATATGTAATTTTAATTTGAAAAAAAAATAGCTTCTTATTTATTCATATTTGTTAAATAAAGTGTTTTAAGGACAATATATTTTTAGTACTAACATGCAAGTCCTAGAACTATTACGCAACGTTACGCGTAGGTCTACGACTCCGGAAAACACATTAACATTCTGTATACGACGATTTGAATTTAAATATTGTAATAGAAGAATAAGAAGAAATATAAACTGTTAATCTTTTGATTTGTATGACACAAAATTGTTACGTTAGTAACATAACTTCATTGAAAACTTTTGAAAGAACAAAAAAGTTGTTGAACTTTTAAAGTATTTTAAAATGTCTGACAAGTTCGTTAATTTCTTTAATTTTATTATTAATAAAACAGACGAAAATAAAAATATAATTCAAATAAAATATTTAATTACGTTTAATTACGACAACGTGTTTCATTTCTAATTTTAAACAGCTTCATTATTTGATGATTGCAAATATATTATTATAAATATATAAATAATTATTATTTTGGATATATTCGAAAGGAAAATAATTTTATTTTAATTTATGAAGTTACATTTTATGGCAATTACAAGTTGTCACTGACTGAGGATTGTATCAATGTATTTTGGTCTGATTTTTATATTTTATGTGCAACAATTCTGGAACTATCCTCGGTTTACAGGTTTTTTTTGTCAATAATTTCAAAATTTAACCAATTGTACGTTTCTACGGAGGAGATTTGATATTGTTGGAATGTTATTAAAAAACGGTTTGTGAATACTATAATATTTTTTTTAATATTTGATTTCACGTGTTTTTACTTTTGTATATTTATTAAAATAACGTCTATTTTCGTTTGTGAAAAATATCATTGTAATCTTTCAACTATAGTAAACCTGCAGCTGTTTTAAATGTTGTGCTAGTTTTGAATAATTAGATATTATAATGCCTCTAAAATTAAGAGCCGTTTGCATTTTTAAATTCATTCCATAATAGAGACGAAATTATTCTCAACTAGCTGGGTGCCCGGCGTTGCTCGTGTACTTATTTATATAAACTCGAAAAAGTATTTAATTGAATACTTAAATATATTCCTTGAGTACTTCAGGATATAATTGTCACTCAGTCTTCATACATTACGAAATATTACATTGATGAAATTGTTAGATAGACTCACAACTAATATAGCGCGAAAATTAACTTACATTTTCCGCAAGGATGGTAAAGTAATTCGTATTCTTCTTTATTACCATTCGATGGAGTATTGCTGTATAAAATTATACTTTTTATTTGAAGAACATATTTCTGCTTTATTTCATTCCTAATAAAGGAGATATTTCCTTTGTTCGTTGCGTAGTAACGTCTCTCTCTCGCGTGACGTCATTGTCTCTTCGCGTGCAGTAATTTAATATTTAATGATCACGGTTTTTAATTATAATTCTTTCCACATGTATGCTAGGCGTTTCTCACCCTCACAGTACCGTTTCTCGTGTTTTGAAGAATTTGTGTACCAATTTTTGTTGCAATCTATCCACGCTTTTAAATTTGTATAGAAATTAACGTAAATACATACATACATACATACATACATACATACATACATACATACAAATATACATCCTTTTTTATTATATAGATAAAGAGCGTAAGTTTTCCCGACGTATATTCTGTATAAAGAGTTCTCGGGTTTCCGGTCGGGTAACGTGATTTGAGCACAACGTTTTCATGGCTGACACCGCCATCTTCGTCAGGTGAACTGTTGTCCAGATTTTTTTTTTTTGGGTGTAGACAGGCTATGTATAGGGTAATCCACATAGTAGCAACTCCCCTCTTATAGCATAGGAAAGCGATTTGAAAGGGGGGATGTGGAAGGGTAGAGGAAGGTAGCCAAGAGTTAATTAGGGCCCCCGGGCTATATTTTAAGGATCCTACCCGGCATTCGCCTAAAGAAATGCAGGACAAACCCTAGAAAAACCTGCATCAGGTAGATCGGGCATTGGGTACTTGTCCCACGCCCTTCCGATAGCGGGAGAGGAGTTTGCTGTGGGGACGCAGCATTCCCTTCTCCGTGCCTCGACCAGTTTAGGAGGCAGCTGGCCGACTATTCCAACGGGAATAGCGGACATCTCTTACCGTATGCCCAAGGTGTCGAGATTCGGGAAGTGTGTGTTATATACTCCGTCAAGCCCATCAGGAGTTTTCAGGTCTGGTCCGTAAGTAATAGTGATTGGTCCAATCTCGACAACAGTTCACCTGACGGAGAACTCTTTATACTTTATAAATATTGAAATTATTTTTTAAAAGAGCAGCGGCAGTGTCAACAATTCCGATATGTATTCTGCTGAACTTTTAGGTTTAAGAATTACATTTAAATGCGCACTTTGCCCCCTGTTCAGAATCGGTTAATGTCTCGCAATCCTGAATCAAAGGTTCCTAACGATTTCATGTTCTTCACAATTTTGCCGAGTCTCTTCGATAGAATGGGACGTCCTCAGTGAAGTTGTAGGCGTTTCTCACCCTCACAGTACCGTTTCTCGTATTTTGAAGAATATGTGTACCAATTTTTGTTGCATTCTGTCCACGCGATAAAATTTGTATAAAGAACAACGTAAATACATACATACATACATACATACATACATACATACAAATATACATCCTTTTTTTATGATATAGATATATAGGATTACCTTGTTTGATCAGACTTAAAATTGTTTATTACAGTTAAAGTCCTAAGGAAGCTTACATAACTGGTCGAGTAACATGAAGTATGAGTAATATGCATATTCGCGTCTCGTCCGAGTATTTGAACCACGTGCGATGAAGTTAAAAGACGAACGACCGCGGCCATTGCCGGAAGTATCCTTTCCAATAAATGGTCTGCGCTTGCTAAATTTATAAATATATATAAGAAAATATATCGTCATGTAAAAAAAATTAATTTCGAAAGTGGTCCGAGCGTGCTCGTGCATGTTATCTCGGCGTTCTAGGCAGCTGCATAAGAAACTTCGGAACCAGACATCAAGGACTTCTCTATCAGCAATTTCCTTGCCAAGAACACAAGTTTCTCAACACTAACGTAATTGTTTCTCTTTCATAACGACTGTGTAATAATTTACCGAAATAGTGCCGACACGCCCGGGGTGGATTGGAAGATTGTCCACAAATTATCAGAAGATGTTTTCACGCCTCAGAATGCAAGATCATCACAAGTGAATGTCGATAAATTTTCCGTCTCTGAATGGAACAGTTTTCGGTGTTTAATTTTGTGAATTTCTCAGCGGGCTGTGAAATCGTGGGCCACAAACGGGTAAGATTTCAAGTGGCCGTAAAATCAGACGTGATCTGAATTAATTATGTTCTCGGATCTCCTGGAAGGGGATTGGGAGTGTGAAAATTTATTTAGCGAGATTGAAATGTTTGGCAGATTTAAAAATATGGTTACAAATCAGGCATTATTGGTTCCATTTTGTGTGGAGCGGGGATTTGAACAGACAGTGTGTGTGTGTGTGTGTGTGTGTGTGTGTAGAATATTTAGATGAGAGTCCTCAAGGAACATTAATGTCCGCCCGCAGTTCTCGCAGAGATGATCACAGCAATGAGCTACTCGGGTATTGAAAGACAATTGACTTGCACACAACACAATATTTCAAGTAATTCATCAATAAAGTACGGTTCAATGTTTGTCATCGTTAGAGATTCTCAGATTCATTTATTGGCCCACAATTCCCTGGTCGTGGAGGCTGTAGATTGTGCGACTGACATTTAAATGGTTTTATTGAAGTTAATAATTTCCCGCAGATGATTTATAGTTTAATTTCCTACGTTCCGACCCTGAGACCAACGATTTAATATATTTTTTTGTCATTTGTTAATGAAGTGTATTAATTACACTATCAAATATTACAAGGTGTAACAAAACACGACGGCAAAATTTCAGGAATTAATTACTCGTGTTGTGAGAAGCAAAAAAAAAAGTGTAGTACAACATGGGTCCGGAAATGCATAATTACAGTTATCCGGACTTCCGTATCTGATCGGTTCGTATGAAGTTCAACTGACTGGTTGGAGCGCTCGGTCTGTTACAATTCCAGTAAACCTTTGTCAAATTTCACATATTTATTAAGTAATCTTCAATCATTATATAGGCGACTGTTTATCTTTGTTATTTTTCTCTTTTTTAAAATTATTTGACCTACGACTAATACCTTTGTACAATTATATCTTTAACTTTTTAAACTCTTTACTGTTAACCTTATGAGGGTCCATACCTGGACATAAACAACCCGTTAAATTAAATTAATTGAAATTATTATTTCTGTATTTGTCATACATGGCTACATTCATTAATAATTTATAGAGATATATATATATTTCCACTAGGAACAGAACTCAGATTTGTAAAAGCTCTTCATATATATTTAAATGGAACTAAGACAATTAATTACTCACCCGAAGACTTGTAAATGGAGTCACACTATGCCAGACATAATAAATAGACTTTCAAAATATTGTTGTTAAAATTTGGTAACTAATTACGTAGTTATGGTTTCTTCCTACCTTCTCTTTACTTTGAGTAGCCAAAATTCGACTACTTACTATCGCCATAAGCTTTAAAAGATATCAAGTGTGTTCAATCGATACTCGATTATTTTTTATAACAAAATAATTTTATACTTCAATAAGGAACGTAGGTTTTCCTGGTGTAACTGCTGGATAAAGTTTTCTTGGGATTCCAACCGGGTAGCGTCGTTTAATTTCCACAACGTTTCGATGGTTTGCACCGCCAGATGAAGAAGATGGCGGTGCAAGGCATCGAAACGTTGTGGAAAAAACGACGCTACCCGGTCGGAATCCCGAGTAAACTTTATCCAATTTTATACTTGTCTAAATATCCGTTAAATGACTGTGGCCTAGGCCACGGGACATGAAGGTTCTATTTGTAAATAATAGAAAATGTTTTTGTTGACGCTACGCTAATTTATTATGTGAATACGGTTTAATATAACCGAAAACTCTTGGATTTTAATCGTGACACAATTTAATGTAATTAACATTAAAATAAAAAAATGTGACTGTTAAAAAAGGGCTGTAGCATTTATAATAAATTTAAAATTTATCTGTATGTATAAAAATATAACTCAGTAGATAACTGTATAAGAATTTTCATTTTATCAGATTGTATATTTAATTTTTTTTGGACATGTAATCCTGATTCGTCGTATTATTAGGACAAAAAGTCTTAAGCTTTTCAATTGAATAAATAAACATATTTTTGGAGACTGTTAGGTTTTATTCCTACTTACAATCACATACAACAGTACAATATTACGCAATAGGGATTTTTTTAAACAAAGAAAACAAGAATGAAATGGATGGATCCTATTTATTTCTCAGTTTAGCAAAAATCTTTTCATATGAAGCGGAACACTTGATAATGGTAAATTAAATGATAGTCTTGTGATCCTAACGTTTCTTTCATTCACTCACACGTTATGTTTCTTACTCTGCGCACGTGTTTGTCAAACATCCGGGCGACGACTAAAGGGTCAACTTTTACATTTTCCTGTAAATTTTTAAGAAGATGAACGTAACATGAAGGAACGTAGCACGTAGCAGTACGCAGCATTAAGATTCGCGTGTGGTGCTTGAGATGCAAGGTTGTGTGTTTGGGCGGTGTCCTCTGTTGTGTGGCTCCTGAAGGAAAGAAGGTCACCGGTGCAATGAGGAGGCCTATGACCACTTTCAGACTACCAACCAACTTTCTGAAACAATGCTCGCACTGCACCTACGGCCGAAAATACTGTTATTCGTGAGCGACTGACTGCAAACGAGTACGTGTGGATACAAATCAGTGTCGGCCAATAAATAAATCTATCGAAGGGCTAATAAAACAAAAAGTGTATACGGTATTTAGAAATAATACGCTCATTGCAAAATCGCTTCACGGAAGCACAACGCGCGTTCCACGTGAAACATTTTAAAAAAAACTGACGATTCATTCACTGTTGTTATTTTTTTATTTTAGAGTGAATTACCGTCAGTAAATGTGTGAAAAGGTTGTGGGTCAGAAAATCCAAAGAAATAGATTCCCCTCTCAATCAGATGCATATGGGACGTCAAAGTCAACAGGGACTGAGGAAGCAGTTAGTGAAGTTGAAGTGTATATATATATATATATATATTGTAATAACCAAAAAAGTTAACGATTAATTTGCCCCACTTTGGTGAAGCCATAAATGTAATAAACACCTTAATAGGGTTCATTAAATGAATTAATTAACACAAAAAATTAATTGAAATTTGAATGATAGTTAGCCACACGTTGAAGATATAATGATTAAGAAGGTGGTCTTAAATCATTGAAATAATTAACAAAATTAATCTAAGATTTAAATTTAAAAAATTTATTACTGTTGATAAATTTACATTGTATAAGATCTATTTTCCACGCCGAATTTCATCCAATTAACAACAAATACTTAAATTTTTCATTTATTAATTCGTGGCATTTTATGAAAATACAGTTCTTATATCATTACAATTAAATACGTCGAATCTTTTATCTCAGGGTCATAACTGGGTTTGATAAAAACACTCCAATTAAAACATTAAGAATTCAATCCATTGAAGTTAACGGAATACAAAATTAAAATACTAGAAACAAAAGAAAACGGATGAAAAGAAAACGCGAACGAAATCTGACTATAACCTTTAATTATCGTTTAAATTATTAATAATTGTCTTGTACTCACGACAGTACTTCTGGTACCAGTTTGGATTCTTCTTGCTTGAATTTAACACTCACTAAAAGAGGCCATTCATTAATCACTGATTCTACACTTTAGAATTTGAATACACGTGGTCGTTGCCCTCTCGTGTCTCTGCTATCCGGGAATCTGGATTAGTCAACCCTCAGCCGGTTGCCGGATGTAGATTTCCTCAAAGTCTCTCGATGCGACAATTAGTTCAATTTGGGCAGCAAAAACTTCTGCTTCCAAATTGCGATTTTATGCGTGTCTCCGTCAAACTGCTTACTCGCGTTTTATCATATCTCGCCGTTGGACCTCCTGGATAACACTATTCATGCTTTTATGTTAGCAAATTTTACTGTGTTATTACTTTATGTGGACCGTTCTGTCTCGTATCTCCTTGCAGACTGACTGTTCTCGAAGCGCGCGGTTTTCCAGTTTCCATTGTTAAACAAAAGAAAAACCCGCCTTGATTGTCGCCTTTACGCGTTCGTACCGCTAACAATTTAATTATTAAAAACAATTAATAGCCTGTTTAATTGGTATTACAATATATACTGAAAAGACGCCGCGTTTTCTCAACACAGTGTTGTTGATAATTTTAACATTTTCTTTGCTGACGAAGCTCATTTTCATGGGAAACAAAATTGTTGGTATTTAGCCCAGTAATATGTAAATTCAATGTATTAATATATATTCCTCGAAAGTTACAACAGAGAAGCCGTTTATGCGTTGTTTCTTCTAAATCAAATATCGACATATTATAGGATTTTTTCGTCCCGTTTTCTAATTTAAAAGAGACTATAGAAATGAATATTTTTTTTAATTCCATGTAGATAATATCTAATTTTTGTTACTATATTTCAAGCGAGCTTATTTTTTATAGATATGACCTATTATATATTTCTTATTTTATTTTATACTAGCTGAGTGCCCGGGTTGTTTGACTCCAATCACGGTTGCTTTTGCGTTATCCTTATGTAATGGAACTCCACCGCCATCCTTAACTATGTTCCCCTCCCAAGCCGAAGGGGTTGAAAATATACACAGGCAACATGTAGAGAAATATTTTGAATCTCACTGACCCCGAAATATTTTTTTCGAAGCAAATATAAGTCGGTTAACATGTTCGAAAATTTATACCCCCGCGTTTCCCCTCCCACCCCAGACACCACTCCCGCGTGTTGCCCATGTTGTCATAAATAATATCAGCGACATTCATAATCGAGATTTGACTGGAATCTCGGCTGATTTTCGGTTATTTTATGTAACGCCCCACAACCCCCCCCCTAATCTTTCTCCCTTACCATGTCGAAAGGGGTTGAAATTATACACAAAAAACATCGGTAGAAATACTATCAATCTAATTCACTCTGAAAAATATTTATGAAACGCCAATATCGGCCGGTATTGCATGTTTCAAATTTTCTACCCCCGCCCGTGTTGGTTAAATGGCAAGTTGAATGTCATAATTAAACTTAGCAACATCCATAACCCTGGATTTGACTCCAATCTCGGTTGTATTCGCGTTATTTTATTGTAACGGCCATCCACCCTTACCCCTAAGGGTGCTCCTTTCCCACGCTTTAACGGGTAGAAATTATACAGAGATAACATCAGTAGAAACACTTAAAATCTCCTTGACCTCTAAAAATATTTATCTTGCTGAAATATCGGCCGTTTTAGCATGTTTGAATATTTACAACCCCGTCCACCCTTTCTACTGGGGGTGGTAGACGTCTCACCCCGACAGTGTTTGTTTCCTGGTCGCAAGGAAAACGTGTACGAAATTTGGTGAAATTTTCCCCATGGGTGTAGATTTGTATGTGGAACATATATACAAACATACATGCACACATACAAACACTCTGTTTTATTTATTAGAAAGATATACTGTAAATTTTCCTACTTTAACCTATTTGTATAATTTCTATAGGCCATGTAAGACCACGTTTAAATATCGATTTTAATTCTTTACTATTATCTGCTTGTGACAAACGAGTTCTATTAGGGTCTTGCTAAATATTGATGAATTTTAGAACACTTGCTCACTAAATTCTTCGTATATTCTAGTAACTATATATTATATTGTCTGTAAATATATAATAATATATTATATTGTCTGTACATTTTTTTACTGATAAATACGGTAATTGATTTTATATATTGCTGATTTTTATCCTCAGTCGCATCAACAGCTGTGGTTATTAACGACTCAAGTGTGAGACTGTGATGTGAGGCAGTCGCGCTGACCCCTACACCACAGGAGGTCGGCTATACTGCTTTCATTACTACAATAAAAACTCTGTAGGTGTATGTAATTATGTTTTGTTCACCATTGTAAAATATATTTATCTATAAAATATAACGGGTCGCTGAGTCCAATTACACTTAAATTACTTAATGCATTTATTCGTAGTATGAAGGTAGTAGGAGGCATTGATAGAGCGATGATTACGAAGAGGCCGACGTGATGCAGAGAATATGTGATATTCGTGCGACATTCAGTAAAGTAACGGTTTGCCATGATATCTCTAATAAAATTGACGACTTCGCAAAGGAATTTGACTGAGATACTAGTGCTTTTAATTGTGTTGAACGAATAGACCGAAGCTCCTAAAATGAATCATTTTTTGCTTAGATGAGTTCAAAGCTTTCAAATTCCGTAAAAAATCACTTTGTCCTAGTTCAAGCCTTCATGATCTGTGGTATTAATTCTCGTGTTAATCTGTTTGTAGATGGTTGTTCTGAAAAATATAAATGAAATGTACGACGGTCCTTCGGAAAGTGATCAGCCTATAAACTCTTCACCATTGTTTTAAATGGTCAAAGAGCGGGAAATGGAATTGAAACAATCATTTTGGTCGTCAATAACCTCTACGACCGAGGGAAAATTCGTAGGAATCCAAATTGCAGTTCTTGAAAGAACAACGATTGAAGATTTGAAGAGCATTATAAGTGTACTGATTAATTAAGGTAGAAAATTAAAAGAAATTTTGGAAGAAATATTTTTCCTGAGAGTGAAAAGTGTCAGATCAACCCTGGTGGCACAACCATACTTAAATAAAATTCAGAAGTGGATGGTACGGAAAACTATGAATATTATCAATAACGAAATGTTATGGTGTACTTCAAGTATGAACTCACATTTCCACAAGATAAAGAAAATCGAATGCTTTAGTAGCGGAATCGGGAATCTTGTAAATAATAAAAAAAGGATGTATGTATGTATGTAGTTACGTTAAATTCTATACAAATTTAAACGCGAAGACAGATTGAAACAAAAATTGATACACATATTCTTCGAAACACTAGAAACGGCACTGTGGGGGTCAGACACGCCTACCACTTTCAGGAGCAGGCGTAGAAATTTTCAAACATGTTAAAACGGCTGATATTTGAGTCGCATAAATATTTTTCCGGGACAAACAGAATTCTAGTGTTTCTACCGATGCTATCTGTGTATAATTTCAACCCATTATGGCGTGGGAAAGATGTACCATTAAGTGTGAGGGTGTAGGGGCGTTACATAAAAATAACGCAAAAGCAACCGAGATTCGAGTCAAATCGGGGTTATGAATGTCGGCACTGTGGGCGTCAGACACGCCTACCACTTTCAGGAGCAGGCATAGAAATTTTCAAACATGTTAAAACGGCTGATATTTGAGTCGCATAAATATTTTTCGGGGACAAACAGAATTCTAGTGTTTCTACCAATGCTATCTGTGTATAATTTCAACCCATTATGGCGTGGGAAAGATGTGAGGGTGTAGGGGCGTTACATAAAAATAACGCAAAGCAACCGAGATTCGAGTCAAATCGGGGTTATGAATGTCGCTGATTTTATTTATGACAACATGGTTACGCGCGGGGTAGGAGGGGCTGGGCGGAGGTGGGCGGGGGTAGAAATTACCAAACACTGTAACAGGCCAAATTTCGCTTCGAATAAATATTTTTTGGGAACAATGAGCTTCATAAAATTTCACCACATGTTTTCTGTGTATAATTTAAACTTATGCTTGGGAGGGGAGCACCCTTAGGGGTGGGGGTGGTTGGATGTTGCATAAAAATAGCGCAAAAACAATCCATATTGGATTCTAAACCGGAGTTATCGTTGTCACTCAGTTTAATTATGAAAATCTGGTCTACGCGCGGGGGTTGGAGGGGGTGGGTGGTGGTAGAAATTTTCAAACAATGTAACCGGATGATTTTTTTCGTCAAATAAATACTTTTTGTTTAATCCACAGTAGCGTGGGGTGGAAATTATCGAACAGGTTAAAACTGCTGATATATTCATCGAATGAAACGTTTTCGGGGTCAATGAGTTCGACCCCTTTTCGGCATGGGAGGTGAGCACATTTAGGGATAATGGTCGAATTGTGTTACATAAAAATAACGCA
Organism: Zhengitettix transpicula; assembly: GCA_037074705.1. Taxonomy (NCBI): domain Eukaryota; kingdom Metazoa; phylum Arthropoda; class Insecta; order Orthoptera; family Tetrigidae; genus Zhengitettix; species Zhengitettix transpicula. The sequence continues at coordinate 22,569,330 of CM073595.1, read as the reverse complement.
AAAACAACCGAGTTTGGAGTCTGATCGGGGGGTTATGAATATATGACAACCCAGGCAACGCCAAGCTGGTTTAAAAAAATAATATTCTAAACTGGAGTGATCACAATAACTAAATCTGAAGCGTATGGATACCAAACACTGATTTTTGAAAAACTACACCACTATGTTTTGGTATGTATAGAATCTAATACACGGAAAGCGTAATGGAGAATTGAATTAGCCAATTTATATCGCATTATTGTGAAACGTTACCAAGATGAGTGTAGGTTACGAAGGTTTGTAATTGACGACTTTAAAGTCGTTGAAGACGCGACGCTCTTTACGATAAATATCGCGTTGGTGAGTCCGAATTTCTTCTCCATATCCACAGATATCGCTTCAAGGGCATAACGCTTTGGTGTGACGTGATTTTTTTTTGATTGACGCGAGGCTGAAAACCTGTTCAAGTAACAAAAATTTATACAGAATCGCAGAAGTTTATTTTAAAAAACAAATTTTGGAAGGAGATAAAAAAAGTGGTTATTCCGTTTAAAACTGAGCTTTCGTTGCTAATTTGGCGTGTGATGAAACTTAAAATCGCACGTGTTGCGTCGGCTACGTCTAAGTCGTCGAGTATTTGTATATCGAGTTCATGTTATCAATGAGTATGTGCTTCGTGGAATCTGATTATAGGCGACGCTTACGCAAGGAATGAGTCACATAAATAAACCAAAGAACGGTTCACGCTGTTTTCGTGGAACTCCCAGGATAAGTCTCCTTTTAAACTGATTATTTGCTGTGATATGTTTGAAACGCGACTCAATTTATTGTAAATCTAGAAGTTGAGTTTAGTTCTTCCAGCCCTGCTGGAACGATAAAATTACAGTGGTAATTAGGACATAATTTTAATACGTTGAATTACTCATTTGCAAATTGGTCAGTTTCAAACTTGATTTACTTCGGAATTTAATTTTAATAGCCCCCCAATTTTATCAGTCTCAAATTTAGATTTATTCAGAAGCCTTAAGCCATCCTCAACATCAATAGACGAAGTCAAATTTCTAGGCGGCCCAGTTTAGTGTCATTCTACGCAGGTCTTATCCCTCCCCGTGCGCTGCCAAACAGCCTCAGAAAGACGGCGTTAGACAGTTGTGGTATATGTGTTTATTCCGAGCTTTCGCCCCTCCATAAATCTGCGCCACATGATTTATCGGCCAACGCGTGCTATAGCAGCCCCGTAAAATGCTAGATTTGTTCAGAAGCTTTCCGCATTAGCCATCCTCAACATCTATAGTGCGAGTCAAATTTCTAGGCGACCCAGTTTAGTGTAATTCTACGAAGGTCTTATCCCTCCCCGTGCGCTGCCAATCAGCCTCAGAAAGTCGGCGTTAGACAGTTGTGGTATGTGTGTTATATTCCGCGCTGTCGCCCCTCCATAAGTCTGTGCCACATGCCTTATCGGCCGACGCGTGCTATAGCAGCCCTGTAAAATGCTAGATTTATTCAGAAGCTTTCCGCCTTAAGCCAACGTCTATAGTCTATAGTCGGAGTCAAATTTCTAGGCGGCCCAGTTTAGTGTCACTCTACGCAGGTCTTATCCTCCCCGTGCGCTGCCAAACAGCCTCAGAAAGACGGCGATAGACAGTTGTGGTATATGTGATTATTCCGCGCTGTCGCCCCTCCATAAATCTGCGCCACATGCCTTATCGGCCGACGCGTGCTATAGCAGCCCTGTAAAATACTAGATTAATTCGGAAGCTTTCCGCCATAGCCATCCTCACCCCGTACGCTGCCAATCAGCCTCAGAAAGACGACGTTAGACAGTTGTGGTATATGTGTTTATTCCGAGCTTTCGCCCCTCCATAAATCTGCGCCACATGATTTATCGGCCAACGCGTGCTATAGCAGCCCTGTAAAATGCTAGATTTGTTCAGAAGCTTTCCGCCTTAGACATCCTCAACGTCTATAGTGCGAGTCAAATTTCTAGGCGGCCCAGTTTAGTGTCATTCTACGCAGGTCTTATCCCTCCCCGTGCGCTGCCAATCAGCCTCAGAAAGTCGGCGTTAGACAGTTGTGGTATGTGTGTTATATTCCGCGCTGTCGCCCCTCCATAAGTCTGCGCCACATGCCTTATCAGCCGACGCGTGCTATAGCAGCCCTGTAAAATGCTATATTAATTCGGAAGCTTTCCGCCTTAGCCATCCTCACCCCGTGCGCTGCCAATCAGGCTCAGAAAGACGGCGTTAGACAGTTGTGGTATATGTGTTTATTCCGCGCTTTCGCCTCTCCATAAATCTGCGTCACATGCCTTATCGGCCGACGCGTGCTATAGCAGCCCTGTAAAATGCTATATTTATTCAGAAGCTTTCCGCCTTAAGCCAACGTCTATAGTCTATAGTCGGAGTCAAATTTCTAGGCGGCCCAGTTTAGTGTCATTCTACGAAGGTCTTATCCCTCCCCGTGCGCTGCCGATCAGCCTCAGAAAGTCGGCGTTAGACAGTTGTGGTATTGTGTGTTATATTCCGCGCTGTCGCCCCTCCATAAGTCTGTGCCACATGCCTTATTGGCCGACGCGTGCTATAGCAGCTCTGTAAAATGCTAGACAGGATATAAAGGAAGGAAATAAATGTACCAAATAAATTGAGCAAGTCATCTGAAATACCTACTTCAAATGATAGGAGGTAAAGAAGACATGAAAAACTAGATGCCAATTAGTCTACTTGGAGTAGAATACAAAATGCAACACTGACACAAGAAAACTACCTGGAATCGTGACAGTCAAGAAATTCAATACCAGACCCGATAATGATCGAACAAATACCAAATGCCTTACCAATTGCATTCGTTGAGTTCGAGGAAAGTTTCGACATCATTAAACGAGCAGTCATTGTGGCATTGGAAGTTCAAGGCGTCGAAATCCATACACAGAGGTTCTACAAAACTTATACAAGGAAGAAACTGCGCTAGTTAAGTTACAGGAAGAGAGACGGGAGTTCAAGGTCTGATCGAGTAATTGTATATGATCCCAATTGTGTTCAGGAAAGCTTAATATCTGCGATTTACATATGAAACCACCACACTGCCTGCAAGTGAAAAAAAAAAGAACCTGCAAAACTCGACAATGAAACAAAATGAAGGTAGATAAAAAATTGACTGTAAATAATAATAATACTTGGAGCAATGAGAAATATCAGCTCAGATAGATGAATGTGCGTGCTTGCGTCAGCGACTTTATTTAATACCAGAGATGAATAAAAGAATAAAGAGGAATGATATTGAAGTTTGTACAGGGCGATTATACAGTCATGGGACAAATTTTGAGAAATAGATTTCAAATTTGTTGACAATGGGGAGGTAACATTATTATTCGGGTATTATTGGAATAGATAAGTGAATAAGAAAAAAATGAAATAAGACAAAGAAAAGCAAAGAAACAGGAAAGAAAGAGGCAGGTCGAAGAGATGACGAGAAAGATCGTCAGAGGAACGTTTCGAACGGTACAGAAAAAACTCTGTTCGTCATCAGGGAGAGAGCAACACTCAGGGACGTACAACATGAGAGTCCGAACACTCATTAGAGCTGTCACTCTAGAACCAGGCCGAATTTAGTAGGTCTACCCCCCATAATCAGTGTTCGGACTCTCGTGTAGCGCGTTTGAGTGTTGCTCTCTCTCTGATGACGAACAGAGTTTTTTCTGTACCGTTCGAAACGTTCCTCTGACAATTTTTCACGTCATCTCTTTAACCTAACTTGTTTCTTGCACACTGCCCCTCTCTTTCTGTTTTTCTTTGTTTTATTCGCTTGTCATATATCTACATATTTTTTCTGATGTTCTAGACGGTCTTTCTCGTCATCTCTTCAACCTGGCTTATTGTCCCTCAGTGTTTATAGATATACAGCAGGCTTTTGACAAGGTCTGACACGATGGGCTCCCACTCAAGATAAAGTCATCTCTGTCAAGCGAAATTTACCTACTTATAAAGTCATACTTGTCCGACAGATTCATCCAAATAAATATGGCCAACGCTATTCTATAATCCATCCAATTACTTCCGGTGTACCCCAGGGAAGTGTGCTGGGACCTATACAGCCGCCATCCCCACAACAGCTGACACATATATAGACACTTTTGCTGACGACACCGTCCTCCTATCTCAACATACCGACCCACACATGGCCTCCATAAACCTTCCTTCAAGTATGGCTCAATAAATGGCGGATCAAAGTCAAGGCAGCGAAAAGTACTCAAGTCAACTTCACACTAAACCGTTCAGAATGTCCATCAGTGTCCCTAAACAATATAGAAATCCCACAATCAAACGAAGTTCGCTATCTGGGTCTACATTTGGACAAAAAAACTAACGTGGAAAAAACATATACGAAAAAAAAGGAAGGAATCCGAACTGCGACTGAGAAAAATGTACTGGGCACTGGGGAGAAAATCGTGTTTATCGCTTGAAAACAAAATCTTACTCTACAAAGCTATAATAAAACCAATCTGGACATATGGCATTGAGCTATGGGGCTGCGTCAACGTCAACATCATCCAACGATTTCAATCTAAAACACTCAGAATGCTTGTAAATGCACCTTGGTACGTCAGCAATCGAACATTACAGACGGACCTCGGAATGCCAACCGTTCAAGAAGAATGCACCAACCGGAGTGCCAGCCACTTCCTGCGTCTCCAACTTCACTCAAACGAACTAGCGTCCACCCTGCAACATGACCCTCCCTACAGAACACTCCAGAACAAGAAATGGCCGAATGACTTGAAAGCAGTATAAGTTCACAATCCGGATAACGTCTTTGGATGGGTATCCGCTCACGTGATTGTATTATTGTGTCATCACATTAACTATGGAACATGTATTATATAGAAAAATGTCTCACTTTTTGTGTTTGTTCCTCAACGCGTCACTTCCAACCATACATTTCTACACATACACAAAAAAAAATGTATAGCGTTTGACGCCGACCTCCTGTGGTGAAGCGGTCAGCGTGACTGCCTCACGACACAGAGGTCCCGGGTTCGAATCCAGGCGAGGGCGTGGATGTTTATGTGTGTGAGAGAAACTCATTCTCCCGACAAGGTAAATTGTCAATATATATGTAAATAAATCAATATAAAAATAAAAATAAATATTTGATCTAAAGAGACTTTTCTCAGTCCAAAGTTTACTTACGACTGAGAAAATTGGACGGAAAATTGCGCGATTGGACACAAGATGCAAGTAGTAGAAATGAGTATCTATAAAAAAAAAATCTGAACTTTTGACTTACCGATTTCCCACCAACCCTGAACGGTTGCTATTAGAAGCGTGACGGTATTAAGTAGGGGAAAAAACTCTATCGGGAAAATAAGAATCACGTCCCTCTCAAAATGGAGGGAAAAAAATACTTAAAACGGAAAAAACCTTACGGCATACATGTCTTCTAAAAAATAATAAATATATATATTGTAATTCCAATTAATTAGGCCATTAATTTGTTTCGTTATAAATTGAATTGAAGCGGCTGGAGCTTCCAAAGCGACAATGGCGCCGAGCTCTGTTTTTTTTTTGTTAAAAGCCGAAATGGGAAATGCGCGCGCGTAAGGAATTCAGTCTGGAATCGGCAATGATATGAGAAGGATGCTATAATCCGAGTACGAGAGATATAATACAGTATCAAACAGTAAAGTCTGCAAATATAAATTGCAAATCGCGAGTTCCTGTATGGAAGCAAGCAAATAGGTTGTACGGAGAGATTTTCAAAACAATTTGCAGCAAAAGGTTGCTTCGCGCTGGTGGAACAATTTTTGCATTGAGGAATCCGGTGTCCGCTAGCTGACCAGAAAGTGGAGGCTCATCCGAGGTTCGAGATAGCTGAGGACGAGAAATTCAAGCGTGTGTATTAAAATTGCAATGAAGTAGAGTCAGTGTAAAAAAAACTGGCTTTTAAGTGTGGTAGTGTTCAAGATACAAAAGAGAGATCTGGTACCAGACAGACGGTCCATGAGTAACCAAAACTTTGATATAAATTTGTAAACGATGATTAAAAAAGTACAGTCAGATATCGTTCAGAGTTCATTTCGTTCAGCTTTCTTTTCACTTATTTTCATATTGTTTTAGGTTAATCTTTTTATATTTTGAATTGTTAATTGTCAGTTTATACATTGATTTTGTTCTAATTATTAAACCCATTTATTTACCTGAGATAAAAGATTCGACGAATTAATAAATGAATATTTAAATATTTGTTTTAAATGGATGAAATTCGGCATGAAAAATAGTTTTTCTACATTGTAAAATTTGTAAACGACAATAAATTCCTTTTAAGCTCAATCACGGTTAATAATTATTCCTATACTTTAATTAAATCCAGTTATTCATTACAATATATACACGAGGGTGGTCTGAATAGTTTCCGACCCAACAATGATAGAAGATATTTTATTTTTCAACATAGTCTCCTTGTAACTCTCCACACATCTCCCAGCGATGCTCCCATCTCTGTAACCCGTCCAAAAAGTACTCGGCGTTTTTCTATGCAGAATAAGTGTTCACGAAGGTGATTGCCTCTTCATTTGACGAAAATCTCTGTCCTCCGAGCGCAATTTTTATATGAGGGAACAAGAAGAAGTCGCTTGGGGCTAGATCTGGATGGTCAAGCAGTTCAAACCGTAATTCGTGGATTTTCGCCATGGCAACCGCTGAGGTGTGAAACAGGATTATCTTTTTCCGTTTTTCCGCAAGTTCTGGCTTCAGCTTGTCAAGTAATGATGCTCCTGTAATGGTTTTTCCTTTTTCAGGATAATCGATTAAAATAACTCCATGACTGTCCCAAGAAACAGTCGCCATCACTTTCCCAGCCGAAAAAACAGTATTTTATTTTTTGGAGCCGCTTCCCCCTTTGCAGTCCACTGTTTGGACTTTATTTTTGTTTCTGGCGTATAATGATGTATCCAAGTTTCATCTACAGTAATGAATCGGCCCCAAAACTCGGATTTATTGCGCCTTAACTTCGCCAACAGAGTGTTGGAAATGATCATTCGAACACGTTTCTGGTCTAACGTAAGCAAACGCGGCACCCAACGCGCTGATAGCTTTCTCATGCCTAAATGTTGATTTAGTACGTGACAAACACGTTCTTATGACCTCTGCTATCTCTCTCACTTTAATTCGGCGGTCGTGTAGCACCATTTGGTGAACTTTGGCGATGTTTTCGTCGGTAGTTGCAGTTTTTGGACGTCCCCAACGTTCATCGTCTCCCAAGCTCTTACGGCCACGTTTAAATTCAGCTGCCCAAAAATTTCACTGTGGTAAATGATGGTGCAGTGTCCCCTTACACGGAATCCAACTCATCTCTGATTTGTGTAGGCGTATTGCCTTCCAAAAACAAATATTTAATAACAGCTCGATACTCGACACTGACATCAACTCACTCAAACGACTGTTACATAACAACTGCGCGTCCAAAATGGCTTAAACTTTGGTGGGTAACTGTCAATAGATGAACGAGATTCACTAGCTTTTGACCGGCTTTGGGACTGTAACGGAATCTCCAACGCGAAATATTTAACTGTGTCAGACATTTTTGATTCCTAATGTGCGTCACGCGTTCCGGTGAAACAATTCTTTAAGCGTCGTGCTGGAATTCTGGTGAAAGAATTCTTGAAGCGTCGTCAATGAAAAGTGTAAAAACAGAATAGTCAAGTTTGCAAATAGCAACTAATCTGAACTGTGTCGGTATCACATCGGGAATTATTACTGAAATGGAGCTAAATTTGTGTCAATGTCGAGAAGTTTCTCATTACAATTCCTGGAAATAATTCCTCGCAGAATCCTGGCGCACCTCGCGTGCCGATACTCAATGGCATTCTCGGTGACGTCTTTTTCACAGAATGCCTCAGCTGCATCGCGGAACAGATTGTATAAACATTAGTCATATGATATGATAAAGAACAACGAGAAAGCTGTCTGCGAGGGATGTTCTCTCGTAGGCAGAACCTTGTAGGAGAGACGGAAGGGGCTACATTTGGGGATGCCTTTTCCTCTCTTCGTTTTTGAACTAAAGTTCCCACAAGCCGAGGCACCTCGGCCTGTTTTGAGAGGTGTATGTTCCGGGGTCGCAGACCTTGGACATACGGTAAGAGTTGTTCTCTGTTCCCATTGGAACAGTCGGCCAGCTGCCTCCTAAACTGGTCGAGGTACGGAGAAGGGAGTGCTGCGTCCCCACAGCAAACTCCTCTCCCGCTATCGGAAGGGCGTGGGACAAATACCCAAAGCCCGACCTACCTGATGCAGGTTTTCTAGGGTTTGTCCTGCATTACTTTTAGGCGAATGAAGGGTAGGATCCTTAAACTATTGCCCGGGGGCCCTAGTTAACCCTTGGCTACCTACTTTTACCCTTCCGCATCCCCCCATTCAAATCCCTTCCTATGCTATTAAAGGGGAGTTGCCAGCATGTGGATTTCCCTCATGTAGCCTGTTACCTAAAAAAAAGGAGAGTTGCCACCACGTGGATTACCCTCGTGTTACCAGTCATTCTAAAAGATAATTTGCTTCATATTCTCAAATATAGACTGATCAATTGTAGGTGAAGAGTAAATGATCAATTTCTTGATTGAAATTATCCGTTTGTAACCTCATATTTTCACTACTTCTATATTTTAAATTTGCACAAATCATAAAATAGTAAATTATATATATTTAATAAGACTCGATGAATACCTGAAGTTTCCCTTCAACACAGAAAACTAATATAATTGGAGTAAATCGGAAATAATTAATTCAAATTTTAAAATGGCGATATCGCGAAACAGCTTAAAGAAGAAAACCGCAGTTGTATGAGTACTATTATATATTTTTGAACTTAGGTTCCCGTAAGCCGAGGCACCTCGGCCTGTTTTGAGAGGTGTATGTTCCGGGGTCGCAGACCTTGGGAATACGGTAAGAGTTGTCCGCTATTCCTATTGGAATAGTCGGCCACCTGCCTCCTAAATTGGTAAAGGCACGGAGAGGGGAAAGCTTAGACCCCACAGCTAACCCCTTCCCGCCATCGGAATGGCGTGGGACAAGTACCAAATGCCCGACCTACCTGATGCAGGTTTTTCTAGGTTTTCCCCTGCATCACTTTTAGGCGAATTGCCGGGTAGGCACCCTAAACCATAGCCCGAGGGCCCTAGTTAACCCTTGGCTACACCCTTCCTTATCCCCCCTATGATATTAAAGAGGAGTTGCCACCATGTGGATTACGCTAATGTAGCCTGTTACCCTAAAAAAAACATATTTAAAGATAAAAGTATGACTTGATGAGGCAATGAGAAACCAAGTCGCGGTTACGTGTTTCGAACAGAGAGAGAAATCAGCCAATCACTGAGTAAATACGAAAATGCGGCCGGAGGAACATTAAATATGAAAATAAGAAAAGATGGATTATTTTAGGCTGGAATAAAAAGGAAAGTAGTGCCCCCTATATGGAGTACTTTTTGTCGTTGTACTTCACTAACATGAAGAATGATATTCCTAAAGAAAGTGTTATTAATCCAAAGACAATGCAGTTATCCGTAGCCAATAATTCAAACACCTTTGGTTTTTTACCACTACTAACCTGAAATTCAGCAAAGTAGAACTGCCAAAATGAAAACTTACTGAAATGTTGATTTGGTATTTATTTTATCGAGTTCAAATGGTCGAATAGACACGTAGGAGTTTTATTTATAATTTCAATTTGATAGCCCAGTCGGACGAATGCGCTTGTACTATAGCAGTAGTCACGAACGAAGGACGGCCGCGCAGATTGACAGACGGGTGGCGAAGGGTGCGAGCGCGGAAATAACACATACACAACACGGTCTAACGCAGTCGAGATCTACGCGCTGACTTCACAGAAAAACACTAAACTGACGCGCTCTATAGTAGGATCGACGAATGCCTCTACCGGCAATACTATTATTATTGACATTTAGTTTTATAAAACTTAAAAGACAAATGGTTTAAATTTTTAACCATTCTGAATTTTAAAGAATGATTATGACGTAAGTCGAAAGTTTCAAATTGAATTAAAATATTAACTGAAGTAACTGGAATCTGTGTAAAATGTTTTTCATAACTACTAAACAACATAAACAATCAATAATATTTCTTTGGAAATAATTTGCTAAACGTTATTCAAAATACGTTTGTGGGAAGAGTTTTTTTTTAATGAAGAATCGCGCGGAATAAGCAACATAAAATATCACTAATTGGTTTCTACTAAAGTCCAGAACATAGCAACGTGAATATGTTGTTTTTGGATAATATACATATTGATATCAAATCAGTCGAATTATTTGTGACCACGAAAATTCAGGTAAATGTACTATCGTGACGTCTAGCCTGACATATTCTGAATTAAATTAAGGAAATTAACTACCTTTTCAGATATTTTAAAAAAAATTGTTTAACACTTTAAACGACGTTTCAGAGCATTCATCAGGTTTCAATAAGGTTCCTGTGTTACTGTGGTAACAATTTTGTTTCATACAATATTTCAAATCACAAATTCGCAGCGATTCTTCTAATATAATGTTTAAATCAGAATTATTCAACATTCTTGCAATTTAATAATTAATGTTACCAATTATAAAGTAAATAAGAACCTAAATTTTTTCATACTAAAATTACACATTTATACTATTTTTTAGAAAATTATATAAAAAATAATAGATTTTAAATTTTGCTTAATTTTAAGGTTAGTATGTTAAATATTTTTTATTTTAATTTGCTCCACAGGTGTATAATTGTATGCGGAACACACAGAGTAAATTTAATATATTAGAATAGAAATTCTGCCTCGAATTATGACAGGTGAGATGAATTAAATGAGTCCAAAAAATATATTAGTAATATTTCGCCTTCATCGTGTGGGGATTTTTTTTGTTACTAATGACGTTTCGTGATTTGGATTTTAAAATTATAATAAAAATGCAGGTGAATATCAGAGAATATTCGAGAATAGTTATTACTCGTTGGACACCTTTTATTGATAGAAGGCACGTTCTTTAATAATCGATAAAAGAGAAATATGCTCTCGTTACTGTCGCCGTATTGCTTGTTACATTCATGAGGGGGGCGCTAAGTTTTTGTGAGGAGGAGTGCACATTCGTGTAAATGTGTAAACATCATTTTCTCCGAGTCGTGTTTTATTTGTACAGCGTCATGTAGTTCATTGAGCATTTGAAACTCATTCATGGATATGTTTTGTATATTCATGCTATATTGCACCCCACTTCCTCGAAAATAATCTTATCAAAGTTTGGGTTACAATTCATTTTAAGCTTATCGTTGTTTTCCAACCACTATATATATTAGCTGATTTTAGGATAATTTACATTATATTCAGTTTTAGTTTTCAGTGGTAGTGCGAAAAAAAATTATTAATTGTTTTTAATATAATTTAATTGTTGGCGGAACGGCTGTTTACAGACGACAATCAAGGCGGGTTTTTCTTTGTTAACAATGGAGACTGTAGACCGCGCGCCTAGAGAACTCAGTCTACGGCGAGAAGCGAAACGGAAAAGTATGCGTCGAGAACTGGGACATAGCAGTTCGGTCCACACAGAGAAATAGAAACAGTAAAAGTCTGCGGATCCAGAATTATGAATAGGGCTATCTAGGAAGTCCAACAGCGAGACATAATAGTTTACATAAAACGCAAGTAAACAGATTTGACGGAGAGACTTATAAAATCGTAGTTTGTTTGCAGAAATTTTGCTTCACAAATAGAACTGATTTTAGCATAGAGAGACTTTGAGGAGATCTACGTCCGGCAACTGGCTGAGGGTGGACTAATCCAGGTTCCAGGATAGCAGAGATCCAGAGTAACTACCGTGTGTTTAAAATCTAAAGTGTAGAATCAGTGTATAATGGCCTGTTTAGTGTGTGTTGACTTCAAGATACAAGAACTTGTACCAGTAGCACTGTCGTGAGTACAAAACAATTATTAATGACTGTAAACGATAATTAAAGGGTATAGTCAGATTTATTTCGCGTTTTTCTTTTCATTCGTTTTCTTTTACTTTTGTATTTAATATTGTATTCAATGAGTTTGGATTGTTAATATTTTAGTTCATTGTATTTGTTCTTCCTATCAAACCCAGTGGTGACCCTGAGGTAATGAGAAATTCAACGTAATTGATCGTAAAATTATAAAGCTATATTTTCATAGAACGCCACGAATTAATAAAATAAAATTTGAAATATTTGTTTGTTAAATTGACGGAATTCGGCGTGCAAAGCAGGGCTTATAAGGTGTAATTATCAACAATAAATTTTTAAATACATAATAATTTTGTTAATAATTTATTTTAATTAAATCTTCTTATTAAGTATTACAATATATTCATTATGGAAGAATTTAAGATGTAATTACAATTATGAATACGTTTATCGATAAAAATTTTATCTTTTTTGTCTCGTATTTCCAGTATAAAAACACTCAACTTGTTGTCTAACCCCCACGGGTAAGGAGGTGAACGGAGGTGGAAATATTCAAACATGTTATCGACCGATATTTGCTTCAAAAATTTTTCGGGCTCAATTAAATACATAATGTCTCTAGATGTTCTCTGTGTATAATTAAAATCGCTATCAGTTTTGGAGGAGAGCACCCTTAAGGGTAGTGGTGGACTTGCAATTCATAATTAAAAGCAAAAACAACCGAGTTTCGACTCGAATCCGGGGTTTTGGATGTTTCTAAGATTAATTATGATATTACACTTTTTGTTTAAGGCACAGTAGAGGAGCTGGACGGGGGTGAATCACGTTAAAACGGCCGATATATTCGTCGAAAGACCCTTTCTTGGGGTCAAGAGTTCAACCCCTTTCAGCATGGGAGGTGAACACATTTAGGGACAAAAGTAACGCAAAATCAACTGAAATTGGAGTCAATTCGGGGGTAATGGATATATCATGACCCGGGCATGCCGGGCACCCATCAAGTAGTAGTAATAATAATAACAACAATCATAAGAACATCAATATTGAAAATTTTAAAGAGATTGTTGGCAGCTAAATGTGGTTAGTTCTATTTTAGCCTAATTCGCTACACAAGTATATATTGGATTTATTAATTACGTTACTAAATTTAATTACAATGTTTTGAATATTTACGGAAATATAAAAAAATATTTAACACCACATTTACCGTTCCAGAGCTGTAACATACCCACAATTTATAAATTGATAAATTATTCTGATTTACAGTGCGTTCGGAAAGTCGCCCTTTACTAGACTACGGATATTGATCTACGATAGGAGTAGTTTTTTTTCATAGATTCGCGATTGTTTTTTTTAATTATTTCTACTGTTGCGTAATATTTAACCGTTTGAAAGCTATCGAATGCGATGTGTAGATTTTATTTGATTTATTTTATTCCATTAGTCCTCGTATGAGGAAACAGGATGTCTCATTACATCAAATTATAATATAATTATTGGATTCTACAATTATAAATAATTAGAATTAACACAAAAATACTAAAATTCGGGAACACAAATTTCCCGGACCAACATAAATAAAAGGACTATATAGTAATAATAACAAAAATAATAATTCTTTAACTATACTAAGGGTATAATATAATATTTACAGTACTCAAAATTCAATACGCACTAGTAAAAAAAGTAATTAGAGAATTAACTATGATATAATATAGAATTACACATCACACATGTTCAATTTGTTTCAAAATTACGGTTCTTTCGACGGCAATTTTCCAAACACCCTGTATAATTATACTTTTCCATGGTTTCAGATATGATTTAGTTAAAATATTAATTTTTGGTTAACGTTCGTCAATTAAATTAACACTAAAATAATTTTATGTGTCTGTGTTGAGTGTGAAAACTCTTAAATGTGATTTAGTTGGCTACATCATTACGGAAGATTAGCACAATAAAGAAAATGGCGTTTCTTGAAAAGATTGGGAGAAGCAGAAAATCATTAAAATAATTTCCAATTTCCTCTCTCAGATTGTCTCCGTTGTTTGTGACAGAGGGTTGACTCTCGTAGTAATTAATACTTGGTGACAAATCTTTGGTACGCAACTAAATCGTGTTATACACTTAACGAGGTCTCGTACGACAAATTTAAATGGTTAGTACTACACTTTAGATTAATTACGAGGGTGGTCTGTAAAGTTTCCGACCTCAAAGAGAAGATGGCAGCACTAGTAAATAAAAGCTAGTGAATTTCGTTGTTCAAATGTTGACAGTTACTCACCAAAGTTTCAGCCATTTTGTACGCGCAGTTGTTATGTAACAGACGTTTCAGTGAGTTGATGTGAGTGTTTTTGTAAAAATGGAGAAAATCGAGTAACGAACTGGATGTTAAATGTTTGTTTTTGAAAGGCAATACGCCTACACAAATCAGACATGAGTTGGATTCCGTGTAAGGGGACACTGCACCATCATTTACCACAGTGAAATTTTTGGGCAGCTGAATTTAAACGTGGCCGTAAGAGCTTGGGAGACGATGAACGTTGGGGACGTCCAAAAACTGCAACTACCGACGAAAACATCGCCAAAGTTCACCAAATGGTGATAGACGACCGCCGAATTAAAGTGAGAGAGATATCAGAGGTCATGAGAACGTGTTTGTCACGTACTAAATCAACATTTAGGCATGAGAAAGCTATCTGCGCGTTGGGTGCCGCGTTTGCTCACGTTAGACCAGAAACGTGTTCGAATGATCATTTCCAACGCTCTGTTGGCGAAGTTTAGGCGCAATAAATCCGATTAATTACTGTAGATGATACTTGGATACATCATTATCCGCCCGAAACAAAAATAAAGTCCAAACAGTGTACTGCAAAGGGGGAAGCGGCTCCAAAAAATAAAATACTGGTTTTTCGGCTGGGAAAGTGATGGCGACTGTTTTTTGGGACAGTCATGAAGCTATTTTAATCGATTATCTTGAAAAAGGAAAAACCATTACAGGAGTGTCATTACTTGACAAGCTGAAGGCAGAACTTGCGGAAAAACGGCCACATTTGCAGAAAAAGATAATCCTGTCTCACCCCTCAGCGGTTGCCATGGCGAAAATCCACGAATTACAGTTTGAACTGCTTGACCAATCAGATCTAGCCCCAAGCGACTTCTTCTTGTTCCCTCATCTAAAAATTGCGCTCGGAGGACAGAGATTTTCGTCAAATGAAGAGGCAATCACCTTCGTCAACACTTATTTTGCAGAGAAAAACGCCGAGTATTTTTTGGACGGGTTACAGGGATGGGAGCATCGCTGGGAGATGTGTGGACAGTTACAAGGAGACTATGTTGAAAAATAAAAAATAAATTAAAAAAATATATATTCTATCATTTTTGGGTCGGAAACTTTTCTGACTACCCTCGTAAATTCATTGGAATGTCCGGATTTGTTTCGTACTGGCGCTGACTGAGAGGAATAAGCAACATCATTATCGTGGTTGAGACAATTTCCCTTTCCAAAGTTTCATTTATTAATACCGTGAAAGTTTTTTTTTTGTAGAACATCTCATCGCGATTTCGGTATAATAACGTCCGGATTATGCAACATCCCGTTCAACTGGAAGCGTTGACGGTGATTCTGTCGGTTGTGGATTTTCGTGAGGCATGAGGGAATATTGACTTACCAGCAAAGCTGTGTGTCACCGACCGTATTTTATCAGCTCTACTAAGTAACTAGTGAGACCCACTCAGAGTTCATCACGACAGGAGCCAATTCATCTCGAGTAGTACCAACGAGGAATACAAATGGAAACATTGAGCGGATCTGGGTCAAAGAGGTAAGACCCCCGGTGAGAAGGAAAGTTTTCATTTCAGTGATACAAATTTCTATGTAGAAAAGTTACATGTACTGATCCTTGAAGCTACTATGGATGGAATTTTTCGTATTGTACTTTCTTCCGATAATGAAAACATCGTGATCTACTATTATCATGCCGGCTTACAGTTTACTCATGAACTTGATGTTGATCGTTCGCTCAACTTCCTATATGACTCCATCACTGTTTCTGGTTTCCTTGTTACAAATTGGTATCAAGAACCCCTTTATTTTCTGGACGTTCTTAACTTTTTTTTCCCACTATCTCACAAGTAATCCATGATTTTTGGCCGGGAAATTTTATTGTCCTATACTAAATTCCACTCCGGAAAGTGACATAATTTTCCTAAAATTTGGCGAAGTCTTATCCTCCTTCTTTTATTCAGAGAATTAGGATGCTCAATTTCCCACTGTTAAAATAATACCTATTTATCCGCAGCTTCATTCTAGATATCTTAAACGCGTCAAATATTTTAACGTCGATATTATTTACGAATTCTCAAATACCCCAGTTTTGTACGGTCTGGGGAGAAACTTGGAGGGCGGTAAAGCCTTTTTTTTTGTATCGTAATGTGTGGTCGGAAGTGACGCGTTAAGGAACGGACACAAAAAAATGAAACGTGGAAAAGAAGAACACTGCATTCTATTTATTTATTAACCCCGATCGCCATATTTATGGGGTATCGTATTTTTCTTATGGAGACATCTGAAGGCGTTTACGAGACTCCAGTTGACGCAATTGAGGGCCTCGTTGCTCGACTTGCGGCTGCAAGCATGCGCGAAATACCTGGCATCTGTGGATAGGCTTCTCGGTTTTCCACCCGGGTTATCTGCGTAAACAGCGACATTTCGATGGATAGCTCTTCCAGGCTGAAGTTTCTTTGGCCCTGTCGGCTGTTTACGCAGATAACCCGGGTAAAAACCCTAGAAGCCTTTCGTAATTCTATTCACCGGGATAGCCTTCGATCTCTATCTTTGGAACTGTTCACCAATCACTCCTTCGACGCTACCAAGCGCAATTTTGAGTATTTATTGTCAACATTTCTGGAAACACAAACTTTGCGATGAATATATATGTAAATAATGTTTTTCTTTTCATGTCTCATACTTGTTTTAGTAGCTGTAGCACCACTCAGAGTGGTGTCGTATTCTGAGCGGCCGTGTCCTGCGCGGTCAACAGTCCCTTCCTCAATCCTGACCGCTGAGCGAAGATCAACTTTATCAGTCTTGGTTTTAACATTAAGCGAATGTAATACAAGTTCAATGTATAACATTTCTGAAACTTATCTGGATTTATAATTTCTATCTACAACATGGAAAATGTTCCACTTGGTAGTGATTCGTTTAATAAATATGCTTAGAAATGATCAATTAAGATACAAATCTTTAACAGTTATATTTATCTGACGTCCTGAAATAAAAACATCAACCTGTTTACTTATAAGTTCATTATTAATTTAAATTTTTAAACATTACAATCTAAAAAAAATTCTCGAAATTTAATCCCTAATTTATTAGGACCTCTTCAGGAGTTTTAAAGTCAATGAAATGATCTAATTTCAATAACTGTGTTTCTAAAAATTCCAACAAAGCAAGATTTTACAAAAATAATAATTTATAATAATTATTAAGGACTGATAAAGTGCTCTTTATACCTGCTCGCTCAGCGGTCAGGATTGAGGAAGGGACTGTCGTCCGCTCACGGCACGGCCGCTCAAAATACGGCGCCCTTAAAGTTAGTCCCATGACCGTAGAATCATCTTATATATTAAGAATTGTAAAGATACAATTGTATTTTTTTCCTTTTTATTTATTACGTTAACTTTTAGTCCGGAGACTTTACAGTTGTGATGATAATAATAATAACAGTATTTACAATTGTAAATTAAACAAATAACAAGGTATTTACAATTTGTAAATATTTCACGTGTAAACTTGTGGTCTTGGATGTGACCCTTGTCATTTCAAGACGAAAGAAGCAGATTAACTTGTTTACCGCATATTATCATATAAGCCGGCATGATCCTAGCGATGAATCTGGTCATTGGGGAAACTACATGTTTGAAGCGTTAAGGATGTTATGGGGGAAGATGGGAAGAGCGGATATTTAGGGAGTATGGGGTAGTGCCAGTTGGTAGGAGGGCTAGAGTTAGGTAATTCCAGAGTGATTTAGGGGAAGGATGATGTCAATTGGGAGTTTACGTTTTAGTGTGCGATTTTGTGAAGGAGGGGGTGGGTTACTGTAGAATAGCTCAATGGTGGGATTTGGATGGTTTATGCAGCTCTTTATTAGGGACTTGGTAGATTTATGAATTATGGCAGGGATTAGGGGAATTTCAAAGTATTTGTGGATAACTGAGTTGCGAAGGCACCAGGGGGAATTCGATATTAAACGGAGAATTTGGTTTGGTTTGGTTTGTATTTTGTTGGAGTGAGAATAGCAGTGGATCCCCATACGGCACATGAGTACGACCATATGGGACGAATTAAGGATAGATAGAGGAGTCTTTTGGTGCTAAGGGATATGGGAGATTTTCTGTTGTTAAAAAGAGTTGTTTTATTTTGTTGTTGATTCTGGAGGTAACGTGAGCTATATGAGGTTTCCATGATAATTTGGAATCAAGGATAAGGCCTAGGTAAGGCGTAGTTTGTTGGATATGTATTTTGGTGCCATTGAGAAAGAAGGAGTGGTTGAGGGAATGTTTGGTTTCAAGGGTGAAGGGAATGATTGTGGATTTGGTAGGGTTAATGCTGATTCTGCATTTTTTAGCCCAGCTTTCAATATCATTGAGGGCGATTTGTAGTTTTCTGGAGCCCGAGTCTAGAGAGGATGTTTGGTGTATGGCCTATAAAATTTATCGCGCTGTCTGTGATGCCGTTTACATAGGCCAAACTAAACGAACCTTAATAACTCGTCTTAAAGAACATCGGACGACAAGCACGCGGTCATCACTAAACACTATCTTTTTAGGGGTATTTGAATTCTGGATAATGAACACACGTACCAGGCTAAAGTATAAAGTTGAAACAACGACGCCTTAAATATTCAGAGTGACACGAGCTCTTTGAGCTGGTAACTAACACACTATTATATCTTTATGACTTATTTGCTTTACGGGTTTACCTCTCAAATACCCGATGAGGCCCGGAATGTCGGAAGAAACGTTGAGTCATATAATTATTTTTTTAATTGTTGTCCGTTACATGGCATTTCAACACTTTTAACTATTATTGAGACATAGTAGGACCAGTAATGAAACAAGATCAAGTTCTTCCCAACACAAAATTTTTATTTAAAGATGGTGTAGCATTTTGTAACGTAGAAGTCGAGGAGTTTTTCCTGGAAGCGGTACGTTTGGAATGAGATGAGGGGATTTGAAAGAATTAATTGGGTCGAACTGTGGAAGCAATGGAGAGTTTAGTCAAATGGTGTGAAGGCTATGGTTATATGAATTCTATTAACTACCCAGGGTTCGTATCTGCCGGGCGTGAATGAGAATGACGGGGACACGTGGTGGAAAACTGCAACTGAGCTTACATTCGCTTGGCTTAACAAAGTACGATATCAGCCGCCTTTATGTAAAAGCGTGGTTCATCTGGAATACGACCTCTTACGCGTCTCAACAGGAAGGTGAATAGGATGTAATTATGAAGAGAGCTGAGAACGCCCGATCACAGTGGGCGACCAACCGTTTCGCTTTCCTCTTGCAGAATTGAGTAACTGCAACAGCTTCTCGTTGAGTCATTCAGGGTTCAGACCTATTTATTCTTGTGAAATTAATCAAATTTCAAGGTTAACTCCCCTGTCATTCTCGGAACTCCAACGGGAGCCGTGGATTACTCGACGAATTGTGACTCATTCCCGAGGGGGAAATTCTAGAAAATTGATAACACGAAATACGCAGGACTAACACGTTCAATCAAGAAATTTGGGGAAACCTGACACCTATAATAAAATTGTTTAACAATTCTTTACAAATAAAAACACCAGCCTATTAGTCGGAAAAATTATAACACTTCAATCGTAATATTTAAAAACCACAACGTTTCATCCCTGATTGGATTACAATTAAATTTACTTATTTATTATACGAAAATTTACATGAACAAATTTCTATTACTCATTTCGACCGCAGGTTAATATAAATTTTCATATAATTAAATTACGACTCACTTTAATTGTAATTGCACACCTGAAGAGGTCCCAATCTGGGATGAAACTTTTTTTTTTTGTAATCTGATAATAAAATTTTTCTGACCAATAGTCCGATGGTTTTAAACATTTAAAAGTGTTTAACTGAAACGGAGACGAACGTAGAAACCGGCCCACGAGAATGAACCTCCGAGAAACAATGTTTCTTCTTAATTTTTCCCTTCAAAGTGTCGTGAGACAAGTTCAGGAAAGCGGAAAGTAACCTCCATTTTAAGAACGAAAAAAAAAATATCCAGAGGACTAGAAACGCTCTTCATATTTTGGAAAAGAAGCAAGGATTGTTAAGTGGAACCGGAACTATTTCGTAAAGGATTGGTTAATAGAGAAAAAAGGTCTACAATTCTTATCTGGAACATTTTTTTTTTAAAAAAAATCGCTAACGTGACCGTTTCTCGTCCCGTTTCAACTCAAATCCGGACGATCAAATTTCATATTTAAATTTCCACTTTCTCAAGGTACAAATTACAAGGGTGTTTAGAGGAATGTATAAAAAAACATTTGAATTAATGGCTACAGACTAGTGGATTGTGTCTTTCTTTATTAATATGATCATCTGTGGCTACGTACAGTCATTCAAATATGTTATTCTTTCGCGTGATAAAAAATTACATTCCTCTCCAATTTCTTTTCTCAATTTTTCCAACGAAAGTCAAAAAACAACATCCGTCGCGTCCGGAGATATTTTAATATGAGCCAATGTACGGAAATATTAAAAGATTCAAGGAGGTCCAATGATTATACAATTGTTTTACTAATAAGCAGTTATCTGCTGGGTTGCTATTTCGTCCTCCGCTACGTAAAACAGAGGTTTTGACGTGTAGTCGGAGGAATTCCCGCGACCCTCAAAATTATTTTTTATAAAAGCATATGAGCTGGGAAACGAACAACGGCAGTCTTACGTTACGAAAATGTGAAAAAAAAACGACAAGAACGCCGTTTCTGCATTGCTTGATTCACTGAGGTTGCGGGTATGTCACCAAGGACCTCCGGGCGTAGAAATAGAAAGAAAATTACGCGCAAAGAGAAAATTAGGTACTCACATTGGCCGAGCGCCACGTTCAGCAAGGCGAAGATCCAGAGCGAAATCATGGCCCACGAACGCACCAACAAGAACGTCCGACACCTTCAACCTCCGCGATTCAACTGCTTGAACCTTCGATCCTCCGCCAAGCGCCACACGACACACACGGCGCCACACGTCACCCCCCCCCCCCCCACTCGCCCAACAAACCACGGTCCAATAAGATTGCCAACAATTGGCTTTTCGATGACTCTGAATCCCCCCCCCCCGACTTTAAACGAGTGGAGTGTTGAGTAGTGATGGGCATAATCGAATGATCCGCTATCGAGTGATTCTAATATTCGAATGATTCATTCATCGCTCACTCGCTTAAGCCTGCATAAATCTCGTCATTCAAAATATAATCGACTTCAGTCTCAAATTTTCTTGTTTGCATAAGCAATATTTAATAAATATCACAAACTGAGTGGAATTCAGAGTGTAACTATTAAAAATAAGGCTTACGTACGGAATAATCGAACGATTCATTCATCGCTCGCTCGCTTAAGCCTGCATAAATCTCGTCATTCGAAATAAATCGACTTCAGTCTCAAATCTTCTTGTTTGCATAAGCAATATTTAATAAATATCAGAAACTGAGTGAAATTCAGAGTGTAACTATTAAAAATAAGGCTTACGTACGGAATAATCGAATGATTCATTCATCGCTCGCTCGCTTAAGCCTTCATAAGTCTCGTCATTCGAAATATAATCGTCATTCGGTGGTCGTTGTATCATAATCGACATTTCGAATGATCTGCAATAATCGAATTATCGATTATGGCCATTCGATTATGTCCATCACTAGTGTTGAGTTTGCCATTAATACCATAAAAGCAGTTACCTGAAGCGATTGTCTTTATAACAATAATAGTTTTTTTTTATATAAAGGTTTATAATGGCTCGTCAACATCGTGGTCATTAGCGACCAATACATTATTTACTATTGTTTACATAGAGTGCTTATTTACATCTGATTTGTTGTGGTACTGTATTCATTATTATTTAACAAGCAGTTTAAAAATTTGGGGGACTGCCCAGTGGCGGCTCGTGAGTTTTTAAACTGATCCGTTACATAAAGGAAAATTAGATTAATTCCTAAACTAACCTAATTAAAAAGCTCCCATGTAAATTATGTACATAATTTTTTGTATATACTGTAAACAATTTTTATGAACATAAAATCCTAGGATAAAAGTTATGTAATAAATGAATCTAATCTAATAAATAAAGCAGAGTGTTTGTTTGTTTGTATGTTTATATATTTGTATGTTCCTTGTTCTCTGTGTATAATTTCAACTCTTTTCGAGCTTGGGAGGGGTGCTCCCTTAAGGGTGGGCGTGGTGGCATTACATAAAATTAAAGCAGGAACTATAGAGATTGGAGTCGAATCCGGGGTTATAGTTGTCACTGAGTTTAATTACGACATTCAACTTACCGTTTAAGTCCCCAAAGCGGGTGTGGTCGGGGATGGAAATTTTCAAACCTGTTAAACGGTCGATATTTGCGTTAAATAATAATTTCCTAGGATTAATGACTTCGATAATATTTATACCGATTTATAATTTCAACCCCTGTAGGTGAGCAAGCTTATGAGTGAGGTGGAGGTACGTTAAATAAAAATAACGCAAACACAACCGAGATTCGAATCAATTAAGAGACTATGAATGTCGCTGAGTCTAATTGTGACAATGTGGGTAACGCGACGGGTTTGGGAGGTGGTGGGCGGGGTTAGAAATATTCAGACAATGTAATCGGCCAATTTTTGCGTGGAATAAATACTGTTTGATTATCGCACATTTGTGAGGGTGGTCATCTAACATGTAAAAACGGCCGGTATATTTGGTCAATGACTTCAACCCCCTTCGGCATGGGAGGTGAGCATATTTAGGGATAGGGTTCCACGAGCGTTACATAAAAATAGCGGAAAAGGAACCGAAATTGGTGAAATATCGGGGGTTATAAAAAACTGACATCTCGGGCAACGCCGGGCACCCAGCTAGTCTTCTAATAAATAAGCAGTGTGTTTGTTTGTATGTATATATATTTGTATGTTCCTAATACAAATATACACCGTTGGAGAAAATTTCACCAAATTTCGTACACGTTTTCTTTGCGACAAGGAAACAAACACTGTCGGAGTCTACCACCAGAAACGGGGGTGGAAACATTTTGACATGCTACAACAGCTGATATTTGAGTCGATAAATATTTTTAGGGGTCAAAGATATTTATAGTGTTTCTACCGATGTTATCTGAATATAATTTTCATTCCCTACACCCTGGGAAAAGTGCACCCTTAGGGGTGGAAGTGGACGGGCGTTACAAATAAATAACGCGAATAAAACCGAGATTACAATAAAATCCAGGGTTTTTGATGTTTCTGAGTTTAAGTATGATATTCAATTGGCCATCTAACCCCCGTATGAACGGGGGTGGAAATTTTCAAATATGTAAAATAGTCGATATTTGCGTGGAATAAATATTTTTCGGGGTTAATTACATTTACAGTATTTATATCCATGTTATGTGTGTAAAATGTGACATGAGGGAGGAGCATTCTTAGGGGTCTGGGGTGCGTTACAAGTAAATAATGCGAAAAAAACCAGAGATTCGTGTCTAATCGAAGGTAATGGATGTCGCTGAGTTTAATTATGACATTCAACTGGCCATTTAACTCCCAGGGGTAAAGGTGTAGACGAGGATAGAAATTTTCTAACGATGTAACCGGCTGATTGTTGCGTGGATATTTTTAACACATTGTAGCGGGGGTGGAAAATTTTCAAACATGTTCAAACGGCGATGTATTCGTTGAATGAAAGTATTTCAGGGTCAATGTGTTCAACCCCCTTCGGAATGGGAGGTGAACACATTTAGGGACAGCGGTCGAGTTGTGTTAGACAAAAATAACGCAGAAGCTACGTAGATTGGACTCATGTCGGGAGGTATGGATAAACGACATCTCGGGCAACGCCGAGCACACAAGCTAGTAAATAAATAAAAATGCGCTGCATCAACCCAAACATTTTTTGCGGCGATAACAATGTAAAATAATAATTATAATACAACAGCGATAGTGTTACCAGTACTCTGTGACCCGTAATACGCTACATTTCTAATTTCGTCTACATATTTTACAGTAGTGTTTATTTATTCAAAATCAGAATAATTTAGCACCAAGCTCCCACGCATTTCTAACACGAAAGAATTTTCCTTCGTATATACTGTAATGCCAATTAATTAGGACATTAATTGGTTTTAATAAAATTTAAATTGTTTGATAAATCCATTATAGCGGTAGGAGCTTCCAAAAGCGACAATGTAGATGGGCTCTGTTACTTTGTCGGAAAGTCGAAATGGCGTATGCGCGCTAAAACTCGAGACTACGATAGTTAGTTGGGGACGGGACATTTCGGAGGACGGAACAAATGAGTCTAGAGCAGAGACTAACCGTTGTTTAATGTATTATTAAACAAAGTTATGAGTTTAATACAAAGTAAAAACATTCACGGAAGCATTACATCGAAATTATCGCTAAGTTAGCAGTTTTTACGTCTATCAGCAGCTAGGAAAAGAGTGCAGTTTTTACGTCTGTAACCAGCCAGGAATAGTAAAGTTGCAGTTTAAGTCCCAAGCGGTAAAAAGACTAGCAAATCTATGAATCACAGGATTCATATAAGGCAAGCGGTCACCAGATAGCTGACAAAAAGGAGGATCATCCGAGTTCCTGGGAGCCTATCACGGTGGACTTCAAGAGTGTAAAATCTGAGAGCCAATATTAGAATCAGTTTAAATTTTTTTGCAATAGTGTACTCCAGAAAACAAAAGGAATGCTGGAACCAGCTGGACAGATGTGAGTAACAAAATACAAAAATAATGATTTATGTAAACGAAATTAAAGGATAGAAGTCAGATTTCGTTCTACTTTAAATTGTTAATCAGAGTTAATCTCTTTACTTTTTAATTTCGTTCTATTTTAATTGTCAAGTTAATTTCTTTTCTTTTTAGTTTATTTCTATCGACACATTGTTTAGGTAAATGTTGTTTGTTAATAAGATTTTTAAATCAAATTGTTGTGTCCATTATCAAACCCAGTGAAGACCCTGAGATCTATTATTTTAAATTGTATTTGTTTTTGAGTTATTGCCACAAAATAAAATAAATATTTTGTTTGTCAATTTCGATCTTTTCATTTAATAAAAGCCTTCCATTTAATTATTACATTTTTGACGTTTAACATGAGGTAAATTCATTTAATTAAAAATAAATTAAACGATCTATATTTATTTGTTTATTACAATACATTGTAAATAAAGTTAATTTTGGGATGGCAGGACCATGCGATAGATTTGCTCATTATGACGCAAGAATTCAAAATGCAGCCCCTTAATAGCTTGTTTTCGTTAAAATGAACTTGTTATTTTTCCAAAAAAAAATGTTACGCAAAATGTACGAGTGCTATTTACGTTTTAAAAGTATAACCTAATTTAAAATAAGATTTTTAATTACTGAATGGTTCAAATTTAATTTCGCTTTTTATGCCGTCCCGTTACTGTGCTGTATAGCTCGGCACAGACCTGTGCTCAGATGAAATGAGCACTGCGAGGCGGCAGTTTGGCGAGCTTTTCGGGCGTGTCCAGGGGGATACTGCGCATGCGCATTTTTCATTCCAGTACGAGTTCCTGTGCTGTGGCAGTTTGAGCACAGGTAGCATTAGCAGGGGCGAATACACACAAGGAAGGCAGTTTATAGTCTTCGAAATCAAAGCAGAAATTCAATCAGTTAAACATACAAGTATTATAAAGGTTCTTAAAATTAAAAAAAAATAATTCTTCCTAAATTTAATTATGTGCTGAAGCACATGAGCACATGCGCACGAGCCGCCACTGATAATGACTAATTAGTTTAACAATCGGGGAATAAGAACACCCCCGCTACAATGGGTTAAAAATAATCCACACAACAATCGGCCGGTTACATCGTTTGAAAATTTCTATCCTTGTCTACACCTTTACCCCTGGGAGTTAAATGGTCAATTGAATGTCATAATTAAACTCAGCGACATTCATTACCTTCGATTAAACACAAATCTCTGTTTGTTTTAGCATTATTTACTTGTAACCCACCCCCGACCCCTAAGCATGCTCCTCCATCACGTCATATTTTACACACATAACATGGATAGAAATTTCTGTAAATCTAATTAACCCTGAGAAATATTTATTGCACGCAAATATCGACCATTTTACATATTTGAAAATTTCCACCCCCGTCCATACGGGGATTAGATGGCCAATTGAATATCATACTTAAACTCAGAAACATAAAAAACCCTGGATTTTACTGTAATCTCGGTTTTATTCGCGTTATTTATTTGTAACGCCCGCCCACTCCCACCCCGAAGGGTGCACTTTTCCCAGGGTGTAGAGAATGAAAATTATATTCAGATAACATCGGTAGAAACACTATAAATATCTTTGACCCCTAAAAATATTTATCCGACTCAAATATCGGCTGTTGTAGAATGTCAAAATGTTTCCACCCCCGTTTCTGGGGGGTGGTAGACGCGTCTCACTCCGACAGTATTTGTTTCCTTGTCGCAAAGAACACGTGCACGAAATTTGGTGAAATTTTCTCCACCGGTGTAGATTTGTATAAGGAACATACAAATATATATACATACAAACAGCAAATATTGTAGGCCTAATAAATTTTCATTTTTACCCATAAAGATTAATCAGCCATTTCAAGTGTTTATTTCATTTTAGACAGTAAGAATCAACATTTGTAATTATTTAGCACATATTAAAATAATATTAAGTAGAAACGATATTTTTCATTCATTAAGTTAAATTAATTGATTAACGAGTACATAAAACTGTGCTGAACCTTTCAAATAATTATGTCATTATGTCAATATTATTTTAGTATCACTACTTCATAATTATGTAACGATCTATTTTATTCTTATTAAAATACGTATCTCTTGTCACTTATTTTTACTCATTCAATAATTATGTATTTCATACATTAACTCAATTTTTTCAATTATTGTCCTTGTGTTTTCTTATACAGTACTCCTTAGAAAGATGCGACTCTCAAAATGTCTCGAGAAGTAATCTTTGGTTGACGTTAACATGAATTAGATGTTAGCCTGGCTTCAATATGAAAAAGACCGAAGCAACGTGAAATTATTCAATTCTCGAAGCGACATTTGTCTTTGTACACAGCGGCTGCCACTCCATTGCAAATAACACTGTCAGGATTTTCCAGCAAATGGTAAATTTGTAAAATTCAGGGAGTACAGAAATCACCGAAACGTGTATTATCATGAATTCCAATTTTTATATTATTAACAATGGGTGGTAAATAGAAACATTTATATGTTAATTCTGTTTTTTCCATAGGGAATTTCAAATCCGTAAGTTTGAATGTTTTTATCAAATGGATGATTTAGAATTTGTTTTCTTTATTGTTATAGAAATTATTAATATTTTGTAGCGTTAAATTCCTTTATCACCGCCCAAAACATTGATTTTTGAAATAAACAGTTAGTGACCAAAACGTATACCTTCCTAGCGTCAGTTGAAAATATTTTGGCAAAGATAATACCCACTTAAGATCGCAAATATTCCTTTTAAAACTAAAATCAGAATTCTCACGTAAAATTTACACAGATATTTAATCATTTTCGGAACATAGTAATGAATTAATACGAGTTTTAAAATATTAAGTATGTAACTATTTCGTAGTTAACAATTCTAATGTACAGTAAACGCGTAAGTATTATGAATAGTAAAATTAATAAAATAAAAATTACAGAAAAAGATGGAAAAATAAATATTTCACACACTTTGGTAAAATACATCGTAATTCACAATCTCGTATTAGTGTGCTTTTAAATTTAAATCCGCGAAAAATAGTTAAAACAATGAGGGTATACTTGTAAAGAAACGAGGCAGAGTTTCATGAAAATATTTCTGATATATTTTTTTACTACTATTTTGAAAGATGTTCAGTGAGAAATTTGGGACTGACATTTTTGGGTAATCGCCCAAAAATTAACTTACGACCCATCAGTTTTTACATTAATGAATTAACCAATAAATAAAAAGGATATCATTTTATTTACTTTCAGTATGCTCATTTAAATTGTTAGTGGAGAATTAAGTCAACAATTTGATAACATATGTGGAGAGTCAAGCTGACATAAATCGTCCATTTAATTAAAAAATCAAACATACTTATTATGAAATTCACTGTATTAAATATATGGCAAAACAGAATTATTACTTAACTTAAAATGTTTCTATTTATCCTGCTATTGATAATAATCTAAAAAATGTTATTCATTGTTTCAGTGATTTCTGTACGTTTTGGATTTTTTTACCACTGGAAGATCCTGTTGCAGTTATTTAATTGTATCGTAGTGAGAGCCCCACAATGTACGAATACAGAAGTCAAAGGGTGAGAGTACAATCGAGGAATGGGTAATAATTTTATCCTCGCATGAATCCTTCTGAATAATTTCTTGTTTTATCTGAATCAGAAACCGAAGTTTAACAGGTTTAAACCCCAGTGACAAAGTAATTATGAATGGCTAGGCAACTACACATTTCCTGAATAATCTGCCTTTTCTGTATGATCATGGCTTTTAGATCATTTCCGAAGAATAGAACGCTGAAAAAAAAATTTTGCGGGAATCACACAGAATACAGAGGCCGGAAGTGCTCACGGCCAACGAAACCAGCTTACATAAGCGAATAAAAAACCTGACGCCGAACAGCATTAAGGCTAAATTGTATGACACTGTCTGTACCGGTAAATCAGATAGTTTCCTGTTTAATATCACGTCACGAAAACGTCAAACCCATGAATGCAAGTTTCGCTGCTCGTACAAAAAACGAACTATAGAAAGTTCTTCAAAGCCAAGAAACGATGTCATCGGCATTAGAGACCGAAGAAGCCACCGAATTTCAAATTTTAGTGGTGTATATTGTCTCGCATGTTTGATGACGGTTAAGAAAATAATTAAAAGTTAAACACACTTCATTTTAATCCGTTGAATATTTTTCCTGTTCCCGTCTTATTGGTAAAATCTTAATACTATCGCCATAAAATTCCTCTGGTTTTGACACTAAAACACCAAAACACAATCAAGAAACTCCTTACACACGTCTGTTAGATGAAGTAGGATCTCCAAATTCCAGTCCTTAATTATTATTTTTGCGGACCTCTGTGCGCGCACAAGCATTAACATGGAGAGGTAAAACATTCATCACATTCACTAAACGTGCATCAACTCTGCATGTAAGCTTCCAAGATGATGACAGCAGTAATCTTTTGATAAGGTCTCAGAACAGAAAAATGAATAACACCTCAGCGGTGGATGAGAATTTGATTATTGACGTGGCAAATAAACTCTGAGAATCTATTAATCTGTTGGCATTTTATCCTTATCTTATAGAGGAATAGCCATGGAATCCACACCACTGAAACTACTAACAGGAATCCTCGCCAAGAGACTGGCAGAGAAGCTAGAACACCTTCTACCAGAGGAACAATTTGGTTTTAGAAAGGGAAAGTCCACGACTCTGGCAGTATAAAACCTTTGTGGACAAATAAAACAGACGATAGAAAGACCAAAAGGAAAACTATATGTGGTTGACTACTCAAAAGCATTCGATCTGGTTAACAGAAAAGTATTAATAGGCAAACTGGAGGAACTAATTGGAAGAAGCACAACGATCCTGAAATCAAATATACTGGCAGAAAACCATATAGAGATAAATGATGGAATAGGCGAATCAGACTGGCTGTCACAGACGAACGGTGTCCTCCAAGGCGACCCACTCAGCCCTATCCTGTTCAACGTTCTCACGAAGGAATGGCAGGAACAAGCACGTACATATACGCTGATGACGTGGCCATCGCAGCGACAGATATCGACAAACACACTAAGTGAATGGGCGGAGAGAAATGACATACAGATAAATGAAGAAAAGACGGAGTTGGTAGTGTTCAGGAAAGGAGAAAGAACGTCAAATGCAATGGTAAACTACTCAAGAGGGCTAACAACTTTAAATATCTAGGCATCACAATCCAAACAACGGGAAGGAGTTTCAGACTGCATATAAGATCTAGAGCTATGAATGAAATCAGAAACATTACACAACTATCGATCAGCACAGCGATGGACCTGTTCTGACGTATGGCCTAGAATTAGTAGGAGAATACCTCACGTACAGACAACTGGAAGAACTGGAGCGAGTAAAGGCTAGATACCTGAAAATAATTTGAGGAGTTCCGCAGAATTCAAGATCGAGGCTAGTGTACGAGCTTACCAGGGAGACCTTCCTAATAGAGGATCTAAGATGCGAGCTCATACTACCAGCTGGTTCCAGCTTCAGACACCTTTTACAGGATCTGTATGAGAGGAAAAGGAACATACCGGAGGTCTTCTATACAACATCTGCTATGCAGGACAGGACATGGATGGAAGCCAACCATGAACTACGGCACACGAAGACGAGACTGGCGATCCATGGCTTTCACCATAAATTGTGCTGCAACAAAGTATTTTATGAACCAAATGACGAGTGTGTGTGTGAGTTGTGTTTAGAACTCTGTGAGAGATATATTGTAAAATGTAGGAATAGACAGAAATCTATTGTAGCTTACAGCAAGAAAAGGTTGTAATGTAATGTGGTTTGCACGGCAGGTGTGCGCTTCCAATATATTATTTATCCTTATCTTTCCAATATTTTTTTCTGTATTGTAGACGTGCTGATGAAGTGCTTACTTACCACAGAAAATTGGTCTTTTACAATTCGTTTCAACTTTCCTAGCTCATTTTTCCTATTTCTTTTAGGCGACGAAATACTCTTTGGTGATGTAACAGTTAAATATCTGCTTCACCATCAGCATATTCCACTCATTCATTCCTTATATCACCCCATAAAAGTTTTTACACTTCAAATTGTGTAAAGTATTTTATTTTTAGCCTATCAGTATCCTTCATTTCATGAAAATTGAAAGGAAAATCGAAATATCAGGTGAGACTCAGAATTTGAATTAGACGTCTGATGACAACCAGAATCGGTGCTTAAGTCCGTGCCGCTCTTCATTGAATTGGCACCACTGCATTGTGAAGCCTTTGTTTTCGTTGTTCAATAGGTTTTTCTCTGTTACGAGTTTTGATTGTTGTGAACAGGAGCTCGTACGTTGTTAACAGCTCGTTTTCAAGGAGTACAAGTAGAGAAAAATGAACACTTCCGACACATTTTACTGTTAGAGTTGAATCCAGGATCTAGTGCCAGCAGAAGTCGTCAGAAGAATTTGTGGTGAGATTGGGAGGGAAGCTTTTGCTAAGAGGACGGTCCGGAAACAGTTTTCAAGTTTCCGTGCAGTGTGATGACACACGTTCAGGTAAACCTCTTTTCGGTGACACCCGGCCAAATTAGTTGCTTCACAGTAATACTTGCTACAACAACGCGGGAATTGACACAAATCACACACAATCATTGTGCGCCATTTGCATTCATTGGCTAAGGTGCAAAAACCACATGTGTTTAGCGACACGAACAAAAATCAGCGTATAACCAAATTTTCATCGTTCCTGGCCCGTTACCGATTACTTGTCGTAGGCGCAAACCATTCCTTGCGAAAATTGTTACAGGTGACGAGAAACGGTTACCTGTATGTGACATTAAAGAAGAGGAAAGGATGACTCAATCCCATCGAAAAAAACTACATCGCCTGCGAAGGACGGTGCACACCCTCAAAATATCATGTAGTGCGTTTTTACCAAGAAATGAAACGACAACAGCTGTTTGTTGCGGATACTGAAACAGCAAAGAAGATTCGCTGTTGCTATTGAAAACAAAACACCTGGTAAATCTGTGTTTTTACTCCACATGCACGCCCACATATGGCCAGAATAACAACAGATGTGATTGCTGAACTTGATTGGGAACCATTTCCTCATCCTCCACATTCACAAGGTTTTTCCCTCTTCATATTATAATCTTTTAGAGACAAGTGTTTCATGATAAAGCATCTCTTAGCAACTGGCTTACAGATTCCTCAAACATGAAACTGCAAGACTTTCTGAGGAGAGGCATAGAACTCCTATCTGAACACTGGCAGGTGGTCATTGTCAAAGATGGTGATTACATCACTGAGTAAATTTGTCAGTGGTTTATGAATTCTGTGTCAGTATTTTAATGTAATGTAGTGTATTTTATACTAATAAAATTGCATGGACTTATGCATCGATCCAATAGGTCGAAAGAGTATAAAGTTTATTAGTATACTTTGTATATCACAATAGTCTGTTGTAGCGCGATAGTTTTATAATTGGTATATATATATGTATATATATATATATATATATATATATATTATATGTAATTAGATGTTAGCAAGTGTTGAGAGCTTGGCAAGTTGGAATTTGACCAGGCGCCGCCGTGACGGATAGATAATCCCTAAAGTCTGGTCTTAGGCACGTAGGTTGTTGACCCTCGGAAGTTACCTGGACTGTCGCACCGTGGGAAAAGGCTCACCAAAAATTCCAGAAATTGAATTAACACGTGACTGCCTGAACCAATCACATTTCTTGGTTCAGGAAAGATCGATCGAAAATTGGTTGAGAACATCGATATTTCACATCCAGCGAAGGGGCTGTCAAGAAAGTGTAGAGAGACTCCAAGACGAACCGTCGTCAGGGACGGACGTAAACTCCCAAACTTGCATCATCCAGAGGACTCGGAGAGATCGAGGGTGCCACATGATCACGGCCAGAGATCAACGCGAGGTACCTGTCAAGTGTCTCAATCCTTGACGCGCCTGGGGGAATTACCGTAAACCATGGTTTAACTTGGGATTTAAGGGATCCGATTGTTTAGCCCGGCTGGCTGAATACACATAATTTGTATTTATTTTATTTTTCTCATGTTTAGTTAAATGATTATTAAATTCTGTAAAATGTCCCTTTACTTCATCATTTAAAAACCTACCACTTCTCAGTAAATCGTGAAAAGAGTTGGAGGTCAAATTTCGGATCTAAGGTGCAGGGTTCCTCAATGCTCAGTATTCAGACCATTTCTCTTTTCTAATTTTTATAAACGTTGTTCCAAAAGGTCATTCTTTTCGTAAACGACAGCATAATCTATAGAAGGATAAGGAACAGTCGAAAAACAATAGTGTCAATGGGGTCAATAAGGTCAAAAGTTGGGCTAAAGTAAATAAAATGTCAAGAAAAGCAGCTAAATCACGTTTACAGGGAAAATGCTGACAAATGAGACGAAATATAAGGTCCAGGTGCCGTATTAATTCCAAGGGTGACGAGCTGCAAATATTTGGAAATATTCGTTTAGACGGGAGGAGTAGGTGAAATTTCTTTACATTTAATAATGAGGAATTTAAAAATGTGGAGCTAAAAATCTGAGAAGGTGGCATTTTTAGTCATAGTGAGACCAATTAAATAGAAACGTTTAAATTAGTCATTAACAGCTTCCAGAATGACACTAGAAGACTTTGAGACCCCGAAATCTTTTCATTAGATGCTAATTATTTCTTAGTTTGAAGGTCTCTAGAATGCTACCACTTTCATACTTATTGGTGCTGGGGATGTTTTACTCAAAAAGTTTTTGTTCCTGGATATTAAGTAACGTGTGTACAAAATTTGGTGGAATTTGCCCCACGTGATGGTTCGCGGAACTTTATTTCAGTCTGGAATCGGCGATGAAAGGTGAAGGAGTCTAAAATCTGCGTACGAGAGATGAAACAGTTAAAAGTCGACGGGGAGATATAATACAGTTCAGTTCACCTAGAGCAACAAACAGTAAAGTCTGCAGATATAGAGTACGAATGGCGAGTTCCTGTATTTTTACATGAAAGCAAGCAAATATTTTTACGGACAGATTTACATAATAATTTGTACACGGTGAAGCAAATGGATGCTTCACGCTGATTGAACAATTTTCGCATAGAGGAGACCGGCATCCACTAGCTGACCAAAGGGGGCGGCTCATCCGAGGTTCCAGATAGCAGAGGACGATTATTTCAATCGTGTGTATTAAAAATTTCAATGAAGTGTAGAGTCAGTGTAAAAATGGCTTTTTAGAGTGGTAGTTTTCAAGATACAAGAGAGAGATCTGGTACCAGACAGACATTTCGTGAGTAACAAAACTTTTATACAAATTTGTAAACCATAATTAAAAAGGTATAGTCAGATTTCGTTCAGTTTTCGTTTCATTCAGTTTTCTTTTCACTTATCTTCATATTGTTTTAGGTTATATTTGAATTTTTAATTGTCAGTTTATACATTGCTTTTGTTCTAATTATCAAACCCAGTTATGACCCTGAGATAAGAGATCCGACGTATTTGATTGTCATGATATAAGAACTGTATTTTCATAAATGCCACGAATTAATAAATGAAAAATTAAAGTATTTGTTATTAGCTGGATGAAATTCGGTGTGCAAAATAAGTCTTATACAATGTAAATTTATCAACAATAAATATTTAAATAGGTCTTATACCATGTAAATTTATCAACAATAAATTTTTAAATATAAATAAATTTTCGTTAATTGATCCATTATTTAACCCTAATTTTATTACATTTATGGCTTCACCAACGTGGGGCAAATTAATCGTTAACCAGCGTTTTATTACAATATATATATATATATATATATATATTCTGACTATTGAGATATCTATTTATGGAAAATTAAACTACCTTTCGTCGCTAACTTTTAAACCAGAAGATGTCTAAAGGTTAGCGGCGAAACGTAGTTTAATTTTTTAAGAATGTCAAATAAACAAATGTTCGGATGTAAAAGAATTGAATGTAAAATTACAATCATAAGCTTATTTGCTACGCTAAGCTTTAATTAAAAAGCGTTTTTTTTGTTTCTGTCTGGATAATATTATATAGCAGCTAAATTTCTATGTCTTTCAAGACTATTTTCTCCAGCCTTGATATATGGTATAATACAGGTGTAAACCCAATAAACTTTTATTCGCTACATCCAGGATCATTATCAGTTTATATTTTATACATATCAGCTATTACCTAAAGTTCATTCTTTTCGAAAATGTCGTAAATTTGACGAACAATTTCTGCCACATCGTTTGACTATATTTTGTACTCATAACCACCATTCGATTCAGAACTTAATGCTCTAAAATTTATTACGAAACATTATTTTCAGTGGAATGCTTCGTGTTTTTGCTATTAGCGAAAAACTGAAAAGAGGTGCAAAATTTCATGGTTCTCAGGCCACAGAAACTTTTCCCGAGACCTTTCGAATTGGAAGACTTGGCTTTCCACTAATGGCGACAACATATACTCTCTTAAGGTACGAGGAGTCATTCTGACTCCCTTAAGGTAATGGGAGTAATTCTGACTCTCTTGAAGTAATGGGACCTTGAAACGACCTTAAAAATACCTTGAAACGACCTTCATCAGTTATGAAGACAGTCTATATACAGGGCAATCCACATAGTGTTCACTCTCCATTTATATCATAGGAAAGGGACTGAAAGAGGTGATGCAGATATATCTGATATATGAAATTCTGCGACTAAATGGTTCATACATTGAAAACTTCGAAATTCGCTACTGAGTAAGAATGGGACAAAAAATGAAGTGGACAAAAAGAGTAATCGATTAGAGATTAGAGAAGAAAAAAATAGTTCAATAATGTGATTCATTATTCTGAATTGGATATATTCTAAAGAGAACCTATTTGCCACGTGTTAGCGAAGGACAAATGTATGCAATGTGGAAGAAGGACTCGGATTGTCAACGATTTGAAACGAACAGAAGAAAGTAGTTAATTTTTTAAGAGGAGCTATTGAGGGGAGAGAAATTTCAAAACCCTCGGAGTAGTTAAAAGTTACTGTTAAAAGCCACGCCCCATAACCAGGCAAGGCAACCTCATTGTTGATTAAACTGGCCTTTGTTGGAGTCCATTGTTGGAGTATTCAAAGTATTTTTATTGGCCTTAATGACGAGTCTCAAAAGTGAAATAAGATGACTCTAACAGAAATAAGTCTGCTCTTTCCAATGGTAACAAAAGGAAATTGATTGTAGCAAAATGTTTTTTGCTATTTGTGTGTGAAAATGCACAAAATTTGACGTGCCAAATTTGAAACTCATATTTAATAGCGTATATCTTGACAACTAAGTGAGCTTAATAGCTGATACTTTGCTATCTTAAAATAAGTAATGGGTTTGGTTAGTTCAGTAAAACATAAGTTTCTGGAAGGTTTTGTTGCAAAGTTGTAAGCAATGAAAAATATGCTCCAAATTGATCTGACAGATTATTTGAGTAACATAGTGAGATAACAGCAATAAAACTTAAACTTTTTAAACCTTGGAACTGCAACACTCGTGTACAGCATAAATAGTTGTCTCGGGTTGCCATTTTTCAGGAAGCTAGCTGCTACAGTTCAACAACAATAGTACTTGGCACTTGCCAATTTCTTAGAACATGCATCAGTGGTGCATGAGTGACCTTTATGCTGGAGACCTTAAATGATGAGTCTCTAAAATGAAATTAGATGACTATAAAAGAAAAAAAGTCTTCACTTTCCAATGGTAAAAAAATGACCTTGATTGTAGCAAATAGGTTTTTGTAATTTGGATTTGAAAATTCACAAAATTTGACAGATAAAATTTGAACCTCATATTAACTAACATATATCTTGAGAACAAAGTGAGCTTGAAAGCTGCTACTTTGGCAGTTTGAAAATTTGGTCACTTGGCATGAAATGACCCATTGTCGAAAATAATTGTAATATTGGTATGGAAAGGAAAGAGAGATAGGTTGTGGCTTACCTGAAAGTAAAGTTCGGTGTCGCCATAAGGAACAGAAGGTTGTTCTTCAAATTTTCGGAGGCTCTCGGCTTCTTCTTCAGGAAGGAGTGTTACACCATTCCGTGCACTGGCTGGCTGCGGACTATATATATATATATATACATTTACAACCATCAATATAGTCATAGTTCAAATTATATTCTTCTTCAAAAAACACTATCCATTGGATCAGTGAACAGTGACAATGCTACACCTGATACAATTCCCCACTGATGTAACAATTGTGATGCTGTATAACAATCTTTACTGCCATGTTAGCTAGATGGTGTTTGTGATCCACTGCTGCAATTTTGTTGTGTCAGGTTCTCTACAATCCAATGTTTCCACTCCTGTATCACAGTTCTGGCACGATGTCCCACACAACATACAATATTGAGTTACAAAATCCTTATTCATCGAGATACCCAATAAGTGAGAGGATTTAGCTAATTTTACGGGAACCCTATCTCCATTTTTCAACTCATTTCCACCAAGGTAAATCAATATCCCATGTTTTTTTCCATCCACCCTCACTCTCTTTCTAAAGGGAAAATTTCAACAAAAGAAGATAGAAGAGAACATTTGAGAAAAGCATCACTATGAAAGTTGAAGAAAACTAATGACAACAGCAGATATTAAATCCCAGCTTTGTTTTGGCCTAGGGCTCATTGAAGGAGAGTTTTCAAATGATTTTGGAATACAAAAAATCACGAGTGCTTATGGGAGAATATGTATTTAGCAATGGTAAACGTTATTGTATCATTATTGAAGGACACACATGGTTTTTGGAAAATCTATTATATTTAGTTTGACAGTTCTGTGATGATTAGAAATGCATTAATGAAAGAGGTCTTTTAGTTTGACTAATGTAGAATGCAGATGGAAAGCCTGCTTTTATTTCTTAGTATTGTGTTGGAGGAATGACATGTTTTCTCTAAATTTAGTATATACTGTATTGGGTTATTTTGTTATGGGTGGAGACACAAAGACATTAAAATTATACCCTACAAACACTTTGACTTTTCCATTATTTGATTAAAATAGGTATTGGATTCTACATAAAAAAATATTCCATTTCAATTATGATTGTTACGAAAATGAGATTTGACGCTTTTACATACATTTTATATATATATATATATATATATATATATATATATATAAATTTGTTATTACACTACAAGATATGAATCTAAT
Organism: Zhengitettix transpicula; assembly: GCA_037074705.1. Classification (NCBI taxonomy): domain Eukaryota; kingdom Metazoa; phylum Arthropoda; class Insecta; order Orthoptera; family Tetrigidae; genus Zhengitettix; species Zhengitettix transpicula. The sequence goes on along the minus strand of CM073595.1, from coordinate 22,531,184 downwards.
GTAGTAATGGTTATGTAATCAATCTAAAATTCCAAAATTACTGAAATGATGGTAGTCATATTAGTAGCAAAATTCAATCATATTTCATACACTATATACAGAAGCTACACTTAATATTATTTAGGCATTTTGCACGTTGTTTTATTAAATTTAATTACTTTTATATACTTTTGTTTATTTATATATGATTAATATTTATTTATATATTATTAAAATGAGGTTATTTCAATTATGTTGGGCCAATCCATCACAATACACACACACACACACACACACACACACACACACACACACACACACACACATATATATATATATATATATATATATATATATATATATATATATACTATATGTATAATTAATTAATTCAAGTATTTACCCAAGATAGATCTCAATGCCAGTATAGGGCAATGATCCATCTTTGGAAACAATATGTAAATGAATAAAATAGTGATACAGTATAAATTGTCTACTCTAATTAATTGTATATTATTAAGTATTAATAGAAGAGATTAATTATGATTAACAGTATCTGCTCACTATTTTTATATAAGATAATAATGTTACAGAAAGTATAAATCACACCTTGATTTGAAATATCAGTTAGAGCTCTGAGAATTGTGTAATTGAATGGGAATAAACTTTTACTTAGTTCACATTTGAATATGTTTTATCAATAATTCTGGGAGCTTTTACAAACAATAGTAACATCCTTATTGCATCTGCATAGTAGATAAAAAATCAATTTTTAATGTATACTATATTATTGTATAACAAGTGCACACATCTGCATTGACGGTAAATAGATGGCTATTAACATATATTCGTACTATTAATGATTTAATTTATTGCATGATGGGAGTTAATATTCTCAATTTCTTAAAAATCTGTCTTCATTATGTACTTTTTAATTATTGCAATTAGTGACCAAGAATCATTTTTGGAAATACAAAATATTTATCTGCTCCTACTGAATTATTGCATAAAATAATTCCATATTTATTAAAGAATTCATTCAAGATAAAATAATGTTATATATATATATATATATATATATATATATATATATATATATATATTAATATTACTTTAAACACAGTGATGGGTACCATTCTATGTAAGAATGTTAATATAATTTACCAAATTAATTTTATGTATGCAGATACTATTTTTTTGGACATTGTACTTCTCTAATTTCATAATTTTCTGCCCTCAGTGTAAAAAAGTTTTTTTTTATATAAATACAACTAAACAAATAATATGTTTTCAGTCTTCTGCCACTAATTCTTTTAGCCACCTTATAGGATATAAAACACCTAAAAAAGGTTAACATATAATTTATAAATACACAAATATCCAAGCTAACAAATCAATCAAGGAAAGGCCATGAAAATGGAAAAATAATGGAATATTACATTCAGATTTGCACACTTTCTAAAATGATGTAAAAGTTACACACAATTAGAGAATCCAAAAGTATTAGGTTGAGCATTTTGGCAGCTACTGCAGATAAATTAAAAGACAATACAGTTATCAATAGCAGTTATTGCTTTGTGCCATGTTTTAAAAAATTAACAATTCTTAATTGCTGTATTAAAAGACTCATATATTAAATAATTTGTGGTAACTCTCTTTCAAATATGTCTGAGACTCCATTGAAAGTAATGTTCTCCGCTTCCTTAATTGTAGCAGTTCATGTTTTACCCTTGTTTAAATTGTCAATTTGGAGTTTGAATGTATGATTGTCATCTCTCTTTTTGTGTGAATGTGACAAGAGTTTCTTTTAGTCTTTTTTGCATTCTTTCTAAAAGAGAAACTGCTATCTCTATTGTGAATGAGTATTGAACATCAATTGTTACATTTTACATGCATTAGAATGCAGTCATGCATTGTAATGAAAATAATAATATTTTTACCTAAATTGTGGATTTTATATTAATATTTCTCTGTCTCTCTTCATATATTGGTGATTAAATGGAATGATTTACACGAGAATGATTTGTCCACTCCCCCCCCTCCATATGTATACTGCACCATTTATAGCAGCCACCACTTACAATAACCCACCTGGTCTAATAACATTTCAGGAATTCAATCAAGACTAAAGTCTACTCAATGGTGAATAGAATGGAGCTCCAGAATTCCATAATTGTTAAGTAGATAATGTAGTTTCTTAAAATTAAAATCTTCAGCTTGTTGTCCAGTTTTTTATCATATCAAAAAAATTGTTGAAAGTAGCTGGTAGTGTCTGGTGGAGCCAAGTTGAGACTAAAAAAATATAGTTTTTTTTTTTTAGGGCAACAGGCTACATGAGGGTGATCCACTTTGGGCAACTCCCCTTTAATAGCATAGGAAGGGATTTGAAAGGGGGGATGCGGAAGGGTAGAGGAAGGTAGCCAAGGGTTACTAGGGCCCCCGGGCTATATTTTAAGGATCCTACCCGCCTTCGCCTAAATAAATGCAGGGAAAACCTTAGAAAAACCTCCATCGGGTAGATCGGGCATTGGGTACTTGTCCCACGCCCTTCCGATAGTGGGAGAGGAGTTTGCTGTGGGGACGCAGTCTAATCCTGCTATGTAAAGTTTATGTACTTCAATATATGACTGCCAGTTGAAATTGAATTTCTGTGGTTTTCAATATTTTAATGTTGTGCATCAATCACAAGTTGTGTGAAGACTTATTTCAAACTTAAGAGCAACGTTTAAAGTAATCATGTCAGCAAAAATTCAACATGGCACATGACTGCTTGTTTTCAAATCATAGCTATGTTTCTTATGTATAAATATATATTTTATAGAAAAATGTCTTCTGATATGTCTGCGTTTTCCGCTCCAATAGTATTATGATTATGAATCTAGTTATAATACTGAAAAATTTTCTGTAACAGAATTTTAGAAGGTTTATACTTTCTAAAGCTGTCCATATATAAAATAAAATATTTTAATTCTTTAAGTAATTGCTATAATAACAGAATATGTAGTTTTTACACTGTAGGTTACAAATAACAGGTTCATTTCTATTTTATTGAACTTAAGATAGTGTAAGGTTTTAGAACAATTGGTTCTAAACTGTAATGATAGTTATATGTTTTGTTTTTATATATGTAAGGTAATTTTAAATATTTGAATCTACCTTAACTTTTTCAATTAATTTTATTTTGGGTGTCAGTGAATATGGAAGTATTTCCTAATTTATTTCTTTATTCACAAAATTTATAAAATACATACAGGTTATTCCTTAAATTTTACATATGACTAATTAACTATTCCTGGAGGAGCTGATCTCATCTGGGCTGTGGCTCGATGTGTTGATACTCGTGGTGTCCTTCGTTGATGGACTTGTCCTCTCCTGATGATCATTCAGCAATCAACTCTCTCTAACTTATGGACTGCAATTGTCTGAACCTCATTCACGACTGACTTAAAAATATTTTACTTACCTCAGAGCTAAACAAATTTCTTCCCCTCCCCAGAGTTGAAATCTGTCACGTGATCATTTCTGCCAATCCTAATTTATTTTGCACTACGCCAAAAGTTGGTTTTGATGGTGTGGAGGGTAGTTTATACTTGTTTTCCTTCATGGGGTTAATTTCGTTTGGTACGCAGTGTTCTAACCTGGTGGAGCTTTCTCTATCCATTATATACATCTGAAGACGGGCTCTTCTACAATTTCTAGGGTCAAATTTAAGAACATCAATGAGGAATTGATATTGTGTGAAAATCGACCATGGTTACAATGATTTAATTCAAGAATAGGAGTAATCCTTTCAATCAGTACTCAAGCCTCAAGGCTATACCCAGGTCTATACAACGTATAGAGAAACCTCGCACCTGACCAGAGCTGCACCAGGATAGCTCCATTAGTAAGAGCACCGCGTACGAAGCGGAGATCCTGGGTACGATTCCCGGTCCGGTCGAGATTTTCTATTCTAATACGTTAATTCAATTTCATAGCCTTAGAACTTGAGCTTGCCGTCCTTCTGTGGTGTAGGGGTCAGGGTTACCTCACATCACAGAGGTCCCGAGTTCAAATGCCGGCCAGGGCATGGTTGTTTGTGTGCGTGAGAGAACCTCTCGCCAATTCAATCCCCCGGCAAGGAGCGTTCCCATACTGAGTCACTAATAACCAGAGCTGTTGATGTGACTGTAAATAAATCAATGTATATAATAGAAAAGGATGTATATTTGTACGTATTTAAGTATTTACGTTAATTTCTATACAGATTTAAACGTGTGCATAGATTGCAGCAAAAATTAGTACACATATTCTTCAAAACACGAGAAACGGTACTGTACTGTGGGGGGGGGGGGGTAAGAAACCCCTAGCATAGAGATGTAAAGAATTATAATTATTATAATTACAAAATGTGATCATTTTGAGTTAAATTACTGCGCGCCAAGAGACCGTGACGTCACGCAAGGGAGAGAGACGTTACTACGAGACGAACAAAGGAAATAGTTCCTTTTTTCGTAATGAAATAAACTAGAAATATTTTTATTGCATATAAAGTACAATTTTATCCAGTAATACTCCATCGAATGATAATAACAAAAAAAAATTCTTTACGATCCATGCGGAAAATGTAAGTTAATTTTCGTGCCATATTAGTGACTCCAATTTAGCGACCATTTGTTTACATTATGTATATAGCTAACAATTTCATCAATTTAATATTTTGTAATGTCTGAATACTGAGGGACAATTATATCCTGCAATACCCAAGGAGTATATTTAAGTGTTCTATTCGTAACGAAATTCGGAGGTATGTTTTTCGAGATTGATGCAATAAAATTCCATGTATTTTATAGCTGTTCAATTAATGCACTATCGGTATAAAATATGAACGGAACTAGGAACCGTTAGATTTAGGTTAAATCACTTCTTGACTACAGATTAATATAGAATTAAATACTTTTTCGGGCTTATATAAATATGAACACGAGCAACGCCGGGTTCCCAGCTAGTATATATATATATATATATATATATATATATATATATATATTGTAATGCCAATTAATTAGGACATTAATTGTTTGAACATAAAATTTAAATTGTTTGAGAAATCCATTATAGCGGTCTGATCGAACAAAGCTCGAGCTCTGTTGCTTTGTCGGAGGGTCAAAAATGACGTATGCGCGCTAAAATTCGAGACGAGGATAGTTCAGTTGGTGACTAGGATTTAATAGAGTTTGTTGGTGCCGGGACATTTCGGAGGACGGAACAAGTGATACTAGAGCAGAGACTAGCCGTCATTTATTGTATTATTATTAGACAAAGTTGTGAGTTGAAGACAAAGTAAAACATTCACGGAAGAATGACATCGAAACTTGGTAAGTAAAAGCAGTTTTACGTCCATTGCCAGCCAGAAATAGTAAAATTGCAGTTTAAGTCCAAAGCGGTAAAAGACTAGCAAATCTACAAACCACAGAATTCACCTAAGGCAAGCAGAATTCACCTAAGGCAAGCAGAATTCACCTAAGACAAGCAGTCAACAGATAGCTGACAAAAGGAGGAACATCCGAGTTCCTGACATCCTATCAATTTTGACTAGAATCAGTGTAAAATCTGTGAATCTTAGAATCAGTGTAAAATCTCGCAATAGTGTATTTTCCAAACCAAAAAGGGAATGCTGGAAAAAAGCTGGACAGATGTGAATAACAAAATACAAAATAATGATTTATGTGAACGTAATTAAAAGATAGAAGTCAGATTTCGTTCTCCTTTTAAATTGTTAATCAGAGTTAATCTCTTTACTTTTTAATTTCGTTCTATTTTAATTGTCAAGTTAATTTATTTTCTTTTAGTCGACGTATTGTTTAGGTAAATGTGATTTGTTTTGTTAATAAGATTTTTAAATATAATTGATGTGTCCATTATCAAACCCAGTGAAGACCCTGAGAATTTAATATTTTAAAATTGTAATTGTTTTTATATTATTGCCACAAAATAAATAAGTATTGTTTGTAAATTTTATGAATTATTTTATTTAGTTAACGCCATCGATTTGATTATTACATTTTGACGCTTCAACGAGAGGTTAGTTCATTAAATTAATTAAATGACGTATTAATTGTGTATATTACAATATATATATATATATATATATATATATATAAACTTGAACTTTTATTTAAAGTATTTCTCCTGTTCTTGAACAATGATCAGGTATTAGGATCAATATCTTAACTGGATGGGATTTTTTCGACATCATGCTAAGCTGCGGCTGTATTCTTATTATATATATTGTATATATATATATATATATATATATATATATATATATATATATATATGCAATGGGGATGGATAAAAGTGTGACTTTTGGGATTAAGATTCGGCTTTCTTGGGACAAGGGAGTAAAACGTTTCTGAGCGTTCACGTAGGACGCGACTTTTTTCTTGCGGGAAGTGAATGGAATGTGCTTCAAATAAATGAAGGACGGTAGGTACGCACATGATAACGATTCATTTGTGTTTTATAGACACAGAACTGCATCCTGGTAAACGGATGTTTTATTTCGTTGCAGCAATATTTCCACACTCCTACCCCATTTTGTGCATAGAAAGATTTTTTACGTTATTTTCGGAACGATCTCTGTTTGTTTTTTTACATTCGTAAATGTATTTTTATTTTATTTGAAGGGCAATATTGAAGTGCGCATCGGCCGTGGTGACGCATGCGCCTAAAGCGCGGGACTTTGTGTGTGCGCGGATGCAGAGCAGTCGCGGCGATGTCGTGGTTGGGGGCGTTGGTGGGTGTCGGGGCGCTGGGTAACGCCGCCGTGCTGCGCGCCCTGTGGCCCCCGTGCGCTCCGCGACGCCCCGTCAGCGAGAGACTCCTCGCCTCCTGCGCCGCCCCCGCTCTGGCGCTGTCCTGCCTCTCGGCCGCCTGCTTCCTCCTCGCCGGTAAGTCCATCTCTCTCACCCTTACATGCCTCATTCATTATTTTTGAAATGTTCGAATTTATAAACTGCACAAGTTTTTTCGTTCTCCAACAATTCATTTCTTTTCCCTAATAGAGACATTCCTGAACCTGAAGATTATTTCTGGGTACGGTTTGAGGCTAAAAATGTTTCGCTTACGTGCATCGATGTCAATGTCGTCACTTCTGAAGGAGATTCATATATATTTATTTTCTCATTAGTCCGCGACAAGGGAAATACGATACTCATAAAATTAGATGAATTAAATTAATTTCATTATAGGACATCGTATATATATATATATATATTAAGTTTCTAACACTAAATAGGCATCAGGACATACGGTGTCCTATAATGAAATTAATTTATATATATATATATATGTGTGTGTATGTATATATATATATATATATATATATTAAGTTTCTAACACTAAATAGGCATCAGGACATACGGTGTCCTATAATGAAATTAATTTATATATATATATATATATGTGTGTGTGTCTATGTATATATATATATATATATATATATATATATATATATATAAATGCGACTTTAGGGTCTGAAATTTCTATTTACTTATTCAATTGTTACAGAAACGCAAAAAATTCTCTGTGTACTAAGTATTTACTTCAGCATATATATATATATATATATATATATATATATATATTAAGTTTCTAACACTAAATAGGCATCAGGACATACGGTGTCCTATAATGAAATTAATTTATATATATATATGTATATATATATAAATGCGACTTTAGGGTCTGAAATTTCTATTTACTTATTCAATTGTTACAGAAACGCAAAAAATTATCTGTGTACTAAGTATTTACTTCGGCATTTTTTAGCTGTGAAAAGCTCCATCGCTCAACCGATACCTAAAATACTTAACGAATAAATTCTGTTCTTTTATATTTCATTAAAATTTTAAATATAGATTTATACCGGAATAACGACAGCCATAGGCCCATGTCTTTTTCCCTATGCGTAGTTGCGATCAAGTTTGTTGCGATGTTTTGCAATACGATCCTAATCATGGTAATTATTAAATTCCCTATTTTTGAAAACGATTCTAATCCTGATACGACCATTTAAAATAAGCGTGGTCGATTTAGACTTCCATAAATCTCGATTTATTTTGAGACGGACGCCATTTCAATCGAGAATAGTCTACTTCATGCACCGATGATGTGAAAATTCGTTCACCCCACTATTATTTATTATAGTTCTAGTTTCCTAGTTAGTAGCCAATTCTTGACGTCTTGATAGTTGGTTTTCATGAAATCTGAGAATTGAAGGAATCGAACAGTTAAAACTCCGTCACTTACGACATGGACGAATAACAGCTGAAGGAATTTATTTGGATCTTAGATGAACAAAGACACGTGTGACCGGATTTTATAAAGTTAGCTACAATACAATTAATCTTGATCGCTGTGGTTTGGAGACTTCTATATGTCTAAAACTCGTTCGAGTGTCAGCCACTTTTAAAAATGTAGTCTTGTATTTTCTGACAGTTTATATTTTGTGCAGAAATTTTTTCTCTACAATTTGCTCCGTTTGAAATTCCCTAACTTCCCCTCAGCTTCTTCTTTTCAAAATACCCCCTCGGAACTAATCTGTTGTAATTGTCCTGTAGTCCACGGCCCAGTTCAGTGACTTTCTTCACAGGTGCTACCCTCTCCCCGTGTGCAGTCAAGAGCTTCAGTAAGCTTGTAGAGCTCGACCACGTTAATACCATTAAATTACACATTTTGTAAATAAAAAATTCATAATATAAATTATAGTAAATTTCTGTGTCAATTACTACAATTTTGTAATTATTTATTCCGCGGACCTTCCTCCCCTCCCTCAATCTGCGTCACCTGCCTTCGTTCGTGACAACTACTATAGTTCCTTGTGGAATTTCAGTTTATCTTTATGTAGCATTTTTCGACGTTTTTAGGAATATTATCAAGATTTAAAAATAATTGAATTAGGTGCTTCGACGTCGGTTCCATTATGCCAGGACGATTTCTCTCCTTTCTCGATCAGGGAAAAACTAATCAGTCAGTATTTCAATGTTTCAGTTTCGACAATCCACAACCACAAATCGTTTGAAAGTAACCCTTTATTCTTCTTCAATTTTCTATCGCGAACGTCATTTCTCATTATTAATTTACGAGTTTTCTCTCAAAATACACATTTTCTTTGAAATTATTTATCATAATAACTAATCGCTATTTTACTCACCAAGCATTTGGATTTTAATACTTAACTGAATGAAACGGAGAACCTTTACTTACTCAGCAAATATTATTGTTATAATTCAGCAACCTCGTGAATTCTGTCGCGTTAGATTTAAATCGCGAGTTGCGGCAGTTCTGGACTGACGGTGAGGCAGATGACGTCGAAAATTAAATTGCTGACGTTTTCAATCCTAAGTCGTTTTTTTTACGCTGAAAGTCTATAAATTAATTTTTATTCACAAACAAATTATTATAATTTTTTCCCCGTGTCAGCGACATTCTCTCTCGTGCGAGTAGACATGTTTCCATTTCGCGTGTAAAAGTTGTTGCCACGAGTTGCGAGATTCCCCAAGGACGAGGAAATGAATGGAAGAAGAATTAAAGAATGTAATTGTAAGATTAAAAGAATTGATTCACGGATTTAGTTCTGGAACTGAGTGGAATTTGTAATATTCTTACTAAGGTTATAATAGTCATAAGTTTTAAAGTCTTTCAAATTCGAGGACGTCTATTGTGCTATTAATTCGATAATACAGGCGAAAATAATATTTAAATAGATTTAGCATTCCATATTAGTTATTATTTCGGTAAAGCAACGTCTATATTTTTCACAAAAAAATTCTTTTGTTGATTAGTACAAACAAAAGACAGGAAAAGTGCGTCAATAAAGTGTCTGAGAAGTTAGCTTTTATTCCATATATAACTCCGAACTGTTCAAAGATCTGAGGAAGTCCCTGTGTGACTCCCTTTCCAATTTAGGAAACTGTAGCCTTAAATGCACGACGTGAATTCAAGAGGAAACAGTTGACGAGGTCCGTTATTCGTCAGTGCCACTGAAGCGTCTATTTCTTTGTCCCGCCGTACAGTAACTAAAGTAGGTGGCGTCGGGTGTCTAGGCACTGATTTGAGTTTTCTCAGGAGGTTTCCACAAATCGTGCTGGAGAATGTTGATATGAAGTCCCTGCTCGAGTCCACATTCTCCTCCTTTCCTCGTACAGGGAAATTGGCACCATTGTCACGAAATATAGAATATGACATGAATGCGGCATTCGTCTCGGTCACATGGTCTGTGGAAAACACGGAGAAAAATCCTGACACTGAAATGTCTAAATTTGAATGTCGCATCTAACTGATTTGATGGATTTTATGATTAATTGATTCAGAGCTACGTGCTAGGCGGTAGAAGCATATCGCACGTGATTCCTCTGTGCTGTAGTTTCATAGTTTTATATTTGTAATGAATAAGAAAAATAGCCAATTCAGACAAAAAAAGGTAATATAAATACCACACAACGTTTCTGGGATCCTTGTCCCTTTCATCAGGTGCTAAGAAGAGCCTAGAGAATCACAACTGCACTTGTCAGTTGACAACACTCAAAAGCCTATTTTCACTGTATTATCGAATTAATAGCACAATAGACGTCCTCGAATTTCAAAGACTTTAAAACTTATGACTAATAGATCCTTTGTAAGAATATTATAACATTCCATTCAGTTCCAGAAGTAAAAAAAAAGTATGATTTTCAACCAGGCGTAAATTTTTTTCATTTTTATATTTGTAACTAATAATTATTGAATTTTAATTACGTTTTGTATTGAATTTTTTATTTCTTTCGCAAATGGTTGAACCTGTATTAATGTTTAGGGGTTTAGAGACCCAGCTATAATTTGTAGCAACGCGGATTTTAGTGACCATACATCCAGAAGCTCTGGGGAACGAATTTGATTTAGATTTATTATTCCATTAGTTCTCGGTCGAGGAAATAGGATACGGCAATATAAGGTTACAAGAAAATAATAAATTACTACAGTTACGAAGTATTTCAAAAAAACATTGAACTTTACAAAAAATATATAATTTAAAACAACGTTAAGGATATTAATATAGCAATAATTAAAGAAATGATAAGTATATTAATGTTGAATTTTCATTAGGTGGAGTTTACTTGGATTTACTTGGTTTACTTGGATTCCCATTAAACAGGATAAAGAAAATAAGTCGACAGTTACTGTAGCGCGATAGTTTTATTATTGATATATATATATATATATATATATATATATATATATATATTATTTTAATTTAATTAGATATTAGCAAGGGTTGAGAGCTTGGCAAGTTAGAATTTGACCAGGCGCCGCCGTGACGGTGAGATAATCCCTAAGGTCTGGACTTAGGCACGTAGGTTGTTGACCCCTCGGAAGTTACCTGGACTGTCGCACCGTGGGAAACGTCTCTCCAAAAATCCCAGAAATTAAATTAACACCTGACTGCCTGAACCAATCACATTTCTTGGTTCAGGAAAGATCGATCGAAAATTGGTCGAGAACATCGATATTTCACATCCAGCGAAGGGGCTGTAAAGAAAGTGTAGAGAGACTCCTCGACGAACCGTCGCCAGGGACGGACGTAAAGCCCCAAACTTGCATCATCCAGAGGACTCGGAGAGACCGAGGGTGCCACATGATCACGGCCAGAGATCAACGTGAGGTACCTGCCAAGTGCCTCAATCCTTGACGCGCCTGGGGGAATTACCGTAAACCATGCTTTAACTTGGGATTAAGGGATCCGATTGTTTTGCCCGGCTGGCTGAACACACATAATTTGTATTTATTTTATTTTATTTTTCTCGTGTTCAGTTAAATGATTATTAAATTGCCCGGCTGACTGAACACACATAATTTGTAATTATTTTATTTTATTTTTCTCGTGTTCAGTTAAATGATTATTAAATTCTGTAAAATATCCCTTTACATCATCATTTAATAAAACTACCACTACATTACATTCTACAAGATTATAATCGTAAACAATAGCATAAATTGATAGGGTACCAGCAAACGGTTTTATTAAAGAGGATCTTATCTGTCCTTCCTATCTACGAGCTCTTTCAGCTCCGTAAATTAACAAAGATTTACAACACTCTTTAAATTAATTTTGTATAGTTAAAAGTTTTTCTTTCATCCGGAAGACTATTGTATAGATTTAATAACGAATGCTTGATACAAAAAGGCTTAGGCGATGTTTGTCAATGCGGAGTTGAGAGCGATTTCTAGTGTTGCTCCGTTTAGGGTATATAAATTGATGTTTCTCCAGACAAAACATAAAATTTGTAGAATATACGTACAAGGCAATATTAAATCCCAATATATCGAAAGAAAGGCTCTGAACTGGAATTACAATCCGCACTCGATATGGTTCGTATGACCCTCTTTTGAAGTTTAAAAATTTGCAACGCGTGATTTGATCGACCCCAGTTTGCTATGGCGTAAGACATGACAGCATGAACATATGCATGATATACCATTTTACAATTAGATACATCGCTTTCCCGAGCTAACACTCTTAATGTGAAGCAAATTTTGCTAAGTTTGCCCCAGAGTTTATTTATGTGGTGATTCCTTTTCAGTTTATTTTCAATCAAAGAAAATGTGCATACTACGAATCAAACTGTGTTTGAAGTGAAGTTAACGATTTTAGTTTTCTCTAGATTAAGAGAAAATTTGTTTGTAGTGAACCATAGACTAGAACGGCTCATCGAAATATCTACTAACGCCGGGGAATTAGTCCCGGTAGATTTAAATTATTAGGGTAAGCGTCCTGAATGATGGTGACGTCGCGAAGTCGATGGCCGTCTGCGTCCAGTTCCCATACATGGGTTCCTATTCAAAACATGATCTACTCAGTCACTTCTACAAGTCCTGAAAGTAAAAGCGGAATTGTTAAGCATCCTGTACAAAGGGTTTACATGACGATGTCACTAAGTTATCGTCGAGCGGCACGGATGCTGATTCGGGGAAACAATCTGGCGAACGAAGGACCTGTCGCAATTTTTTCACGATTTTTTTGGATTAGATTACATTCAGCAGTTCCATTAGTCGTCGGCCGAGGAAATAGGACAAGTCTAATCGAAACTACTTACAAATACGGGTCGCCAATGACCACGAAGTCGACGCGACCATAATAAACCTCAATAAATAATAATGTCTAAATGAGATATACATAAATACCCTAGATGTTTAAGACTATACATATCTATATCTATCTATATATATAAAAATGAATTGCTGTTCGTTAGTCTCACTAAAACTCGAGAACGGCTGAACGGATTTATCTTATCTTAGTCTTGAAATGTTTGTGGAGGTCTAGGGAAGGTTTCAAAGGCGAGAAAAAATCGAATAATTTCCGGGAAAACCCTAAAAACAGCCCTTTTCTATTTCCCATACAAACGTTTTCTAAATAAAATACAAATCTACACCAGTCGAGCAATTTTCACCAAATTTCGTACACGTGTTCTTTGCGACCAGGAAACAAACACTGTCGGGGTGAGACGCGTCTTCCACCCCCAGAAGCGGGGGTGGAAATATTTAAACATACTAAAACAGCCGATATTTGAGTCGGATAAATATTTTTAGGGGTCAAATATATTGATAGTGTTTCTACCAATGTTATCTGAATACAATTTTCATCCCCTACACCCTGTGAAAAGGACAGCCTTCGGGTTTGGGGTGGAGATGCTTTACAGTAAAATAACGCGAATACAACCGAGATTGCAGTCAAATCAAAGGTTATGGAAGTCACTGTGTTTAGTTACGACATTCAAATTGGCATTTACCCCTCAGATGCAGGGGTAGCGGGGTGCAAATTTTGGAACATGCAAACACGGCAGATATTTGCGTTGAAGAAATATTTTTCAGAGTTAATTATAATGATTAGGGTTCGAGTAGCGTTACATAAAAATTGCGCAAAAGCAGCCGAAATTGGAGTCATATCGGGGGTTATAGATAAATGACATCTCGGGCAACGCCGGGCACCCAGCTAGTAGTGATATAAAGAATTGTAAATATTTGAAATTGCATGAAATAGGATCAGGGAGATTATAAGGAATACTACACACGTAAATAAGAGATAATAAGTTAGAATTACAGTTCATTACACAATTAATAAATCTTAAATATAAAGTAAGGAATAAAAAAATAATTCTAAGCTGAACTTAACTTCACAAATAGCACTAAAAGTTTGCAACATAACACCGCACTGCACAAATAACACTCCCATTTGTATATCAACTTCTTGTACTGATGAGCCTTCACAGTGTTGGCGCCTCCGGAAGAATTTATCTGGCAGCTCTTCTCAGTGGCTGGAAATCTCGTGCGGGCGACATCAAATAAACAATTGTAAAGTATCCGTTGGACATACAGACAATAAAGATTAGTATTCCATAAATTAACCAGTATTTTCTAGGCTCAGGCCGATTTATAAATATAATTAATGGACAGAGGTTTGCATTTCTTAATAAATACACTGTAACTGGTTACGCTATTGATGCTTAGAGGAAGACAATTAAATAGCTTTATTCCTGAATAATGTACACTTTTTTCAAAAAGTGAGAGATGATGTTTGTCTGTCCGTAATGTCGCGCGGTTTCTGGCATAATATTCGTGGAATTCTCCGTTGGTAACAAATAGACTGTGATTACATTTTACGAATTTTATAGTTTCCTAAATGTATGCACTGGGTAACGTTTAAATTCTAAGAGCTTTGAAGAGAGGTCTACAACGTTCTCTGTAATTTTTGCCACATAATATTCGGATCACACGTTTCTGTAGATTAAATATTTCCGCAGAGCGAGAAGAAACTCCCCAGCTCGTAATTCCACAGCACATGTTTCAACGGAAATATGCATAATATACCATTTTAGCTTGTTGCATTAATAATCGAAGGGAGTAACAGACGGAACCAAATTTACTTGAGAGTACCTTAATATGTTCATTCCATCGTAACTTTCCGTCCACTTGAACACCGAGAAAGGTTGCATGATCAATCGCTAATTCAGTGTTGCTGTTACCGGACGAAAACTGAACAAGTTTAGTTTTCTGTAAGTTGAGAACCAGTTTCTTTGCACTGAACCAGACATTTAATGACTTCAGGGCACAATCGACTTTTTTTTAAGTGTTTTCTCGTCGCTACCAGTTATTATTGAGTTCGTAAAATCGGCATAAAGAACTGATTTTATAGGTTTGATGCAATCTGGAAGGTCACTTATGTAAAAAAGGAAACGCACAGGTCCAAGAATCGACCCTTGCGGGAACCTGCAAGTTATTTCTTTCCAATCAGAGACATAAATATTGCCGTTATAGTTGTCTATGGCGTGAGTGGTGGGAGTCCTGATTGGCGGGGAGGTAGATGACGCCAAAACGTCAATGAGCAAGAATAAAGAAAAAAAAAACGTAACACGCCTCCCTGATGCTAGAATAAATGCAAAGTCATCTTGGGGAGAGGGGGGGGGGAGGTTTCTAGCTTCTCGATGTGACGTTAATCTACGCGGTGAATGTACAAAGATCTACTCGTATATAATTTCGAAAATTTTGCTGTTCTCAAGGAATTTATAATGGATGCTTCACAATTCCCCTTTTAAACTTTCAGGACTTGCAGATGGGGCTGAGTAGAACAAGAAATGTAGTGGTAAAACGAGACTGGGCAGGTTTTCAGGAGCGCCACCGAGGAGAGTCACCGGACAGTCTGGAACAGTTTGCAAAGAGAGTCACCGGACAGTTTGGAACAGTTTGTAGAGAGTCACAGGAGAGTGTTTTGAACAGTTTAAAGAGACACTCATCACCAGTTTTCGGAGAACATGCAACCAGCCCTCCACACATACATCACCTGGTACAAAAAGATCCGGAAGAAGCGTCGAATTTCTCACAATCCTTATCTGCCAGTAATGAAATTTAATCTTTTTCTGTTCATATTACGCGGTACAATCCACAAGAAATTCGTCATTTGAAATAAAGAAACATTGCGTGAGAAGGAAGACCATGAAAATAACCTGAGGCTCCACTAACACCAGTAACTAATATTTTTTTAATTCACAATTTTTAGTCGCATTGACCATTAGCGACTTCCATATGCTATGTTTTACATTTGCGTTACATTTAAATTACTTTATATAAATCAGTTTTCATAGTAAATTATGGCTGTTGGTGAGTTGCAGAACTCCAACATTGAATGGGCGGCTATTGTTGATCTTCTTATGTCGCTAAGTCTAGGGCAAGTCAAAGAGGACATGAGGAATAGTTATGGCCTCCTTGCATGAGCTGCATACCGACTGCGGAGGTCTGGAAATCAAGAATGAGTGTGTGATACTGGAGTGTAGTGTTCGAATCCTGGCTACAACATCCTGTAGCCTTCGAGATAGTTTCATTATGGTGCGCTTTTAGTATTCAATTTGTATACCAAGTAATTTTTAGGATTTGTCTAAATTTTTGCCTGGAAGCATGGAAACGTGGCTTGCCGGTCGAGCAGCTGACAGAAGACAATGGCGGGGCGGATGAGGAAAATCCGCTGGTCCCGCAAACATGGCCATGGTCGGCCAAGAAAGGGGTAGACGACCGGGAAAGTATGGCTCTAAAATAGAATGAAGTGGGTCACGTGTAGATGAAGACCAATGAGGAGAAGAGTTGGAATAAAGTCGTTGAAGCGTACAGTTGGTGAACAGACGAAAAACAGTTGGGAAGAAGGACGGTGAGTAGAGTCGGCGAACTCGAGGAGATCGGTCTGGACAATCAGAGAGTTGGCGAACACGAGGAGATCGGTCTGGACCATCGGGGAGATCACTCTGGACCATCAGAGAGAGACGGTCCTGTGCAATTTTGGTGTACACGTGAGGTTCCGGTCGTTTGCTGCTGCAGAGAGATTCGCCAACGGAAGTCGACCCTGTCCGAGCTGCACATCTGGTAGATCGCATTCCATGTTTCCAGGTAGCGCGCCGGTTTGCCACAAACATTAACCACGGTTTATCCTGAGAAAGGGTACATGCATCCCTGGCTAGGCTGGAGAGCTTTCGTTGTTGAGAATGTGTGGGCGAATAGATAAATTCTGTTACAATAAATTCTTGTTTTTTTTTCATTAATTAAGTATTTTATTCTATTCCTGCGTGAGAATAATTTCTTGCAGGTGGCGCCCAACCAATTTTATCATCTTAAAAATTTATCCTTTAAATATAAAATATAGAGAAAGCCCACCACACATTAGGGTGCGATATTTCTTTTAAACTGCTGGCATTTATTAGGATGACTCCACATTTTTCTGTTTTTACTGGTTTATTCAACTTTTCCTCCATTTCCTTGTGGAGTCCTATTCTGCAGTCCCTTTTGATGCAGACTGGCAGGTCCAGTAACTAATTCTTTCTGTTTAAAATAATTCCTCAGTATCAATATGTAAATATTTTTTAATCTTATACCAATAAAATTAGGTATCACAGTGCCGAAGTTTAAACGGCTAATTCGAATGATAAGGGGTCCAATTATTTTTTTTTGAAAAGATGTCGGAAGTCTGGACTAATGATGTTCCTTAGACACACGCTTGAAGGATTTGCTTGTGAATGGAGCCCGTAGGAGTTGCTGATATTGACCCCGCCCTCGGTACACAAAGGATTGAGAAGCTATCGTTCAGCGGGAATTAGAAAGACACACAGTAATTAACTGGAGACTTTACGACCCAATCACTCACGGCCGAGATCTATAAATAGAAATCCAAGTCAACATGCAATAAAGAAAGGATAAGGCATCCATAACGTTTCAAGCATGGAAAATACGTCAGATACCCGAGATGGGATTCTACGATTTACTCATTAAACGCTTACTTAAAATATTATTTTTCTTAACCCTAAGAAGCTTTACGAAAAGTTAAGCTCGACAAAATATCCCTGAAAGAAGGTTCCAGAAAATTTCAAACGATCCTTTACAGTAATTTTAATGTTTACCAGGTTTACGTCACTGTCAATTTCTCATTTTTATCGGGAAATATTTACAAAAATCTAGCTGCTGCGTACTGAATGATATTGAATTTAATGGCGGAAGACCTGTATGAACGTTAACGAGGAAGTGAATCTGACGATAAATTCTGCCATCACAAAGGTTTCAAAACGACATCCAAAATAATATTTTATCAACATTTATACCATTATTATAAGCATCCATTGCTGCTGTACCAGTCATAAATGAATAAGTTGGCGTCTATACAACAGTCCTTGAAATGCAGTTCAGAGATGATGTTCCAATTATTCAGCGAAATTTTCTGTCCAAAATACCGAGAACCTACAAGAGAAAATAATACAATGTTTCTGTTAAAAACTGATTTTGTGCACACAAAAAGTGAAAATTACTAAAATCAGAAGCTATTATTTCCGCTTCCCTTAATAATTAATTAGTCTATTATATTACAAATTTCACTCTTTCGTCATTACGCTGAAGATAAATATAAAACAAAATATGAGTTAAATAAAAGGCTGGTCAAAAATATTAGGACTTGTAATTAGTGATTGCCACTCAGAGCCAACCAGTACAATACTGTTGTACCCACAGTTCGGTGGATTTTAATTGTAAATATTTATAGTAGGCCAAAGAAAAACTTTTCAAAACCAGAACCGATATTAGAGCCAAAGATAAAATTCGATTCAATACGAACAAAGAAAAACACGTATTGTGCAGCTCCTAACAAACGTCAAGCACGACCAAAAAGGAAACTACTCATGGTCGATAATAAGCTGACCACAAACTGAACGTGTTTTTCGTCAACGAAACTTAATCTGTTACGGAGTGAGATGATAACTCTGGGAAGCAGGACGGTAATCGGCAGACAGTTATGCCCTCGTTGGTGACGGATTCCGGTTTCACAATTCATTAAATGTACAAATAATTCTTAATGTAATTCAGTCGGAGTGAAACTGGGTAATCACGTCCGAACATTATTCAAAATGGAGGAAAATATATACGGAAAAGGTAAACATAAAAATTCTTGAGTAGTAACCATTTTTTTTGGGGGGGGGGGGTCTGTTGAGGCAGACTTTCGCTTGTGAAAACCTAGAATTTTCATGGCTACACGAAAACCGAAAAGTTTTGTTCGTCCGTCCGTTTATATAGACAGCTAGGGGTCCAAGGTCACTGCTGAGCGGCTCAAATACAAGGTCAGACTCAGTGTGACCTTGGACGCTTAGCTTCCTATATAAGACGACAGACGATTTTTATATATTAGTTTCTCAGACTACAACGGAAAACCCGGAGTAGTTCAACCGACATTTATTCAGTCGAGGAAACAAAACGTCACGAACGTTGCTAAAATGGTTGCCTGTCTAACCATCATTTTGGTGATACCCTACATGAGGGTCAACCACGCTGTGGTCTCTCCCCTTTAATAGCATAGGAAGTGATGGAAACGGGGAGTGCGTAAAGGAGACCAAGGTAGCCAACGGGTAGTAGTTTAAGGATCTCCAGAAATGTAATGCATAGAAACCAGATTTGTCTTTTTATTATTCCCATCGCACACCGCTAATCCACAGTGGGTAGATTCAAATCCCCAAGTTAATTTAACTTTATAACCGTTGGCAAGTATGGCGTCAATTTTTCCAAATTTGTAAGACCTGCAGCAGAATAACAAATATATGTGGAGTCCTTGTTAAATTGTAATGGTAATAAAAAAAAATTCTTTCTTGAATATGGCAAATAGCTGAAAGCTCCTCAAAATTCAAGATATAAAACGATTAAGTAGTTTTTCTTTTGAACTTGATTGATTTAAAAAATTCTGGTTATTACGAAGAATTAACAAATTATGAATTATAAGTCCTTTGATAATTGTTGTTTTATTGTATTCTACTTTAGTTAGTAAATTATATTAAGCGTTCTCCGGTTACGTATGGTAGATATGACTAGAATATGAACAAAGAAATACAGATATTGAGAAACTGCAGGAAAATATATGTACTTTCTAGAAACATTGTAATATTTGAAGGTATTCTCTATCAGCGAATCATAGCTGAATAAGTAAACGAGATAAAATAAATGTTGCGTGCTGCATTTAGGAAGGGACGCTCAATGTTTGTGACAAGGAGTGCACTTTAAGTATAATCGTTGCTATTTCGCTAACGTTTTAGGCAAATTCTTAACTCAGAGCTTCTCGATAGGATCTATGGAATATGATTTTATACCAATATAACTACGAGTAATTAAAGACTTTTTCAGTTTGTTGAATATATATTTTAGGTGTACGCATAATGAGTCATCAGCGTTACCCTACGTTATTTATGGACATAATATTGTAACCCTTTCTTAATTAGATTTATTGAAATGGTGATAAAAACCGTATGTAATTGTTCTGTATGCTACCTATGTGTCTGTTCAGCTTTATATCGCTTGAAAATCTATGAGCAGAAAACATAGGACCTTGAAGAATTTAATATAAGGTAGATTGCGCTGCATAACTTAGGATAGAGTCACACAAGTTGTCTCGACGTAATTGAGCCAAGCTGGAAATGTGGCCGCTTGTCCTGAGAAACTTGGAGTTAACATAAATTAAGATCAAACACAGAACGTCACGGTCACACATGTCAACGAAACTAGAATGGAAACCGTGGTTTAGAAACAGAAAATGTTTAGTCCCAAAAATCAAATAAGTAAAAAATACCAAATTCAAAAATTTTGTACATTTTTAGTTATATAAATCGATAATAAGTTATTTTAAGTATTAATTTTTTTCACGGTATCAGGTGGCAATTTCACACTAGTAATTGGATATTTAAGGAAATTTACTTCGGCGTTTTGCAACGATTTGTGTCCTTTAAAAGAAAAATTATTCTCGATAGTTATCCATAAATTCACATACTAAATTATATTTCGATATAAAAAGGGAAATAATTTGAGTTTACGGCAAACCCCATCACAAATAAGGAATTTGCTTACAGAAGACTGCGTATAAAATTTGTCATGACAACGCGGCAATTTGTGCCACTTCTTTTTTATCAAAACATTGGCCACGTTTTTACATGGCTGTAGGCATTCATAAAATCTACCTACAGACCAGGCTGTGAAATCGACTCAATTTCCAAGAATTGGAAGTTGTCAATACCGCGCAAAAATATTCTGTTTGTGCGTGTTTTCCGTGAAGAAGTATCCAGTTAACCGCATTCCAATCCGTTGTTTTTTTTCAGTCTTAAGAGACATCTATCTCAGGCTCATGTTCTAAGTAAGTTTTGAAATTATCCGGGATTACTTCGGTGGTAAATCGTTTGGAGAATTAAATGTATCCGGTTGCGCTTGTGATGCAGAGGGTATTTTCACTTTCATGCTCGATACTAAAATGTGTGAAATACAATCAAATTATAATGATTAATTTGATGGTTTTATATAAGAAAATCAAATTACATACCAAGAGAAAAATTTCAACAGTATATACAATTTTTAATGAACTTTAATTATCCTCACATTAAGGTGCCAATTTTGTAGTATTCGCTAACTCAAGTACAATTAAATACAACAGTTAGCCCGCGTTGATGCGTCAATTTAAATTATTTTAACTTTTAAATGAAAGGATGTTAATAAATAAAATTTTTTGTTAACTAAACAACACATTAATTTATTATATGCACAAAGATTTCAAGTTACAAAATTAGTTATTCATTGAGTTTTTACAAAATTTACAACGTATATTCAAAAACAATTTTCCTCTCTCTGTCAGGGTCTTTAACTGGGCCTTTAAATAAAGAACTCCTCTCATATAGCCCGGGGGCCCTAGTTAACCCTTGGCTACCTTCCTCTACCCTTCCGCATCCCCCCTTTCAAATCCCTTCCTATGCTATTAAAGGGGAGTTGCCCTAAGTGGATTACCCTCATGTAGCCTATTGTCCTAAAAAAAAAAAACCGCTTGCTCGACCTACCCGATGCAGGTTTTTCTAAGGTTTTCCCTGCATTTCTTTAGGCGAATGCCGGGTAGGATCCTTAAAATATAGCCCGGGGGCCCTAGTTAACCCTTGGCTACCTTCCTCTACCCTTCCGCATCCCCCCTTTCAAATCCCTTCCTATGCTATTAAAGGGGAGTTGCCCTAAGTGGATTACCCTCATGTAGCCTATTGCCCTAAAAAAAAAACCGCTATCGGACCTGATGCAGGTTTCCTGATGCAGGTTTTTCTAGGGTTTTCCCTGCATTTCTTTAGGCGACTGCCGGGTATGATCCTTAAAATATAGCCCGGGGGCCCTAGTTAACCCTTGGATACCTTCCTCTACTCTTCCGCATCCCCCCTTTCAAATCCCTTCCTATGCTATTAAAGGGGAGTTGCCCAATGTGGATCACCCTCATGTAGCCTGTTGCCCAAAAAAAAAAAAAACCGCTATCGGAAAGCCTGCTAGAGGATTCTCTCGCAGGTAACCTGCGAGGGATTTTCTCCCGCAGGCAGAACCTTTTTAGGAGAGATACGAAGAGCTACCTTTGGGTATGCCTTTTCCTCTCCGTTTTTGAACTAAGGTTCCCACAAGCCGAGGCACGTCGACCTGTTTTAAGAGGTGTATGTTCCGGGGTCACAGACCTTGGGCATACGGTAAGAGTTGTCCGCTATTCCCATTGGAATAGTCGGCCAGCTGCCTCCTAAACTGGTCGAGGCACGGAGAAGGGAATGCTGCGTCCCCACAGCAAACTCCTCTCCCGCTATCGGAAGGGCGTGGGACAAGTACCCAATGCCCGACCTACCTGACGCAGGTTTTTCTAGGGTTTGTCCTGCATTTCTTTAGGCGAATGCCGGGTAGGATCCTTAAAATATAGCCCGGGGCCCTTCCTCTACCCTTCCGCATTCTCCCTTTCAAATCCCTTCCTGTGCTATTAAAGGGGAGTTGCCACCTTGTGGATTACCCTCATGTAGCCTGTTACCTAAAAATAAAAATATTTATTTTTTTAAACAATCAAATTACTGTGTAGCTATGTTAATACACAATATTTACAATATTAAAAAAAATCCGAAATCTGACGATTTTATCTTTAATTATAGGTTTACAATAATAATTTAATTGATGTATGATTTACAGTTTCTCCGCTACGAGGGAAATTTTAACTCGTCCAGAAAAACTTACACACTCAACATTCTAAAAACAATCCATTCTTTTCACTGACTTTAAACTTCACTGTTGGATTAGCAAGTGTTGGCTATACGTTGAAGACGACTTATTCCGCAGTTATGCCAATTGCGGTAATTCAAATAATTGCTCTACGGCGACTGTTCACAGTTATCTGGCATAAACTGGAACACTCCGAAATCTTTGCGCAGCAATATCCGGGTGAATGCTGCACTCTTGCCTCTACTTAACAACTTTACTTTTCAATACTTTGGAAACGTCTCGTCTCTTTCTATAACGACCGCTTTCTGCCGTCCTTCATCGCCGACTGACTTATGTTCCCTTCAGCGCGCTAACAGTCGTACAATGCTGTAGAACTGTTATTGTCCATTCTTGTGTGTAATCTCTGTGTTTTTGCCGCTAACAATTCAAGTCCAAAATGTTTTTAATTATTAATTATTTGCCTTTTAATTACAAAAAATATATAGAGAGATATTTTTGAAATTATGAAATAAATTCTTTTATATATATTGTAATAATTAAAAAAATTAAATTAAAAAAATTAATAATATCTTATCAACACGTTGTAGTCGTCAAAATATAATGAACAACTGAATATTTAATTTAAAATAAAATTTATTACTTATTAAAAACAAATTTATTCTTCAAAGTTACAAATTTAATATTTTACAAACAAAAAACTCTTAATCTCAGGGTCTTTACTGGGTTTGATAGTAAGAAACAATTAAAGATTACAATTTAAAGAATTTACAATTTAAACAATTTGAAACTCACTCAATATGGACTAAAATAAACTATAAACGAAATCTGACTCTATTACCTTTAATTTACCGTTTACAAATATTTATTATTTTCTTTATTGCTTACAATTGTCCTTTTGGAACCCTACTTATTGATTTACAAACCTGGGAACACACTTCACTATAAAGGCCATTCTGTGCATGAATTGCACATTCACTTTCACCAACACAAACACATTAAACCTATCGGAACTCCAGACTCTAGACTCCTCGTACGGACCATCGCCGTTTCGCCCGCGGCCGCCAGTCAATTTAGTTAGTCTTATCCCCAAACATCCAAAATGTACAACCAACAAAATAGCAGAGCTATTTTATCTGCTGCAGAATTCTCCAAACTATGGAGTCGCCCAATAATGTTTCTTTCTAAATCTGACTATGCAGATAGTTTCTTTACAATGCTTTATCCAACTAACTCTCCATCCACATTTTTCTCCCTCAAGCTCTGGCATCCAACTTCCTCGCCAGCCTTTCACCAACCACCTCCTTCGCCAACCAGACACAAACTACTCCGTCCACATCCTTCTCCCTCGCCAGACAACACTAATTCTTGGCTTTCCCACGCTCGCCATTCCCACGATCTGGCTCCATCCTTTGAGCTCCAGTGCCGCTGTCACTCCACATATTATAAGTAAACAATTCATGGACTCTCTAACTTAATATCAGTAAGAGCCCGCAACCGCTGTCGTTCTTTAAGAATGATGCCGCTAAACAAAAACATTGTAATTTTGAACAATTTGTGGTCTCCCTAATTTAACTTCAATAAGAACCCGTTGTCACTCCATCCTTTGAGAATAACGCCGATAAACAAAAAACATTGTAATTCAAACAATTAATGGCCTTCTTAATTAGTATACATATATATATTGTAATGCCAATTAATTAGGACATAAATTGGTTTAAAAAATTTAATTGTAGCGGCAGGAGCTTTGAAAGCGAAAATGGAGCTCTGTTACTTTGTCGGAAAGTCAAAAATGGCGTATGCGCGCTAAAACTCGAGACTACGATAGTTCAGTTGGTGACGGGACATTTCGGAGGACGGAACAAATGATTATAGAGCAGAGACTAGCCGTTGTTTAATGTATTATTAAACAAAGTTGTGAGTTTAAGATAAAGTAAAAACATTCACGGAAGCATTTAACTCGTAAATATTGCTAAGTAAAAGCAGTGTACGTCTGTAGGCAGCCAGGAATAGTAAAATTGCAGTTTAAGTCCCAAGCGGTAAAAAGACTACCAAATCTATGAATCACAACCAGTTATCAGATAGCTGACAATAAGGAGGATAATCCGAGTTCCTGGGAGCCTATCAAGGTTGACTTCAAGAGTGTAAAATCTGTGAGCCGATATTAGAATCAGTGTAAAAATTTTGCAATAGTGTACTCCCGAAAACAAAAAGAATGCTGGAACCAGCTGGACAGATGTGAGTAACAAAATAAAAAAATAATGATTTATGTAAACGTAATTAAATGACAGAAGTCAGATTTCGATCTCTTTTAATTGTCAATCAAAGTTAGTTTCTTTACCTTTTAATTTATTTCTACCGACGTATTGGTTAGGTAAATGTGATTTGTTTGTTAATAAGATGTTTTGTCAATTTGCTGTGTCCATTATCAAACCCAGTGAAGTTATTGCCACAAAATAAATAAATATTTTGTTTCTTAATTGATTATCTTTTCATTTAATGAAAAAAGCCTTCCATTTGATTATTACATTTTGGCGCTTCACGTGAGATAAATTCATTAAATAAATTAAACTAAATAAAGGGTTTCTTTTGATTATTACAAAATGGGACCACGACGTTGGGCAAATTTAATTTAATTAACCTCTTCTTGTTAATTATTACAATATATATATATATATATATATATATATATATATATAGAGAGAGAGAGAGAGAGAGAGAGAGAGAGAGAGCCAGTACATGATATAGTAGAATTAGTAGTCCGTAGGAGTAATCTAAATTTGACATAAAATCGATGAATCTTGCATGTTTAAATGAATTTTGGCTCACAAAAACTGTTATGAAGGAATTTTGAATTATATGACAAAAGGAGGGAATGTCTAATATTCAAATTTTACTTTGTTTCATCTTAATTTAAAATGATTTACTTAACCAATAACTGAATGAATAAAAGCACATAATTAAGGATGAAATGTATTTAAAAGACTCTCGACTGTGTGTGAGAAAAGTGTACATAGATATTTATATTACATTTTTGTTTGAATTGGTTATCTTTCGTATACATTAATTTCAATCAGACGTAAATTTATCATTTTAAAACAAACAAAAAAAAATTATAAATGCATTCTGCATCCAATTTATAAATGTTACTAGTATGAAAATCTCTTTGACCAGGGAATTGCAGGTTTAAAGCGAAACAAATAATTATATGTGTGGTAAATTTTATTTTAAATAGACGCACAGACATATCATCGTCAAATTCAACCCTGCTTAAATTTTATAAAACAAAACTTCCGGTTCAAAATTTGGTCAAATTTGCTCCACGGGTATAAATTTGTACGCGGAACATAAAAACAGTCAATATTTATGTATTAGATTATATAAATTCGTTTGATGTTCCGTTACCGTAGGAACGTAAGTAATATTCATAGCCAGACCGATGTTACGTTTCCGTCATCAAAACAAACCGTTTTTAGGAGGACGCAGAAACAAGGTTCTGTGAAATATAAAATAAATTATGATAATTAATTTTTTCTAATTAACAAAAATGTATGGTTATGGTCGTTAATGATATTATTATTAAATATTACACAGTAAATTATAATTATAATCCGATAATGAGAGTTTTCAGGCTATTTCAATATATCTAAATTTTTTACGGTTATGACGAAGATATTGAAGAAATATTTTCCTTTCATTTATTTAACTATTTAAAAGTTCTTTATCACACAATTGGAATGGCGGTTTGATATAATGTGTTCGTCTGACTTTCACATTATTTTTTTTTTAAAAAAAACAAACAAGTCTGGACTGAGAGGGCATTGAAGACGGAGAATTCATTGATCTGTAAGGGAGAAGTTGTTTGAATATAGTCTATCGAGCAGGAATAATGATTTTCTGTGTGAGAAAGCGAGTCCCAATAAAAACTGGGAACTTTAAGTGAACGTCGCATTACAATCGACACGCCCACAATATGAGATAAAATTTGCTTTCCATTCGGAGCGTTACTTGTCACTCCATTTTTAAGATCGATGCACAGTTAACGTGTACCATAAAATCAATACGATTGAAATTTATCTGAATACGTAACATCGCAAATATCGTAGACGCTAAAATGAGCGCTTTATACGATTTTAAAAATTTAGCAGAATGTATTTTTATATAAAACCAGTAGGTGTAGACAGGCTGTGTATAGGGTAATCCACGTAGTGGCAACTCCCCTCTTATAGCATAGGAAAAAGAGTGAATGGGGGGATGCGCAAAGGTACAGCAAGGTAGCCCCCTGGCTGTGGTTTAAGGATCCCACCCGGCAAATTACTTAAAAGTGATTAAGGGAAAACCCTAGAAAAACCTGCATCAAGTATGTCGGGCATTTGGTACTTGTCCAACGCCCTTTCGAAGGCGGGAGAGGGGTTAGCTGTGGGGTCACTGCTTTCCCGTCGTCGTGCCTTGACCGGTTTAGGAGGCAGCTGGCCGACTATTCCAATAGCAATAGCGGACAACTCTTACCGTATGCCAAAGGTCTGCGACCCCGGAACATACACCTCTGAAAACAGGCCGAGGCGCCTCGGCATGTGGGAACCTTAGTTCAAAAAACAAGAGAGATGTGAAGGCATCCCCAAAGACAGCCTCCTCCAGAACTCTCTGGGAAGCTTCACCTGCGAGAGAATACTGTCACAGACTTCCTTTATTTAGAACGTTTTTTTAGGGTAACAGGCTACCTGAGGGTAATCCACATGCTGGGAACTACCCTTTAATTGCATAGGAAGGCATTGGGTACTTGTCCCACGCCCTTCCATAACGGGAGAAGATTTTGCTGTGGGGACGCATCATTCCCTTCTCCTTACCTCGACCAGTTTAGGAGGCAGCTGGCCGACTGTTCCAATGGCAACAGCGAACAACTATGCCCAAGGTCTGTGACCCCGGAACATACACCTCTCAAAACAGGCCGAGGTGCCTTGGCTTGTGGGAACCTTAGTTCAAAAACGAAGGGAGGAAAAGGCATCCCCAAAGGTAGCACCTTCGTGTCTCTCCTATAAGGTTCTACCTGCGAGAGAATATCCCTCGCAAGTACTGTCTGCGAGAGAATAGCTCTCCCCATTTGGACGCAGTATTCCCTTCTCGGTGCCTCGACCAGTTTAGGAGGCAGCTGGCCGACTATTCCAATGCGAAGAGTGGACAACTCTTACTGTATGACTAAGGTCTAGTAATAAACTGCAAGAAGATTTTCGAGTACTTCATAAAATTTCTTCACAGCATTATAAATTAGTCTATTCTAATATTAACTGTCGTAATGCTTTTGACTCGGTGTGTGTAATATTTTCTTTTAAGCATATCCAGTAAATAAAAATTAGGCACCCTTTCCGGAATGAAAAAAAAGCAATGCACCTTTGGTACAGGGTAAATTCTCGACAATTTATGTGAAATTAAAGAATCTACCTCCTTGAATTACAGGAGATGTAACGAGTGATACACTCCTTAATCTTATTTTAAAGAATTGGATCATATATACCCGGAAAAAAATTTATTTCCAAAATCAAGTAACCTGTAACAAAGAAGCGATTTTCGAGTCTCTAAATGGAGAAATTGATAACTGCTAATGTTTTAACTGCGCCGTTAAATTGTTTCTACGGATACACGGTTTCAGGCAACTAGACGGCATGATTAACTTCTCAACACGGAATTTATTTTTCTTTCCCTAGTGAAACATACTGAAGAAAATCTGTGATAAGACGTTTGAACTTACCATCTTATTCGATTCGAATCGTTCGCGCGATAAATATAAATGTCTGTGATGATAACCTGCAAGAACAGATTTATTTTTTAAATGGAAGATTACAGATTAAATGCTTCCCGAGAGATTTGAATAAATCCCATGATTTTGCAAAGGGTTTGAACTGCGGCAAACAATAAATATGACTGTTTTTTCCGGTCACAGAAAGAACCAATTTTTTTATTGGTTATTGTATTGATTCTGATATCGAGGGGAGAGAATCGCTGAATATCGATCCGGAGAGAAAAAAATCTATGAACAGTTGAAGGAAGAATTACAGAAACAGAACTTAAAAGTATATTAACTTCTGATTAAACACAACGCGCGATGGAGAGTTATTAATTTGCTTAATACGAGTTTTAGGCATAACTTAAGTTTGAAGTTTGTTTAATCGCTATGCCTTGAGCATTGATACAGATTCAATAATATTTTGTATTTCGTTGTGTTAATCTCACGCCAATTATCCAGACGCACACGAGTCTTATCATAGTTATTTATAAGTTGTTAATATATAAATCTGTGCTATTCGTATGCAGATGTAATATTTACATAACACAACGACGATTATCCCACTGGATTGCCTTCACCTGATGACGTCATTTACCTGTTACCCATCACGTGTCAAGATCCTGTAGAACCCGAATGGCTCCAAACCACTCGCTGACATCAGGCAACACATAAAGTCTGCATATTAAAATCACATAAAGTGCTGGAAGCAGAAACGTTATATAAAGGGTCGACGAGTTAAAAACAATTGTAACCTACGTATACCCAGAGATCAAAGAGTGTCCACAAGTTGTCATATTTAAATCATTGAGTGATGTACATAATTTAAATATGCAAACAAAAGTTGTTATAGTCTGTACATTTTATTTATGTATGCATATATATATATATATATATATATATATATATATATATATGTATATATATATATATATATTGTAATACCAATTAAAGAGGCCATTAATTGTTTTAATTAAATTGGATTGTTATCGGCGAAAATACATAATAAGAAACAATGTAAGGTCGAAAGTTCCAGCCCAAAAGTCAGTCTGCGGCGAGAAGCGAGACAGATGAGTCTGCGTCGGGAACTGAAATCGTGAAATGTGGATGCTGATCTAAAAGTATGAATAGCGCGGTCCAAGAAGTCCAACTGCGATATCCATTAGTTTACATAAATCGCGAGTAAACAGTTTTGACGGAGAGACTCAAATAATAATCGCAAATTTGGAAGCAAAAGGTTTTGGTTCACACAGAATTAACTAAATTTCGCATAGAGGCATCAAGGAGACCTACGTCCGAGGGCTGACTGACTGAGGGGCGGTTGATCCAAAGTTCCAGGTGGCAGAGAACCAGAAAATCGACCGTGTGTATTGAAAATTTAATGTGTAGAATCAGTGAATAATGACCTTTTTAGTGAGTGTTGTCCTCAAGCTCCAAGAATCAGATCTGGTACCAGAAAGACAGTCGTGAGTACAAAACAATTATTTAAAGTCTGTAAACGAGGATTAAAGGTAGAAGTCAGATTTCGTTCGTTTTTCTTTTCATTTTGTTTCTTTTATTTCGTTTATTTTCATATTGTATTAAGTTAGCTCCAATGAGTTTGAATTGTTAATGTTAGTTTATTAAATTGGATTGTTCTGACTATCAAACCCAGTAATGACCCTGAGATAAAGAGAATTTTGACATATTTGATTGAAAAAATATAAAGTTGTATTTTTCCTAGAACGTCACGAATTGCAAAATTGAAATCAAATATTGTTTGTTAACTTGATGAAATTTGGCGTAAAAGGTAGGGATTACAATTTGTACTTTTAAAGAATAAATTTTTATATCTTAATAATTTCTTAATTATTTCCACCTTTTAATTATTACATAAATTGGCTTCCACAACGTGAGGCAAATTTAAATAATTTACTAAATATTTATTATTACAATATATATTGTCAGTCCCAATACCTTTATTATTTTATTTATTAACACGATAGCTCATATTTAAATCTACATTTAATAGTGTAAAAATCTGAAAAATTATCTCCATATGTATTATTTACACACGAACGCATGCTTTCGTACAAAATAAATTTTAAATGAGTGATCGGAGAACACAAATGAAAGTTTATTGTTATCAAATCAAATAAATAAATTAATTTTATCTAACAACTAATGAATGCTTCATTTTTAATTTTATTTAACATTTTTTTTATATAAAGAAAGTATCAAGTGAAACAGTAATACAAGGAGTTATAGGGCTTAATACTTTGGTAAATAAATAGAAAAACAGCAAATTTGTAAGAGAAAAATGTGTATTAATCGATAAAAAAAAGAGTAAATTCCAACGTTTCGTCCACAATTTTTGGTTGTTATCAGAAAATATACCTTGAATTAATTTCGTTCTTATATAAATTATAGTTTCGGTTTTGGATTCTTGGTCTATCACAATACATTCAAAACTGTAAGTCTATATATTTTAACGAAATTAATTCAAATCTATAAATTAGGATAGTTTATTTAACTACGTTATAGTCAATTTTAAGATTCTAATTTATTATATAAATGTTGCTTAATTAGGTATATTACCTGATGAAGACCAGAAATTGTGGACGAAAACTATTATTTTAATGGTTTTTTATTTTGGTTGAATACTCCGTTTTTTTTTGAGAAATTGGCTGTTTGATATTTTCAGATAATATTAAGTATTAATATTTTGATACCTGTTTAAGAAAATATCAATGAAAATCTTGGCTTTGGGTTATCTGAGTTTTATTTTCATTTATTTTTATCACGTTTGATTGTTGAAAATGCTGATTTAATATAATGATTATTACGAAGGATAACTAATATTGAAAACGAATAAAGTTTTGAAATTCGTAATTCGCTGAAAAATAATTTTAGACAAATAAAAAAACACTAGGTCATAATAAAAATACTCCTTTTATTATTATGTTTAAATTTACAATGTACTCTGGTGCTCAATATTTAAATACTGTCGGTAACTCCTTTCTGGCAGCACACACACGTAAATTTTGTTTATATTAGTTTTATAGTCTTACATGCAAGAAATTCTGATCTTTTAGACGACAATGAATCCCGCTCCTATGCTTAGAACGTAATATTAACGGTGTTCATCGCCACGTAACACTCCACTTGGCGAAACGTTAATTCTCCTTTCGTAATGCAACCCGTCTGACACCGGTGTTATCCACGTCGAAGATTGATACGATTGGTTGTCACAGAGGAAAGCCGCGCCCCTTAGCAGCTTGTTTAGTCAGTAATGATATTTGAAGTTGAATATTGTTTATTTTAATATTTATTCCTAGCAAAGAAAACTTTATTCTCACGACTCTGATTGTAGTTGAAATATTGCTGAGACAAGTGAGGATCGGATCTTGTTTCGTCTTCAGCAATATAACACCTAATGGAAATAAGACTGTATTATCTATTTTGAAGTGTCTTCATCCCTATGATTCATCAATATTCTTAACACATTAGTTCAATTTCGACGCAGTTCTTTCATTTTAATTTTTCATTTAGAGCGAGAGCTAGAAATTTTAAAGTCATACATTTTCGGTAATAGAATTTTATCGTTATATACAACCAAAAAATGAGCTGTTTTAGTTTTCAGCAGATTTCTGAGCCTATTTCCGTCGTGCCCCAACTTGTATCTATAACTCAGAGATTTTAGTTTGAAACGTAACTCCAACCGCACACTGTCTTCATACATCTTTTTCTACAATCAATGAACTGGAGGTTCTGCGTTATAAAAAGCTCAGACATTCCCAAAATGAAACCTGATGTGACAAATTCTCCAGTCGATAGAAGCTTGAACAAAAATTAGATACCACGGCTAACTTTCCGATGTTTTGTAATCGAACACATCCTACCGGAACACCATTTATTATTATTTTAAACAACATGAATGGCAAATTTTCATATACGTCAAACTGATTCGTATTTCAGGATTTTTCGTGTGATGATTAAGTAATTAGTTTCCAATCCGTAAAGGTGTTGAATAAAATATTTTCTTACTGTTTCTTTTATTAATGAAATCATTTCAATTTCTTAAAAAGTTAGTGACACCCAGATAAATATATTTGTATATACAAGAATTCGCATATTAATTTGCTAAGACGCACTGTAATTGAATACTGTGGAATAGAGCCACGAGAATTACGCTGTATTTGTTACCCGAACTTGGTAAATTAGTCAATATTCAACGTAACTGTGGGATTAATGGGAGTAGTTTCCTTCTGTGGCACCCAATGCGATTCGTCTTCGGTGTGAATAACGGACCAATTGCATTTTGGGAATAGCGCTCACTTTGTGTGAAAAATGTTATACCATTTGTGGGACCCCACGTTAAGAAATTTAATGACTTGGGGTCTTAAATTTAAGATAATAAATATAAATTGACTTCACAGTACGAGTATTTTCCAGAAGAAAAATTTAATTGATTCAAAGAATTTAACCCCGTCCTGAATTTGGGGTTTG
Source organism: Zhengitettix transpicula (assembly GCA_037074705.1). Lineage (NCBI taxonomy): Eukaryota > Metazoa > Arthropoda > Insecta > Orthoptera > Tetrigidae > Zhengitettix > Zhengitettix transpicula. The sequence goes on along the minus strand of CM073595.1, from coordinate 22,497,874 downwards.
GGGTAAGACTTGGGAGTTTGCAGCTAAAATGGATCCTCGAGGCTTCCGGCTTTACCTACGCGTAACTGCAGTCCACAGAAATGGCGGTTTTCAGATTACACAAGTAATTAAAATTATCCACGTCGAACCAAGGGGGCACGAAAAACCGTATTAACTGAATTAATATACAGCATGTAATTTATAGACATTACTAATAAAAATTATTCGTTTTACATGGACACCGGCACTCGCTTCTTTATTAATAAATGTACGAAATACTGAGACATAATAAAATTAATTGTTAATTATAATATTTTTTATTATAAATTGTAATAACTGATTTTGATAAATCAAAGCCCCACGTTGTGGTGCCAATTAATGTAATAAACAAACTAATAATTTTACCTTAATTTATCAAATTTATTTAAACAATTAATTAAAAAGGAAACTATTATCTATAGACGGATTTTGTAAATGAAAAAAATTGCTCACAAATTCAATTTTAAGTACAAAAATTTATTACAGTTTCAATTCAATTAATTTATTATACACAATTTTTATACATTAATGCCACGGATTTTATGAGCTTCTTGAAATCATTTAGGGTCGCTTATCAGGCCTCTAAACAAATATAGGTACCAGCAATGAAAACAAAATATTTTAATAAACTATTTTAATTACCCTTATTCTAAAATATGAAAAAAAACTAATATAAGAAATATGACGGTATTGAAAATTATACAACGTTTACAAAATGTTTTGTTACATACCAGATATTGGAGCAGTTCTTACGAGGGTGAATCAAATATAAACGAGACTTTTGGACCTGCGCGCGCAATAGTGATGGAAGAACGTTCCACTGTTATTGGCTGTTAGGTTGGTTTGTCAGCAGTGGTGGAAGCACGTGACTCATCATCATAGACTCGCTCAGTGTCCATCGTTACGATGTCCGAGCAGGAGGTACCTCCCTCTATTGCGAAAGGTATTGTTATCAAGTTTTTAGCTGCAGAAGGTGTAAAACCGGCCGAAATCTTGAGAAGATTGACTGCACAGTTCGGGGAAGAGACGCTGTCGCGAGCTAGAGTGTTTGCTTGGCATAAACAGTTCGTTGAGGGCCGTGAACGTGTTGAAAATGAGAGCCATGACCGCAGACCCCGCACCAGCATTACAGCGGGCAACATCGACAGTGTTCGTCAACTTGTTGAAGGTGATAGGCGTCTAACAACTTCGGATATTGCAATTGAGGTTGGAATAAGTTATGGGAGCACTTACTCTATACTCTCAGAGGAGCTAGGGTATCGCAAGGTGGGTTCCTCGCCTTCTCACAGTTGACCAGAAACTGAATCGTTTTCAAGTGTGTGAGCGTCTTCTTGCACGATTTCGGGAAGAAGGAGACCCATTTCTTTCTCACATTGTCACCTGTGATGAAACGTGGGTGCATCACTACACCCCTGAGTCGAAACAAGCGAGTATGGAGTGGAGGAAGAAAGGAGAAACCGGACCAGTAAAAGCCAAGTCACGATTATCCGCTGGCAAAGTTTTGGCTAACGTTTTTTTTTGACCAGCGTGGCCTGCTGCACCTTGATTTTTTGCATACTACTGCCAAATTTTGACTGAGGTCAGACTTGCATATCGCCGCAAAAGACGAGACCTTCCGATGAGAAAAGTGATTCTCCTCCATGACAATGCTCGCCTCCATACAGCAGCCCTGACCGTACAAAAATTGGGTTGGGAGACACTGGAACACCCTCCATACAGTCCAGACCTGTCTCCCTGCGACTTCCATGTCTTTGGTCCTCTCAAGGAAGCTTTGGGAGGGCAAAAATTCCACAGCGATAATGAGGTTGAAGCATATGTGCGCAATTGGCTACAAACACGACCTGACTTTTTTTACGTCGAAGGAATTAAAAAATTACCTATACGCTGGGAAAAATGTGTTTATAAATCAGGAGATTATGTAGAAAAATAAACTATGATTGTTTGTGCGTTTAAAATCAAAATAAATGTTTAAAAAAATAAGTCTTGTTTATATTTGATTCACCCTCGTATATCATACCAATTTTTCACTTCAGCATTTACCAACCTTTTACTTCAGATCACAAATTAACTAAGTGTTTTTCTTTCAAAGGCCAGAATTTACACAGTACAGTTCAGTCAGCATTCACGATTAAACTTTCGGCGAACAGTAATAATGTCTACAAAAATTGAATTACACTTTTCAAATAAAAGTCATATTCAATTCTACCGTTGAAATAAATACAACGACAGCCAGTACAACTTTTACAATCAAAACTTATTAATTTGGCTCGGTTAATATCTTGAAATCCCTTTAACACAAACCACATTGACAATTTATCTTTTACACGTTGACCTCTAAATTTACACAGGCGCCGACAACAATACCGCCTGAAATCATTTCACATTATTACGCGATGCTAACTGTTGCCTACAATACCCTGGCCACAATATTACGCTGACAATACAAATATTCAATTATTTAGAAAACCATAGATACATTGTTTTCATTACAATATATATATATATATATATATATATATATATATATATATATATTTTAGTAAGAACTCAAGATTTTAAAATAGACAAACAAATTAATTTATATATATATATATTTTAATGAAAACAATATATGTATATATATATATATATATACAAACTAATAATTTTACCTTAATTTATCAAATTAATTTATATATATATATCTATATATATATATATATATATATATATAAATTGTGGTAATCACAAATTTTTCCCTGTTAAGCCCCACTTCGGAGCGTCAATTTGCAGTAATCACTAATTATACTACCAATTTTTATAATGCTTTGCCCCACGTTTGAGGTCAATTTATGGTAAACACAAGTAATACACTTTTATTTTTAAACTTTGGGGGCCAATTTGTAATAAATACAAATAAATTACTTAAATATTAAAATGATTGGATGTTTTAGTAAGAACTCAAGATTTTAAAATAGACAAACAAATTAATTTATTATCACACAAATAATCTATTGAATTTTTACAACAATTAGTAATTAATGTTTTACTATGAAATTTAATCTGTCTCAGGGTCGTTTACTGGGCCTTTAATAAAACAGATACTTGTTAACCAACTTTTACAATGCAATAAAGAAAACACATACAATAACCAAATTTGAATTCTGAAATCGGAAATCTGACGATTATACCTTTACTTAAAAGTTTACAACTATGAATACTGTGAAAAATTTACTTACCATCTCTGGTAATCCATGCAATTTGGCTCACTCGCATACTAAAACACACTCACTTTATACAGGTAAAAAAGAGCACCAAGTTGTGCACACACTTAACACTGAACACTTTCGTCAGTACAACTACGCAGATTGTTCACGTACCAGCAGACTATTACCACCTGACTGCAACCTTCTCACGATGACTTCTCGACGACGACTTAGATTTATCTCGGCTTCCTAACTTGGCCCAATTTCCACCGACGAACTCTTAAGACAGACCGACTTTCACGACGAACTCCTACCGACGATCGCTGCTAATCGACTGACTCATTTCCACGACAAAACTACCATTTATTTCGGCCACCTAACTTGGCCCAATCCGGTCCCGAGGACCACCATCAACGATCTCTCCTGACAGACTGATTTTCACGACGAACTTTTACCGAAAATAGCTGCTAATAGACCCATCTCTTCTTTCTTCTTACGACGCCTTATATCTCTTTCTTTTGCGCACTTTACAACGAAGCCGTGTGCACTTCTCCCCACACCCTCGTCTAATTTGCCATATGTCTCTCAATTATCCTATTATTACCTCGTCGTTGTGTACAGCTCGTGTTTAGTCCATCTAAGACTCACGACGGCGTTTTTCACATCACACCACAGAGTTCGAGCGCGCTCAGAGAGAGTTCGGATGCACTTTTGCTCCTCCCCACAGAGTTCGGGCGTACCTTTTCCCCTTTCCCACAGAGCTTGGGTACACTGAGAGTTCGTGCGCAAATCTGCACACCGCACCACGGAGCCGGGCGTACACACACTTAACTCACCATCTTTTAATTTGCCATCTGTCGCTTAATTATATCATCATTTTATATTCTTGGGTACAACCTGCGTGCCTTATGCCGTTGACCACGCGAGTCCAAATATTTTATCATTAATGATTTCTTTTAATTACTACAATGTCTATATATATAAATATACTATCTAGTAATGAGGCGTGAAACCATAAATAATTACGACATATTATTATTATTGCTATTACCAGCGTCAGCTCTAGCCGCAACGTCGTCTCGGGCAAGACAAACTGCCGCCCCTGAACAATATATATATATATATATATATATATATATATATATATATATATATTTATATATATATATTAAATGACAATACATTTATTTTATTTCTAATTTAAATGTTAATAAAAGCATATATTTAGAAAGAATCATAAAACATAACACAAAGGTGATAATGAAGCAGTACAAAACAGTATAAATTAATTAGGAAATATGTGTAACTAGCAACAATTTTTTTCCTTTTTTTAATTCTAAGAAAATGTGTAATAGTGCACAAGCAGTCAAAATGCCATTTTTTTTAAAAAATAAAACAAGGTAAATCAACTACGTCGAAATTAGAAAAACATTTTTCTTCTTATTTTTTTATTACTTTCAGGCCCTTACAAATTCTGCGTTAATGTTTCATTAATAGTGTAAATATTTTTAGCTTTTATACATAAACAATATAAATACGCACTGCATATTTTTAGGGAACGAAAATATCAAGATGTGAAATTTTCTATTAATTGGGTATTTAACACACCAATATTTTTCTCAAACTTACAGCCAAAATGGCGTCCCTAAATTTTGGCACCTCGGACAAACATCCCTAGATTCAGTACTGTAAATAGTGTTATGTACTATAGATTCTACCTCCAAACTGTCCTCTTTCGTGTTTGGAGGTTGTTGCTTTAGCTGATTTTGTTTTTGAAACAAATATCTATACTTCAGGCCAGGGATGTCTGGGACCATCCTCGTAAAAACACTCATTCCAGTTAACACACTATGAAATACTAAGAACATATTCAGTTTCTTTTGCGTTTACTAATTCCATCGATCTGTAGAAGAACTTTAAAATGATAATGTAATGGTCAATTGTTGATATTCTAGTATCGAGAATTGTTTCTGTTGCAGGATTTGGATGTTGGTCTCGTCAGTGGCTTCAGCTTGATGGAAACAGCACGTGGATGGCATCGGAAGTGGCGTGTGAAACTCTGGGAGGAAACCTTCCGAGGGACATCTCTGGGATCACCAACCACAGTAAGTAACGCACTTTGTGCAGGCAATTACATAATAAATGAAAACAAGTAAAATATTACGCCATAAAAACGAAAGACTGCAATATTTTTTTGCATTGAATCTTAGGTAATTATTGCTACTATTTTCCTATTTTCTACGCGCAGTTCGGGTTTATGTTCACACTGTTCCTTTATACATTTTGTTAATCATACAGATTTTTTTGTTATTAATCAGAATTTTTTCTGGAAAGACCACCTAAGTTTTTTTGTAAATGAGTTAAAATCATTATTTATATGCGGTGGCAGACAATATAAATATTCCCGAGATTCTTGACATAATTTATGTTCAAATATATGTAGTGAGATTTCATTCTGTAAATGGACAATTTTTATTTGTGTTGAGTGTTTCGCAGGAAGGCTTTGAGCATCACTATCGGACGGTCCGTTGGCCAGTATTGACAAATGGATGATTGACAGATTGCAAAATTGATTATAAGTCAACGTATTGTTGTCTTGATAGTCCGGTGAGTGGTTGATCAGGTTTGGGTTGTCGTCTCCGAGGATCCGGCATCCGTCTTGTCAAAATTTCAGGTGCTCCCAGGGTGATGACGCCGTTGCAGAGATCGCATATGGCACGCGGACTGTTCCTGAACATGTCAATCTGGATCTTGATTCATGAAAGGCCCACTTGATCTCTTCTGGATGCGGGAAGATTGATGGCGTTGAAGTTGTTGACTGATTTGTGGGTTGAGCTGGATTTTAGCAAGAAACCAATTTTGATACCCGAGGTGGGAGAGTTTAGACAGTGGCCCGTGATGGAAGCTTTTCCTTGGTAAATGAAAAACTTCCTCCTCCGTAAAATCATGTAGGAAAATTTTCAATTCCATTCCCCACGTATCCCAATTGGATGTTTCATTTTATGATAACTCCTGTGGTAGTGATTCACACTGAAGCACGACATTAAAATGACAGTTCCTGATTAAATCCATGATAGAATAATGTACTTGTATTCCGTTATCCTCCAATTTCACAATTGGTACATAATTGAAAATTTCTTTCACAGCTTCTGAGGAAGTTTTTTATTTATATATTTAACTTTTATATCATCTTCTAAGTCTACATAGAAATAGATTGATAAATCTCATACTACTATGTTGACCTGTCTTCAAAATCATTTTCGATGCGCTAAATACATCATTATTCCCAAAATAATATCTCTCAACGTCTTAAATAACAAAAATAATTCGGTGGCTTATACCGCAGATGGACCACATTTCGCCTTCTTCAGAGATCTATCACCCGCTTCAGCTCATAATTTAAACTGTGGATTCCATTTAAGTGTGTTATTATAAATCAAAGTTTCATAAAAGAAACAATGGAACGTTGCAAGAAACTCGGTTGAATTGACATTAAAAATATACAAAGTCTGATGTTCAACTTTGTTGCTGGTCAACGCGGCAGCCATCGCGCTTACAGTATTTTTTATACCAAATTTCATGAAAATTTTTGTGAATACGTTATCTTTACTATCTCAGGAAGCTCGGATATTTTTAATCGACGTTATTTCAGTACTGCATTGTTCATTACAACGATTTTTCACGCAACTCATTTAATTCCTTTGATTTAAAAAATATGGAAATTGAAAAATGTGGTTGACGACTTGGAAGTTTCTACTTGACTGGGAATCACTCTGCCAAATGAACTCGGAATATTTGAGAAAGCATTGTTGGGACTCTTAAATCTGATTCACGTCCTCATATTATGAAACTTGATACTGATTATCAAGTACCTATCACATAAATGAAGTAGGTCAGAAATTCAAGTACAATTTCCTCCTGTCTTGGAGAGGCTAACCAGTTTATAAACACTCGCTGAGAAGACGCCTGAGGTATTCCAGGAAGGAGGCTGCTTACCCGAAGATTAGCGGCCGAAGATGGATGCAGTCCAGGTGCTAATAACAGTTATTTATTCTTGGCCACTTTCCTACGGGATTAACAAATGCGAACGCTTCCGCGAAGGAAAGAACGTGCGTGGAAAGGCGGAAAAGGGTTAAAGGAAAACACTAGCTAATACATATTACAACAAAATAACAGCCTTTACACCACTCACTATTCTCATTGGGAAAACAATCCAGTACATGTTAGTCAACTAAGAACTGAAAAAATTTTCCCCGATTCACATAAAACTATGTTCGATTAATAAATCTGTTTAGTAACGGGAGAGTATTTCTCTTCCGATGAGAAGGTAAACTAACGGAGGGAATATTTGTTGATCCTCAAAGTCAGCGACTCGATGAAACATCCTCAAGAGGCTGCGTGTTGCTTTTACAAGCTACGTAGGTAATTACTCAGACTTAACAGAAAACCTGTTAGTGAGCTCCACGTTTATCTTGACCTGTATTTGATTTTACTATATTCAAGTGGACGTTCCATTAAGATTTTATAATTCTGCAGTTCACCGACCGAGTTTTCAGGTTTTCCGGATAATTTTCACGTATCATGTAGCATCCAATACAACCTTCTTTTAGATTGTGATAGTTTAAGTCAATACCAATTACTTTAGATGATTTCTCAACAAAACCGCTCACGACAAGAAAAAACTTTCAACATCCAGTCTACCTGCTTCTTTCCCAATCCTTGGAGCTAATGTCGCCTCCAAATGAGACGGGTAACGTGAGTTAAAATCAAAACACCACATTATGCACCACCGTGTGGGACCTACCATATTTACCGTGTTAAATAAAAATTATTTATTTCCCACTAATCGCAATGAGATGTTTTTTTAAGTGATGGGTTACATGAAGGTTATCCACTTTGATGGCATAGAAACAGATGGAAATCAGACCAAGGTAGCCAAGAGTTAACAAGGGCCCCCGAGCTGTAGTTTAAAAGTGTTTCATGGGAAACCCTCGAGAAATCAGAATCAAGTAGGTCCGCTGTTCTCTGCACGCACATTATCAGTTTTCTGATAAGAGGTAACAATCAAAGGAATACATACACTAATTAAATGTTCGTTTAGTGACAAAATTTTAGACTTGTGTTATGCGATTGTATATTTCTTTCGTAACTCAATATCACATGGTGATCGTTATGCTGAATTCTTTCACTTTGAGTTCCTTATTATCTCCCTTCGAGGATACAGTTCCGTCACCCCAACTGATTCCTCTCGAATCAGGACCAAGTACGGTCGGTCAGCTGACTGACATCACATTATCAACTTAGTCTCTTATATTCCTTACAAGCCACTGTGATCAAAAAGTAAGGTGAAATTGTCATTTAAAACTCCCGGGTATTAGGAAGGCAGGTAATTTTTTTTCCTAGGTTGGTAGGACTGTCTAATATAATATTTGCCAAGCGTCTGTTTGTTAAAAGGTTTAATTATCTCCGAGTTACACGTGTTTTTGTAAACAACCAAAAGTGAATTTTTAGATTTTTGCAATGGGTGATTTTGTTGAGCAAAGAACTTGCATCAAATTTTGTTTGCGGAACGAATATTCTTGTGCGGACACGTTGAAAATGTTACGGAAGGCCTTTGGTGATCAAACTATGACACAAAAATACGTTTATAAGTGGTACAACGAGTTCAAAGACGAACCGCGCTCTGAACGACCATCAACGTCTACCGACGAGGGCCACGTCCAGAAAATCAAAGATTTGGTGCTTGAAAATCGACGATGGACAATTAGAGATCTCGCTGATAGTGTTGGAATATCATTTAGCTCAGTCCAAACCATTTTGAAGAATGTTTTGTGTCTCAAACGCGTCAAGTCTCCATTGGTGCCAAAATCGCTCAATTTTTTTGGGGAAAAAAAGCGTCGCGTTGATGTGTGTGAAACTTTGCTGTCTGACTGTCAGGACTACTTTAAATGCATCATTACTGGAGACGAGACTTGGATTTACGCATACGACCCTGAAACCACCGACCAATCCAGCGAATATCGTGGAAAAGGTGAAGCAAGACCGAAAAGACCACGGTAAAGTCGATCGAAAATCAAGATCATGTTGACAGTTTTCTTTGATTATCGTGGTGTGGTGCACTATGAATTCCTTCCTTCTGGCCAAACTGTCAACAAAGAATATTATTTGAGCGTTATGCGTCTTTTGCGTGAAGCTATTCGTCTGAAACGGCCGGAATCTTGGTTCCTTCATCACGATAATGCACCATGTCATACTGCATTGGTTCTTCGCGACTTTTTTTTTGTCAAAAACTCGACTCGTATCGTTCCGCAACCACCGTATTCGCCTGATTTGGCTCCATGTGACTTCTGGCTATTCAGAAAACTCAAAAGGCCAATGCGGGGACGCCGTTTTGACACGATTGAGGAGATAAAAACCGAATCGAAGAAGGTCATGAAGACTATACCGGAAAAAGACTATTCCGACTGTTTCGGGGACTGGAAAAAGCGTTGGAAAAAGTGCGTTTTATCGGACGGGGATTACTTTGAAGGAGATGAAATTGATTTTGAAGAATAAATAACGAATTTATATTTTATAAACAAATTCACCTTACTTTTTGTTCACAGTGGTACATATACGTTTATTGAGAATATATTACTTGAACGCTCTTTCCTTTTTCTCTCTCCCATGTCCCGTCTCTCCTTTTATACCTTTTTCTTCATCCCATTCCAGAATCATTTCCTCGTTTCTCACTTGACAAAAGCATCCCTTAAACCTCATTATCCAACTGTTTAACCTCCATACTGATCGACTGTAAGCTATTGACGTGACAGGAAAAACAGCGTTTAATCTCCGCGTTGGAATATTTTTATTTATTCGTTGGAGACGTAGGGTAATCCTATCAATTTAGTTTCTCCTACGTCGTCCAGCTGTCTATATTTCCTGGAAAGAGTTTAAGTACCAGAACTTGTTTTTCCGTCCACTGCTCTGCTGCCGCTCAAAGACTTTCACAAAATCCTTTTACAAATGGACTTAAAACATCTTAAAATTGTGAAAATGTAGTCTGTAAAATTATAAATTTCATTAATGAGCACATGAAAGCAAACATTTTATAATCAAACTTGATGTTAATTCTCTTCAATATTAACAATAATAAATTTATAATCTTGAACGACCTCTGTCAGTTGTTATACATTATTGATTCACACTCGATTTTCTTATTAGACTATCTGCAGGTCGTGCACTTGCTAAGGAGAAATTGGAAATTCTCTGAATATTTGTAACAATTAATTATAAAAATTATATTGATCATCTGTCGAAATTATTTTTTTAACAAATTAGTCGAATGGATTCCAATCTTCGTTCTGTAATTATGATTTGATGAAAATATTTTGCGTATGTGATGGAATTTCTTGCTGCTTCCGTCGAAATCACTTGGCTCTTATTAAATTTAATCTCTTCCTAGACAGAAAACTAGGTTTGGAGCATCCGTAGGGAAATGATTTGATTTCTAATGCCTCATACGAAATTAGTTTAACGTGAATAAGAAAAGCTAATCATAACAGTAGATTCGGTATTCAACATAATTTCATTTAACATTTGGAAAGGTCCTAAGCTAAAAACAAATTGTTTATAACAGGCCCTGTTCACAGGCAATTTCAGTTAGTAACAATCTAATTTACATATTGCAACAGAAATAAATTTTCACGTTCATTATCCATTACCCACTACAAATTTAAATTTCACTTTCGATATTTCTATAGTCATTTCGGCATTGATAATGTAACAAAATGTACCATGTCTTACTACAATAAATTATAAAGAAACAGTATTTTAAGGATTTAAATCGCAGTAAGTTATCAGTTTTATATGTATTTAGTTTGAGCCATTAATATCTCTTTAAGAAAGGTGGTTTCCTTCGTCAGCTTGTACCAAGAATTAAATTAACTGCCCTTTTGTTTTGACTGAGGGAGTCGTATACATATTTGCAATTGTCGTGCATAAACCAAAGGACAAACACTGCATTAAAAATCTCGGCTAACTGTGTATTAGACAGGCTAATTATCTGACTCCAGGCTGTACTCTGATCAACTTGAGTCTTATGGTTGTTGCCTGCAATTTGTGCGCGTCGCCGGTGACAGCAGCCCACGTTGTGAACTCATCGAGACGTGATTTTTTTACTTTTATGTGAAATAAAGGTGTTTTAAACTTTTTTTTGTACAGTGACAATCACGTTTTTGAGTGCACGGAAAGGCCAACAATACAACTCTGAGATATTCTTTTTCACAATGAATGGAAATTTTCGTTCTACGTTACAGCAATGCCTAGAGAACATGTAAAGCTAACATTCTTAAAGAAATTGAAGTAGATGATAGGAATATGACACGCACGATTGGAGTTTTAAAAAAAGTATTAAATAGTTAATTGGAATGTAATGTTAATATACTGGTTGTAAATAGAAATCAATAATTTGCAGATGCTTTTATAGGTCGAGAATACATTTATCAAACCGTACTGTACATACTGCCAAACTTCCAAAATACTATTATTTACGACACTAATTCCTTTAGATATATATATATATATATATATATATGTAGTCAAATAAAATTCGTAAGGTACTAATAAAATCCATAAATATTTTAAATCAGACGAAAAAAGTTTTTTATTGTGATATAGAATCTCATATTTTAATTATTTTTAATTATTTTACATTAATTTGTAACTATATATAAATGTTTTTGAATAATATAACAACGCAATAAAAATTCTGTAGAGGATATCGCTGAGTTTCGAATATGTTTAAAGGTGAAACTGTTTAATTTCTTTATGATTTTCGGGTCATCTCATTAATTAAAATAAAGTACTCTGTAATATTTAATTAATATTATGCATATGAAAAAATTCTAAAATGCTTAACTAGGATTTGAATTTAAGTGCAATGGTGGATAAAATCCAGAGAATTTTTATTTTCTAGTTTCTCTGAAACTTGAAACAGTTTCAGATGAAGGAAATACAACTATTTTTCCCGAATATGCCTTTGTTTATGTGTGAAACTCGTGTTCTGGATGTCTGGAGGTATTCCTCGTTTCCGAAAACGTTTTCACGTTATAGATGGAATAAATCAGGTTGCTGTGGTCAAATTAATGCGTCCAGGAATTTATTTAAAATGTTATTGTATCTGTAGTATGGACATTTCGCACTGCAGATGCCCACCGAGGCATAAACTGGGCGACAAAATACCACAAGTTCGTAATATCGAACAAATCCAATCCAATCGATAAGATATTCAATATAATTGAGGATCTTAAGAAGAAAGGAGCCAAGTGAAAAGACTTACGTGTCAGCCTGGAAGATAATGTTGTTACCCTGAGTTAACCCTGCACGACAGCGCTCGACCCTTAACGCGGAGTTCCAGTTATGTCAGAACCAACGGCACATTAATGTGTTTTCAAATGAAAGTTTCCACTGAATTTCACTCTGATACCTTGATTATATCCCCCAATCCATGTATATAATAAATTAATTTAAATTGTATTCATCATATTTTTTATTATCACTTTAACAATTTCAATGTGTTTTATAACATTCAGTGTAAAATATTTAAATGTATGTATTTTTAATAAACGTTTTAAACTCCAGTTTAACGAATAGAGCGAATTAAATATAAATAAAATAAACCAGCAATCCGAAGTTATTATTACAAAGCCCCCTTCCTATTAACAGAAGCCGCTGGCCACATTCGTCTCAGCACATAACATTCACTTGCAATTAGCACACACCAAATATAGGATTAGCAGTGAATGTTATTAAATCATATAGTAACGATTTTGTATCCGCAATAAGCGCGTCAACACAGTAATGATCATGTTTGTGGTCTGTCCCTTGGGGATTTACTTTGAAGTCCGTATTAATCACTTGTCATTCCATTCCATATAGTCACATGAGACGTCTCTGATTATTAAACAAAACCCTTACACATTGAAGTGTAGTAACAGACGTATTCAATGTGCAAACGATGATTTGAGAAGAAATGTTTTCCATATCTAAAAAAAAAAGATTTTCATATCTAATAAAATATGGATTTAAACATTACTGATAATAATGAAGCACGCTGATGGTAATTTATTATTTAACATGATAGAATTACAGCTACGTTCAACGTCTTTAAATAATTAGAAATATTGTTGAAGCCCCATTACTGCATATAAATTTTTAACAAAATTTTGGTTGAAGATAGATATAAAATTAAATTCAAATTTTCTGATTAAAAGGCAGATTGCAATTGTTCCAAGTATAATAAAACGGTGAATGAACTTTAACAGACACTTTATTTTTATTTATAGAGTTACGACGTTCGATACGTGTTCGTATCATCTTCAGGTTAAATCCTATAGAGAAGATATTTACAAATCATTAACATGTAGACTAAATCAAAACTTGGTGAAATTATCGACATTGTAATTGTTTGTAGTACTAATTTTTTATAATAATTTGGTAAGTTGTTCATTTTTTTACTTTGTGTAATTATTCCATATGTTTGTAAATATCTCCTCTATAGACGATTCTAACACGTATCGAAACGTCGTAACTCTATAAATAAAAATAAAGTGTCTGTTAAGGGTCATTAACTGATTTATTAATTCAAAATGAGACGTAAAAGTAAAACTATCGCAAATATAACTGAAGCAGATAAATAAATGTTAGATGGGTACTTTGAAGCTCACGCATGAAAACTTGAAGAAACGCGACTATTTTATAAAATAAATTATTCTGCGTTAATAAAAGTTTATCTATTGTGAAAGCACTGTTAGGGTGGAAACAATGTGGTTTGAATCGTTAATTATTGTTTTCAATAATTGACATATCTCAGTATATTTATAATATTTACGACTTGTTTACTTAAATTCGTAACGAAAGACTGTGAGACGTTCGGAAGCTTTTGATCTCTACAAAGAGACTTCTGTGGGCGTTATGAGGTATATTCTCGAAAAAAATTCAACAGGAATAATTAAAATAATTTTGTCGTATGAACCAGTTGATCTTAATATAAAATTGCATGAAAATTATTTTCTGTAGAGAAATGGAAAGGATTGCTTTCAAGGATACATTTGTTCATTGCATCAGGTGGTTCGTAGCTTGAGTCTTGTGCACACTAAATTTAATTTACAATTATGTAATGTTAATTTTTCAGGTCCTGGAATCTTCTGGATTGGTGGAAGAGATTTAGAGAAGAAATGCACCACTTGCCTGTGTCCTGTAGTGAATTTTGAAAAAGACCGCAACGCGACTGTTAGCACCGCTCCTTGTGGGAGACATTTTAAATCCATCTGTCAGATAGGTAAATTATTCCGACAGTCACGAAACACTTATTGAAAAAAAACAAAATCTTCTATGTAGCAAAATTTTGGATTCGTACAGCATTTTAAAATCCGATCTGTAGACACACGCTACAGTACTACTGACACGTTTCACAGTTTAAAATCTTGAAAAATGTCCGCCGTTAATACTTGTCGGTCAGACTGTTAAACTTGAATTTATCCTGATCAAATTTAACGTTTCTCGAGAATGTTGGTTTATTTTGTATTGCATCATTATAGTTGATTCAATTGTGATAGAATTGGACAAACAAAAAGCCCTAAATACAGTGGTGGCTCCTGAGTTTTCGAAGTTATGTGCTACTTCACCACAAGCAACCATTTTTACGATGATAACTATGTAAAATAATAAAACTGCATGTTACTAATACTGTCTACATAATTATCAATAGTGTCTCATTTTTAAACGCGGACTAATTTACTATTTCTAACCCGAAATTATTTTTCTAGTAAATATTTTAAATAAAGTTAAGTTTCGGAAGTAGCCACTGAGCAGTTTTGCGGTAGAATTTCGCAGTATGATAGCTCTTAAATTTCGTTTTCTTTAAAATAACCTTAAAATTTTTGAATTTTATTTTATTTGACCAAATATGAACGATTATTAATTTTGTTTTGAAAATATAAACTATTATAAAATAAGATTTATAAGTAGAGAATAGTTCGAATTTATTTCGATTTAGTTGATTATGTCGTCTGATGTGTCATAGCACCGGGTGCTCTTCCGTTTCCTAGTGCTCTCGGCACCGTAGCACGCAAGGCTAGCAGGTTGTTGAGCTTTACGGGTGGCGCAGGGAGGGGGGGGGGGTATAAAGGTAAAGTACGCATGTGCAGCTGTGAGTAAATCGCGGAATCCGGTGTTGTACCTGGAATAGCACTGGCTGTCCACAAGGTGGGGCGTTTAAAGTATTCGGTATCGAAGCAGTGTTAAAACATAATTATTATGAAGGTTCTTAAAAATAAAATTAAATATTTCTTCCTAAATTAATATACGTGCTGTAGCACATGAGCACATACGCACGAGCCGCCACTACCTAAATATCACAATCAAACAGCACCGACCTAATTATAAAATTCCTATTGATAAAGAGTCTGTTTTAACAAAACATGGGTCGATTAATGGCCATACTTTTGATTGTGGTAATACTAAATATTGATTCCAAGTATGATGCTATATTAATATCTGAAATGATCCACACAATACAAAATAGTATTATTATGAATTTACACTATCTCATTAAATAACAGCTTAGATTCTATTTGATCTAAATAACTTCTTTGAGCACCGAATATAGGCTGACTAGTCGATATGAGTCAGTCTTAATCAATTTTGACACCTGATGAGACATACGGACATGTAGAAGAAGCGTAGGTCTTAAATTTTTTGCTGTTTTTTTTTGCCAATTTAATATTATTATTGCCACACAGCAGAAAGTAACCTCTAAATACAGAGTGATGGAAAAGTCGCGGCACATTTACACTACAACATGTACTGACACTAATGTGGTTATCTTAAGAATGAATTGTTTGTTACATCCGGATATTTCACACGAAATTGGTCCACCACAAGTGCATATGAACGACTGGCAAAATAATGTTCTACAACGAACACTCGTTGCTCTTGCGAAAACATGTTTACGGAGCTGTGAACTCCGCAATCCTACAGACGTCATGAGACCAGTACACATTTCAATGGCCCCCTGCATTGTTGTAATACCAGTGGTACTATGTTGTGGTAGTCGGTAGAACTAATTAAAAAAAACGAATATTTACAGAAACATTTATTTCGATCTGCTCGTCTTTTCGATCTCTCTGTAGCACACTACGCCATTAATATAAGATAAAATTTAGTTCATTTATTCATTACCAGTAATATATTTAACGGTATTTAATTTAATTGGAAGGAAGTAAATATTGGCACCTGCCTTTGTGATTATTGTTTGCTGTTAGGTGAAATTTAACATTTTATTATCTGCAGTTTCAAGGTAAGGTATAGATAAAAGCTACAAACCCAGAGAAAACGAGATTTTGCTACGTAATTGAATTATAAGTCTTAATTTAACGTCCATTTTTGAATGAATAATAATGATGACGTTATACAGACACTATTTTTTGTAACGACGTTTCGATACCTATTTGTATCTTCTTCAGGTATTTTGAAAATCAATATAATAAACTAACACAGCAAAACTATCACCATGTTATTAAATTCACACAGGTTTGAAAAAGGGTCCGAGGCAGACAATTAACTTAACGCTAAGAAACTTGTAGAAATACGTGTTTATTACAATATAAATGAAAAGTGTCTGTATAAGGTCATCCATATTTTTTTAATAATCTAGAATTATGTGTTATCAGTAATAATTCAACGTGTGTGTGAAACTATTGATTTATTCTTGAAATATTTGTTTCAGACTCGACGGTTCGAGGCATTTGCGAAATTCAAGGGCTAGTGACGAGTTTTCTGTCTCTCCTCGTTCTTTGGTATTTAGCTCTTTTTAGCTTAGAAAGGTGAGTTCTCTGTTTTATTTCCCTTCAGGACAAAGTATGAATTCCAGGCTTCGAAATTTTCAGGTTGAGAAATCTTCAACTAACAAATACCATGAAATAACCAGCGAATCCTGGAAACTACTTCTTTTAAAAGTTTATTTTGTCCACATTCCAATATAATCAAGATATTTTCTTAACATTCTGAGACATTTTTTTCCAAATACCTTTACTTGATCTAAATATATTCTGCAATCCTGTACCTGGTACGATGAAAGAATAATTTAAATAAAATTTTTATGCTGGAACTGTTCCTGGGTTTCCAAACTGTTAACCAAGCACGACGTTTCGTCAACTGGCACCTTCAACATCTTCTAGAAGATAAAATCCGAATATAAAATAGCAGTGGTCGAAAAATACTTTAAGCGAAGTTTCCTCGCTCAATATCGCCACATTTGGGTGTGGTTAGTCTGTAAAATTATGATCCATATTATATTTTTGATTTGTTAATATTAATGTCAATTTAATAAGATATATTTGACAGAGATTTTTTCTAACTAAAAAAAAACAACCCCTACGTTTCTATAATTACTTTACCGTCTTCAGACTGACTTCATTTTGTTTTCAGTCTTGATTTAATTAGAGGTTGAAATAATACTTAATATCTTTAAAAATTAAATTATGGAATGAGCTACAAATTAGATAATGTTATAAGAATATTTCAAACCTTGAAATTAAATGTAAAATCCAAATTTATGTCGGTTAAAAATATTTAATTTCATCACGTATCATGATGGAATTTTTGCCAGTTATTAGTTATTGATTTTTTTAAGCTAAATGAAATCGTATTGTGTATAATAAGTAAAACAACACAAACGAATACGTCCATTAGATTTAAGCAGACTGTTTATAATTGATAGAGGTTTTTTTAAACATCTGGAATTGATATTGTTCGTGGTTTTCTTTGATGTTCCGTAACCAAGGGGAACTAATAATTAATCTTCATAGTCACTCCAAGGAATTATTTATATCATCATGTCGGACCACTGCCTGAACGTACCGAAACGTAAGCTGTTAAATAATTTATTTTAATAATAATTATTTTGAATTATAAAAATTCAAACGTACGTTAAAATATTATTTTGATGATAATTTAGAGTTGTAATTTCAATGTTTTACATTTGATTGATTTGTGAATTCTCAATTCCTCAGGTAATAAATTTATTTGTTCCCAAAATCTTTGATTTAATTTAGAGTATATATATGAAGGTACAACGTATTTCCCGACGAATAGGATAAGAGGATCGTTTCCACCAAGGTTGTTGAGTTGCACAACGACTTTTGACGGCCGTAACAGTCACTTATCGTCTAATGGTTTCTTATTGAAAATTCTTCGTGTTGTGTGCCATGGCCACTTCAGCCTTCAACCTGAAGAAGATGTCAGAGAAGTCGTTGCGCTCCACGAAGACACGAGAACGATTCAAGTTACAAAGCATGTCTGTGTCTAGTTCAATAACTCCGGCAGCATTAACCGAGAGTGACAGCGTGACTTGGTTTCAGGTTCTTGGATCGTCTGGTGCCGGAAGAGCACACACTGACCTTCACGTGGCTGAACACGAAGGTGATGCTTTGCGGTTTGTTTTTTGTTGTGCTACCCGATGCTGCGGCTCCTGTCTACGGTTGGGGACAGTATCGCTACTCCCCAGGTATGTCGTCTCAATTTAACTGCTAAATATGTTGACAAATATTTACTTGTGCTTCAGTCGGGGGATTAGTAAAACATAAAACATGATATATACATAGATCACATGTTTGTGTACAAACCCCTCGCTCGAATCTCCTGGCGCCTAAACGAACTCCGACTACGCTAACCGCAATACATCTGCTCACCCTGCCAACAGACATGTGTAAGCATTTCGTGTCGCAGACGCAATGATCATTCTCTGCGCAACTAAGAATAATCAATATTTATGTTAAATTTGGAAGACATAGTTGTTACTACCACTAGATATTCATCTAACTGCTATAGCGTAATTTAATAAAAATTTAAGCATTTGAAATTATACCTAATTACAAACTATATTGTAAAGGCCGTACATCTTCAATATTAAAAACGTATGATAAATACTTCGTACGACCTTTCGTTCTATCTGAAAAATAAATATTCTGAAGTTGACCGGCGGGTAGAAAAATCTGGCCTAAGGGGTTGACTTGCAGAAAGCTAGGACAGGCATGTCTACGGATGCCAAAAGTTTCACATTTCCTAAAGTGGATGTTGCTTCATATCTGCATCACAAATCAGCTCTCTTGAAAACCAACAGATGGTTCTGGGGTGCTCTGGTTCTGTTGCATATATGCTTCACTATGACTTAAAGGGTTAACCTTCATTTCCGATTAATTTTATAAGTGCATGACCCTCCACGGAATCTCTTCCAATGTGACCTGGCGTGTACTGACAAATTTGCCAAAATAGGAGAAAAATTCATTGTTGAAGGGTGAGGCCGAGAACTGTATGAGGAATTAAAACCGGCCGTCGAAACACTTGTGATGGAGATAAACGATCCGTCACTGCCAAGTGGACGAAGTGACAGTCAAGTAATGGTGTGTTCACAGTTCCATACATACTTCCGGATTGTGAGGAGCCGTTCCACCTCTATCACACATTACACCATTGTTGAGGCACTGAGTCCAACATGTCTAACGATACGAAAATCGACACAGCCCGTTCAACTTTTTTTTATTATTATACAGCATCGTTTTACCACGAATAATCATAGGGACTCTTAGAGATCCTTGGAATGTTTCTTCAAAACCGAATTTAGCGGTTGGATCGTCAATATGGATTTATTCGACTGTGAGTATATTTCATGCGGAGTTCCTCAAGGGTTAATTTTTGGACCTTATCTTTCTTATCTATTTCTAAGTAAATCACCTGAAATAGATTCTGTAAGCGGATGAGAATCATCAATACATATCATAATTATATCACACAGTGATGTGAAAATTGAGAGTATTCTGGGCAATCTAAATGTATGTGGTTTAAGGTTGGCAGAGTAGTTATTCCAGATCTCAAAAGTTTTTTCCCTGTGTCTTCTGGTAGGTTGACTAACTAAAGTTGACACAAAATATAGATCTGCTAGCTTATTATTCACTCATATAATACGTTGACATAAACCCCTGTAAAAATCGTTTGGTTTGCGTAATTCTCACTCAATTATGTTCTATGGCATCGGACAATGTGGAAATTTATCCATGAGTGCTGATAAAAACCTGGTTCTGGTTGCGAATTATAGATGGAGTTGTAAGCCATTCATCAAAAGTTTGTACACTAGCTCACTCTAGTGTATGTACTCGTGATATTTTAAAATTTGTAAAACGGAACATTATTTTTTTTCAAAGCAATGAATATGTGACTATAAATCACTCAGCTCTGAGAACGGACAAACTTCGCTTTGGTTTCTACCAGAGAACTATTCCACACTCTGGTATAATTTTATGTAATAGTCTTAAAGGTGAAAACAACTTATTTTATCACTGCATATCTTTTTTTTTTTACTTTTTTCCCTCGCTTTTCTTTCTCTGTTTGTTTCTTACACCACCTCCAATTACGGCGGAAGGTCATATTTCTCGTGGTAGATGTAAGGTGAGGTGTTTTCATTTATTCTGTACTACTATTTGATGTTCAGCTGTGCCAATCTCATTTTTTTTATCTCAACGAGTGTTTTATTGCGCTCTTAATTTGTAGAATTGTCAGGACTATAAACATGAATGGTAAGGATAATGTTCTTACATCTTCATTGCTTACAAAAATTGTATTATTAGCTCACATCATTCTCGTTAAAAGAATACATACAAGTAATCCAGGCAAGAGAAATATTAACCGTTCCGGTTCTGAACGTATCATAAACTTCTGTAGAAGCTTTACTAGTTTACTGCAGAGGAAGTTCTACAAATGTGGGGTAATGTAACTTCATATGCCGTCCGAGTTTTCAGTTCTAGGGTTTTTCTTTTGCGTTCAACCAGTCTTTGTGCTACTTGGACCGTACTCTGTCTTCAAGGACACAGCGACCATACGCTCCAATTTTTCTTAGACTTTTCTATGGGCATTAAATTCATTAAACCTTAAAAATTTCGTCAACTTTTATTTACGAAACAACTTTCACGTGTCAAAATTATAAAAACTCAGGAGCTTTCGTTCATTCGAACATAATCATCTGAGTGTTGTACATTAAAAAACACAGCCCCGCTCACGATAATAATAATAATTAACAAATAAAACAAACAAAAATCCAACCCCAGCAATTACAGACTCATGAGTCGCCTACCAATACTTGCAAAGTCTTCGAATAACTACTTTTACCACAACTAAAAAAAAAAAAAATCTCGCACTTAATCCCTAACGAACAATTTTGGTTTTGATACAACTCCTGTCCTGTCATCAACTTCTTAATATAGTAACATCGTTTGAAAACAAAAATATATGCCTAGACATATTCTTGAATTCTGAAAAAGCATTCTACAATGCTCACTCCTATCCACCCCTATTTTAACCTCCTATCCAACTATCTTACAATCCGTTCTTACATTGCCAAATATCAAAAACATTTCTCTACAACATACCCTATTAACTCAGAGGTTCCTCAAGGCAGTCTCCTTGGCCAACTCCTATATTCCATCTCTACTCATGATATCCCCCCAAACAACCGCAACAAAACTGCCATATTTGCCGACGATATAGCCACACTTTGCCAGTCCCATGACTACGAATAGGCCACAATACAACTGCAAACTGCCATTAACCATGCAGCCATTTGGGCTAATAATCGGAGAAACCCAAACAAATCAATCACAGTTCCTTTTTCACTAACAATATCTACATTAACATCACACCCATTTCAAACAAACACAACCATAAATACCTTTGCTTAATCCTCCATTCATAGCTAACGTGGTCCCAACAAACCAGTCACACTAAAAAACTGCACTTGTTAGTTGACAAAACTCAAAATCTTTCAACTGACAAGGTGCAGTTGTATCGCTCTCGGCTCTTCTTCGCATCTGACAAAAGGGACAAGGATCCGAGAAACGTTGTGTGGTATTTATTGTAATACCAATTAAACAGGCCATTAATCGTCATAATAAAATTGGATTGTTGGCGGCACGAGCTTTGAAAGGGACAATCACGGCTCATTGTCGGCGATAATAGTTGAAAAACCGCGCGCTCGTAGGAAGTCAGCCTGCGGCGATAACCGAGACAGATCAGTTCACTTGGGAACTGAAAATGTGGATGCTGATTTAAAAAGTATGAATAGAACGGTCCAAGAAGTCCAACTGCAAGATCTATTAGTTACATGCAACGCGAGTAAACAGTTTTGACGGAGAGACTCAAATAATAATCGCAAATTTGGAAGCAAAAGGTTTTGCTTCACACAGACAACTAAGTTTCGCATAGAGGCATCAAGGAGACCTACGTCCGAGGGCTGACTGAGGGGCGGCTGATCCAAAGTTCCAGGTGGCAGAGAACGAGAACATCGACCGAGTGTATTAAAATTTTAATGTGTAGAATCGGTGAATAATGGCCTTTTTAGTGAATGTTGTCCTCAAGCTCCAAGAATCAGATCTGGTACCAGAAAGACAGTCGTGAGTACAAAACAATTATTTAAAGTCTGTAAACGAGGATTAAAGGTAGAAGGCAGATTTCGTTCGTTTTTCTTTTCATTTAGTTTCTTTCATTTCGTTTATTTTCATATTGTATTAAGTTAGCTTCAATGAGTTTAAATTGTTAATGTTAGTTTATTAAATTGGATTATTATGACTATCAAACCCAGTAATGACCCTGAGATAAAGAGAATTTCGACGTATTTGATTGTAAAATATAAAGTTGTATTTTTTGCCACGAATTGCAAAATTGAAATAAAATATTTGTTTGTTAACTTGATGAAATTCGGCGTATAAAGTAGGGATTACAATTTGTACTTTTAAGGAATAAATTTTTAAATCTTAATAATTTTGTTAATTAATTCTTTTAATTAAAACCACCTTTTAATTATTACATTATATTATCACTTTTTTGTCTAAATTGGCTAACTTTCTTTTTCATTATTTTCAATCAGGCGTCAATTTTGTCATTCTAATTATATTTATGTTGAATGTGTGCAACATCATGAGACAAATTAACTTTTGTCACGTTTGACAATTTTTTGCTTATTTTTTCGTATTGTATTCACAAAAATACATCTGAAAAAATAACAAAAAAAATCATGCACATGGGTTAAAGCTGTTTGAAATTCATTGTAGTGTCGTAAATGTGGACGATTATCCTTCAATCTCCATCGTTGATAAATGGTCTACTATATTTAAACGTTGCCGTGAGACGATCCAAGATGATCCAGTTGAAGGCCGTCCGAAAAAAATGCAACGTGAAACCATAATAAATGCACGATACGGTTATGGAAGTTCAGCGTACGAAGGCGATGGGGAGAAATTTGTTATTACCTGCATACATTTACAAATTTTGGTGACTATTTACTTTTAAAAAATCATATTTGTTACGCACTGATATGTCCTGACGCTTACGTCTGAGAATATTTTTTATCTGCTGATCCGATTCCAAATCCGCACTTCCGAAGTAGGCACGTTGACCCTATTACACCTCTTTTCTATAACGTCCAATTGCAAATTAAGATTGCTATTTTCATGTTAATAATGACGTCATAATCGCTATTAACCAGTCTCTCCCAACAACTTACTTCCACCTTGGTGAACTATAATAGTTAAATTTAGATCACCCTAACAATCCAGCCTGTAGACGACAGTTAACATTTTAGGTCGCAGACCTCAACCATTCTCCTTACCTGCACCTCTAGAAGCAATAAATAGTCCGGGTGGATGTGGAAGTCGCCGTTACTAATTTCGTATTGAGCTTGGTTAAATTCCTACTCCGTAATTCTGTAAAAAAAGAATTAGGAATTAAAAATATGGTTAATTACAAACTGACTACGTTTCTTTTGAATGTTTTGAAACCCTAGCATTTTTTATATAGTATATTGTAAGTGAATTATTTTGTTATATATGTATCCATGTCGCGGAGTAATCGACTGTGACGTCTAAAATAATATTTAAATTCCAAAATATTATATTAGTTCAGTTATAATATCAAGCATAATAACGTGTGTATGTATATATTTATTATTTAATACTTCTTCTCATGACTTTTGCTGCTGTACTGCATTAGGAAGCGGACGTAGGATATTGTTTGATACTTGTTCACATGTGCTTTATGGAAATGATCAGATAAATATTAATATAATGTATAAACTTTCTCTACAAATATTTATATATATTTATTTTTTACGTATTTCCTTTCGCGGGAAACGAATACGGGGGTAGGAGGAACTCTTGTTCGCTTCAAAGCAATTCGATATTCGGAGTCCGCTAAACCTATAGAAATATCAAGGTAAAAATGTGGTTTACGGACGTCTAGCGAATTTCCGTTAATTTACCCTGTATTGTAGTCGCTCTCGTGGAGACGCTAGAACATGACAAATATGTTTGATTCCAGTTTGTTGCGGTAGACGACACAGACAGCGACCGGAAATTGTCAGCGATTCCCAGTATTATCTCGATAAAGGGAATCCAGAAACCAGTTAACACTGAAAACGATCTATAAATTTATTTGGAAGCTATGCAGAGGTGGAAGTATAGTAGTAGAAAAAGACGAAATTTAGGTTTCGAGAGTTTGAAAATAATTGGGGAAAGTTCGCTATGGTGGAGAGTCGGTTATTTTATGTGAGAACTAGTTTTTGATATTTTGAAGTCCCGTTTAGTCCTGAAGACGTGACGAACCTAATTTATAAACGTTAAGAAATTTACTGAGCGGGAAAAAAGGTGAAGAAACAATTTCGACATTGAAATGAAGATAATATTAATTATTAGATCTTGCGTAAGTTCACAACAGTCCGGGACCCATTTAATTGTTTTTAAAGAAAAATAATATTATCGTCTACATAATTACATGCTTGTTTCCGAATTTTGGAACTAATGCACTGGTTTTTGGAATTTGTTTTTCTACTCTTGCGTTGAAAATGAAATATATTCTTGTTATGCATCAAACCACTTTTTTTTTAGGGCAACAGGCTACATGAGGGTGATCCACATTGGGCAACTCCCCTTTAATAGCATAGGAAGGGATATGGATGCGGAAGGGTAGAGGAAGGTAGCCAAGGGTTAACTAGGGCCCCCGGGCTATGGTTTAAGGATCCTACCCGGCATTCGCCTAAAGAAATGCAGGGAAAACCCAAGAAAAACCTGCATCGGGTAGGTCGGGCATTGGGTACTTGTCCCACGCCCTTCCGATAGCGGGAGAGGAGTTTTCTGTGGGGACGCAGCATTCCCTTCTCCGTGCCTCGACCAGTTTAGGAGGCAGCTGGCCGACTATTCCAATGGGAATAGCGAACAACTCTTACCGTATGCCCAAGGTCTGCGACCCCGGAACATACACCTCTCAAAACAGGCCGAGGTGCCTCGGCTTGTGGGAACCTTAGTTCAAAAATGGAGAGGAAAAGGCATACCCAAAGGTAGCCCCTTCGTATCTCTCCTAAAAGGTTCTGCCTGCGAGAGAACATCCCTCGCAGGTAGTGCCTGCGAGAGAATAGCCCTCGCAGACCTTCAAGTCGCATCAAACCACATGCAGTTCTCTTCATTTATTTATTTTCTTAGATATAAAAACTGCAGGAGCTTTCTGTGTTTGCCATAATTATCTGTTGTTGTTTTTTTAAAAAACCATCAATTATACATTCATAATTTTAAATACAATTATTAGTTTTTTACATTACATCACATACATTTTCATCTACCTGTCATCTACCGTAAAATGTCTTCAGTGACATTTATAAAGTGCATTTCGTCAATTTTTTCCTTGTTTATAACACAGTATATGTTTACATCATCAATGTACCTGGTTAGTCAATTTCTCATACTTCAAACTTATCTCTAGAATATTTTCTAGTACATACATTTTTCATTACATACGAAGGAAGCTTGCGAGAGAATTCTCTCGCCGGTGAACCTTCCCTGAGAGCTCTGGCGGAGGCTACCTTTGGGGATGCCTTCACATCTCTCTGGTTTTTTGAATTAAGGTTCCCACAAGCCGAGGCACCTCGGCCTGTTTTGAGAGGTGTATGTTCCGGGGTCGCAGACCTTGGGCATACGGTAAGAGTTGTCCGCTATTCCTATTGGAATAGTCGGCCAGCTGTCTCCTAAACCGGTCAAGGCACGGCGAGGGAAAGCTGCGACCCCACAGCGAAATCTCTCCCGCCATCGGAAGGGCGTGGGACAAGTACCAAATGCCCGACCTAACTTATGCATGTTTTTGTAGGGTTTTCCCTGCATCACTTTTAGGCGAATTGGCGGGAAGGATCCTTAAACTTCAGCCCGGGGGCCCTAGTTAACCCTTTGCTACCTTGCTCTACCCTTCCGAATTTCCCCATTCAAATCCCTTCCTTAGCTATTGAAGGGGAGTTGCCACCATGTGGATTACCCTCATGTAGCCTGTTACCCTAAAAAAAATTTTTTTTTTCATTTAATTAATTTACAATTTTCAATAATTTTTATTTCCTAAAAGTTCTTTCACAGCGTACTTATTGGAACATATATTGCAAATACCACATTTTTCGCCACTAATTTTAAATTTCACACGTGTACTGTTACCCTTTTCCCATTCTTTTAATTTTTTTCGATTATACTGGCTTAGAAAACCCCCATATTCCCCGCATCCGTTCTTTTAAATGCTCTAGAATATATAGACCTTCCAGCAACCCTCTTTTAAATCTTGATTTTTCAAAATCTAACAACTCATAGTTATGAATAGAAGATATGAAGAGAACTGTATGTTGTTTGATACATAACAATTATATACAACCAAAAAAGTTTTTTGTCAATTGACAGTGGCTTTTAAAACTAAAAATAGTTGTCGAACATCCCAGTAACTTAACATTTTTTTAAAATATCTTTATTCAGGATTTATGTTTTCCCCGCTCCTTTTTTCATATAAATTACTTTTATTAATATTAATTTGTTTGATAATTATGGTATTGGGGTTATTTTAAAAACTTTTTACTGTTCACATGATTAAATTCCTTGCGTAGAGATATATTGTTCTAATTGAACTAATGACAGTGATAATTAATAATCTTTTTTATAATGTTTAGCCCATTACATTTATTTATTTATCGTGTTATTATAGTTAAGGAACTATTTTAATATTGATATTTCTCTGAGTGCAGCGTTTAGATTTTTGTCTGTGTAATGTATATCCGTAATCATAGCCGCGTATTCAGAGATTCATAAACTCACCCTTACGATTGCCGGTTGTAATGTTCCAGAGCTGGGCCTGTGCGCCGCCCACCCCGAGGGCCGGCATTCGCTGCTGTACGGCGCCACGTCCCTGGGCATGTTCTACGTACCGGCGTTGCTGCTGAGCGCCGGCTGCCAGCTGCCACTGTTGTTCACGCCGCCCCCAGCCCAGCCTGTGCAGAGACCGCCCCCGGCTCCCCCCGCGGTGCCAGAGCGCGCTGCGCTGGCCCTGTGCGTGTCGCTGCCGCCCCTGGGGGCTTTGCCCGCAGCAGTCGCCCTCGTGGTATGCGCCTACGACCCTCAGCCGCTGTGCAAGGAAGGTTCCCTGCACGCCTTCACCGTCGCCCTTAAGATAGCGTCCTTGTCGGGCTTGCCTCCCGTCCTCTTGCTCCTTCTCTCCCGCGGACTGCGCGACAGACTTCGCGGCAGCATTTTGCTCCTGAGGGACAAGTATCTCCCCGCCAGGAATCCGCGGCGCTCTCCCACCACAAAATCTAACGCTACAAGTGAACAGAGCGCCTTAGACCGGATAGAGCCTCACCCCGAACAAGCTATCGAATTGATTTAAAACCACGGAAGCGTCGAGGTAATACTATAGCACGCGTTTGCAATGAGGGCGGGTGGCGCAGACTGAGGGAGAGAGGTTTTCCTCTTCTCCCTGTCCCAAGCTACCTAGAAGTTGATTGGATGCGCACGGGAAGAACACTAAACTGGCCCGCCCTCAAATAAGACGTTTACTATGGAAACTTGAAGCCTCACAGATACGATCACCGACAGAACGTTCTAGAAAGCAATTTCTTTACGGAATCTGTTTTATCCCCTTATCCCACCGTCGGCGAACCACTAGCTTTCTAAGAAAGGGTTACTTTGCTCTCGCTATAATTATATTATTCACTTCAAATTCCCTTCGCTGCATTTAAATCTCTATAAAGTGACTTATTTTCTTCAATTCTATATTTTTTTTCTCTATTATCTTCAAATACATAAGGGAACATTGCTTTCATTTATGATACTTCAATAATTTTCAAAATTCTTTCGTTGCAATTTTATTCAATTTTTTTCCCACTTCCGTTTTACTGTTTGCCAGTGTTCACTTTTTACACATTCTATACTTTATTTGTAAAATTGTAGAACGAATAGAATCATCATCCTAGAAGTAATAGTCCACCTTGGTTCAAGTTTCGTTCTATGTTCCTCGATTTCATGTTAAGATCTCTGGGATTTTATTGAAAAAAATTTATTCATTAAATATTTCTAAAGAAGACTGCTGAAAGTTAATTTTTTTTTGTATCTAAGCAAATGAAACATGACGATCAGGGGAAAGTAAATATAGAAATGGAACAAAAGTATGTACCATATACATACTCAAATTTTAGCCGCTTTTGAATGATGGAACTGACATATTTCGCACACTAATCATGTGCCTTTTCAAGCTTAAAAATATTTTTAGTAATATTAAGGGAAATGAGCTCTCCATTTTCACTAAAAAATGTACAGTAATATCAAATAAGACTATATAACATCGTATAAATTGTTTCTACATGAGTTAAAATAACGTTATTTAAATAATAAATCTACAAAGTATTTAACCATTTATTTACAATTAAACAAACAATGTGTCTTCTCACATTTGGAACCCGATAATATGTATCTAAAATATGAATTAAGAAATTAGAAAAAAATTAATCGGTTGGTGATTGTTTTATACAATGCCGAAAACCTTGGTAAAGATATAGTATTATTACAAATTATAAAAGGGCCTTTTATTGACTAGTCCGCATATTATAAAAAGTCACAACTGTTTTACAAATTGATCATCTATCATTAAGAAGCTTAAGTCCTTCATCGACATATTCACCTTGTGATATGCATATAAACTAAGAGGTGCAGTATTATTTTTATTTGTATTAACTAATAACTAGTGTGGTAAGTTGTGGATGCATGTAATGAAGAACCGTGGATATTGGCGTGTGGATGACGATTCTCCCTGTAGGGGACATTATCTCCAATGGCTGAGTCTCCTGGTTACTCTGACAACTTCAAACTACTGGGCACACAAATTCCAACTGTCCTACATCAACTCTCATTTCCCGAACGTGACTGCTCCAGTTCCAACCTCTACCTTCTCCTGTATAGACTACGTCGCCATCTGCGATAAACTAAACAACAGAAAATTCGTAGCTGTGTCGCCGTTCCGACTCTTTTTCACAAGACGCAACCATCACTATCACGAAAAAAAAATTACTGTCGATCAACTGAAAAAACAGCACTCAATATATCGTTTCAGCCACCTTGAGTTGTCATAGTCTTTTCGGGAGCCAAACACTTGTATAACATTCTGTATAACCATATTGTTTAACTATCCAAAAATAACCGTAGCCCTACAGCTCAAAAACCTATGTGTATTACTGAAAATCAATTCGTTTATATATAATCTCATTTGTATAAATCTACAGTAATGAAATTTAAAGTTTTCATAGAAGTACAATTGAATATAAGATTATCGCAATTATTGTAACTAATAAAAATCAAACCATGTAATCTCCCTGATAGAAATAAAGAAAATAAAAATTCCCCCTTGATCAGTTGATCAGGGCTATCATTAATCGTTGGATGTATAAGTGTTCATATCAATGAGTGGAAAATGGCTGTGTAATCATTTTTGTACTTCAATATTTATAGTGTAGTAATTTCCCGTATAAGGAAGAATTCAAATTCAGAAATTTCGCATAATATATACTTTGTACTACATGTTTTCCTTAATGGGGTGTTTATGATTAAAATAAATTTTTAATCTTGGCAAAGTAATTGTGATGATAATAATAATATTTTCAATATACTTATATAACTAGTTCTTTTCAAATGGGAGCCGCTTTGACCTCGAAGCTGTTCTTGCGCCGTCGAATCAAATTCATGAGACGTTGTCACATATGAATGTCCACGCAAGTACCGTAAGGGTTTGTTTAAATTCATTATTGACGATGTTGAACGTTACTCTAATTCTCTGGTCTCATTCGCTGACAGCCAGAACGGCTACCATTTGAAAAATCGTTGTACTGACTGTATTTTGTGACATAATAAAGTATTTTATGCTACAAATATGAGCATTAAAGTAAATGTATATTTGTCAATAAATAAAATAAAATATTTCAATTCATTTATTTCACTTTAACCTTTGTATTCCTCTCTTGTGTTTACCAAAATAGAATATAAAATGAGATTCACGTCTCCGTTACGAAGATATAATTTCATTACTTTTTCTCGTGGTCATTTTCATTTGGAAGTGAATCCTAAATTTTTTACGGTTATTTATAAGATTTCGTGTTATGACCAATTTCAGGCGAAGGTGATCAAAAATATATGCTATAACAAGAAGATTATATTTGTTAATTATCCAAAAATACGGTCGGAAATCAAAAATGAGGACATATCAAATAATTCAACTGAAATAAAAAAATATCTAAAATTTTCACAACTATAACAAAAATAAAAATCCATTTGAATGTAGTCTGGCTAATTACTTAGGATTATATGTAGAAACCCTTTTAGTCAGCGTCCAGATTGTGGTGTTCTATTATTTTATTTTTACAGTTGCTTTCAACTTTTTGTCACCTTTCCATCTGCTATAAAATAGTTTTACAGTTTCATGGAACACGTTGGTGTTGTTTACACGATCACACTATAAGCCGATCGTCGAAGAGATTAAAAACAGGTTAAAGTGCTTTTCACGCGGATAAGTTGATCGACAAAATAAAAATGAATTCTCTTCAATAATATACATCAACGTTTTAACTTACAATAACGTTTAAAAGCATAATGCGATTAATGAATTTGGATTCAGACCAAAGGTTAAGGAACTGTCGACAAATACGAAAGAAGATTTCTTTTACAGTCTGAAAAAAAAATTATTTATTTGGAATGTTCAGAATGTCCAAAAAATAATGTTGGACATTAATTCACAAACAATAAAAGTAGGATATTCAACTACGTAAAAACAGTTATGGCATTTGCAAAGGTTTTTCTGCGCACCGAAAATCCACGAAATTTGTGTTTAACGACACTGAAAAATCACATTATATGAAATAAAGGTGTAAGAAAAGTTCTGTATTACATTACACATAGACGTAATTGTTTATATATCGATCCTGTTGAGGCTACATGGAGGGGAGGTTCGGTCCCGTACCGTAGTGCTCACTCTAGTCAGACAATTCACGCACACAACACGATGTTTATTTAAACGAGAATTGGCAATTTAACGTGTCATCACGTGACTAAATACAGTTGTAGTGTTATGTTAAATTATCAACTAATTTCACAGGTATGTTGTAAATATTGCTCATTTTATTCTGAAATTTTGCGCTCGTCCTTGACATATTTTAAATTATTTTTTGAGAAATTTGATCTTCGTTAATACTGTATGTACAAATATATTTTATCCTTTCATGATTGCTTATTTTTGTTGGCTAAAATCTCCTGGATGACTTGTTAAGTTGTATAATGGCAGTATAATAAAAAGTCTCTATAGAATGTAACATACTTTAACAATTATTTTCATTGGATCGGAGGAGACGTAAGAAAAAATTATTTATTTATTTCTTTTTACCGGACTCGATTCCCCTTTCACCTCAAAGTGAAAAAAAGATGAAAGAAATTTCCGCAACGTTATTTCTACTCCAATTAGAAATATACAAAGGAAATTCTAGAAAAAAAATTCAAATATTGAAGTTCATGAACATAAAAACTCATTTTGCTTCAGCTCCCACAATTTTATTTTATAAAATAGAAAACAATATAAATAGGAAAACCTAATTAAAAATAATTAACCCGCTATATTTTAAAGAAAAAAAATCAAATATTAAAGTTCATCAACATAAAAACTCATTTTGCTTCAGCTCCCACAATTTTATTTCATAAAATAGAAAACAATATACATAGGAAAACCTAATTAAAAATAATTAGCCCGCTATATTTTAAAGGAGTGATGTTTCGTAAGTGTTCCTTGGATCTACTTGAATCAGACAACTCTAGTAGAAATGCTAAAAAAAAACTTAACTGATTCTATGTCCGCATTTTGTTGCGAGGTTACGAGTTCGACCTTGAACTCTATTCTTAAGCAGTGGCAACTTAAGACTCAATTGATCGGTCAGCTGCAGTGGGTCAGCAGCTGATCATAATTGTGCTTTTTTTTTCTCTGCATCATTGGTGTCGGATGAGAAAAGTGGCCAGTGGGTAACCAAACGGTTTCTCGCGAAACTCAAAACGTCAGTAACAGCGTTACCGAACTATATTGGAAGCTTATGGCGATGAATGTTGAGCCCAACTTCTCAAAATCAAGACTCGTCCTGTAAGTTACATTGTGCACGTAAATATTTTTTTTTGTAAATCTATGTGTAAATTTACCTTGGAGAGGGATGTATTTTATTTTAATTTTTTGTGTTATTTTACTAATGTACTAGCTGGGTTACTGGCGTTGCCCGGGTTGTCATATATCCATAACCCACGGTTTGACTTCAATCTCGGTTACTTTTGCGTTATTTTTAATGTTACGGACCTCGGCTCCTATACCTCCCATGCCGAAAATGGTTTTTCGATAATGCCACTCCACCCCTACCCTTAAGGGTGTTCTGCTTCCAAGCCCTAATGGCGTTGAAATTATTCACAGAAAACATCTAGAGTAATATTATGAATTTCATTGACCAGGAAAAAGATTTATTCGACGCAAATATCGGCCAATTAACGTGTTCGAAAACTACCACCCGCGACTGTGAGGGTTGAATTGCAAGTTTACTGTCATAATTAATCTCAGCGATATCGGAAACCCCGGATTCGAGTCTAATCTCGGTTGTTTCGCGTTATTTGTCATGCAACTCCACTCCACACCTTAAGGGTGCTCCCCTCCCAAGCCGATAGGGGTTGGAAATATATACAGAGAACATGTAGAGAAATATTATGAATCACATTTCTACAGAAAAATATTTATTCGACACAAATATCGGCCGGTAAACAAGTTCGAAAATTTCTACCTCCGCCCCCACCTCCGCCCTTCCCTGTGCGTTCTCCAGATTGTCATAAATAAACTTAGTGGCATCCATAACCCCAATTAACTCTAATATCGGTTGTTTTCGCGTTATTTTCATGTGCAAACAAACACTCTGCTTTATTTATTAGATTATAAATTAAATTTAGGCTGATTTCACTAAGAACATAATTACAAAATAATCCAACCAAATCCAAA
This sequence comes from Zhengitettix transpicula, assembly GCA_037074705.1. NCBI lineage: Eukaryota > Metazoa > Arthropoda > Insecta > Orthoptera > Tetrigidae > Zhengitettix > Zhengitettix transpicula. The sequence goes on along the minus strand of CM073595.1, from coordinate 22,464,242 downwards.
CGAATGAGATCCAATACCTGCAGAGAGTAAATTTGTAACCTTATAAACTTTCTTTTGCAATATCGTAAAAAAATATTGAAAGCCTCATTATAGAGTTATCGAAAAATTTGACAATATTATATTCAATTAATGCTACTGACTCTATTTAATTTGTGAAGTATTTACAGTTATTGCATGTGTAACTTGCATGTTTAAACAATTTTATTCTGTAACGACCAGTATTTTGCTTAAATCCGATTGAAGCGCTTAAAAAATCGAATGGATGCTTTATTTCGGACTTATTAATGCAGCCAACCGCGAAGAGAATTAAATAAACCTAAAAAAAAAATGTTCAAAATCCTATCATGTTAGCCAGAGGAAATTTGAACCGTATGTGACAGTTCTTTTAAAAATTATCAAACTCAGATTTTCGATTGGCATATCCTAGATTCATAGATTATGCTGCTTATAGTGAAAATATTTTTTAAAAATAAATTAATATTGCGTCTGCTCTACACGTTTCTTGCCGGGTCTGAGTCTCAGAGGAGTATCCAGGACGGTAACCACATTATACTCTCATGTACTCAATTACCTTTATAACTGAATTTTGATCCTGCTCGCGTAGGTGTATGGTGGAACCGGATGAGAGGGTAAAGGGGGAAAATCAAAATATACAAATGGATTAAGAAAACAGATAACAGGTATCAGAGAACGAGAAGAAAGCCGCGAGAATAGTTGAGTTAACCAGACGCGGCTTAGCCACAGATAGAGAAAAATACCATATTTCCACCATTTTATTGGAATATTTGTTCGCAACAGGGAGTCGGATGAACTCAGTTGTCCGTACCCAGGCGGTGGAATGATTGCAAGTTGGCGGCGTGAAATATTCATTTTTTTTTTAAAAAAAAAGGAAAAATAATTCCACAGTGGCAAACAATGATGGTAAACAATACGTCTGGATATTAATTATTCATTTAACGATCACCAGTCCGAATGCAACCGCCTGGACGAATTTGACTGAATTTTATTAAGTTCCTAAGGAAGCCGGCGGGACACCGATGCTAGAGTTGACACGTGCACGCTGAACAAATCTCAGTTTAATGTTTGCGTGAGTAGGCCCTACATATAGGGTCACGTTGTAATATAATAGTCTACACGTGCCCTCTTATCATAACGTCTCTTCAGCATAGCGGACCTAAGAGGGCGCAGCTGCAAGAACGCTGATGCAGTTAAAGACATCACTTTAGATATAGTGAGTAACGATACGCACAACAACAACATAAATCTTCACCCCTTCCGCCTAGGCAGCTGTGAAAACGCTGCGTCTAATGAAGTCAACATTTTAAGTGCCTTATGCAGACATGCACACGGCAGCAGAAATCATTCTCTCTGTAAGAGTTCTCATTGGAGACTTAAAATCATCAGGGAGGGGGAAATGAGTCTTCGAATTGTTCAGAGCTTCTAGAGAACGGCAGTCGTGATCCAACCTCCAGACGGGTCGGTGGCTCCTGGTGCTATCCGCCAGTTTGTCTTACTTTATTTTATTTCTAACTATTAAATCTCTTTATTCTTCATCAACTCTTATTTGACTGAAGTGCAGCGAAACACCAACCACTACGCCTACGTTCAATTAGTTGAACCCACACGTTACCGACTTTACTATTTCCTGTTCTTAATTCTTCCTTTATCCTCTAGATCGGTAGCCAGGTGAGCTAACGGAGGTATAGCTCGGTTGGTGAACGATCTATCTGGACTTCCCATTTCCAACTGCTGGAATGTTACATGTTCACAGTGGTGGAGTGTTACATGATGGCAGTTTGGGATGTTACAACGTAATCAAGGATAAAAATGTGCCAAATTATCGACTTCAATTTTCTTCGTAGTGAAGTGATAGTGCTCCGTTATAAACTAAAGTAAATTAGTAACATTCCTTGTCTCCTTAGAAAACTTAAATAGTTAATCTCTATTTTTCAGATATTTTTACACTGTTTTTCTTTCTAGGCCAGTACAATATTAATTATTTCTTTAACTTTTTATAAAATCAACCTTTAATCAATATAATTCTATATACGTGTATTTATAGTTGAAATAATGTCCCTAAACCTAGCTTAAACTTTAAAATAATTATATTAATCTACTCAAATTCATTTGATTTAATTTGTAATCTCATGCATCCACCACCGGGCGAACTATCCATTAGTAGATTAAATAAATACATATATATCAGTACATTTATGTATTAAAAATAAATAAAAAATTGTTCAGATTCAGTAAACCTATAAAAATAAAATTATCTTTACTTATATTTTGTATTTGTTAAATTATGAATAATTTTATACTTTTTCAAATAAATACGTATTTAAATGCCAGTATATTTTGTTTAACCCGTTACATATAATATTATCAATTATGTGCTATCGACCCTAAGAATGACAAAATATTACTAAATGACGATGGTTCAGATATGATGGCCGACATGAGAATTGTGTATGAAGAGAACAGTGAGTGCATAGAACTTTCTTCTTAGAAAATCGTCTGCGTTTTTTGTCTTTATTTCCTGACTCAAGCGGATCAATAACAACGCACAAAAGCTTCCATTTATAGTTCGTCCTTTTCTCAGTACTCGACGTGGATAATCACATCACGCTCTCCCGAGGAAATATTTACGGCTGATTCGTCTTCTTTGCCTTTATCAGAGCTCATTCGCCAGCATGACGTCACCGTTTCGTCTGTTAATTTGTATTTGGAGTGTCGTGGAGGATCACTATTTCACGGAAAGTCACTATCGACCTATAAACTGGTCAGAACTGCGTCGAAAAATCTCCACTACAAGACTACAAGACTGCAATAGCGAGCAAACGCGGCACCCATCTAGCTGATTTTTTTTTCGACAAAATTTTTCGTGAAACTTTGAAACCACTGACATATTTATTGGCATGTTGATAACGAATGACGTTATAAACTCTTACGTCGCGTTAAAGAGGAACGGCAGTGCTGGGATCCTAAGGATTTGGGCAACGTGGCTCTCGAAGATTGTTACGTGATTCTGGATGTTCTGCGGTTGAGACAGATTTTTTTTTCACAAATAATATGAAGCTACAAATACTAGGTTGGTAGATAACGTGGGATGTGTTTACGTTTATTTTTTCCAGTAGAAAACGCGCAAATTTATCTCCTTAAATGATTTTTACACGTTTCACCTTCGCCCACATAAAAATAAAACTTTAAGTATTCTGGCAAGAGTTATTTTTTCCCAGATTAAAATTGCGATATATCTTTACAATGGCTTTACTTTCCGAAATTTTTAAACTGATTCTGTGGTGATTTTTACTCATTAATAAAAAGTGGAGAGATTAAGGAGTCATCAGATGGCCATCAGCCGTCATCTGATTCTTTAATATTTATCGATTCAACTGAGACAAGCCTTACAAGTGTGCACCGACCTAGTGCACTGCGGTGGGTGGACGGTAGAAGGGGGGAGGAGGATGTCTGGATCGGAAGGGGAAATGCGTGGAAAGGGGGGAAAGGTGGGCAATTCGCTGAGAAGTCGCAGTTCCTCGGGGCTTCAGCTGAGGTGAGTCCACCTGCCTTCAAACTGCACGTCGTTTCTGTTTACGTCTTCAAGAGAATGTCGAATGCATTTTTTATAACTGTAAAATTGTAGTTACTCTGACGAAAGAAGGTAAAGCACGCATGTATGGATATGATAAAGAATTCTGGCGTAAAGTAGTTCGTTTCATTCTTTATTAATCGTCCTTTTTGCAATCAAACGTAGACAAATGTCAATCACGCTATGCGGTAATTTTACCCGGTTTCTTACCACAAATTGGGAAACCCAATGATATTTATAAATAACAGAACAGTTGCGTGATGGTTTTTCCAATAAGAAAAAGTACGTTAACATTTTAGAACCAATTAGAATTTTAATGGTAATAGCATATAAATTATTCTGAACACATGTCATGGATACCGGACAAGCTTGGAAACGAACTGCAGTGTGAAATGTTGAACTTACCTGCTTCCAATATAATATAGAGACCTTTGTCATTCAACAGAAATATATGCTGACCTTTACGCGAATGGATATAAAATATTCTGTCGAAAAAAAATACAGTACTCGGGAAGTCGTCGTAAAAAAAAGGCGTAAAACTTTAAGACAGCTCGCTCCGCCGTCGTCATCAAAAATCTGATGACGATGTTGGATTTAGGTGTGGAAACGTTTCTTCAACGACTTCCCGTGTTGAAACCCTGACATCAGTTGAATATAACGTGGCATAATAATATTCCGAGGATTATTCAATCATATGAAGTTAGTCTTATTACATTATTAATAGGACGATGTCACATCTGATTGCACATTCAGACTATTTAAATTTGGTTATTGTAATTAAATCAATAATTAGGCCTACATTCTTACATATCTACAGATTCCTTTACAGAACAGGACTGGCTAATTAAATTAAATTTTTAAAACTGTTTTGTTAATTAAATTTGTAATTGCATTCCATGTAAAATTTATTTTTTATTTCTGGTGTCAATTCTGTGAGCATCTGAACTAATTATTAATATTTTTTTTATTTTAAACACAATTAATGAGTAATTGTACTGACTTCTGAGTCCGTGACAAAATTTTCTTAGGTTGACCTGACATTATTCTAATGACCAGTTTTTGGATAATAAATACCTTTTCTTTTGCTTAAGATTCTCCCCAAGATAATATGTCATATGACAATACCTAATATTCCTGTTCTGATGTATAGTTTGATACAATTCTTGACAAGTTTCTTAAAAAAAATTTCAGGGCACTGTGTAGATAAGAAACTTTTGGAAATAACATATTAATTAACTTTCATTGAATTTTATTATTAATATTTACATGGTCCACACATTGAAATGATTATGTTAATTCAACATATACAGTGGTGAAACCTATACAGAATACATTATGTATTTGCCAATTCTGCCCCAAGTTGGTAGAATTTCTCATTAATAGTGATTAAAATTAAAAATTTATAATTGATTCATATGTTCACATTATTGACACCAGAAATAAAAATGACTTTTTATAGAATGGAATTAGAAATTAAATTAGACAGAAGGGAGAATCACAACCCTGATCAACAAGCTCCCAAAACAGTTTTAAAAATTAACTAGCAGCATTTTTTAATTAGCCCGTCCTGATGTGTGAAGGAATCTGTAGATCCGTAAGAATTTAGGCATATTTACTGATTGCATTACAATAAACAAATTTAAATTGTCAGTATGTGCTATCAGATGTAACATAACCCTATTAATAATGTAATAAGACTCATGTTAAACCTCTTGACTCTCTTAATATGATTGAATAATCCTCGGAATATTATTATGTCATGTTATATTCAACTGATGTCGGGGTTTCAACACGGGAAGTCGTTGGAGAAACGATTGATATCTAAAGCAAAAAAAAAATGCAGAAACCGTATCATATAAGTCTTTAAATTCTGTTGCAGCATTAGACCCAGTCCCATTTAAAATACTGGACACATTAGTTAAATTTATTTTTTCTACTCCTAGTGTTTTTAAATATTGAGTTTTATTTCCTTCTTCATAAAACCACAGATCATGTAAGTCTTTAAACGCTATTCAAAATACTATATATATATATTTTAGCTAGGTTTATTCTTTATTTTACCAAAGTTTAAATATTGAGTTTTATTTCCCTCTTCATCAACCCAAAGATCATATAAGCCTTTAATGCTGCAGGAGCTTTACCTCCTGCTCCGCCTACGATACTGGACACATTAGTTAAGCTTATTCATTCTTTTTTTAAGACCTTCAGATATTTTTTTTGCTTCTCCTTTAATATATAATATTATAAAAATTATATTAGCATTCCCAAACTATAATATATTGCCCACAAAATAAACTTCTTTGGTTCTTAATAACTGTTATTAATTATACCATGAACATGACGATTTATTCGTACACTGAAATTATAGTCCAGTATTTTTTTAAGTATGGTTCCTATTACACAGCTGTAGTGTTTTATTCAAAAATTATTTATGATATTAATAAAAATGTAGAAGTGTTCCGTTAAGATGTATTTGAGCACAAAATCCCCGTAACATTTTAAATTCAGAGTGACCTTCCCTACATTACAGATTGTTCAGATCAGTCAACATGGCTTCCTAAATAAAACTACTTCATTTTACTGTCTAATAATCCACTCTGTTATTCACTATTTATTCAAATAACTTGTTTGTTATTATAAAATATATATTCATTTATGAAATAACAATTTCCTTGAATTGCAGTTTTTATATTATTTCAATATATTTTATTTATAACAGAAACAGAATTGCTTCGGTGACCCAAAACTCTCCGTAGTTTGTCGAAGAGTTACGATGTTTTTTGTTGACGTAGTCCATGTTATTGCGCGCTTTGTCTCACCTCCCAACATGAAGAGTGCTTGTTTGATCTTTAGAGATGGAGACCTTTCATCTAGTACGAATTCGATAGCCAGTGTGACCTTGGTGGAAGTATAGAGTTAGTAGTTGGCGGTTTCAGAGTATCAGTTTCTTACATCAGGGCGGAAACATTCATCTTTATTGTTCTTCCGTCGACGAGTTATATCACAACTACCGATATTTAATCATTCGTTTCTAACTTTAAATTTTGTCGTTTTCAAAGCTTTGACTTTGTTTACTGTCCTATAACGGAATGCACGTCAATTACGGAGCTCGTTGCCAAAATTTGGGGATTCGCAACCTCGGCCTGCCTTCCGGTAGGAAAAATTAGATCAGTATCTCAATTATTCTACATTATACTGTACGGTTACGTTCTTTCGATTTGAATCAATTGTTCCACCGTTTTCTAGAACACTGATACAGTGAGACGACAAAGTTCATATTTCTCCTCGACGTTTAAAAGTTACTGTGAGCGTCTCATTACTACAGATAATTGTGATCACATACTGATGTATATTATTTGTTTGTTCTATAAGTTACGCTTTTCTATTATTTAAGCATGGACTATTATGTAATAACAGTGCTTAGGAAACTGTTTCCACATAATAGCCCATGGCGCCTGGTGCATAAAGAAATTCAGAAAGAATTACTTGTCCTTAATTTTAAGAACCTTTATAATAATTGTTTTTTAACAGTGTGAATTTCTGCTTCGGTTTCGAAGACTTTAAACTGCCTGCCTTGCTGATGCATCCTGCTTAATATCTCTGTGCTCCACCTTCCGCAGCACAAAGTAGCTGTCTGTAATGAGAAATGTGCATGCGCAGTATTCCGCTTCACCTCCATGTACTACACGCAAAGCTCAACATGCGGCCTCCTTTCCGTGATCTTCGTAGCTTAGCACATAAAAAATTCAGGTCTGTGCCGTGCTATAATACAGACAGACGGTACAATAAGGGGACGATATCAGAAGCGAAATCAAATTAAATTTTGACTATTCAGTATATTATTTTAAAATTTTCAAAACAAAAGTAGTATTTGTACATTTTTTGTAGTATTTTTTTAAAAAATAACAAAGGTTGTTTTAAAAGAAAATAACATTTTAGGGGTGGCATTTCGAAGATTATCATCATATTGCGAAAATCTTCCACTTTAGCCTGCACACAATACTGCCATCATGCGTGAATTGTTCCAATGTATAGTTTTATTTAAAATATGTAGGAAGGAAAAATACGTTAGTGTTCAGCTTGATGCTAAATTATTCTGCTTGTAAAAATTAGACCCTGTTGAAAACTATGAAGACGTATTTAGAAATGTAGCGTATTAATTTTCACCAAAAAAAACAACTTTTGCTTAAGCTGATGTAGCACATAACTATAAAAACTTACAAATCTACACTGTAGATATTTTGAATCAATTTCAGGAAGATAGGACGTAAAAAAATTATTTATTTATTTTCAAAGAACGTGAAATATTTGAAGATTAAATTGTCATATTTTTAATTTAATCTCGACTAGAGATTCAGTTGTTGACTTCAGTTCGTATAACATGCTCAAGCATATCTTTACGGTCAAAACCATTTCGTAATTAAGTTGTAATCTTGTGGAAGACAATTGCGACTCTCCTTAGGACTATCGTGGGAATATCACTTAATTTTACTTAGGATGATGCAAATATTAACATTGTGGTTGCAAAATATTGCGATAAAATCTTAGGATTTCTTAGTGTTTTCTGGACTTGGAATTTAGTTACTCAGTCGTCGAGCTGCAACCCGAGTGCACATTCGGAAGGAAAATTTCCTAAATACTTGACTGAAACAGTAACTACGATAACACAGTCTCTATGGCATTATTGAAGAATCTAATGGTAAACTGTAAGTACAGTTCGCTTCTATATATTTTTTTATTTTATATTCAATTGATTATAATGTTAAGTTGAGGTTAATAATAAAATTAAATAATTTGTAAATTAAACTGATCCGAAGTTACTTACCGTTATTTATATTGAGTTTAGTGTCATACATTTTGTTTTACTTACAAAAAAAATTACGTTTTCATTTTACATGTATAATTAGTATACACAAGCTAAGAAATTTGCTAATGGCAATGTGATATGTGGATATATTAAATAAAATATACATTGACTTATACATAATTATATTATCTATATAATAAAAAAGGATGTATATTTGTATGTATGTATGTATGTATTTACGTTGTTCTTTATACAAATTTTATCGCGTGGACCGAATGCAACAAAAATTGGTATACGTATTCTGCCAAAATCGAGAACCGGTACTGTGGGGGTGACAAACCACTAGCATAAATGTGAAAAGAATTATAATTTTAAAAAGTGATCATTAAGTGATAAATTACTGCGCGCCAATATATCATGACATCACGCGACAGAGACAGACGTTACTACGCGATGATCAAAGGAAATAGTTCGATTTTTCCGTAATGAAATGAAGCAGAAATATTTTCATTGAATAAAAGTATAATTCTATCCAGTAATACTCCATCGAGTGATAATAAAAAACAATACAAAATACTTTACAATCGTTGCGGAAAATGTTAGTTAATTTAGTGAGTGCAATATGGCCACCATTTCTTTACATTTGGAATGTAGCTATCAATTTGATCACTTCAATCCTTCGTAATGTGCGAATACTGATGGACAATTATATCCTGCAATACTCAAGAAATACTGCCTGAAGACTTACTGACAATTATTTGTTCGCGGAGAATTATATTTCTAAAGAATAACGATGGTATGTTTGTTGCTATTATGCAATTAAATTCTATGTATCTTATAGCTATTAAATTAATGCAGTATATTTATGTATTGGTAAAGAAATTCGGAGGTATGTTTGTTGAGATTGATGCAATAAAATTCAATGTATTTTGTAGCTGTTCAATTAAAGCACTATTGGTCGAAATTGTGTACGGAACTAGGAATAGTTAGATTTAGGTTGTGTCTTCTTGACTAAAGATTAATATAGAATTAAATTCTTTTTCGGGTTTATATAAATAAGACACGGGCAACGCCGGGCACTCAGCTAGTATTATATAAATTCGAATCCGTAAATATCCTTTCTAAAAGCTTAACATGAAGTGAATTAACCTAATTACGTCTTCATAGTTACCAATAGTGTCTTATATTTTATAGTGGAATAATTTATCACCAAGCTGACACACATTTCTAACATGAAAGTAGTTTTCCTTCCTACATATTTTAAATAAAGTTAAATATTGGAACAAGCAAAGCATGTTGGCAGTGCTGTATGCAAGGTCGTGCGGTAGGTTTTCGCAATATGATGCAAGTCTTAGAAATGCCGCACCATTAATGTTATTTTGTTTAAAAATAGGTTTCTGTTTTTTTAAAAAAAATACTTAGAAAATTGTACGGTAGCTATTTTTGTTTTGGAAATATAAATTGCTTTAAAATAAGATTTTTAAATACTGAATTGTTCAATTTATTTTGACCTTGCTCCTCATGCCGTCCCTATATTGTACCGCACGGCACAGACCTGATTGTATGTGCTAACCTGCGGTGAGCGCGGAAAGAAGGCAGTTTGTTGAGATTTGCGTGTAATACAGGGGGATGAAGCGGAATACTGCGCATGCGTATTTCTCGTACCAGACAGATATTCTGTGCGGAGCAAGGCGGAGCACAGAGGTAGCAGGCTGCATTAGCAACGAAATCGAAGCATCAATTCAAACTGTTGAAAGATAATCATTATAAAAGGTTCTTAGTATTAAGAAAAAACAATTATTCCTAAAAATGTTTGTAAGCTGTAGCAGTCCACGCTTAGAGCACACTTAAATAATATAAATACATAACTTATATTACAAGCAAATCCTATTAAATAATATACATGAGTATGAAATACTTGATCTCACAACATTTGCAGTAATAAAACGCTCACCCTCTTAAATTATCTTTCGTATATTACACGCCGGTGTGTAGATTTGTGTTCTCACACTTCTAAAGTCTCGCCTTCTCCATAACCTCAGTACCAACAACAGATATTACTTATCAGATGAGTTACTACTAATGTATGGAATTTACAGGAATCTCCTTGAATGAATTGAATATTTTCAAAACGTTCAGAATGGAAGATTTGGATGCATTAAACCTTTATTTTTTTGTAGGTTGAAGTCAGTCATCGTAAGTTTGTGATGTTGATTCAAACATTCACTAAGGTGTTTCGGTGTTTCAAAGCTCGTGCTCACCTGTAAAAAGTGTTAAATTACCCGATTACACAGTATTGTTTAGCCCGTTAATCGCACTTTTGTAATTTTGCAGGTGATAAATTTGTTTTGACAAACTACCTCATTTGACGATATTTTTTTGCCTTTGACGTCACATGAGGCGTTAATACTTTTGTTATTGTAATGTTTAGAACGAACCTACGTAGATTAAATATTGGTTATTTTTGACAGCGCCGAGAGGTTATAAAAGTGCGGACGGAATAAAAAGCAAATAATAGTAAAAGAGAGTGACGCAAGTCTGCAGTCACGACCACGGCCAGTTGGATGTCACGAAAGTTAGTTTTTCCAATTTTTACCGAAGTTTTGTTCAATAGTCTGCTTACGTTTTACTGTAAATCCAAGTTTATTATTTGAACGGAACGTTATGGAGAAAAAGAACAGTAGCAGCAACACTGAAAAATTATCTGTCCATGTTTAAGGGAGTTAGTTCTGCTTTGGTGCATAAAAAAGAGATAAAACTTAAGAGTAGAAAGAGGCCTATACGTTCTTTTCAAGGCACAAATTATTATATATCAGCATTTTTGTAATATTTAATGGTTCATTCTTGTCTGACATTAAAATAAATACAAGGAACCTGTCAGGTGGATTCATTGACTTCAAACTAAGCGTTATAAATTTGAGTTTATTGAAATTGTATTCATAGTTTTCTCGCAGAGTACAAAACTCAAATGGTTGACCATAGTTGATAATATAAAATATGAGAGAATAGACACTGAAAATACACCAAAAATTTTTTAAACATCACCGAAGCAGAATTCGTTCATTTATTTGATTTACGAAAATTTTTCTAACGATTTTCAATCCCCATAGAACGTTTTCATAATTTCTACACGTAATCAATATTTAGATAAAATCTCTATTTCAAAAACAATTTTTGTTTTTAACCAAAATAATTAGATGTTACATCTAAACTGAACAGTAACTTGTACCAATAGTTGCTTCTTTAAATAAATAAAATAAATTAAACACGCACGTAGCAATGAAAATATTATTTCTCTCTCAATGAACAATATTATTAGATGTTCTGTATGAAGAACATTTGCTTGCATGTGGGCATGTCAAGGATACAATATTTCCCTTCACCACACCAACTCGCATACTTTCTCTTGTAATTCAATTATAAGATAAAACAATTAGTAGGTCTCTGTGAGCTACGATAAAAGCTCCGACGTACAAAAGTGGCGCTAATTAAAACGGAACGTTGATACGAATTTAGATTTATGTAGGTATTCTATTAGTCACTTAGTGAAGAATTAGGACAAGTCAAAGACTTCCATAAAAAAAAAGCCTTAATAAAATTACATGCAAACATAATTCCCTGAATAATAAAATTGATTTATGATTATATATATATATATATATATATATATATATGAAAATTTAATTAACCATATTACACAGTCGCAACTTAGTTTTTTACATTATTATTATTTATTAAGAGAGATTTCAGCTATATTTGACATTATCATTATAAGTAATACAATTGCCGCATTCCTTCCAAGTTTTTGTAAATTTTTTGTTATTCACAATTCCGAAGTGTATAAAAATGCATAGGTTGTAACCATTAAAAAACTTAAAGTGGAATTTCTGACATACGTACTAAGAATAATAATAGAATAAACCACGTGACATCCCAGTTTAGAACAACGAAACATGTTTAACAACCTTGAAGAAAAAGCCGCTGGAATGCCACAATTGTATTTTAATGATAATACAAAGAAAAGAGATTTCAGATATATTTTCTGTCTATAAGTTGATTATAATCTATATATATATATATATAAATATATATATATATATATATATAATACAACATTCTTGATAAAAAATACTATAAATAAACGAAATGATATATATGAATATAAAAATCATAGTAAAATTCATAAATCAGAAAAAAAATACATTACTTAGAGAGAATACTTCATAAATATAACTATAAATCGAAATTAAACCTGAGGAAATATAGTAGATTACGGAGAGAAAATTAGAACACTCAATATATGATTTAGGAAAAAAACGAGTTAACTTCTTGTAGAATTTAACTGCCGACTTATTTTCTTTCGCATGTTTGACGGGAATCGATGTAATATTTTCTGGTGGAAACTCCGTCGAATGAAAATTGAAGATTAATATCCTTATCATTTTTTAATTACTAATTCAAGTTATATCAATATATTTAACATAGTTTTAAATTACATAATTTTTTTGTAAAGTACCCCGTTTGTTTTTTAAACTTTGTAATTGTAATAATTTATTATTCTCTTGTAATCTTATGTTATGACGTTTCCCATTTCCTCGACCGAGAACTAATGGAATGAATAATATATCTAAATATAATAAAATATTAAAAAATTATATCAAAATCACAATAGTCATCAAACTATTTCTGAGACCCGAAATTTCGTGTTTATCAAAATTAAATATTATACAAAATATATAAATATTGAAATAGCTTTTCACTTTTTTCTCGTTGAGTGTATAACAAATAATTTCTTGTGGGAGTTATTTTATTATGAATATTTGAAATTAAACCACACGTTGAGCACCATTTATCTAAAAAGATTTTTGGGGGCTTATATCTTTTTTAATAATTTTTAATTACTTTAGATATACACAACTGTTTCAAACCTGTCATCATCACATATTTGATATATTTATAAACATATAATAATTGATGTGATAATTTTTTTTGTGAATTTCTATCGCTTTAATTATATCTATATAATAAAAAAGGATGTATATTTGTATGTATGTATTTACTTAAATTTCTACACAAATTTAAACGCGTGGACAGATTCCAACAAAAGTTGGTACACATATTCTTCAAAACCCGAGAAACGGTACTGTGAGGGCGATAAACCCCTAGCATAAAGGTAGAAAGAACTATAATTGAAAAATGTGATCATTTTGTGTTAAATTACTGAGCACCAAGAGACCGTGACTTCACGCGAGAGAGAGAGAGAGAGAGAGACGTTACTACGCGACGAAAAAAGGAAATAGCTCCTTTTTCCGTAATGAAATAAAGCAGAAATATTATCATTGAATAAAACGTATAATTTTATCCAGTAAAACTGCAGCGAATGATAATTTAAAACAATACGAAGTACTTAACGATCCCTGCGGCAAATATAAGTTAATTTTCGTGCCATGTTAGTTAAGTCCAATATGGCGACCATTTGTTTACAGTGTGAATCTAATAAAGAATTTCATAAATTTAATCTTTCGTAATGTCTGAAGACTCAGGGACAAGTATATCCTGCAATACTCAAGGAGTATTCTATTCGTAAAGAAATTCGGAGGTATGTTTGTTGGGATTGATGCAATAAAATTTTATGTATTTTAGAGCTATTCAATTAATGTACTATCAGTTTCAACGGAACTAGGAACAGTTATATTTAGATTAAATCACTTCTTGACTAAAACGTAATATGGAATTAAATACTTTTCGGGTTTATATAAATAAGTACATGGGAAACGCCGGGCACGCAGCTAGTATTAAAAATTTAGTAACGCATTGTAAATAATTAAAATAATTTATTAATGATAAATATTAATATGTATTCTGAGTACTGAGAAAACGAAAAAAAAACATATACAATTTTAAATCAGAAAAAAGAATTTATTAAATTAACATCGTTTCATTGCTTAATTTAATAAATTCTTTTTTCTGATTTAAAATTGGCTGATGTTTATTTATTTATTTATTTAAAATTATGTATCTTTTTATTTCACTCGTATAACATCAGTGTATTCTGAAACTTTTATATTATTTATGTACTTACTTATTTAAGAACCGTGGCTAATCCTAAAAAGAGGGTTAACGGAGAATAAATATATCTATTGACTTTTCCTTATTTTCATAAAGAATACGTTTAAAACTTATAAGATTTTTTTGGAAATAATAATCTGTAAGTTTCACAGCCAGGAAAATTCAATTTTAGGTATATTTCGAGTCAAAAGTTGCATTAGAATGGATCGACACTGAGCACATTAAATTTTACAGCATAGCTCTAGAGTCGAGAAGTTCCCGGAATCTGTCAAACTGTTTTTATTTATTAAAGTTACGGCAAGTCAAACTTAACGCTGAGCGTCATTCCCGGGAACTTTTTGACACCAAATACGCAAACTCCTCCGAGAAATTTAAGTAGACTTAGCAGGAATTTTATACGGTAAATTATTTGTGAAAATAATTACCAACTTGAAAGGTAAAAAATTCATATATATATATATATAGTAATAATCAATAAATATGTCGTTTAATTTAAAGAATGCCTCACGTTGAAGCGCCATTTATGTAATAATCAAATATGAGGCTTTATTAAATGAAATAATAATCAACAATTAACAAACAAAATATTTTATTTTAGTTTGTGGCAATAAAGATAATTACAACAAAATTTGAGATTTTTCTCTCAGAGCCTGTACTGGGTTTGATAATGAACACAACAAATTTATTTAAAATCTTATTAACAAACAGTTTACAATTTACCTAAACAATATGTCGATAGAAAGAAATTAAAATAAAAAAAATTAACTTTGATTGACAATTAAAAGAGAACGAAATCTGACTTTATCCTTTAATTAAAGTTTACAATTAATCATTAGTTTTGGTTTTGTTACTTACATAGTAACCAGCTGGTACCAGCATTCTTTTTGGATTCGGAAGTACAAAATATTTTATTTTAGTTTGTGGCAATAAAGATAATTACACTAATGCAAAATTATACACTGAGTCTAAATGTCGACACACAGATTTTACACTATTGAAGTCAAAATTGATAGGCTCTTAGGAACTCGGATGGTCCTCCTGAATGTCAGCTGTCTGATGTCTGCTTGCCTTACAGGAATCCTATGATTCGTAGATTTATTAGTCTTTTTCTGAATTGGACTTAAACTGCTCTCCTTGAAGATTTGTTTTAACTGTTTGTTCTTTCGGAGCGAACTAACTTTTCTTTAGTTCCTTTCTGTAGACTTAAACTGTCAACTTTACTATTCCGCTCTTTGCTGCTCACCAGAATAGCTTCATCTTTCATCACCAACTCTATCCTAGCTGGCTGTAGACGTTAAAAAAAACTGATTTCCTTTTCCTGGCTGGCTATAGACGTAAACTGCTCGACTTTCATGCGCGCAAAGCGCCATTTTGACTTTTCAACAAAAGCGGCTGAACTCGCTTTTCCATTGTTGCTTTGTTCGATCAGACCACTATAATGGATTTATCAAACAATTCAAATTGTATGTCCAAACAATTAATGGCCTAACTAATTGGCATTACAATATATATATATATATATATATATATATATATATATATATATATATTTAAGGTTTTAGTTCCCAGACGTGTAGAAACTAGTACCAGGGACATTTCTGTGACATTTACAATGCACTAAATTCCCCTACGTTAATAGAGGTACTTAAATGACCTTACCTGGCCGTGGCCCCGATTCCTTAACTTGTCTATAATTGCTGCTTTGCTTCCAGCAGAATTTATTCACGGTAACTGCAGATAGGTAATTTCATTTTATGATAGCGCGCCTATATCACAAAGTCACTAACTACAAAAGTTAACCTATTCCGTCACGAAAAGTCTGCTAAAGAATAATTACTCTGGTTCCAATAAAATCTAGCAACTTTAACTTCGATCTTTGCATCTTTTGCTGAAGATTTCCACCTCTGGCATGTATTCCGCTCCGATACAAATTGCCGTTGACGACACTCGTCAACAGCTGGATGGTTTTGTCTCCGTCGCTGAACAGTTGTTCCTCAGATAATCTCTTAATTGCAACCTTGTCTGCTGCAGCGTCCTGTGTGTTAAAATTACGTTCGTGCACGCTAGAAATATCTACTTATTTGCATACAATTGTTCACAAACAGACAACTATACAGAAAATTCGTTCAACGTTTACTTGTACCAAATGGCGGACCTTCTCAAGCACTGAACGTAAAACATACTAAATAAGATGGAACCTGTCAAACAGATCAAGGAAAAGGAGATAAAGATATCGTGTACCCCATAAGAGATCACAGATTTTTTTTAGTACATGTATGACGCTTTGAAAATTATGAGTAAAATTATTATTCAATCTAATGATGATCATTCCCTAGTTGAAAGTTGGGTACGACGTCAAGAATTCTAACATTAGTCTAATATCAGTTGTGATTGTGCAGGATTTAAAGGACGTTTAACATCCTTAATGAAGCATGAAGACACCCATTTTCTGGTGAATAAAATAGAATGCATGGATGGAAATTCTATTTAAATTGGTCAAACTAAGCGCGCTCTAAAAACCAGGATCCGAGAATACCAAGCTAAATACAAACTTCCCGAAGAAAAGCATTAACTGTAATAATCACAACTTAATTGGACTGTCGGACTTCTTGACGTCAAACACAAATATAGTCCCAAATTTATATGGGAAATGATCAAAAATAGATTAAATAATGATTTTACCATTAATTTTCAAAGTGACACATATAATAATATATTGGAAGCGCACACATGCCGTGCATTACATTACAACCTTTCCTTACTGTAAGCTACGATAGATTTCTGTCTATTCCTAAATTTTACAATATGATATCTCTCACAGACTTCCAAACACAACTCACACACACACTCGTCATTTGGTTCATGAAATACTTTGTTGCAGCACAGTTTTTGGTGAAAGCCATGGATCGCGAGTCTCGTCTACGTGTGTCGTAGTTCATGGTTAGCTTCCATACATGACCTGTCCTGCATAGCAGATGTTGCATAGAAGCTGCCGATATGGACCTCCCTTCTAAATAAATGTATAGAATTAGGAAGTATACCGGACGAATGGAAAAAGTCAACAATCAAGCTATTATACAAGGGAAAATGAGACACAGCGAACCCAAACGCGTATAGAGGAATAGCCATGGAATCCACACCACTGAAACTCTTAACAGGAATCCTCGCCAAGAGACTGGCAGAGAAGCTAGAACCATTTTTACCAGAGGAACAATTTGGTTTTAGAAAGGGAAAGTCCACGACCCTGGCAGTAGAAAACCTGTTTGGACAAATAAAACAGACGATAGAAAGACCAAAAGGAAAACTATATGTGGTTGACTACTCAAAAGCATTCGATCTGGTTAACAGAAAAGTATTAATAGGCAAACTGGAGGAACTAATTGGAAGAACGAGTACAACGATCCTGATATCAAATATACTGGCAGAAAACCATATAGAGATAAATGATGGAATAGGCGTATGAGACTGGCTGTCACAGACGAACGGTGTCCTCCAAGGCGACCCACTCAGCCCTATCCTGTTTAACGTTCTCACGAAGGAATGGCAGGAACAAGCACGTACATATACGCTGATGACGTGGCCATCGCAGCGACAGATATCGACAAACACACTAAGTGAATGGGCGGAGAGAAATGACATACAGATAAATGAAGAGAAGACGGAGTTGGTAGTGTTCAGGAAAGGAGGAAGAACGTCAAATGCAATGGTAAACTACTCAAGAGGGCTAACAACTTTAAATATCTAGGCATCACAATCCAAACAACGGGAAGGAGTTTCAGACTGCATATAAGATCTAGAGCTATGAATGAAATCAGAAACATTACACAACCATCGATCAGCACAGCGATGGACCTGTACTACCTGTTCTGACGTATGGCCTAGAATTAGTAGGAGAATACCTCACGTACAGACAACTGGAAGAACTGGAGCGAGTAAAGGCTAGATACCTGAAAAGAATTTTAGTAGTTCGGCAGAATTCAAGATCGAGGGTAGTGTACGAGCTTACCAGGGAGACCTTCCTAATAGAGGATCTAAGATGCGAGCTCATACTACCAGCTGGTTCCAGCTTTTACATGATCTGTATGAAAGTGACGCATATGCAGCAAGGTAAAATTCTATGACATCCTATTGGGAACCCCATATCTTCACCTTCTTTCCTTTGGTCTCACTGACAGATTCCCTCTCAGTTAATTAATTTTACGTTCAGTGCTTGAGAAGGTCTGCCAATTGGTAGAAGAAACGTTGAACGAATGTTCTGTTTTGTTGCCTGTTTGTGGACAAATTTATATGCAAATAAATCTTGTTACAGACGTTAAATAATATCATCTAATATCTAGTTATATAAAAAATATTATAATATCGGAATATGAGTAAAAAACTTATAAGTGATCATAAAGATGATCAGGATGAAAAAATCTGAACTATCCTGATACTTTAATTCAGTTTCATGGCCGTTTTGGCTGAGCTTTGTTTGGAAGCATCTGTTCTTGACTTAACAATGATATAAAAAATGTTAAAAATGTAAAATATTTCTGAAATTTTTTTAAAAAAATATGTAAGTGGCTTGTAAGGATTAATTTCTTACTGGTGCAGCGCGATAGTTTTATTAATGGTATATATATATAGATTTTATTTTAATTTAATTGGATATTAGCAAGGGTTGAGAGCTTGGCAAGTTGGAATTTGACCAGGCGCCGCCGTGACGGATAGAGAATCCCTAAAGTCTGGTCTTAGGCACGTAGAGTGTTGACCCTCGGAAGTTACCTGGACTGTCGCACCGTGGGAAACGTCTCTCCAAAAATCCCAGAAATTAAATTAACACGTGACTGTCTGAACCAATCACATTTCTTAGTTCAGGAAAGATCGATCGAACATTGGTTGAGTACATCGATATTTCACATCAAGCGAAGGAGCTGTAAAGAAAGTGTAGAGAGACTTTTTGACGAACCGTCGCCAGGGACGAACGTACAGCCCCAATCGTGAATCATCCAGAGGACTCGGAGAGACCGAGGGTGCCACATGATCACGGCCAGATATCAACGCGAGGTAACTGCTAAGTGTCTCAATCCTTGACGCGCCTGGGGGAATTACCGTAAACCATGGTTTAACTTGGGATTTAAGGAATCCGTTTGTTTTGCCCGGCTAGCTGAATATACATAATTTGTATTTATTTTATTTTATATTTCTCATGTTCAGTTAAATGATTATTAAATTATGTAAAATATCCCTTTACTTCATCATTTATTAAACCTACCACTGCAGTGGAATAATGAAGACTATCCTGTCAAGCATGTAGTAACTTATATTTAGGTTTTAAAATATTTAGCCTAATTTGGCATTAATATACAGAGTAAGAAAAAAATATTTAAATCACGAATGCGGCCAAATTATAAGGATGAGTGTCGAATTTCATTATGGTTTTAGAGACAACATATACGAATAAAATAAAAATTCAATTAATGGTAATTTTAATTGTCCAATGTCCTCTATATAGGACTAACAGATTCAATCTTTAAATTTACGACATGGCTGGTTCTATTTTAAGCTTATAATTGGCTATAAGGGAGATATGATTATTTTAGTGACAAGCATGTGAATGAATACGGCAAGTCGTCGAAAGCTATCGATTCTCTTTAAAAAAAAAGTCTATATTAGGGACTGACCTACAAGTTGAATTTTTGTCCTATTACAGACTATGACTACAGTACAGTGGAATTTGCAACATTCGCAGCTTCAAATAAGTTAATACAATTATATTATGATAAATGAGTAACAAATGCGAATTGTAAAATGAAAATGTAAGAAACCCGCATTTGAAATTTATATTTATTCTTTCAAACTGTTCAATTGTATGTATATTATTGGAATCAATGTGAATCGCAGCATACTTACGTAAACAAGGTTCGTTTGTAATTTATTTATGGGTTGCCAATGACCAAGTTGTTAACGCGACCGTTATAAACCTTTAATTAAAAAAAAATACAAGCTCAAATTGACAATTTAGTTGATACTTATAATGCTCTGCGTTGATAATTAAAATTCTCTGTAATCCAAGGGGACCTCCGAGTTTAATTGTACAAGTGGTCGGAATTTAATACAATTAACAGCGTTTACATTTACTTTGCGGTATCCAGAGAAGTTGAATTTCCTGGCCAAATTACCTCGAATTCCGTGGCTGGAGGCGAAGGCAAGTTGTTACTTTATTTCAGCGTGGCGTCCAGTTCAGGAGAGTCCAAATTCTTGCTCACTTTAAGGAAATATTTGCTTGTACGTTTCTTTCTCAGCCTCCCGGTTGAGAACAATCGATTTTTTGTTATTTATCCGCGGGCCTGTACTTTTGTGCATGCTCGAAAGGCCACGGGTACGGGGCCACGGTTTCCACGGTTGCGTTCTCGTCTCCAGAGAGATCTTCACTAAGGCTGCTCAGCTGAAGTTTTATACTGTCTCATTAATTTAATTTAGATATATTATAAAATAATTTTGTCCCTTGTAAATTATAAAAAATTAAAGTATCAGTAAAATGTTATATTATAATAAGACGTAAAATTTCAATGGGAGTTGAAACTTTTTTTATCTCCTTATTTCGGAAATTTACTTTCGATAACTAGACCTTAGGTTCTGTAACTTACTTTTTATGAAACGAAAATTAATTTCCCGAAATTAATCAACAATTTTCTGATATTTCTTATTTTTGGTGTTTTTATTTGATTTAATTTCCATAGTGAAGACCTTACTGTAGAATTTCTCCCGATGTCTGCGACTTAAAACGTTCCTCCACCTGGTCAATAGTAAGGAGTTCAACTGCCCAACTATATATATATATATATATATATATATATATATAAATTTCTATTCCTCATTTCCTAAAATCGATGACTCAACAGCATAGCAGACGCATTCATCTCCACTGACTGTACGATCTATTCAGATAAACCCGACTTTTTTCCTTCGTTATTCTTAGGTGGGTAAGCGTCTCTTATATTAAATTAATGTTTAAGTTTTGAAATATTCCATACGGATCACAAAACTATCGTCTAAAACAACTTAAAGAGAGGAACAGTAGAAAGCTTTTGTGAAAATCGGGGTATGTATTCAACTGAATAATGACGAATAATACGTGGAAACAAGAGAAAGCAATTGGGTGCGCCTTTAACGTAAAGGGGCTCGTAAACGAGCAAGAAAAATTGCACATCGCCGGCAATATTTTAGGAAACTATGGCCCGGCAACATTTCTGGAAATATGTTGCAAGAAATATTCCGGCAATGGCCCGGCCACAGTGTAGCTACGACCGTTTCCCGCGTACACGTAGTACAAAATGATCGGCAGGAATTGAAGTGCGTATTAGCACAGCATTAATTGTGATAAAAATAACCAACCAAAAGATATGGAATAGTACCATCAATAAAATGAGAGAAAAGCTCATGGCTGTCCTAAAAAGCAATTATAAGATAATAATAGGATGGATATCGGAACACTGAAGAATAGAGGGAAACGAAAGGGCGGACAAAAGTGCTAAAATGGAGGCATCCCAACAGAACGATAAAAAAAAGTCCAATACGCACTAAAAATGATAGGAGACAAGCCTATGTCAGAATACTGGAGGAAAAGTGTAGAAGAGAATGAAGGAATTTTGCACAAGGAAGTCGTCAACTTCAAGGAAATATCGTACACTGGCAATCTGTCACGGAGACAGCAGGTGGTTGTTGCTAGGTTGAGAAATCTCCATCCTAACCTCACGCAGTCGTATCTATTCTCTAGATCCTACATGTGAAGTATGCAAGGCTGCTCTGACGATCCAGCATATCCTCTACGACTGTCCAAAGCACGACAGGACTAAAAGAGCCTCAATTAATAAATTCACGAGAAGGGAGATATGTACCTGAGCAGCGACAATAAATAACCTGCTAAAGTTTAGCAAGGAAACCGGCACTCAAGTTCTAATCTAAATAGACAATGAATTTGAGACTAAGAATAACATGTATAGGCAACTTTAATTAATTGCAATAATTTCATGTAGTACGTATGCAAAGTCGGCAATGACTTTTATGTTGACGCGACTATAAACAATAAATTAAATTAAACTGTAATAAAAAAATTCAAGTAATTAAAGAAGAGAAGAACCTTGATTTGACCGTAATTAAACAAACGAGAAACACTTCACAATCTAAGTAACGAATTAATTCTTGACATTTGCTTATTTAAAAACTTCTACAGAATGTCGAAGGGCGACATTGAATATTTGCTTAAAAAAATTTGGCCCATGATTGAGAAAAAGGACACGGTGATGAGGAAAGCAATACCGATCACTACAAGATTGGCAATCAGCCTTAGTTTATTGGCGACCGGATACTCCTATAAAAATCTTTGATTTATTTTACAGAATATTCGATTGTTCTATTTTGCACATCGTTCGAGAAATATGCGTAGATTTAATGGAAGGATTAAATGAATTTATTAAAGTCTCTAAAGGCTAGACCTCTTTATTTTTTAAATATTAATTTTATAAATTATATATTAACTTTACTATTTCTTTTCATTTATTGGTTATTGCTTGCCAACCATCTTTCTTCACTGGACGATCTCCATCGACTTCACGTTCCATAATGATGGATTTGAGCGAACTTCATCGATAAATTCAATAGTTTTCTCATTTGTCCAATTCATAAGCGGAATACTGAATAATTTTACTCGGGGAACATAGTGTAATATTAATTTGTAACACAGTTGAATGACTACAGAGACCTCCAGGTGAGGTCTGGGAACTATTGTGGCCCGACAATGTTTCCGTAGTTTCGACACAGGACCGATGTCACCGGCAACACGCCGGCCAGTACTTAAAATGCTGGCAACATTGCGCGGCAATACTAAAATATTGCCGGGCCATATGTATGTATTGCCGAAAATGTTGCTGTATTTGGAGCAACATTGCCGGCCACACATTGCCGTAAAAAGTTGCATTTTAATTTAGCAAGTACGTCATATAATAGGAAGACTACTGTCAGTTAAAAATGAGTTCGCTTATTTTATTCTAATTTCTAGACCAAATAGTTTTTTACAGCATATATATTAATAAAGGATTCATTATTATTCCCCTTTAAGGTCATGCAAACTTTCATACTGTGTTGGCTGCTAACAAATCTATCAGGCATTCAAAAGCTAGCGCAAGTAGTTCGTTCCACAGACGTGAAATGGATTCTGTTAATGAGATTTTTTAATGAACGGCGAGGTAATGGCTCTGTAAAGTTACTCAAAGTAAGACAAAGTTGCCCGCGTCAATATCAACGAGCCTTTATAGCAGATTATTCGACAGGAATAGGGAATTTAAGTATGAAAGGCAATTACTGACCACACTAATTTTTAAGTCGAAATGAATCAACAACTCAATTGCTCATCACACAAGATTCATAAATGTACTCAATATTTGCCCTGTGATATAGAACCAGAACAAATACATCTAAGAAATTAATTTTGCTCGTAATACACAAACCTAAATAGCAGGGGAAATTTATTATTTTTATAGATTTGATTAAGAAATGAAGTGAAATACTAGCTCAATTACGTCACACTTTCTACGAAATTTAATCCAAACTAATAAAATAGTTTTTATTGTTTGAACCCGTATTTCACATCGGAGAAGTATAATTTTCTGTTTCACCTGTAGTCCTCCTTATTTCGCTTGGAATTTTATTAATTTTCTTCAATAATTCGTCATATTCTTCAAACGGTAATACAAAATAAATTCCGTAGTACGATAAAATCGCTGAAAACAAATCGATACTCTATGGAAATTGTTTTAACTCACCATTCAGTGTATATTTATATCATTGATTCTTTTATACACGTTACCAACTGAGTTTTTTAAAATTATCTATGAAAAATAATACTGCGGCAGCGATAGTGTTACTAATATTCAGCAGCAAATGACCGGAGCCATAATACACTACATTTATAATTCCGTCTACATAGTTTCCAACAGATGACCAATTTTTGAAAGCGTAATAATTTAGCACCCTTAACACAAATTTCACACACAAAAATATTTTTTCTCCGTGCATATTTAAATGCATTATGGCAGCATTGCATGCAATAGATTTTATGTGTATTACGCAGCTCCTTAATCAAGGTTCATTTTAAAAATAAAAAATTCATTTATGATTTTTTTTAAAATGTACTTTGCAGAATGTACGAATACAATTTTTTCTTCCAAAAAATATAAACAATTTTAAAATAAGATTTTGAATAACTTAAGAGTATAAATTTAATTTGATTATTATGCTTATGCCGCCTTATGCGGTCCCAGTATCATAGCACGGCGCCGTCCTATTTGTGTTTCCGGACTGGAACACAGCACAGAAACGATCCGTTTGTTGAGTTTTACGGAAATCGTGTGCTACAGTCGTGGGTCACACAGACATAGCCAGCTGGCTGTATTAGCGGGAGCGAGTGCGCTGCAAGGCGGGCACCTTTAACTTCTCAGAAACCGAACATGAAATTCACACTATAAAAACAAAATTATTATAACGGCTCTTTAAAATACGAAAAAATTAATTTATGTGCTGTAGTACAAGTGCACATAACCAGCCACGACTGACGTTGTCAGACGATTCTCAGTTTTATCCACTCCAGCTTGCCTAAAGCTGATTTCAATTCTGCTTTTGTGTAGAATTCCGCCACCAGATGAAACAGTACATTTTATTCCAATGGATTTTATGATTAAAACAAATTAATATCTGGTTCTGTATGAAAACGCTCGATTAAAACAACTGTTGCCTAAATCGATAATCTCTCCATGCAAGATCCAAATTGTTTCCTACAGGGAAAAATGTAACGCTGGTTCCAAGAACCACCAAGTTATAAATGCGAGCAATACAGTTGTTGCCACGTTTTTCAGGATCTACCCATCTTGAAACCTTAAATTTAGCACCAGTTATGTACACGGCTTTTCTCCTCGGTATCGAACATATCAAGATTCCTGAAGCCTATACCAACATTTAGCTCGTTTACCATAACAAACGGCCGGGTTCACTGCATTGTGTACAAGTCATGACTCATTCAAAATAGTTGAAGCCCTGTTTTTTCAGCGGGGTCTGAGGAATATGACTAATATTAATAACAAAATAATTGTTTTCAAGTTAAAATGTGGCTAAATAACATGCGTTTGTTTTTTTTTCAGTGAGAATGGGAGCGCTTTTCAGCGGCAGATGTCGCAGTAAGGCACGTCTGGATGGGAAGACAGCCATTGTAACCGGGAGCAACACAGGCATCGGCAAAGTTACGGTCGAGGATTTCGTTAGCAGAGGTTTGCTACTACTCTCATTATTATAATTTATATTGCTTCACAGGGAAACGAAAAAATAGAAATGGGACGTTAGTGCTTTTTAGAGGTTGTGCAAGAAAGAAAGAGACTGCTCGTCTTCGTATAGATGGCGAATTTTTGTTTGGAAGAAAAGTTGTCCAAAGCACCAATCCTTGTAAATGAAATTTGAAGACGCTACATTGTTTGTTGTACGATTGACAGCCATCAAAAAGTAAACTCTCTCTGCACCAGTCTCTCTGCATCCAGTCACGTTAGAGATCTGAAGATCCTTATCTAGAACTTATTGGATGCACGAACCAAAAAATTATATTAAAAGGATAAACTTATTGATTTTGGGAATTGCCTTTTTTTTCCCCCGGTCAGGTTGCCGAGTGATAATGGCGTGCCGGGATCTGCAGAAGGCGGAGAAGGCGGCGGCAGAGGTGCGACTGGCGACTGCGGGGGTGGAGGGTGCCGGATCCGTGCTCGTGCAGCGCCTGGATCTCGCCTCACTCGCATCTGTAAGGGACTGCGCTCAGAAGTTACTCACATCCGAACCTCAAATACACATACTCGTCAACAATGCCGGTAAGTGTTGCTGAACCATACTAGAATGTAATATTCGCTCGTAAACAATGAAGCGTGGGGTAGAACTGCTTGACGGTATTAGTTAAAAAGCAGCTATATAGCATTAAAAACGTGGCGGCTCCCAAGAAGAAACCGTCTGGTCGGCCCCGTCAGTATATAACGAATATAGGTTGGTGCAAATTAAGTAAATAGTTTTATTCTAATATTATTAATAAAATTATTTTATTTTTGACGTAAAAACTTTCCAAAACTATCAGTGGTGTTGTTTCTACCATTGCATCAGTATTACTCGTGCATCTTATTTTACGAGGAAAGAAACCCATACATCGATCGAGCACGTGTAGTTCTCGTAGCGTCACGCATTACTCAGTCGGGGATAGCGTCACGATCGGAGTTCACTGAGGCGCAGGTCGGCTGTACGTTTGTCGATCAGAGCGGGAGTGGTCGCGTTTGTGAGAGCTCACTCCGGCGTTGTTGGAATAACCCACCGAGTTCAAATCGGTGAACATTACATAACAGTCACACGTTGAAGATAGTGAATAAATGTCAGATGTAATTTCTGTACCTTATTGCGTCGCCATTGCGGCTGAGTCCTCGATACAGCTTAAAGAGAACATCTATCTATATAATAAAAAAGTATGTATATTTGTATGTATGTATGTATTTACGTTAATTTCTATACAAATTTAAAAGCGTGGATAGATTGCAACAAAAATTGGTACACAAATTCTTCAAAACACGAGAAACGGTACTGTGAGGGTGAGAAACGCCTAGCATACATGTGGAAAGAATTATAATTGAAAACCGTGATCATTAAATATTAAATTACTGCGCGCCAAGAGACAATGACGTCACGCGAGAGAAAGACGTTACTACGCAACGAACAAAGGAAATATCTCCTTTATTAGGAATGAACTAAAGCAGAAATATTTTATTTAAATAAAAAGTATAATTTTATACTGCAATATTCCATCGAATGATAATAAAGAAGAATACGAATTACTTTACCATCCTTGGGGAAAATGTAAGTTAATTTTCGCGCTGTATTAGTTGTGAGTCTAGCTAACAATTTCATCAATGTAATATTTCGTAATGTATGTAGACTGAGTGACAATTATATCCTTAAATACTCAAGGAATATATTTAAGTATTCAATTAAATACTTTTTCGAGTTTATATAAATAAGTACACGAGCAACGCCGGGCACCCAGCTAGTCTATATAATAAAAAAGGATGTATATTTGTATGTATGTATGTATGTATGTATTTACGTTAATTTCTAAACAAATTTAAAAGCGTGGATAGATTGCAACAAAAATTGGTACACAAATTCTTCAAAACACGAGAAACGGTGCTGTGAGGGTGAGAAACGCCTAGCATACATGTGGAAAGAATTATAATTGAAAACCGTGATCATTAAATATTAAATTACTGCGCGCCAAGAGACAATGACGTCACGCGAGAGAAAGACGTTACTACGCAACGAACAAAGGAAATATCTCCTTTATTAGGAATGAAATAAAGCAGAAATATTTTTTTTAAATAAAAAGTATAATTTTATACAGCAATATTCCATCGAATGATAATAAAGAAGAATACGAATTACTTTACCATCCTTGGTGGAAAATGTAAGTTAATTTTCGCGCTGTATTAGTTGTGAGTCTAGCTAACAATTTCATCAATGTAATATTTCGTAATGTATGAAGACTGAGTGACGATTATATCCTGAAATACTCGAGGAATATATTTAAGTATTCAATTAAATACTTTTTCGAGTTTATATAAATAAGTACACGAGCAACGCCGGGCACCTAGCTAGTTTTAAAATAAAATTCGTAGCCCATTAATGCTACTTATCTTTAAAATAAATTAATATTTCTTCGTGAGAGTTTCGTTTCCGATTTATTATTTGTTATCAATAATTCTAAGTCACCTACATTAAAAGATTAATTTCATGGAGTGAATTCATCTGGGGAAATCGTTTAATTCAACTAATCGTCATCTTCATATCAAATGATTTCTCAGGCTCAAAAATGTTGTTTTCAGGAATTATGGCGTGTCCCAAAGGCCTGACAGAAGACGGCTTCGAGATGCAATTCGGAGTAAATCACTTGGGACACTTCTTGTTCACCTGTCTCTTGCTTCCCAGGATAAGGAGTTCGGCCCCTGCGCGAATAGTTACAGTTTCCTCCTTCACGCATGTAGGTAAGGTCACTATGTTTACTCAACCAATATAAAAATCAAATGAATATTTATTTACGAATAAGTACTGTGTTATTTCCAAAGAATATTATTAGGAAATATTCAACGTTTACTAAGCCCTTAAATTTTTTTTAATTACAATTTAACGTCGCATTAACCTTTTGGTCATTAGCGACTTACATCTGTTAAGTTCTACATTTGTATAACATTTAAATTACTTTAATAAATCAGTTTTCATCGTAAAGTCTATGAGGTTGTTTATTGCTGCTGATGAGTTGCAAATCTCCAGCATTAAATGGGCGGCTATGGTTGATCTTCTTATTCGCTATATTTGGGGCAGTCAAAGAGGACATGAGGAATTGTTGTGGGCTGCTTGCATGACCTGCATACCGGCTGCGAAGATCTGGAAATCAAGAATGAATGAGTGAAACTGGAGTGCAATGTTCTTATTCTGGTTACAACAACCTGTTGCCTTCGAGATAGTTCTTTCGGGAGTTTCATTATGACATTCAACTTGGCATTTAACCCCCAGGGGCGGGGGTGGACGGGTTGGAAATTTTGAAACATGCAAACACGGCCGATATTTGCGTCGAATAAATATTTTTTTCGGGGTTAATTACATTGATAGTATTTCTACCGATGTTGTTTATGTATAATTTCAACCCCTTTCTGCATGGGAGGGGAGCACGCTTACAAAAACGACGAAGAAACAACTGATTTTCGAGTCAAATCGGGGTTATGGATGTCGCTGAGTTTATTTATGACAACCAGGGCAACGCGCGAAGGAGGGCGGGGGTAGAAATTTTCAAACATGTTAACCGGCCGATATTTGTGTCGAATAATTCTGATCATCTGAGAGAGACATCGATCTGTGTGATAAACTGTGGGCAAAGTATGATACAACAGCAATCACCATAAAACTACAGAAGAGAAATTTAATGCGTGTGTCAACTTGCCACAATTTTTTGACGTGATTATAAAGCGTGTAATTCATCTTTCCAGCTCCATTTGTACTTAATTAATTTTATGGTGAACAGAGTAATCATGAAACTTGTTCTAACCTGTGTCTGGATGTGAATGGTTCTTAGGTAGTTATACCAAAAGTTTTTCTTCTTATTCTAGAACTAGGTTACACGAAGTAATCATGTTCTTCAGTGAGCAGGATAGCAGAAACATGGTAAAGCACTACATTAATTAAGAAGAAATAGTAAAGGAGCGAACGTCTCGCTGTTGGGAACAAGAAAGTTGCAAATTAACCTCTTCTGCCTGCACAGATGTCTTTCGTCTTGACGGTGGTGTTTCGTAAATTCAAACATCTAAGAGATTCCGAGGCATTGAAAGACAGAAATTGAATCCTAAAAATTGAGGTTTTTAGCTCTGGAAATTTACATTCGACAACGGTTTACGAAGTTGATGTAGTTGCTTTCAAAGAGTTATAAAGCATTTTGTTGAATATTATACAAAAGGTAATCACGACGAATTTGATTAAACACACTAGGGCGTTTTCCGGGTATTTATTCATATTAAACCGGATAGTAATTATTTCGCAACTAATCTCTAAAATTATCCCTCCCAATCCCACTTAATGTTGAATGGGTTGAAATTGAACTCAGCGTTAAGAGAGTCCCAAAAACATTCGATTTTTTTTAAAAAAAAAATTAGTCAAAAATGTTTTGGTACCTTAATAAAGTAAAAATTACGATGGGTACATCAAGAGACTCAAAAATACTCCCGGAACCCTACGAGAGTAAAAAATAGGACCGGGACCTTAAGAGATTGGAATAAAGTTTAGGTATCTTCAGAGGGTAAAAAAAATCGCCTTGTACGTATAGAGTCAAAATACGTCTCGTACCGTGAGACATCAAAAATACTCTCGGTAGCGAAACGGAGTTAAAAGTACTAATATATCAGGAGTCACGAACGTTGGTGGTTCAGTTTAGTGATTTCAATCAGCTTCAGAAAGCGCCTAGAGTTTGATCTCGTTAGAGTGTGTCGTGTTTATTTCACGCGCAACGTGGGAACGTGTTAGTTGCTTCCCCTGTCTCAAAAGCGCCGTCCGCCTTCCCAGTTGACGCGTGGTATAGTACGTTCAAAAAATCAAATTTTGAAGGTACTGAATTTGGTCTAAGCCGGAATCGGGGCTCGTTAAGGGAGTATTAAAATACTCCTGCTTACTTAAAGGGTTAAAGAAAAATACGCCCGGCACCTTTAGAGAATTAAATATCCCGGATCCTTAAGACAAATTAATTTTTCTAAAAACGACTCTACATCTGCCAAATCAACTAAAATTTAAGTAGACTGGAAGCATATTTTACTTAATATAATCGAAAAAATTTTACTGACCTTCGACAGACATTTTCTTGTGCTCCTTTGAAAAAGGTCAGGGACTCGTCGCAAATCTTTATTGGAAATACGCTGCTATAAGTTCAATATAGTTCCAGACTTAAAAGATAATCTCTCGCATCGGTAGAACTCAATTTCAATAGACACAGCGACAAAGCGAACACGATAAATAAATTATTTAATTTCATAATTATCTTCTAGTTGTAATGCTAAATTTCTTCTTATTTCTCTTTAATTTAAGAATCAGTCTATTCACTTTGCACGTTATTTTATTTACTTTTCTTTGATTGTAAAAAAAAATTACTAACTGCATCATCGTGAATACAGTTCCCGTTCCAGATTTTAACTAAAATCGATTGATTTATCTCCTATAGCAGCCAATTAGTCTTCAGAAAATATATGTTACCACGAATACTTCCATATTATATGATTACATTGCCTTATTCAAGCTAAATAAATACGGAAAATTAAAATAATGATTTTTGAATCCATGAGCTACAGAAATGGGAACGGGTCAGTTTGTTTTCCTATTTGCGCGTGACTTAAGAATGAATTAGAATTTTTATAAAAAGAGTTAAACGTTTACATTTGAGCATTGTCTGGGGTATAAAGGAGATGATTAATATGATGATAGCTGAATGAAAATTATGCCGGTTAATGACAAAACTGGTAGACCCTCGGATGATCGATATAGCATTTTCAAGGAAGAACACTCAAAACAGTCTTCATTTCTTCAAGAATTTAAATATTTGTCCTTACAACTACATTATAAAATATCTACAAATTTTTTACCTCTTGCTATCTGCTATAATGAATGCTGTACGTTTGTCAGTTCTGAAACACAAGCGATTTCTAGTTTCATATTCGTGTCTCTTTCCGTTATTCGTAAACTTATTTTCATTCCTTTTCACAATTAAAAGTTTTAATTTCAGTTTTGAAGTAATAAAATTTGAATAAAGTTGATTATATTAAATTGGTAAGTTGTTTCGTTTTGTGTACTTTAGCTTGTCTTTGATTACAATTATACTATAAATCGAATCGTTTGCAAATACCTGAAGAAGGTACAAAAGGTATCGAAACGTCGTCATAATATAAATAAAAAATAAAAAGTGTACACATTATGGTCAAAAGGACTGTTGAAGTTGACGTTGATGAGCAGAAAAAACCATAGTCTCCAAGTTTTTAATTTTATTAAATAATTGGTTGGAAGCTTTCAACTATTTTGTTATAATCATCCTTCCTGTCCTACAATTAAAATCACAATAACTTTAAAAAATATTACTACATAGTTTTATTAGTTTTATATTAGTGACTAAGTACCTATAGGTACTAATATTTTTTAAATAAATAAATATATATATATATATATATATATATATATTACAACACAGTTTTATTAACTTTATATTAGTGATTAAGTACCTATAGGTACTAATATTTTTTAAATATATATGAAAGTATTACAACATAGTTTTATTAGTTTTATATTAGAGACTAAGTACCTATAGGTAATAATATTTTTTTAATAAATATATATATATAAATATTATAACATAGTTTTATATTAGTGACTAAGTACATATAGGTACTAATATTTTTTAAAGGTATTGTGATTTTAATTATAGGACATGA
The DNA here is from genome assembly GCA_037074705.1 of Zhengitettix transpicula. NCBI lineage: Eukaryota > Metazoa > Arthropoda > Insecta > Orthoptera > Tetrigidae > Zhengitettix > Zhengitettix transpicula. The sequence continues at coordinate 22,431,715 of CM073595.1, read as the reverse complement.
AGGATGATTATAACAAAATAGTTGAAAGCTTCCAACCAATTATTTAATCAAATTAAAAACTTGAAGACTGTTTATTGTTTTTTCTGCTCATCAATAAAAAGTTTCTGTTTAGGGTCATCAACATTATACAATTTTTAAAATTTCTAAAATAAATGCACTTGGCAAAGTTAATATTCCAAGAGCGGTATTCTGGGAAATAATTTCCGGCTAGTAGTCTAACAGTCCGTTTTTAATCTGGAAAATTTACAAGCTTCGGGCACAGTTACCCCATTTCAATACCAAAACACATGCTGGAGTGAAATTATACCGTCTTGAAAGTAATTGTGTCTACTTGCTGAAAAAAATATGTTTAGTGAGTAAGCGACAGAGCCTAGTTTACCAGCAAGTAATCTAATCTTATATTTAAACCCGGTTTTAATAATTATTCATAAATACGGTGCAAACGGTTGTAAACATTCTCCTACAAAGGATTTCCACTCGATGTTTAAATTCGGACTAATTCGTCTCCTGTGGATTCAGAGTTAATTTATTTCATTTGAATAAAACATCATAGCGTTCTAAGGTGTCATCGAATTTGAGGTCGAGTCTAGTCAAATCAAAATCTATGACATATGACGTTATTTTCATCAGTATATTAGACGGATTTCAAATGGTTAATATAGTTATAGAGGTCGTTTATGCAAAATATGAAGAGAATTGGGCCTAAAATTGTCCCCTGCGGAACTGCGCTGGTTATTCTCTGGATATCGGACGAATGCAACCTGCCTCTTCGGTTTTCTAGCAATTTTTTTGTTTTCAATCATGTAAATAGGATATTATAAACGATAAAGAATCACATAATACCATAAGAACAAAATTTTTCTGATCAGCTACATCAAAGATTTTAAAGAGATTTGTGACCTTCCCGTTACTTTCCGTTCATTATGGGCGTATAGAAACAATAGTAATTGTGACCATCCCTTCCCATTTTCATGGTTTTCAACGGCTTAGTATCAAAGTTTCTCCATTTTTCTGAATCTCATCCCAGGCCACACACTTTCTTCGTCTCATCACAATGTCTTCCTCGAGGTTTTCTTCTGCAATCTGACTAGAAATGACATGATGAATATAAAAGAGATTTTACTTTCTGCTAGTGACATTCCACGGTAGGAACACTCATCATGTTAACACTCCATATTACTTTGCTTCGACCTTCGTTTCATTGAGGAAGTCATACGGTCATTAAAAAGAAATTCGTGTGTTGGTAAAACGTTACTTCGTCAAAGGCAAATCGTCTTAAGAGGCTGAAAAGAGCGTTGATGGAAATTGTGGTACTTCTGTTCTGTACCTTCAATTAACGCGCCTTAAACGGAGATTCAAACTTTTGCAGAGTTAACCGAACCGTGTATTCGGAAATGAATAACTGAAGCAACACTGAAAATCACATTATTTTTTTAAAAAATAATAAGGATTTGGAATTTACTCTCCAATAAACTATTTTAATTCCCCCGCGAGTAAAAATGGAAACTATAAAAGAAACATAATTACTTGTCGGGCGTCTTATTCGTTACAATTAATCGATTGGCGCTTCAAACTCACTGTACAGAATTGTGAATTTCACAAGTTTTGTATTGACTAATAATGAGTTTGAAACTTTTCAAATCCTTCATATAAAGATGAAATATTTCCCCCGTTAAAAAGAAATTTCTATGTAGACTTTTAATAATCTACAGATATCGAAAAGCTTTCATCTTCTTATGCCGAAGTAATTTAAATTTTAAATTATAAAAATGCTGGACCATGTTCCATATATATATTTCGGATGATGTAATACGTGAATATTAACTCTTCAAGAAATGGGAAATCTGGCTCTATATAAAGTATTTAATTTGATTATATTCCGAAAAAAAGTTTAGGAGGGATTAAAATGGCTTTTTAAGTCGTATTTTAATAATAACATGATAATTTTATAATGATAAATACATTATGTCTTAAATTGTATATTTTTATTGCAGTATTTTTTATTTAAATATCAATTCGTATTATATAAGAAAGTTTTAGTATTATACCTTTTTATTTCTTGTGACTGATTTAAGAAATATGTGCCAATTTTACAAAGAAATTTTTATGCGCTTAGAAGCGTTGACTCAGGATACTGTATTTGATAATGCGATTCCTTTAGTGCTTTTTACCAAGCTTACCATAATAATGATAAAAACTTTGTATTAACTCTCAATTTTTCATATTTCATCCACCCAAATTAAATATTAGTCTAAAAAAATTGTAAAACAAGAAACAATTCCAATAATTGTCATTTATTGTCACGATTTCAGAAATTGTTTCACCGGAAATACCTTGTCGAGTACAATTTGACAATTAGTTAATTTCGAATGAAAAACTGGCAACTATTATTAGCAGCAATTAATAATATTAAATTAATTTTAGCTGGGTTGTTTTTGTGCGTTGAAAATGTATTCCATTCGCACGTTCTAAAAAATTTGGGAAATATGAAGTACGGGTTTTTCATTAATTACAGTTTGATAAATGATACGCAAATGCAATATATATAAAAATATTGCGAATTTTTTAAATATTATATATTGTGTAGAAGTGATAAATTTAATTTGATTACAAAATAGTGTTCATTATATATAATTTATACGCTCGCTATCATATATATATATATACGGACACCTTAAATTTAGTATAACATATATATATATATATATATATATATATACTGCCATACTGTGATCAGGTAAAATGATAGCGAGCGTAGAAATTATATATAATATACACTATTTTGTAATCAAATTAAATTTATCACTTCTACACAATATATAATATATTTAAAAAATACGCAATATATAATATTAAAACTGGATGAATATAGAAACCTCTTTATTAGATTAAAATTTACAATTATATATATTCTTAGGAAAAACATACAAGAAAAGTCAAAACGACACACGAATCTTGTAAACTTTGCTGCTATTTTCAGGTGATTCACGCTTTTTAGACCACACGCAGCATAAACAAACCAAAACAAAAATATTAATAGAAAATCAACGGAAGTCAGCTTAAAAATTGTTGCTTATGAATTTACTAGTGTCGGGTTGTTCACTAACTGCAGTGACGTTAAATTTAATGTATAGCAATACCTACAATTGTAATTGTACAAATGTGCCTGATGTCAATATCTGAAATCGATGAGCCAAACAAGAGAATGTTTGGAATTAATAATTCCAGTAACCGATTGAAATATTTTACCGAAAATAATTATTTATGTATAGGCAAACCCGGCGAACTTCGGCGCGCAACCCCGTCGTAAATAAAAAAATTAGCAACTTATTTAATTTTTCATAATCACGTAAGAATAAAATCACAACAGTTTTATAATCCTAGGAAAAGAAAGCGGGTTTTTTTTACTATTTTGTGAGTCATTTCGTCCGTCAATATAGGAATTTTTTTCATCTGTATTACCGTATTTTCATTTTTGTCCTTTTAGGATGTCTACGCGTGATTCTTATCATCGCCATTCGAATGAGAATTTATGTACTGTTCATGTTATGTAATACCGCTTAATTTATCCTATACTCAGATAAATTTGAGATCCCAGACTGATCTCTTTCGTGTGGTAAATTTATTCGTTTGGAGATACATCTATCATCAACCTTCCCTGGTTGTCAAATATTCCGCCATACGCAATAAATGACCGAGTTTTCATTGTATAGATTGTATAGATGCTACTTTCCGTAGGTGTTTTACCGAAAATAATTATTTATGTATAGGCAAGCCCGGCGAACTTCGCCACGCTACCCCCTTTATAAATTAATAAAATTAGTATATTCTTTAATTTTCGCTTTTAATTTGTCATAATCACGTCATAATAAAATAATAACATTACCGTCTGTTGATACAGAGCTGAAATGGCTCTTGGAAAACTTGCCAAGCAATAACATTTGTGATTGTAGCTCTTTATTAAGATACACATGAAAACGTAACGCAAAATTGTGAACACGAACCTTTTCACAAATATTGTGGAGATATATTAAATACGTTGTTTTGTTAGGTGGGTCCTTCAACTTTGAAGATTTGATGTGGGAGAATTCGTACAACCCTTCTTTGGCCTACACACGCAGCAAGCTGGCCAATGTCATCTTCTCAAAGGAACTGGGCGACAAACTTCAAGGTTGGTAAAATTCCTCATTCTTCTTTTCTTTGGTGGAATATTTTAAAAGTTCTTAGTTACAATGAAAGATAATTTCTGCCAATATACATGCCTTTATAATAAATATATTTAATAGATAATGAGAAATAACGTGATACCTAATGCATAATAATAATCCTACTTTACGGATGTGGAATGTTGGAATAGAGTACTATTATTTCATACAAAGAGTTGTGACAAACTCGAATGGATTATAAAATAAATTGAAATCAAGACAGTCCTGACAAACGCAGTCCAAACTGGACAATTATATCTAATTTCCAGTTGACTGCTTAGTAGTAGATGAACCGAAACATAGCACAGTGCTATTCATCGGTCGTGAAGCAACGGTATAGTGTTTCGTTTTCCTTTCCCCGTTATCGTATTTCATTCTTATCGAACGTAATGGGAGAGAGTTGAAACCGTTATCCTTTTCTCTCCGGGGTGCCACAAGGCCGCATCCTTGGCCCTCTTTTGTACGTCTTATACACATCCGACATCCTACCTCAAGGGAAGTAAACACAAACACCTTTTCTGGTGATACAGCAATACTGTCAACACACACAGACCCTGATACCGCATCACAGAATCTTCAAGAACATCTAATAATTGAGACCTGGCTAAAGAGTTGGAAAATAAAAGTAAATGGATCGAAATCATCTCACATAAGATTTTCCCTTAAAAAGGAATATTGTCCTACAGTCAAGCTCAACCAAGAGGAAACTCCAAAAGTAGAAGCAGTGGAATATCTTGGTCTTCATTTAGACACCAAGCTTAAATGGAGGGAACATATCAATAAAAAGCAAATAGAATTAAAACTAAAGTATAAAATTTGGCTGATTGGACGCAAATCAAATTTCTTATATACAAATCAATAACTATATGGATTTGAGGTTGTTCATCCAAGTCTCACAAATGCTCCATGGTATGTATCCAACTTCAGCTTACATACTGACCTCAACATACTATATGTATAAGACTGAAGAGATGCTGGCCGATGGACTTGAATAGAAACTGAGGTGGCGTCTCCACGACATCAGTAGAAGCAACTCTTATACATTTAACATGTTATCAAATTAGCTTAAAGATCATATGTAATCTGATTGTTAATAAATAAAATTTTTTAAAAAATACTTAGCATATTTTTAAGATTCAGAAAATTTACGATAGTGTCAGTCTGTTAGTGTTATTGGCAGTAATTAGAATAAATTAGTACCTCTAGCAAGCTCATAATTAACTCAGCTCCTTAAGACCTTTTGTGTAAAGAAATGTGCAGGGAAATCGTTAAAAAAAACACAACGGTGTCCACCTGAGACGAAATCTCGAGAGTAACGAAATTTATCTCGGGGTTTTGTCCGTTCGAAATTCGATTGCGGTCTCGAGACAGTTGTTGGAGCCTCGACAGGAGTCGGCTTGACAGTCAACACGTAGTCAGATGAGCGACTTAAAATTCCATTACAAATATTTCAAATAATTGATTATTTTTCCGTTCTCTTTAAAGTTTCACTTCTAGCACCCGTGGCGACTGGTTTGTGTACTGTTTTTTTAATACAATTAAACATTGAGCATTATAAGAAAAAACAGTACATTCGGTTGGTCAGTACGAAAAATTTAACTGTAACAATTGCAACCTTGAAATGTGACTTAATTAATAGATATTATACCTCTACTTTATTAATTAGTAAACCATTGTAAAATGGTAAAATCATGCTAAATGTCTGATCATTGAAATAGTGTTTCAAATATATTCTAAAATAGACATGAAAATGTACATTTTTATTTGGCTTCATAAAATAAAAGCTGCTTGTTCATTCCGCAGTATCTCCGTTTGATTTGTTTCATCATTTTTCGTATTTATTTTTGTTCTATTTCATATTTTAGAGGAAAAAAATAATTGAAAGATTCAGTACCTTCAGGCAGTGGCGGTGACTTTGGTAGTGTTTTTCAGGTACCGGAGTGACGACTTACTGCCTGAACCCGGGAGTCGTGGCAACGGAGCTCGGTCGTCACTTCGACACGGCTTTCTTCCCCGGGGTCACCTGGATGTTCAACCATCTGGCACACGTCTTCTGCAAGACTCCGGCTCTGGGAGCTCAGACCTCCATTTACTGCGCAGTGGAAGAGTCTCTCGCTTCGGAGACAGGCCTCTACTACAGGTGAAAAACTGTTTAAAAAAGTTCCTAAACAACAGATATCAATCTGTTCAGCGCATAAAAAAGTGTGGTCGTCAGGAAATTTTTAATAGCTACGAGTATTCCTGTAACAGTTCAGCAGTGCTACAAGTAATCACTTTTCGTATCCGGCGTAGCGTAGCGTAGAAAACGCCCGGATGTTAAATTGCTCACCCACAGGAAATCAGCGATTAATCGAGTTGTTGCTTGCCACTACGTAAGAATACAGTTCAAGTTCCAACAAAGTAACTGCGCGACGCAACAGGAAAAGTTACAGAAACAGTCTCGTTATTTTTGTTTCCTTTGAATAAACAACTCTCCTTTAAGTAAGTCACGTACCTGATGACGATGGAGGGGAAAGCCGTCGAAACGTCGCGCGTTGAAACCGTAAAACGTTTTATTGAACATATTCACTAGGGAAGCTTTCATTCTCTAATAGAACCCTTTGTCAGAACAGATATTACCTAGCTTTTCACTGCGGAAGATGAAGAGAACGAAAATAAAAGTCGGAGATGGATATCTGAGGAAGATTGTTGAAATCCAAGAAGAAAGTAAACTTTCTCAGACGCAAGGAAACGGGAAAATTATACGTCCAGGGCTGTAGTGAACTCAATAGGAACATAACTTGTTTCGAGTTAATTTTCTTAAATTATGGACTATCCTTCCAACGTGTCGAATAACGTTCTTTTCCATTAGGATACATGTCAGTTAAATGAATAAATTTAAAAAGTTCAAATTTTTGGCTCACTCATTTTTTATCGCGTTCCTGAAATTAATTCGTTAATCGAGGATGTTTTAGTATTAACGCCATTCATACACTGGTCCTACCAAGAATTTATATTCATCTAATAATCGTCTTATTTATTTATTCACAGTTTGGTTTTTGTTTATTGACAGTTTGTCGGGATACAAAAATAATATAGTTTCAATTATTAGACAATCGGCCAAAGCGGACAAAAAATTAAGGTTTTGAAGAAGTGAAAAAATGAAGTGGAGAAATTTTTCCTACAGAATGAGTTCCTAATTTTTTTTTAATTATATAAAATAGTTTTGAATAAATTTTGATCGTATTCACTTCTAAAATTATCAATGAGTTCCGATTTTTTTTTATCGCGTTCCTGAAATTAATTCGTAAATCGAGGATGTTTTAGTATTTTTTTAAATATTATATGAGAGTTTTGAATAAATTTATGCAGACCAGACAACTATATTCCTGAGGAATACACTTAAATAATAACTAATCATCGTTATTCTTTATCTAGAAATGCCATTTATTTATACGTGATTTCTCTAGATCATGAAAACTTTATTAAATAAATATAATTGTCAGTCAGAAAAGGTTTATTAATTAACAATCTACGTTTCGCCCCTGGTGTCGCGTGGACAAGAAAAAGAAGATGAGACCTTAATGATTGATTAATACTGAAATCTAAAAGTTCTTGAAATATCTTGAATATTCGGATAAAACTGATTGTATACACTTCTAAGATTTTCAGTGAGTTCCTAACTTTTTTAACATTATATAAAAGAGTTTTGAATAAATTTTAAAACATGGTCTTGCTTCAATGATCGTTGTTACTGAAGCCTCCTCTGACTGGTTGGCCATTATATTTATTTATTGTGTAACTACAGACAGCTAAATATAAATTTGAAAACATTTTTCCTTGTATTCGTTTAACTATAGATTAAAATTTGCACGAGTTTTTTTTTAAAAAAAATATAATAAGCTATGAATGGTGATTCTGGGCAGATGTGTAATGTCATGTTCTGCAAAAGAGAAATTTATTTATTCCCCTTCTATCAGGCATCATTGGAAAATAAATATTCCAAAATCACTAATAAAATATCTCGTAAAGTTTTACAAATAATTATATATATATACGTATGTATATATTCTGACTAATAAGAAAAGTTTCATCGCTTAATTTGCGATCTCATCAGGTTCCAATTTTTTTTAAAAATTGATGGACTGCCGTTGTCGTAATCTGATGAACCAGATGGTTTTTCTGAATTAAAATTGACTATTGTTTATTTTGTAGTGGAAGGTTTATTAAATGATAAAGTAAAGGGATATTTTCCAGAATTTATTAGTCATTTAACTGAACATGGACAATTAAAATTAAAGTACAAAATACAGTGTTCAGCTAGCCAGGCAAAACAATCGGGTCCCTTAAATCCCAAGTTAAAGCAGGGTTTACGGTAATTCCCCCAGGCGCGTCAAGGATTGAGACACATGGCAGTTGCCTCGCGTTGATCTCTGGCCGTGATCATGTGGCACCCTCGATCTCTCAGAGTCCTCTGGATGATGCACGTTTGGGGCTGTACGTTCGTCCCTGGCGACGGTTCGTCAAAAAGTCTCTCTACACTTTCTTTACAGCCCCTTCGCTGGATGTGAAATATCGATGTTCTCGACCAATCTTCGATCGATCTTTGCCTGAACCAAGAAATGTAATTGGTTCAGACAGTCACGTGTTAATTCAATTTCTGAATTTTTGGAGAGACTTTTCCCACGGTGCGACAGTCCAGGTAACTTCCGAGGGTCAACAACCTACGTGCCTAAGTCCAGACATTAGGGATTATCTATCCGCCACGGCGGCACCTGGTCAAATTTCAACTTGCCAAGCTCTCAACCTTTGCTAATATCTAATTATATTAAAATGAATATATATATATATATATATATATATATATATATATATATATATATATATATATATGTCAATAATAAAAATATCGCGCTACAATTTATTTATTAGTTTTGTACAAACATTTTGTTGACGCAGAAAATTTCCTAATTAAATAAATATTGGTTGTAATTTATATGCGGCACTGAGTAGCCACGTTAAGAAAATTACGTTCTACTGAGCGTGCTAAGTATACATCGTAGCTGTTTTTCTTTAATTGGCCTCCAATATTGATGCTCCCAACCGTATAGTTCTCAAAATTCCAAGGTCGGACAAGAATCTATGTAATAACGATCCAGTGTTCTACCGACGCGATTCCGTGACGGGGAACTTGTTTCAGTAAAGGTCGGACATGAAACCGGTGCAACAAGAAGAAGGGGTTTTTCTCCTCTGGCCGTGTCCCGATTTCATAATGTGAACAAAGTTCAGGAATCTGTGTGTGCTATGTTTATCAATAAATTTTCTTTTATGATACCTTTCAAAACCCAGCATCACAATAAAAAAAAATGTTGTAAAATCAAAAGAAAGCAGTTTTTTGGTCAAAATTTATTTTCTTTCATCAGTCGTAAAATATATTCACTGTTTAATCTGATTGCAGAAATAAATTTCATAACTGCAATCCAGTAACCTATTTTTGTCCAATGAAGGTATTTTCACCAATTTTTTTCACATGCGATGACGTTTCAAAATTCCATTATGAAAAGTATTAATTGCTAACTTAATCTAAAATGATTAAATAATAGAAATTTCTGTATTATAAAATTGTTTCATGTTTTATCAATTGACGGCTCCAGTTGTGATCAACGCATAGAAAACTTTTTTTTTCAAAATTAGAACTAGAATTAATATCTCTAATACAATTCTCGGGTTTCAACTTAGGTCAGTGTTTGAGTCGACTACGTGTCAACTGACGACGATGGCTGATCTTGTCGGATTAAACATTGGTCCCGGTGTTTACTCTCAGTAGACAACCAAATTCAACCATCAATATTAGTGAACACTCAACATACGCAATACTGCAGAGATCGAAGGCTTTTCCCGTGAATTTGGTTATAATATAATTCTCGGGTTTCGACCCGGACCAATGATTGTATGAACAACGTTCCGACGACATAGTTTCCAGTCGAATCGAACCCTTCCGGAGAGACTGAGACTTTAAAAACTGTTTGTCTTCACGTTCACGGTTTGGACCAAAATGTCTAATCTGTTCTTACTTCTCTGCGCCCTGGCTGAGACCTGAATGTCTGACTTTCCTGGGGTATCCACCTCCAATATCGACTCTTACAAAAACCCAAAACTCACTCCTGAATTTCAAAATCATCCAACCAGTACTACTTTTGCTCAAATCCCACTGGTTGTCCTCATTCAAGCTGGGAATCAATAACATGTTTCTCCATTATCAGAAATTTGTCTTCGGACACATGTTCCAGTCTGGCTTCTGAATACCCTTAACAGGCTCAATCTCATATTTCCCCTTTAACTTGTCAGATGTGTCAAGTGCCAAGGGTCATCCTTCAGCCTGTCACCTCTGGACGTCCATTACGGTGCAATAGCTTTTTTTCTCTTTCATTGCTCCAAAGGGGCGAGGGATCACCTTGGAGCAGCCAGCCCAACGACTTAGCTTCCAAAATAACTTCGCGTAAGGATTAAATATAACAGTCTTTTAGTTTTCATCTAACCATCTTCACTGGTTTTAATCGACTGTCTTTCATATTATAGGCTAATTAAACGTTGAACACAACAGTTGGTAAAACAGACTATTCTCCCATATAATTTGCTTAATTATAATGAATTAATTGAGTATCGTATTATTAACGGAACACAATACAGTAGTAAAACTCAGGATTATTTTCAATCATTTTGTTACACGCGTGTATAAAGAGAGAATTAACTATTCTAATTTGGAAATTGAAAAACAAAACACAAAACAAAGAAACGTCCGAACAATAATTCGGCTCTACTGGCAATTCAATGAAGTGAACATTCCCATCGTCGATATTTTCTCCCGCATGATTGCAACGTAATATGCAGACCGTAATTTCTGCCTCTTCGTACCTAAATTAAATGTCAGAAACATTAACTTATTAATTTCTGAGTCGCAAGGCTGCTTTGTTGATATCCGACTCCATGTTATAATTATGTCAGTGCTTGTTTCCACACATATTACAACTAATGTTTTCTATATTCGAGCTTTTGTTCTTCCCTACTATCTACAGCTCCCCTTTTGATTTTATTACCGCGAATTTCTATCTCGAACAGCGCAATAAACCATATTATTTACAAAGCCTGATATTTCTGCAGAGTACGCTTACATCGACATTTCAATTAAAGCATTAGTACGTGTTTTAACTGTATATTTAAGTTTGCTACTTTCGGAAGCGTAATGTTTTCAGACAGCACATTCAGGGCTCGTTTAAAATATTCCCGACTTACCTCTTTAACATAATGCGACGTACTGATAATAAGTCGATTTTGGTAATATATTTTTATTTAAAAACATTCCGTTCATTTTAAAGACTGTTTCTTATAATTTCCTGTATTTTTTCCTTCATTCCATTGACATCACGAATTTTTCAAAAACAATCTTATCTTCTTCTTCTTATAAATAAAAATGAGTGTATGTATGTATGTATATTTGTATGTTCCTTATACAAATCTACACCGGTGGAGCAAATTTCAGCAAATTTCGTACTCGTGTTCTTTACGACCAGGAAACAAACACTGTTGGGGTGAGATGCGTCTACCACCCCCAGAAGCGGGGGTGGACGGGGAAGGAAATATTTCAACATGCTAAACCAGTCGATATTTCAGTCGGATAAATATTTTTAAGGGTCAAAGATATTAATAGTGTTTCTACCGATGTTATCTGAATATAGTTTTCATCCTCTACACCCTGGGGAAAGAGCACCCGTAGGGTTTGGGGTGTAGAATACAAATCTACACCGATGGAGAAAATTTCACCAAATTTCGTACACGTGTTCCTTGCTACCAGGAAACAAACACTGTCGTTGTGAGACGTGTTTACCACCCCCAGAAGCGGGGGTGGTCGGTGTGGAAATATTTAAACTTGCTAAAACAGCCGACGGTGGGGATTGGCGGTGATAGAGGGGGCGGGCGGGGAGAGAAAATTCTAACATGCTACCCGGTCGATTTTTGCATCGAATCAATATAATTCCGGATCAATAGCATTCATAAAGTTTCACTACATGTTATCTGTGTATAATTTCAACTTATTTTAGGAATGGGAGTGGTGCACCCTTAAGGGTTAGGGGTAGAGTGGCATTACATGAAATTACGCAAACATTCGAGTTTTGAGTCGAATCCGAAGTTATATTTGTCACTGATTTAATTATGACATTTAAATAATTTATATAAAAATAACGCAAACACAATCGAGATTGGAGACAAATTGGGGGTTCTAGATATACGACATCCTTGGAAACGCCGGGCACCCAGCTAGTCTTTATATAAAATGAAGCATCCGAATAGGAAGCACCTCCACAGCTATTCGGAAATTTCTATTTTAAATTTACCATTGAAAAATATATACAAAACTATAACAATCTCCGAGTCTGACTTAACCTTACTGAAATTTTCAACCATGATCTCGACTAGCAGAGATTTTACAGTTCGTACTACTATTCCGCTGTAAAGTGAGTCTCTTTTATAATATTCCAATTACATTGCTGTGACTCTGCTGCTGGCTTTTAAAGTTTCACGAGAAGGCTGACATCACTTTTCGCATCCGACATTTTGCCTACGTACCGTCAAAGCCCGGTTATAATCAACAGCACACCCTCTGCAACTGAGTCGATCAATCGAGTTGCAGCTTGTCACTGTGTGAGAATACACTTCAATGTTTAACGCAGTAACAGCGAAAAACAACACAAAATTTCGGTTTTTATTCCTTACAACTATTTTATATATTTAATAGAATCTGTCAATTACTATTTGATGAATATATAAACGATAAAACATAAAAAATTAATTGATTAATTCAACCAAAAAATCAGTTCATACGAAGTTTAAGTACGGTGCTTAGCTGGAGAGAAATACATATTCATGTATAAATACGATGCGCAGTCGTCCACTGTCCTGTTGTTGGGGTAAGCAACTTCTCACTTCAACACGAATCTTTGCTACGGGAACTTGGTAGTGTGAAAACTATTCTGAAAACTTCGACTCAAGGAAATATATTGTGTTCAGTTCAGGATATCTTGTATATCAAAATTATCATCGGTGAAAAATAAGAAATGATAAGTACAGGGTGAGGTTAAAAGATCCCGTGAGTAAGAATATAATTAATGTTTTTAAGAATGATAGTAGGTGTGCCTGCAAGGGAGTGGTTCCCCCCTGACGACAACACTCTCCTCCGCCTTCACCCTTCGTCTACTGCGCAGTTTTTACGACTCGCTGTATCTCAAGACCTATGCGTATAGTTTATTTAATTTCTATTTTATTAACACCTCTTAATCATTTTAAACCTCGGGGTGGTATTCGTAGAGTCAGACAATATTTATATACCAAAATCTAAGAATTTTCAATATTATATTATTGGAATCTATACTGAGTCCACGGCCGCTTTCCGCCTGAAAACTCATATAAGCTTCGTCGAATCTGCCTGATGACTTTTATATATTCCAACTGTGAAAATTAAACTGGCTGTCCCCAAAACTAACTGCCCGCCTGCCAGGGTTTATACAACTCTCGTTCGGCCTTGTTCCACCCCTTCTGTAACCCTCTCTTCAATGCTCATTCACCTATACCAATTATTTTTACCTCGGGTCGCCCCACCACAACACGTTTTGGCCGACTGGCTTCCCCAATAATATTTTCCGACGCCTGACTGGAATATTCCTCGGGTACTTTGGGAACTAATTTGCTGATACTAAGCTTTTAGTACTTAGAAGTGAGTCTTAATCCTCTTTGCTGGATCCCTTTGTAGGCATCAACGCAGCCGCTGTATAGTCGGCACTGGATATTCCCAGAATTCCCTTTGCTACCCGCATACCACATTGCAAGATTAAGTTTGCGATTCATAGAAATACCTTATGCATCGGTTTTATTTGTTACGACAATACGGTGAACAATCCTCACATTCAACATAAACTACATTACGTGTTTGCAATTTATCCTGTTTTGAAGATAGCTAAAACATGACACCTTGAAGTGGCACTACCGTGCCGGAAAAGATACTCAGCGCCGCGTGGAAGTCTAAATAGTGGTTTTTCTCGAAAACACTGTGATTTTCGACCTTAAAACACGTGTTTCGGTTACCCCATGGACTCTCCGAGAATTTAGGTCCATTTTTTATCTCTTTAACCCATCAACCCCCAGGGAGTTGAGTTCTGAAAAATTCTTTTCTAGCAGACCTGCGCTATTATGTCAGTTTTCCTCTTCACACACACACACACACACAGATATATATATAATTCTCGTCCAGCCTTGTTCCACCCGTTTTGAAACCATCGCCTTAAATGTTCTTTCATTGAGCTATACCTATATATATTTGTAATAAACAAATATTAGGCGATTAATTTGCCCCACGTTGAAGGTGTCATTTATGTAAAGAACAACATGTTAGGGTTAATTAAAAGAAATGATTAATAAAATTATTAATATTTAAATGTATTTTTTATTTCTTAAAAATGCACATTATTAGCCCTATCTTTGCACGCCGGTCTTTGATCAAAATTTACAAAACTTTACTTTAATTATTTACAATTTATGTTGTTCTAGTGAATACACATCAATATTTGCAATCCAATATGTTGAAAATCTCTTAATCTCAGGGTCACTACTGGGTTTGATAATTAGAACACAATCAATGTACAATCTGACTATTAACAATTCAAAATATAAAAAAATTAACCTAAAACAATATGAAAATAAATGGAAAGAAAGCTGAACGAAATGAACTCTGAACGAAATCTTTTAATTATCGTTTACAAATTTATCAAAGTTTTGGTTACTCACGGATCGTCTGTCTGATACCAGTATCACTAAAAAGACATTTTTAGTTACACTGACTCTACTTCATTGCAATTTTAATACACACACTAGAATTTCTCGTCCTCAGCTATCTGGAACCTCGTATGAGCCGCCCACTCTGGTCTACTAGTGGTTGTCAGTCCCTCAATGCGAAAATTGTTCCGTCATCGTGAAGCAACCTTTTGCTTCACCGTTTGCAAATTGTTATGAAAATCTCTCTGTACAACTATTTGCTTGCTTCCATACTCACGATTTGCAATTTATATTTGCAGACTTTACTGTTTGATGCTCTAAGAGACACCCAGGCTCCGTACAGACTCTCGTTCCTTTCGCGCGCGCATTCCCATTTCGGCTTTTCGACAAAGGAAAAGAACTCGCCGCCATTATTGTCTTTGATAGCTCATACCGCTACAATTCAATTTTTATCTGCTACAATTTAATTTTTAAAAACAATTAATGGCCTAATTAATTGGCATTACAATATATATATATTATGGAGAATATAATTAATGTTTCTAAGAAAGACAGTAACGTTACGCTATGTGGTGGTGCGGCGAGGTTTTGTCCATGACCTTGATATTACATTTTCATGGCGCCAAATATAGTACATCAACCACAGCAGTTGAATTCACCAGACGTATATATATTGTAAGAGTTAAAAGGATTAAATTTATTAAATTATTATTTTGCCTCTCGTGGGCACGCCAAATTGTAATAAACAATAGTATTAAATGAATTCGGCCCACGTTGAGGCGTTAATATGTAATAATTAACAATAATTAAAAGGATTAAATGGTTGGCCACACGTTTATGACCCAAAAATGTAATAAACAAACTATAATTAATTAATTATGGTTTCTGTGAATGACTTTATTTTATTAAAATTTAAAAATGAAAGGATGCTAAATAATTTACAAATTTAAGCTTCACAAAACAATTAATTTATTCAAAGTAAAATAACAAAATTTCTTGATGTGGTTTATTTGCAGACGGGTTCTTACTATTTTACAAATTTTATCTACTCTCTTCTCAGGGTCGTTTATTTGGGCCTATTAAATAAAGAACAAAACATTTTTTACATTCAAATTAACAATCAAATTTTACAACATTAGAGTTAAACAACAAAATGAACGTTAATCCGAAATCTGACGATTTGATCCTTATTAAACGTTTACAAACTTTTATAAAATTTCTCTCTCAACTTACATTTCTTTACTGGTACCAGACATTCGTTTGGACTCTGATGCACTATTCACATATTACAGGCCATAATTTCACAGAATTTAGCTTATTTCTAAAACACTGTCCAAAACTTTTGTATCTATCAACTGGAACAATTACTACGTACAACACCTGTGGCCCTCTGCATTAAGTCTCTCTCTCTCTCTCCAGCAAATATTGTATTTCTCGTTCTGATCAATGATCAATCAGATTGTTATCGACTCCTTTTCGACGAAATTTGCAACAGCCTTTACTTGTTGAATTTTTACTGTGGCTATACTTATTGAATTATATGTCCAAACTTTACTCGATGAAATTTTATGTGCCACACCACTCTTAATAATGTCTTGCCATCGACTCTTTACTCGATGAATTTCTGTCCGCAACTGCCTCCTGTAAAACCCCGCATTTCGGCACGACAAAGCCCGCCTGTACATTGTTGCGTTTATATTCTCGCCGATAACAATCCACCACAAATTTCCAATTATTAAATCTCTAATTACCTCTAATTAGTATTACAATATATATAAATATATATATATATATATATATATATACATATATATATATGACTTTGATATTACATTTTCGTGGCGCCAAGGATAGTACATCATCCACAGCAGTTGAATTCACCAGACTTAGACATAACGGGTATATATATATATATATATATGTAAAACAATTCTTATGCAGGATGATAAAGCAAACAAAAATATGTTTATCTGTAAACAAAGAAAAGAATAACTTTTTTATTCACTATTTAACAAAAATTAATTACATTATTTACAATCCTACCTGTAAACAAAGAAACGACAATTATCGTTTACTTTTATCACTTCTCTATTTACCCTACTAATTTTGTTCACAACATATCTTTCTTATTATTAACTTTATTTCTCTGTATTTTCAATTACGTTGTGACTATATCTCTCTATTCATCTGTTCTACTAATCGTCACCCCATCTGACGGTCATTAAAAGAAACAGCGCGTGAAGCATGAGAATCGCAGCATCTTCGAAACTACAGAAAGTGTACTTTCTTTACATATATATATATATATATATATATATATATATATATATATATATATGTAATGCCAATTAAACAGGCCATTAATTGTTTTTAATATAATTAAATTGTTAGCGGTACGAATACGTAAAGGCGACAATGAAGGCGGGTTTTTCCTTTGCTCAACAATGGAGACCCCGCGCGCTTAAACTCAGTATGCACTTGGAGAGCCAGTCTGGAATCGGCGATTGAAAGTTGAAGGAGTCAAAATTCTGCGTACGAGAGATGAAACTGTTAAAAGTCGACGGAGAGATAATATAGTTCAGTTCACCTAGAGCAACAAACAGTAAAGTTTGCAGATATAAAGTATGAATGGCGAGATCCTGTATTTCTACATGAAAGCAAGCAAATATTTTACGGAGAGATTTATTTAACAATTTTCACACGGTGGAGCAAATGGTTGCTTTACGCTGATTGAACAATTATCGCATGGAGGGGACCGACAACCACTATCAGACCAAATGGGGCGGCTCATGCGAGGTTCCAGATAGCAGAGGACGAGTATTTTAATCGTGTGTATTAAAATTTTCAATGAAGTGTAGAGTCAGTGTAAAAATGGCCTTTTAGTGTGGTAGTTTTCAAGATACAAGAGAGAGATCTGGTACAGACAGACGGTCCGTGAGTAACAATACTTTTATACAAATTTTGTAAACGGTAATTAAATAGGTATAGTCAGATTTCGTTCAGTTTTCTTTTCACTTATTTTCACATTGTTTTAGGTTAACTTTTTATACTTGAATTGTTAATTGTCAGGTTATACATCTATTTTGTTCTAATTATCAAACCCAGTTATGGCCCTGAGATAAGAGATTCGACGAATTTGATTGTAATGATATAAGAACTGTATGTTCAAAAATGCCACGAATTAATAAATGAAAATTAAAGTATTTGTTTTAAATGGATGAAATTAGGCATGAAAAAAAGTTTTGTACATTGTAAAATTTATCAACAATAATAAATTTATTTTAAAGCTTAGCAAATGTTATTAATTGATTAATATAATTAAAGCCATTCAGTTGATTATTACATTTATGGCGCCCAACATGGGGCAAATTAATCGTCATCAATTTGTTTATTACATTAATGGCTTCACCAACGTGGGGTAAATTAATCGTCATCTAGGTGATTATTACATTTATGGCGTCCTAAACGTGGGGCTAATTTAAAATTAACCCTTCCATTTGTTAATTGTCAGGTTATACAATAAAAACACGCCGAAAAAATCTTTGTTGTTACAAAAGTTTTCTCCACAAATGACAGATAAATTTAATTGCAATTGCATGTCATGAAGTCAGTTTCTCTCTTGCATTGTCCGTATTAATCTGTATTTGCAAAAATCATTGAATCAAGTTGTAACCAAACTCGACGGTAAAATTTCAGTAATGGATTCCTTATATTGATAGAAGTAGAATAAAGTGCATTACAACATTTGTCTGGTAGTGCATAATTACAGAGATATTCGAACTTCCGTTCCTTATCGGTTTGTAAAAAGTTCAACTGACTAGTTGAAGCGCTCTGTTCACAATTCAGATGAAATGTTCAAAGTGATCTCCATTCCACTTAATAAGCTGTTTTTCTTTGTATTGCGTTTCGAACACGATCAAAAATGCCTGGTGTAGAGCTTACTGTCAGACAATGCGTGAATGAGAGTTATATTCGACGCCACTAACATGTAATATCAAGGCCACGGACGTTGTTAAACACTGTGTCGAATAATAAGCACGAGCGGCTAACTGGATTAACGGGTATTGACGAGGGTGCGAACACACTGACAACACCGCTGGACGAGTGATGTGGTGCGGAGAGGTTAGGTTCTTGACCTTGATATTACATTTTCGTGGCGCCAACTGTAGTACATCAATAACAGCAGTTGAATTCACCAGACTTAGACATGACGGGTAATTATTTGCCGTCAACTTTATCCCCAACATATAACAATTGCAACCAGTCTCGCATCTTAGTACAGATGAACACAAAACGTAAACGTTCGGAGAACTCTGTAATTATACATTTACGGACCAATGTTGTAAATACTCTATTTTCCTTCTCTCAATATGAGGATTCCATTCCTGAACTTTTGCATGCGAGTTTTGTATTTCTATATCAATCGAAATCATCTTGGACCTACAAAGTTATTAAATTGATTGCCATTTAATCGAATTAATTATATTTTGACACAGGAGACTTTTATATGATCTCATTAACTAGGAACCAATCAGGAGTTATATGCGTTTTAGTGCAGTGCATTTATTTTCAGAAACGAACATCCTGACAATATAGACTTTGAATTTGATTTCTGTAATGATCTCCAGTTTTTAACGAAACTTTATTTGAAAATGATAACCTGTGGTCTTTATTAATTTTTGGATTTGCATATCTAATCAATTGTTTCTATACCACCTTTCATTTGAACAACAAAATTAACATAACTGGATCACGAACTGTAATTATTTGTTGGTCACTTTCAATAAAACTCTAAACTGGATGACAATATTCTTCCGTTGGTGGGATAAAATGAAAGCCTCCACGTTTCGTTAATGAAGTATAGAATTAATGCTCAAGGAAGACTATATTGATTCTGTATATTCCAGGATGAATAAATTTTATATTCTGGAAATGTCGCGTGTTAAATAATGAACGAAATTTCGGCCTTTGATGGAGCACTTTATTGGAAAAACTTGATGTGTAATTGCGTAGAAATTTATTGTGAGTGATTCTCGGAATTCCATGCGCGGAACAAAAGCTTATGTAGGTAGTAAGTCATAAAATTAAATTAAAAACCGTATACGGTATAATTTTACAAATAGCTGTTAGGTAAATCCTCGTTTAACAGCAGATCGATTACTTTTTCTCCAAATAATATTTTTGTATGCTTATTTTAATAGTGATATGACGTCAGAAAAATCCATTTTAAGTTCTCATTAGCCGTGGATGAATTATGTATGCTTATAATCAGTCCGATTTAATACTGCCAGAGAACCATGTTATTTTTTTTTACTTATAGTTTAACGTCGCATTAACCTTTAGGTAATTAGCGACTTACATCTGTTAAGTTCTACATTTGTATAACAATTAAATTACTTTATACAACTCAGTTTTCATCGTAAAGTCTATGAGGTTGTTTATTGCTGCTGGTGAGTTGCAAATCTCCATCATTGAATGGGCGGCTATGGTTGATCTTCTTATCTCGCTATATTTGGGGCAAAGAGGACATGAGGAATTGTTGCGGGCTCCTTGCATGAGCTGAATACCGGCTGCGGAGATCTGGAAATCAAGAATGAGTGAGTGAAACTGGAGTGAAATGTTCTTATTCTGGTTACAACAACCTGTTGCCTTCGAGATAGTTCTGTAGGGTGCGATATTTCTCTGATGCTGCTGACATTTCTGAGGATGACTCCGCATTCCTCTGGTTTCACTGGTCTACTCCACTTTTCCTCCAGTTCCTTGTAGAGCCCTACTCTGCAGTCTCTGCTGGTGCAGATTGGCAGGTTGCTGGATCTTCCTTGATGATCAGCTTCCATCTTCGCTAGATCTGCCCTGTACTTATGTGCCGGTAGCCAGGATATAGTGATCCGGTTTCTTGTATTTTAAATATATTCTCTCTAATTCGATTTCTGTGCACTGTACTGGTTATTCTGTGGATTGCGTCCTTGGAGTCTGTTAAGATGATATTGTTGGCCTCCGGTGTTTCCAGAAACAGTTCCATGGCCATGAAGATGGCGTATAATTATGCTGTACTGATAGTTGCATTATGGTTTACAGCGATAGATTTTTGTTTGCCTATCGTAACTATTGCGCACCAAACTCCATTTGAATTTTTGGGCCCATCGGTGTAAATGACTCTGGGAGAATTATATCTTTGTAGCAACTGATAGACTTCAGCGTTTCAGTTTGTGTTGTGTGGGTTGTTTACTTTAAGTTTATGTAGCGATATATCGATTGTCAGTTCGATATGCTTGCCGTGGTGTTGTGGTCTATCTCTGGAAAAGTCATTCCTTCCTTTCGTAATATATCCTTTAGCGTAGTGTGGTACGGGGTTACGTTTCTAGGTGGTTCTTTCTCTGCATATCCAGGAGTGTTGGTTTGTTCTCTCATTATTGGGTTCGATGCCTCTCTTGCCTTGATCGCGTATCTAATTGCAATTGCTTTCCTTCTGCGTCTAAGCGGGATTTCGTTTGCCTCAAGTGTGAGTCTCGGTATTGGGGGTGGTTTTCTAACATCCGGTTATCACTCTCTTTGCCTCGTTTTGGACAACGTTTAGTCTTCTTAGCATCCTTTTCTGTGCTGTCACATATATATGTGTGCTCCATAATCTATTTTTGCTCTGATCATTGCCCTGTAGGTGAAACTCAATAGTTCCATCTTTGCTCCCCAGTTCTTGGCAGCTAGTAGCTTGAGGATTAATAGACGTTTTTTGCTTTCTATGATTAGTTGCTCGATGTGAGTTTTGAGTCCCAGAAAATTCCCATAATCTTGTATTGTTTTACATATTCAATATTTTTATAGGAATCTTTATTTGCTTGTATTTATTGTTATAAATTTATTATTTGTATGTTAATTATAGTTACTGGAGCTAAGACTAAAGAATGTGTCATTTCCCGTGACAGTCTGTCAGTTTCTCCGGTAGGCCAAGGCCCTAAATGGGTTGCAGCGCCAAGGAATTTTTTTAATAATAACTTAAAATAAGTCAATAAAAATATGAAATAAAATCGTTAATAATAAAACAAAAAATATTTTCATACATTTATACCTTTATTAAATATCCAATGGCTTGGTTTTAATTATGAAATACGTTCTCAGGGAATAGTGGGCTCAAAAAAAGGGTTCTATGAGTTATTTTCAGTCTTTTAATCTATGTCGAATTAATGGCGCACTAGTCCCTGGGTACCATCGTTGATAAATAAAATTACGAACACGACGAAACGTGACTTGTTAAATTTATCAACAGAACTGGTGTATACGGTCGTCCTTTCATACTATACTGAGGGGGAAAAAAAGCTCGCGAAAATTATTTTATATCAATGTGTTATCAACCAATAGTCAATAATTAATCAATAATTATTTCATAATTGTTCGCAACAAATGCCGTGTTCATATGTTTGTTATAGTTGCTACATCTTAATTTCAATTAGGTGCATCCTTGGGAGAATCTACATGGAAGGCTTCCAGCAATGGTTTATTTAATTTTTCTGTTCGCAGCGACTGTAAGAGAAAGGCTCCCTCGTCCCAAGCCCAGGACCGCGATCTCTGCCGGAAGCTGTGGGACGTGAGCGCCTCTCTCGCGGGACTGGGAGACTGGGATCCATTCACAGCGGAAGACCATCCCCCATCTCAACAATTTTCCATTTCATCTTACTAACTTTATTTCGATATTCGTTTTGTATGTAACCTGTTGATATCTCAAGGGTAAAAATCATGTTTTTATTTTAAATAATAAGTTAACCACTTTAATTAGTCTAATCTAAATGTGGTGAATGGAATTTCTGACCACAAGAAAAATATATACCACACTATTTTTAGCGCGATGGAGTCGTCCGTATTTATTAATAATAATAATGTTATCTGACATTTTAATCTATATAATAAAAAAAGGATGTATATTTGTATGTATGTATTTACGTTAATCTCTATACATATTTAAACAGATTAGAACAAAAATTGGTATACATATTCTTCAAACGGCGAAAAAATGTATTGTGGGCGGTCAGAAACCTGTAGCATAAAGGTGTGAAGAATTATAATTAAAAAATGTGTTTATTTTGTGTTACATTACGTCACAGCCAACGCGAGAGAGAGACGTTACTACGCGACGATACTGCACAACAAAGTAAATAGTTCCTCTTTTCGGAGTGAAATGAAGCAGAAATATTTTGATTGAATAAAAAGTATAATTTTATTCTGCAATCCTCCATCGAATGATGATAAAAAAAACAATACGAAAGATTATAAGATCGCTGGAACTAATTTTTTTTATAAATACCAGAACTTTTAAATGACTGACATAGCATTAATATGGCACGTAACATGATTTTGCCTAATTTTGTATATACTGGAAGAGACATAGAATGATGGTAAAATCAATACCTAATATTTGTTAATCATTATAACTTAATAGATTTTTAATGTGCTAAAACTGACTAATTATTTCAAGTGGTTTCTTGAAAAATTTGGGTTATATGTGTATATCTAATCTTCTAATAAATAAACCTGAGTGTTGTTTGTTTGTATGTATGTATGTATGTATGTTTGTATGTATATTTGTATGTTCCTTATACAAATCTACACCGGTGGAGCAAAATTCACCAAATTTCGTAGACGTGTTCTTTACGACCAGGAAACAAACTGTCGGGGTGAGACGCGTCTACTACCCCCAGGAGCGGAGGTGGACGGGGGTCGAAATATTTAAACATGCTAATACAGCCTATATTTGAGTCGGATAAATAATTTTAAAGATCAAAAAGATTGATAGTGTTTCTACCGATGTTATATGACTACAATTTCATCCTCTTTTAACATGGGAAAGGAACACCCTTAGGGTGTGGGTGGACAGGTGTTACGAGATAATAACGCGAACACAACCGAGATTGGAGTCAAATCCAGGGTAATACATGCCAGTGACTTTAATGATGGCATTAATTTTTCCATTTAACCCCCAGGGGTGGGGGTGGGGTGGGAGGAAATTTTCAAACATATTTATCGGCCGACATTAGCGTCGAATAAATATTCTTCGGTATCATTTAAAATCATAATATTTCGGTAGAAATTACCCGTTTATAATTTTAACCCATATTGGCATGAGACGGGAACACGTTTACGGGTGAGGTTTGGTGGAGTGTTGAAAATAACGCGAATAGACCGAGATTCGAGTAAATTCTGGGGTTATGTATGTCGCCGAGTTTCATTGTGACAAACTGGGTAACGCGTGGTGGTTGAAATTTTCAAACAATGTAACAGGCCGATTTTTGCGTGGACAAAATATTTTTTGTTTAATTCACAATAGTGGGGGGGGGGGAATTTTCGAACATGTTCATTTGTCGAATGAAACTATTTCACGGTCAGTGAGTTCAACTCCCTTCAAAATGGGACGTGAACACATTTAGGGGTAGGGGTCGAGGGGCGTTACATAAAACTAACGTAAAATCTACATAGATTTGAGTCAAATCGGGGGTTATGGATAAATGACATCTCGGGCAACTCCGGGCACCCAGATATATAAATAACAATCATTCACTGAGATGTAGCGACATTTTCCCTGTAGTATCATACTTGTAGTAAACTCAAGTGTTGCGTGAATGGTGAGAACAATGAAGACGACAATCGTCCAATGACAATCACGAGAGATTAATGGCGGATTTGAGGGTCCAGTCCGGATTGGCGCTAAAAAAATTGAACTGCGATTGGTCCGACAAAAGGAAGGGACGACGTAATAGTCCAGAATCTTCTGAATACATTTTCAACGTAATTGAAGGGAGGATATAAGTTTATTAATAGACCTTCCCAGTATCTTTCCCGGCTTGTACAGTACTAAATTATTAAATAATATTTTTTAATTATATGAATAATATCGTAAAATAAAGGATTGAGTTTTTTTTTCCTAGATGGCTGACTCAAAACGAAACAGAAGGAGTACTTACAGGTTGAGTCACACCTGGAGCTGAAAAGAGAATCATGTCAATGCGAATTTATTCAAATATTTTTGAATTGATATCATTTAATCCAGGCTGTTATATTAATTTATTTGCTTATGTATAATAATAACTATTATTTTTTCGAATATAATTTCTATGGAAAGTATTGCACAATATAATGGGAAACACAGGCGAAAAGTCTCATATCTCGTTATTAATAATAAAACAGTGTGTGTGTGTGTGTGTACGTTCCGCATACAAATCTATACCCGTCGAGCAAATTTCGTGTCGCGAAACTAACCTGCGAGGTAGGTAGTGAACAACAGGCTAGAATCTGATTTGATTTAATTTATTTTATTCCATTAGTCCTCGTATGAGGAAGTAGGATACGCAATACATAAAATTATAATATAATAATTGGATGCTACATTATAAATAATTAGAATCTAACATAAAAAAACTAAAATTCGGGAACACAAATTTCCCTGTCCGACACAAGTAAAATATATTAATAATAAAAGAAATAATAATTCTTTAACTATACTAAAGGTATAATATAATATTTACAGTTATATTAAAACTATTCAATATACACTAGTAAATAATTAATAATTCGATAATTGAGTATCATAAAATATAGAATTTACACATCACACAAAAATAAACGCAAAACTTGACACACACACACTAAGAGGAAACACAAACAACGGACAAGTCACTTCACGAAACAGAGCGACGAGGAATCTGTAAACACCAGGCCGTACATGAAACAAACAAAAGAGCTGAAAAGACCAACAGAGACTAAGGAAATTATGAAATAAGTAGTTTTATTAGATACACATTCAACAATTTACAGTTTTTTAAAAATATAATTATTAGGGAAACGATGTAGAAACTCCTGTACTGAGTAAAACGCAGGCGTCTTTCAGTAGAATATTTGGATATTGAATCCCAAAACTCTTGTAGTTATTATTGTTGCTTACATCTGGAGGAAGACTATTGTATAAAACTATCCCTGAATGGTGAAAACTTCTCTGGTAGAGAGCAAAGATCTGGAAAACGACCAACTCAACGGCGGAAACAACTAAAAACACGCGTATAGAGCAAAAAAAAATTCAATGTATTTATTAATAATTAATTGTTCAAATAAGAAGATCAAAAGAATTAAACATTATGTGGCTTTTATTTTCGTATAAAATGCCTTCAAAATGGGGTCATTTGTCCGTAAAATACGTCTAATGAAAACCCACTTATCTCAAAACGGTTATAACTTTTATATATTTCATATTTTTTCATTCCGTATAATTACTCAGATATTTATTAACACATTTCACACAAAGAATTACATGCTTTTTGAATAAAAATTATGAAAAAGAATTACACAATGATTATATTTGAATCTTTGTGTGACTTTCTACTTTAACGATGAATTAAAAAAACACATTTTTGGAATTTACATATTTTGTTAAGCAAACATTCGAGATTCAACAACAATCATCCGCCCCCAACCGCCCCTCGCTAAATGACAAGTCTTTTAAAATTATCTAGTTTAAACTTTTATTCACAAATCGCGTCACTAATATCATTTCTTAAAGCATTCTTATGATTTATCACAGGTATCAAGAAGCGTACAAACAGCCTCAACAACGACAATTAACTTCTTATAATACTCATTAATCATCCTGTCATTATTGATCTACATTGAGGCGCGCGGTTTGGCTTGCATTGTTTACATGCGAACTCTACGTGAATTTGGATCTTATAATTATGGTATACCACAAGGAAATTTCAGCAAATATTTAGAAATCATGCATCGATTCACGGTTATATTATCAGCGATTAATATTTCACAATAATTGATGGAGATACGTTTGGAGAACATGCCTTCGAAAAATTCAAATTAATCAATGGAAAATATTCGTTCCGGTCAATCCCCCCCCCCCCAATTGTTCATAAAAAATTTCTTTCACGGAAAGAAAATAATTGCCAAAAGGAACTTTATCGGAAGAAGCTTTAGAACAAAGAAATAAAGAATGATGAGTAGAAAAAACCAAAAACAGTCTCCAAGTTTATAACTTTATTAAATATATAGTCGGAAGCTTTCAACTCATTGTTATAATCATCCTGAATGAACATTGAAAACGTTACCACTTATATAAAAACATCAAGTTACGAAATTGCAACACCTTCAGCATAACATACCTTCTTGTCTTATAATTAACATCACATTAACTTTAAAAAATATTAGTACCTATAGGTACTTAGTCACTACTATAAAACTATGTTGTTATTGAACAAGGTCTGTTTTAAAACTGCTCCATTAGGTGGTTCAGTGTGCAGCATTTCAATCGAAAATCGATACTATAGTAACGAAACTATGGTATCGATTTAACATATAGTTAATAATTATTTAACTATACATATATAAGATTATACATGCATGTAAACATATACACTTCAACAAAGATGTCTAAAATAAATTTTTAAAAGATACAATTGGTTACAATTTGTTATTATTTTTATTTTTAGATGTTTTACTTATCAATATTTTAAGTATCTCTGCATATTGTTTTTCTATTTCTGATCCTTCGTTTCTATTATTAACAATATTGTTTCTGTTTAGATTAATATAAATTGCTTCTGCTATTCTAAGTTTTACTTTATGAATATTATTATGTAATATTTTAATATTATTAAAATCGAATTCGTGGTTAGTCAATTTTGTGTGGGTGGACAACGCTGTGTTGCTTTTGGCTGTGGGTTTTAATGTTTGTTTATGGTGATACATTCTAGTTTTGATGTTAGTTGTGGTATAACCTACATATGTTTTCGGGCAATTGATACATGGGATGCTGTATACCAGATTTGTCTTCCACTGTTCTTCTGTCTTGTCCTTAACCTTCGTTAGTATGTTTTGTATATGGTTAACTGGTTTAACGGTTAATTTAACATCATTTTTCCTAAAGGTATCTATAATTTTAAAGGTCAATTTTTCTATATACGTAAAGTTGTAATACGTCGGTTGTTTTCTGTCAAAGTTTTCTGCAGCAGTCGTCGTTATTTCTGGTAATTTGTAAATTTCTGTGGTATTAACAACGTCCGTATTATTTATCGATACTGGTTTAAACTAAGCTTTAATATTAGTTTGCGTAGGATCTTTAAAGTTCCCTGTGTCTACAAGTCTTTCTCTGTTTTCAACAAAAATAGTCTCTTCTTCTATAGTATGCTCCTTGGTAGTTTGGTTATTCAGGTTGAATTTAGTATTATGCCATTCTTTAATATTACTTATCCATAATTGAGATGTAATTTTCTTGGGGAAAAAACTATTTTGGAGTATATTAAACATGGTAGTTTTCAATGTGGAGTGAAAAATCGTATCAGTAATACAAATAGCTTTACGTATTAGGTTGTTTGCAACATTAATTATCATATGTCTAGGGTGGTTAGAGTAATAATTTAGAGAAATTATTACTCTAACCACCCTAGACATTTTTTAGAGACATAATTTAGAGACAATATTGTTAATAATAGAAACGAAGGTTCAGAAATAGAAAAACAATATGCAGAGATACTTAAAATATTGATAAGTAAAACATCTAAAAATAAAAATAATAAGAAATTGTATTTTTTAAACATTTATTTTAGGCATCTTTGTTGAAGTGTATATGTTTACATGCATGTATAATCTTATATATGTATAGTTAAATAATTATTAACAATATGTTAAATCGATACCATAGTTTCGTTACTATAGTATCGATTTTCGATTGAAATGCTGCACACTGAACCACTTAATGGAGCAGTTTTAAAACAGACCTTGTTCAATAACAACATAGTTTTATAGTAGTGACTAAGTACCTATAGGTACTAATATTTATTAAAGTTAATGTGATGTTAATTATAAGACAAGAAGGTATGTTATGCTGAAGGTGTTGCAATGTATTCGTAACTTGATGTTTTTATATAAGTGGTAACGTTTTTAATGTTCATTCAGGATGATTATAACAATGAGTTGAAAGCTTCCGACTATATATTTAATAAAGTTATAAACTTGGAGACTGTTTTTGGTTTTTTCTACTCATCAACGTCTACGTCAACAGTCCTTTTTACCATAAGAAATAAAGAATTCAAAAATTATCCAGGTCAGCCTGCACGACGAGTTCCCGGAATATAAAATTTTACTGATATTTATAACCGATTTTATTCATTTCCGATCCCTATATTACCGACCTAAGAGCAAAAATCAATATATCTCATTTCTGATTAATTTAAATTACTTTAAAATGGAAAAAATTATTAAAATATATTGCAAATTGCACATTGCCGGCAACATTTCCGGCAATGTATTTCAGGCAAACATGGCCGGGCAATATGTTTCCAGCAATATCCCGGCAATACTCCGGCCACGGTGTAGCTACGAGCATTTCCCGCGTACACGTAGTACAGTAATTATGACCGAAAATAAAGTGCTTATTAGCGCAGCATTAATTGTGATAAAAATAACCAACCAAAAGATATGGAATGCTACCGTCAATAAAATCAGAGAAAACCTTATGGCTGTCCTAAACAGCAATAATAAGATAATAATAAGATGGATATCGGCACACTGAAGAATAGAGTAAACGAAAGGCCGGACAGAAGTACTAAGGTGGAGGCATATCAACAGAAGAATATAAACAGCAGTCCAATACGCACTAAAAATGATGGGGGACAAGCCTCTGCCAGAATTCTGGAGGAAAAATGCTACAAGTGTAGAAGGAATTTTGCACAAGGAAGTCGACAACTTCAAGGAAATATCCTACGCTAGCAACCTGTCACGGAGACAGCAGGTGGTTGAGAAATCTCCATTCTAACCTCACGCAGTCGTATCTATTCTCTAGATCCTACATCTAAGTATGCAAGGCTGCCCTGACGATCCAGCATATCCTCTACGACTGTCCAAAGCACGACAGGACTAAAAGAGCCACAATTAAGAAATTCACGAGAAGGGAGATAAATAACCTGCTAAAGATTAGCAAGGAAACCGGCACTCAAGGTCTAATCTATATCGACAATGAATTTGAGACTAAGAATAATATGTATAGGCAATAATAATTAATTGTAATAATTTCATGTAGTAGGTATGCAAAGTCTGCAATGACTTTTATGTTGACGCGACTATAAACAATAAATTTAATAAAATTGTGATAAAAAATTAAAGAAGAGAAGAACCTTGATTTGACCTTATTTAAACAAACGAGAAACACTTCACAATGTAAGTAACGAATTAATTCTTGACATTTACTTATTTAAAAACTTCTACAGAATGTCGAAAGGCGACATTGAATATTTGCTTAAAAAAATTTGGCCCATGATTGAGAAAAAGGACACGGTGATGAGGAAAGCAATACCGATCACTACAAGATTAGCAATCAGCCTTAGATTCTTGGCGACCGGATACTCCTATAAAAATCTTTGATTTATTTTACAGAATATTCGATTGTTCTATTTTGCACATCGTTCGAGAAATATGCGTAGATTTAATGGAAGGATTAAATGAATTTATTAAAGTCTCTAAAGGCTAGACCTCTTCATTTTTTAAATATTAATTTTGTAAATTATATATTAACTTTACTATTTCTTTTTATTTTTCGCGTACGTCATTTATTGGTTATTGCTTGCCAACCATATTTCTTCACTGGGCGATCTCCATCGACTTCACGTTCCATAATGATGGATTTGAGCGAACTTCATCGATAAATTCAATAGTTTTCTCATTTGTCCAATTCATAAGTGGAATACTGAACAATTTTACTCGGGGAACATAGTGTAATATTAATTTATAACACAGTTGAATGACTACAGAGACCTCCAGGTGAGGTCTGGGAACTATTGTGGCCCGGCAATGTTTCCGTAGTTTCGACACAGGACCGATGTCACCGGCAACACGCCGGCCAGTACTGAGAACGCTGGCAAACATTGCACTGCAATACTAAAATATTGCCGGGTTATATGTATGTATTGCCGAAAATGTTGCTGTATTTAGAGCAACATTGCCGGCCACATATTGCCGTAAAAAGTTGAGTTTTAATTTAGCAAGTACGTCATATAAATGGAAGACTACTGTCAGTTAAAAATGAGTTCGCTTATTTAAATTCTAATTTCTAGACCAAATAGTTTTTTTACAGCATATATATTAATAAAGGATTCATTATTATTCCCCTTTAAGGTCATACAAACTTTCATACGGTGTCGGCTGCTAACAAATCTATCAGGCATTCAAAACCTAGCGCAAGTAGTTCGTTCCACAGACGTGAAATGGATTCTGTTAATGTCACCGGCAACACGCCAGGCCAGTACTGAAAAATATTGCCCGGCAGTACTGAAATATTGCCGAAAATGTTGCTGAATTTAGAGCAATATTGCCTGGTCAGTATTGTCGTCTACATATTTACGTAAAACGATGCTCGTTTACGCACACAATAATTTTTTTATTCTGTCTTTCACTTTAATTTCATTAATTGGAGATATTTTTTTTTATCAAATGTCTCAACGCCATTGTCAAAAAAAACAATTGCAGGTTTCAGTGAACCGGGGGGGGGGGGGGGACGCAGTGACCAGGTATTCGGAACGTAGTGATGTTTCCGCGTTGAGGTGGCAAGCGTGTTTGCGGGCGCGCTGTTGCCAGAAGCCCGTCGCGATGACGGTCGAGTGCCGGAGGAGCGCGTGCCGTGCATGCGTTGAGGTGGCAGGCCTGCCCCGAGGCACACTGTTGCCAGAAGCCGTCGCGATGGCGGACTGGGTAGGCAGATGCCGGCGTCGTCCGCTGAGCGTGGCCACCGTGTCTGCTCTGGGCCTCGCTGCGACCATCGTCATCCTGGCATACGCGTCCTACGGGAAGGGAACCACAGCCGCAGACACCTCCAGCCTCGTCCTCGTCAGCGCCGTAAGTATACACCTTGTAATAGTCATGGCAATCATTTATTTCCTCCGTTGAAACTGAAAACGGCATGATTATTCCGCGCACGTTCCGCAAAACTGCGTTGCCAGACGGTAGCAATTATTGGCAGTCTTTAAACAGTTAACGATTGCACAGCAGTATATATATTTTTTTTATGGCTGGCCTAACAATACATTGTTTGCTCGCTTAAAATCAATCAACAAAATCAGGGACTTCGAGATGGACCAAGGTCCAGCGGCTGCATAACGGAACGTATTGCATAACCCACGACAATAACATATACTGTCTATTACGGTGAGTACGTTGCACCACACTTCACCGCGCTTACACGTCTAACAGCAATCATTCAATCTCAACTGTCAACAAATCATCACTACTGATGTCCTCACTCTGACTTTCAGATCGTGATGCGCGCCCTGGAAAAAATAAATTGGCGAATCACTTCGCCTTCAACATTGCCTTTCCAATTATTTTTTTCTGCAATGGTTCCTTTAACAAGCACTGCTCTTAATACTTCCCCGCGCAATAATT
The DNA here is from genome assembly GCA_037074705.1 of Zhengitettix transpicula. Classification (NCBI taxonomy): domain Eukaryota; kingdom Metazoa; phylum Arthropoda; class Insecta; order Orthoptera; family Tetrigidae; genus Zhengitettix; species Zhengitettix transpicula. The sequence continues at coordinate 22,399,292 of CM073595.1, read as the reverse complement.
GGCACTTCTTCTGTAGAGATCCGAACTATCAATAACGTTCGCACAAATGTTTTTTTTTCCCCGATATATAAGGCGATTCTCGGGACCAGTTTTACGTGACTGTCCCACTCAAGGTTACTCAAATTCCTGATTACTTGATACTGGTAGCTTCTTGAAACCTTTCCACCTGATATTTATTATTTATCACACTGCCAAAAAAAAAATTACCTGAATATTGGCGAGGAAGCCGGAAACGAACATTAAAGCTACACACATCGATGTTTTACAACGAACCTTAAAAATAACACCTAGAACTATTCATGTTTCGATGAGTAAGGCTTCATCAACAACTGTTCTAAATTATTTACATCTGCCACGTGCAGATACAAATTGGTGATTAAACAACTACGGCGATTCAGTTTTACATGGCACCACTGACAAGTTTATAAATAAATTTCACGTGCCAAAAAATGTAATATTTAATACGGCGAATAACAAGTCAAAATTGAGGGCGATAAATAAATCAGGTAATCCGAAGTAATGGGGGACCAATTTTTGCCGTGCTGTTTCTGAACGTTTAAGTTGTTTATAAAAAAGAAAATCGTATAAAAGTAGTAGCTTTTTAAACTCGTAACTGAATTTTTTGTAAATCTCGACGTAGTATTTCATTGATACAAAATAGATAATTGCTAAATGACAACCATTTAAAAAACTTACACTTAAAAAGTTTATTTCTCTTCTTTTCCTTCTGTCGCATTTATCCTTCAGGGGTTTTTTTACAAAAACCTCCCAACAACTCTATAAATTTATTTTTAATAAATATTTCTTTTCTTTAGACTGTTTTCAATTCTTATAATTAAGATGTAATCAAATTTTCAGTCTATTTTATCCATTTTCCTTTTCGATCAGAATCATCTTAAAATCTCTTCTACTGTTTAAACATAATTTATAAAATGTGAAAACTTTTGAAAATATCGATTTTTAATTTTTTGTCTCATTGACAATTAACCCTGGTTGTATTGATACATGGTTTGTATATATTTTCAGCCTGTGACGTACTATAAATCGTGTTTTAAAAAGGGGCCACGTCTACTTTAATCCTCTTGTCTTTTCATTTTTCCACGCACAAAAATTTTGCATATTTCTTTTAAACCTAATGGAATGGAATTTTTTATGTAGCTTTAAAACCTAATTCTTGAAATTAAAGACTACAACTATTTTGATTATCACAAAAACTCAAATTTTCTACCAAGAATAATATGGTAGAAATGTACTTTATTTTTTCCCCAACGTTAAATGGCCATAAAAGTGGGCGATAAAAGGATCAGGTAATCCAAAGTAATGGGAGAACCAATTTTTGCTGTGCTGTTTCTGAACGTTTAAGTTGTTTACAAAAATATAAAGTCAAAATATAAGAATAGTAGGTTTTAAAACTCGTAACTGATTTTTTATAAATATCGACGTAGTATTTCATTGATACAAAATAGCTAATTACTAAATGACAACCATTTAAAAAAACTTACACTTAAAAAGTTTATTTCTCTTCTTTTCCTTCCGTCGCATTTTATCCTTCAGGTTTTTTTTTACAAAACCCTCCTACCAACTATATAAATTTATTTTTAATAAATATTTCTTTTCTTTAGACTGTTTTCAATTCTTATAATTAAGATGTAATCAAATTTTCAGTCTATTTTATCCATTTTCCTTTTCGATCAGAATCATCTTAAAATCTCTTCTACTGTTTTACATAATTTATAAAATGTGAAAACTGTTGAAAATATTTTTGTCTCATTGTCCATTAATCCTGGTTGTATTGATACATGGTTTGTATATATTTTCAGCCTGTGACTTACTATAAAAATGTCTTTTAAGGGGCCACGCCTACTTTAATCCTCTTGTCTTTTCATTTTTCCACGAACAAAAATTTTGCATATTTCTTTTAAAGGTAATGGAATGAAATTTTTTATGTACCTAATTCTTCAAGTTAAAGACTACAACTAATTTGATTATCCCAACAGCTCAAATTTTCTACCAAGAATATTATGGTAGAAATGTACTTTATTTTTCCCCTACGTTAAGTGGCCATTTTTTATTTTATTAATTAAATAACAATAAATATAAGCCTCTTAGTTTGAGTAAAGAAAGTAAGAAAAAAATTATTCGTTCTATTTAGATACAGCATAAGCTGAAGTACTTGATTTAATTTATTGTCCTAGACTTATACAATAAAACTCCACACACATCTGAAACATAGGTTTCCATTTGCTTGAGGAAAATATTAATAAATCATCTAGAAAACTTTCTTAGATATAGTGACATGAGTTGAAGCGAGCCTTACTCCTGGGAGTAGCCCCCTTTAAGAGGACAAGTTGTTTTATAAAGGCTCTGATCGAGAAGATGTAAACCTTCAAAGGAAAATAAATTAAATAAAAACGACTATAAGAACACTACTTCCTAGTGTGGTTGATGAATTATAATTAAATTAAAGGACATATCAAATTCGTCATTAGTAGGCCTACTCGGTTTCGAGACAGCTTGGGTTTATCTACATTAGATATATAGATTTTCTGCTTTTAAAGTTATCAAGTAAATAAATACATTAATTAAATAGAAGGCAAAAATTTTAACATTGAAAATTTTTCTTGAATCGTCGTTCACAGCTCTGTGTGATAAATAATTCTAAGAATTTGTTTTAAAATAATTATTCTCTTGTAGTGGTTCGTAATGCTTTGTAAATAACAAAGAATCGATTTCATAGAACTATTTGCGCAGTTTCTAATCGGTCCAAGTAGTTTTGTAGCTCGGTAATTTTATTATTAAATAACAACCTAAATGTTTTATTTTTATTATCGCTGGTGACCAATCTAATGTGCTATTGGATCGGTGCATAAGTCCCTGACGTTTTATCAGTATAAAATACATACATTCCATTCAACACGTTTCTGAGGGTCTTCTATACATCACTTTCCGGCGAATTCCGAGTAGAGCAGTTAAAAAATCGCACGGGGGCGTCGGCCAGCTGCCTCCTAAACTGGTCAAGGCACGGCGAGGGAACAGCTGCGACCCCACAGCTAACCCCTCTCCCGCCATCGTAAGGGCGTGGGACAAGTACCAAATGCCCGACCTACCTGATGCAGGTTTTTCTAGGGTTTTCCCTGCATCACTTTAAGGCGAATTGCCGGGTAGGATCCTTTAACCATAGCACGGGGGCCCTACTTAACCCTTGGCTACCTTCCTCTGCCCTCCCGCATCCCCCCTTTCAAATCCCTTTCCTATGCTATAAGAGGGGAGTTGCCACTATGTGGATTACCCTATATGTAGCCTGTCTACATCTAAAAAAAATCGTTAACCCTTGGCTACCTGCCTCTACCCTTCCGCATCCCTTTTTTCCTATGTTATAAGAGGGGAGTTGCCACTATGTGGATTACCCTATACATAGCCTGTCTACACCTAAAAAAATCTTTAACCCTTGACTACCTTCCTCTACCCTTCCGCATCCCCCCTTTCAAATCCCTTTCCTATGCTATAAGAGGGGAGTTGCCACTATGTGTATTACCCTATATGTAGCCTGTCTACATCTAAAAAAAATCGTTAACCCTTGGCTACCTTCCTCCACCCTTCCACATCCCCTTTTTCCTATGCTATAAGAGGGGAGTTGCCACTATGTGGATTACCCTATATGTAGCCTGTCTACATCTAAAAAAAATCGTTAACCCTTGGCTACCTTCCTCCACCCTTCCGCATCCCCTTTTTCCTATGCTATAAGAGGGGAGTTGCCACTATGTGGATTACCCTATACAGAGCCTGTCTACACCCAAAAAAATCGTTTACCCTTGGCTACCTTACTATTCCTTCCCCATCCCCGCCTTTCAAATCCCTTCCGATGTTATTAAAGGGGAGTTGCCACCACTAGGTTTAACCTCATGTAGCCTGTCATTCGTAAAAAAAAAGTTAATAATGTGGCAACGTTTTAATAGGTTTCAATGCAGCATTGTCATGCACTACCTCCTCAGTCATAATGCTTATGTAATGTTGCAACGTTTTAATAGTTTCATGCAACAATGTCATGCACTTAAAAAAATTCAATTGACTGTATCCCGCAGAATACTCTCAATATATTTTTTGTACTGATCTTGTACATGCGTCCTTTAATTGATTTAAAAATAATATAAGGTAAAGTAATTTCGTTTTATTTATGAAAATGAAAGACGATAAATATTTTATTTCATTATATATTGTCCTTTCAGGTTGAATACCTTTTGCCAGAAACATGATTCCACGCTTATGTTTGTTCTTTGCTGGCAAAAAAAACTGATCTAGGTGATTTTTGACCTCCTTATTTGAAGTAAAGGTTATACCGTCCAAAATATTTTGTAAAGACCGGAACAAACATTAATCAGAAGGTGCCAGATGTGAAGAATATGGTGGGTGTGGCCGTACATCCAAGTTGTAAAAGCTATTATCGGGTTACCAAACTTGTATGACTTCTCGCGTTATCTTCGTGAAACACTACACCTTCTCTATTGCTTAATTCTGGCCTTTTCTGTTTAAGTGAATCATTTAATTTGTCCAGCTGATGACAGTACACTTCAGAATTAATTGTTCTGTTGTCCGATAGAAGCTAAAAAAAACCGATTCCATTGAAATCCCACCAAACAAATTGCATCACCTTTTTTTTGGTGAATATCATCTTTCCAAGTGCTTTGGGCCGGCTCATTTTTTTTTTTACTGCATGATCTCTTGCGTTTAACATTGTCGTAGACAAGTCATTTCTCATCCCCAGTGACGTAGCGCTTCGAAAATGGATTATTTTCTTGAGAAGCATATCACAGACGTCAACGCGACGGCACAAATTTGTTTCCGTAAGAACACGAGGAACCGAGGCGATTCAAATGATCATGATTCGATCAATTTAACCTCTCAGCGATCTCACGAGTTGTTATTCGCAGGTTTTGCATCAATTAATGCCTTTATGGTGTCTTCATCAGAACGTGGTGCATCTTCAACATCAAAATTGTTCCGTCGAAATTTTGCAAACCAGTTTCGGCACTGGCGTACTGTCAATACACCTTCTCCATACACATAGTATAATTATTTCCTTGCTTGAACAGCATTTGTCGATAATAAAAAAGTAAAAGATGGCGAAAATGTTGCTTTTCACTTACCATATCTGAAAGGGTACAAAAAAACAACAACTACTGCATAGAATCAATCGCAATTTTTCGCAAGCAAGCCTTGCTACATCGGCTGTAAAATATATGATAATGCGACTTAAGTGTGATGTTGACTGCGACAAAACACAATCAAGTCCTCTCTTGGGGAAAAAACTAAATTACTATCCGAATGACCCTTAAAATGAATTACGCCGGGATTACGAGAAACGTGATGTAAATTCTTGATTTTTTTTAGTCACAGGCAACATGAGGGTTATCCGCTTTGATGGCTACTCCCCTTTATTAGAATACGAAGGGATCGAAAGGGGAAATGCGGAAGGTAGAGCAAGGTAGCCAAGGGTTTACTAGGGCCTCCGGGCTATAATTTAAGGATCATCCTAAAGATGATGCAGAGAAAACCATAGAGAACTCTGCATCAGGTAGGTCGAGTATTTGGTCCTTGTCCCACGCCATTCCGATAACAAGAATTTGGTCTGCTGTGCGATCGCAGCATAACAAACTCCATGCCTCGGCCGAATTTGAAGGGCAGCTGGTCGACTGGTCCAATAGTATCAGCGAACAACTCTTCCCGTATGCCCAAACCCCTCAAACCAGGACAAGGTGTCACGGCTTATGGGAACCTTATTTTGAGATCCGTGCCCTAGTGCAGGAATGAGGAAAATTCCGATCCTTTCCGGTTCATCGAAGTGAATTATTGATGCTAAAAAAAAGCATATATAGTGTTTTTTTAATGAAGAGATATTAAGAAGTTAATATGGAAAATATAGGACAACATTTACCGAGAAGGCGTGAAGCAATAGTAGTATTCGGAGGATTACAGGAGGGATTCCTATCAGATAAGACAATTATTATCACTTTATGTTACGAGATTTTTTCATATGCAACTAAATTTAATGTTCACAAAATAAACTCCTCCACGACAGTTTACCCATAGAAAAAGGATCCATGTTTTTTTAATTGTTAAAAAAATATTTGATATTTTAATTAAATATATAAACTTTTTTACCCAACTTATTCCGATTGGGGTCACAGCTCGCACACTCCGAAGCTCTTGAGCGGATCGTCCACCAGTTCATTGTCAGTTCAGATCTCAGCAGCAGCTGTTGTTTGGTAGTAATTTGGTGCCAGTTTGGTTCCACTATGATTCCTTGAGGGAGAGGTCTAGCTTTTTTCGATAGGACGAGCCATTCTTTCCTCATCATATGATCACATCCCGGAAACCATGTAACAATTTTCTCAAGGAATTGTTTGTGCCTACGATAAGCCAAAGACGGTTATTCGCTGGGTTTTTTTCGTGTCGATTAACACATGTGGTACCCATGTTCCCAATGAATGTAATGTTCTGTGCATTCCCTGGTTTGTGTCCTGAAAATGGCCGAAATGAGCTGTTGACAACTCGCAAGCTCCTGTTCCCAACAATCACACTTCAAAAAGCAGAAAACCAATTGAATAACGAAAAACAAAGGCTTCGCGATGCTGTGGTGCAAATCTAATAAAGAACGGCAGCTACCCGACACTGCACACACCTTGATAATTTGATCCGTTCCAATCATTTTTCATTATCTATTTAAATACATTTTGTATCTCCTCCAGATCTCTGTACTCTCCAATAATCCTGAAGAGTATCCAAAATATTCTTGGAACATAGTCCAATGTTATTAAATAAAATTATCTTTGTATGGTGAATTTCTCTGGTAGAGAGATAGGCGGTGATTTTCCGATCTTACAGCTGATCGGTTTCTAGTCTCTTATTCCTGAATACGCTATTCCTTTGAAACAGATAAATGTTCCGTTTTACAAACTTTAAAATTAAATGAATGTATTGTAATGAATTATTTTCTTGGGCTGGGTATTTTATATTATAGCAAAAAAAATTATTCACCAATAAAATTGAAAATTGTTTTATTAGTATAGCAAGAAAACTCTGATCTCAGTCACCTGTGGATTTACGTTGCAGAGATTAGCTGCCTGCACCAAATACGTACTGCCTATTCCTGTTTCCTGTTGTCCGCTGTAGTTGGAGATCCCGGATTTTCCCTTACTGAATCCTGCAGCTGGATGGAGCGTCTCGGTCCTTGTTCCCCAATACTCGGCGGATGGCCTCGTACAACCAGTTGATTGGAAGGCGTATTTACCTAATCGGATAAGCATACACTTCGGTATCCTATCACCAAACGTTATCCCCTTCTTGATGCCTTCCAACCACTCTCCACAAAGTTCTTCTTCCAACTCTATCCGCGTCTGTTCGCCAACTGTTCTCAACGTCCTTCTTCCAACTGTTTCCACGGCTTTCCAACCACTCTCCTCAATGTCCTTCTTCCAACTGTTTCCACGTCTTTCCAACCACTCTTCTCAACGTCTTTATTCCAACTCTTTCCACGTCTGTTCTCCAACTGTTCTCAACGTCCTTCTTCCAACTGTTCTTAAAGTCCTTCTTCCAACTGTGTCCACGTCCTTCGAACCACTCTCCTCAACGTCTTTATTCCAACTCTTTCCACGTCTGTTCGCCAACTGTTCTCAACGTCCTTCTTCCAACTGTTTCCACCTCTTTTCAACCACTCTCCTCAACGCCTTTATTCCAACTCTTTCCACGTCTGTTCGCCAACTGTTCTCAACGTCCTTCTTCCAACTGTTTCCACCTCTTTTCAACCACTCTCCTCAACGTCCTTCTTCCAAACGTTTCCACGTCTTTCCAACCACTCTCCTCAATGTATTTATTCCAACTCTTTCCACGTCTTTCCCTCCACTCCCCTCAACATCTTTAATTCCAACTGTAGTAAAATCTCTCTTCCTACCTCGGAGCTGTACGTTTTTCCCGCCCTTAGCGTCACGGGTTTTTGTTGTTCTTAGCCGCATGGGATTTTCCCATGGGCCGATGTACAATATTATTAAAATAGCCACGTGGGGCTACCTGATACGCGACAGTTCGGCGTCTCGAGTTGGGAAACAAAAGGGTCTACCAAACTACAGCAAATAACATTTCTGGAAATAAAAAGAATTTAATTAAAATTTTTTAATGAAAATTTCAAAGAAATTTCCAGCAGCTAACTGTGGTTAGTGCTATTTTAGCCTAATTCTGTACACAAGTATATATTGGATTCATCAACTACCTTACTAAATTTAATTACAATATTTTAAATATTTACGAAAATACAAAGCATTTCAAATAACATTGGCCTGAAACAACATTTACCGTTCCAGAGCTTTAACATCAGCCACAATTTATAAACTGGTTAATTAGACCTGTATAGCGAGCGCGCTGTGTACTGAAGTACGGATTTACGTTAGAAGTATTTTTCTCCATAGATACGTGATTGTTTTTTAATTCGTTCTACATTTGCCTAACATTTAACTGTTTTAAAGTTATTGAATGTGATGTGTAGATCTGATTTGATTTATTTTATCCCATTAGTCTTCGTATGAGGAAATATGATACGTCATTACATAAAATTATAATATAATAATTGGACGCTACAATTATAAATAATTAGAAGTTATCATAAAAATACTAAAAATCGGGAACTCAAATTTCCCTGTCCAACAAAAATAAAAGTACTGTATAGTAAAAATAAGTAAAATAATAATTATTTAACTATACTAAGGGTATAATATAATATTTACAGTACTCAAAAAAATTCAATACGCCCTAGTAAAAAATTAATGGTTAGAGAATTAACTATCATAAAATATAGAATTACACATCACACAAGAATAAACACAAAAACATGACAGACGCACACTAGGAGGAAACACAAATGACGGACAAGTCTCTTCACGAAACAGACGGACGAGGAATCTGCCCTACATGAAACAAACAAACAAAAGAGCAGAAAAGGCCAACAGAGACTAAGCAAGTTATGAAATACGTAGTTTTATGAGCAACGCATTCAACACTTTTCCAGTATAACAAAAAATAATTAATTATAAGGGAAACGATCAAGAAACTCCTGTGCTGAGTAAAACACCGGCGCCTTTCAGTAGAATTTTTTTACATTGAATCCCAAAACTCTTGTATTTATTATTGTTGTTTACATATGGGGATGTATTGTATAAAACTATTTCTGAATGGTGAATTGGTAGAGAGCAAAGATCTTAGAGCTGAGCGATTTCTACTAGTAATGTAATATATATTGTATACAACGAAACTCATATACTGTATAGAAACAATTGGTATGGTTAACTGGAGGTCGCAATGAACATGTATAGAGAAGTGTATGGAATTCCTGAAGAGTTGATGACGGTATTTCCTCGCTGGGTTTATATAGCGCAGGATCTTTCCTAATCTTTTATGTATGAGCAAGCTTTAGTGCAAATTATTTAACGAATGTGAGGATTAAACTTATTCTTGTTGTACCCAAAGCGCTCGTTCGATCCGGTAATCTTCATTCCAGTCCACGCGACGACACTACGTTGCTCGTGCATAATGAGACGGAGATTGCAAGGAAAGTTATACAACGTTGCCAGCTTAGGCAAACAAACGTTTGTGTGTCAGACAGCGGGCGATTTGCGAGGTAAACAAAGGAAATATCGCAAATCAGCACTGAGAGCGAAATTTCTTCAGCCTCGTTTAAGTGAAGTTTTGGGGAAAGTCCGACAGTTACAGGAGAATCTTATCGCAAATGTGTCAACACACACACACACATGTGAAGACCAGTACGTGTTATGACGCCGACGGCAACAATATTGCGTGATAACAAATCAAATTTACCAGTGGCTGGTATCCGTGTTACCAGTCTTGAATTATGTTAGCAACAAATAAGGTTCCGGCTTTACGAAATTTAGATAATTTTATTTATTAAAAATGTATTTGTTGTTCCTCCATGAATTATTAAAATAAAATACAAAACTTCACTGCAAAATTTCAGGAATAGATTATTCATAATGAGAGAAAGAAAAAAATGTAGTACAGCATGGGACGGAAATGAATAATTACACAGTTATCCGACTTCCGTATCTGATCGGTTTTTTATGAAGTTCAACTGACTAGTTGGAGCCCTCTGTCCATATATCAGTTGAAATTTTCAAAAGGACCTCCTTTTGTCTGAATACAGCTCCTCTTCTTCGCACTGATTTTGTACACGATCAAAAATGTCTGGTGTAGTGCATTTTAGCCCAGATAACAAGGAAAGTCGTCATGCACTAATATTCATTGAAGTTCGGAACCGTTTTGTTATACACTTTTTCTGCTCTCAATATGAATTCCCTTGTTACACCCAGTATATCATCCGTCATCAGCTATTTCAACGCCTATTTCGAGGTGTAGCGTCACTTTCACTATGCTTATAAATTGCCCACTCATATTAACTCATTCTGTTCTAGACGTCCTTGTCCCACCTATCATGTTCGTTGTTTATGGGTTCGTGGGTTTCAGTTTAAAGCACACCATGTCTACGGTCATCCACCCCCACTGTACTCACAAGCATGGAAATAACACAATTGAACACACAAACAATATATATATATATATATATATATATATTGTAATGATTAACTTTTTATAGAAATGAATTCATTGCCCCACGTTGGGCGCAAAAATGTAATAATTACAAATTTAAATAAACAATTTATTGCCTCACGTTGGCGCCCAACGTGGGGCAATCAATTCATTTAATTAAAAAGTTAATCATTACATTTTGGCGACCGACGTTGGGCGTAATAATCACACAGAATTAATTAATTAAACAATTTAATAAGCAAAAGATTAGTTAAATGATTTTAATTCAATAGTTGGTTTATGAATCAATTATATTTAATTGTTATTTAAAGAGAAGGATTTCAAAATAATTACGACATTCTTTAAAACTTTTCAAGACAATTTACTTTTATTCAAGTGAAATTACAACATTTTTTAAATGAGATTATTTACAGTTAAGGTTTTTCAATTTTGTAGTTTTTACAACTCTTTTCTCGGGGTCATTTATCTGGGCCTTCAATGTAAAGAAACAACTTTTATATTTACGTTAAACAATCAAATACCTTTACAACCTAAGAAGTTAAACAATCAAACAAACGTGAAATCGAAATCTGACTACTTTATCTTTAGTCATCGTTTACAATACTAAATCAAATTTGTTTGTACTTACAAAACATCTGCTGATAGCAGGCTTAAACTCTCTTGGGCTCGGGCTCATTTCACAATTCACATTAAAAAGGCAATGAATTCACTGAATTTACATTTGATTAAACAAAAACACGGTCGTAACTTTCGGGTCTCTCCTCTGGAAACTGCTGCTCCTTCCGTATTATTGGTTGGACAGATTGTTACAAATTGTCTCTCTCTGGAATTGGTGACGGTCACGGTACTTATAGATGTTAATTGTAGCGTGCTTTATTAGGTTACTCCTTGTAACTTTACCGTGGAATATTACTGTTCATACTTTTTACTCAATTTCAAACTTGTAACTTTTCTGGCTAAGTCTATATGCTTGCCACGCTGTTCGTCGTCCGACTTCCAACCCCCGACTGTCCTGTAAACTCCGCGGTTCAGCACAACAAAACCCCGCCTGTCCATTGTCGCCTTTGAAATTGGGCCGCTAACAATCCACCATAAATATCCAATCATCAAAATCATCAATGGCCTCTAATTAGTATTACAATATATATTGTAATAATTAAAGGGCAATTAATAATTAAAAACATTGTGGACTTGAATTGTTATCGGCAAACAGACACAAATCACACACAAGAATGGACAAGAATAACAGGTCGAAAAGCATTGTAGGACTGTTGGCGCGTTAAGAGAACATATAAGTGAGTTGGCGATCAGGAACGGCAAAAAGCGGTCGTAATAAAAATAGACGAGATGCTTTTTCAAAAGTAAAGTTGTACAGCATTCACCCTGCAGAAAGATTTCTAAATGTTCCAGTTTACGCCAAATAATTTTTAAAATATTTAAGCCTTTCCCGGTGTAGTTGTTCAATATATTGTTCTCGGAGTTCAACCGGGTTTTGCATAATTATATTAGAACGCAACGTTTCGACGACTAAAAGCTCTGTCGTCATCTTCTAGGCGAAGTACCGTCATTCATTATTCATTATTTTTAAACATTATTTTTTCATTTGATTCGGTTTTAATTGCGGATTACTGTAACCGTTAGAGGCCCAATTAAGAATTTCATTAAAGCTGTGGCATACCATCTTCGCCTAGAAGATGACGACAGAGCTTTTAGTCGTCGAAACGTTGCGTTCTAATATAATTATGCAAAACCCGGTTGATCTCCGAGAACAATATATTGAATTTTAAAAAGTCTCCGTGGAAGAATTATCTGAATTACCGCAAATTGGCATAATTGCGGAATAAGTAATCTACAAGATATAGCCAACACTTGATAATCCAACAGTGAGGTTTAAATTCAGTGAAAGAATGGCCTGTTTTTTTAAAAAAAAAATTGAGTGTGTGTGTTGCTGAAAGAGTTAAATTGCCCAGGTGTCAGAAAAACTGTAAGTCATACCTCATTTAAATTATTATTGTGAACGTTAGATTAACGATAAAATCGTCGGATTTCGATTTTTTTTTGAATATCGCAAATATTAATTTGTAATTAATTCATAAAAGTTTAATCGTCACAGAAATTTGATTGTTTAAAAAGGAGTAATACTTTTCTTTATTTAAAGGCCCCGATGAAGACCCTGAGATTAAGAGTAAGAATTTTGTTTGTACGTAATAAATGTTGTAAAAGGTCATCGAATATTTATTTGTAATTTGAAATCTGGTTGCATCGAATAAATTAATTATTTAGTCAGCTTACATAAATTTTCTTATTTATGCTCCTTTCATTTAAAAATTTCCATTATATATATAGATTCATTAACGTGGGCATTATTATTTCATTTTAAAATTGTTTCATTTTTTTAGTATTACATTTTTGCTTCACCAACTTTTGGCCAGCAAACATATTAATTGTTTAATAATAGTTGATTATTACATTTTTAGCACATTTAATTAATTAATAACATAGTGAGCACTACAATATATATATATATATATATATATATATATATATATATATATATATATATATATACTAGCTGGGTGCCCGGCATTGCCCAAGATGTCCCGATACACTCCAATTTCGGTTGCTTTTGCGCTATTTTTATGTAACGCTCCTCGAACCCTATCCCTAAATGTGCTCACCTCCCATGCTGAAGGTGTTTAAGTCACTGACTTAAAATTATATTTGTAGACATATAATTTTTCCATCTGAAATTAAACTATTTGGTGGTTTTAGCAATCTGCAGTTGGTAGCATTGTATAAAATTAATGCAAAACATTACGAAATACGCTGTCTTCAATAAAAAAAATATCAATTTTGAACATTTAAGTATTGTTTTTATCATAATTCTATGTATCTTCCAGTGCGTATTGCAAGATATAATTGGGAAACATATTGGTCCCTGATCCCGTTAAATATTCCACGTCAAAAGTCAAGTTATTTAAAAGAAAATTAATGCCATGGATTGTATAACCTTTCATAATAAATTATATTTATCACTCGATGTGGTATTTTTGCTCAGCTTCATTTCTCAGAAATTGAACATCTATAACGTCGTTCCCAAAAATGGAAAACAAATATTGCTATCCTAACCCCAAATTTTTGTTTCACGACACAAATTGCACGCAATAATTTGTTTACATTTATACAAATTTATAGAAATACGTTGCGTAAAGTATAATTAATTGTACTTTTAATTCAATTTAAATGTTCCTATTTCTGTACATACCTTTGACTGATAGTGCATTAATTGAATAACGACCATAAAAACTTTCGGAGTTCCGTACGTCATTTTCAATACTTTTATAGTTACAAACATATAATTCAGCAGTCGTACCTTAGACAAATCTTATTATCTTCTGAAATATTATACAGGATACAATAGTACGTTATATTATGAAATTTTATAAATCTCGACCGACACACATTTGAATGTATTATAAGGCGCCATATTGGCTTTATCAAAGATAGCGGGATAATTAACTATTCCAAATTAACTTTGCGCAAGGATGGTAAAGTGTTTCGTATTGTTTTTTATTACTATTCGATGGAGTAATACTGGAAAAAATTTTACTTTTTATTCAATCAAAATATTTCTGCTTTATTTCATTACGAAATACAGAACTATATTTAGGATGCGTCAATGTCTTGAAAACTTATGACGTCATCGTCTCGCGCAGTAATTTAACACTAATTCGTAACTTATTTCAATTATAATTATTTCCACGTTTATTCTAGGGGTTTCTCACCCCCACAGTACCGGTTCTCGATTTTGGCAGAATATATATACCAATTTTTGTTGAATTCTGTCCACGCGATAAAATTTGTATAAAGAACAACGTAAATACATACAAACATACATACACACATACAAATATACATCCTTTTTTATTATATAGATATATATTGTAATAACCTCGTAATTGAGGCATTGTTTCTGATTAATGGTCTGGACTGTCGGAGGGAATTTTGTAGCGTGTCTATTTAGGACTGGTCTTGAGAATTCGGAGCAGTGCACGTGCGGGTGGCCTGTCGCAAACTAAATCTGTTAAGGGAGGCATTGTTTCTGATAGATAGCCTGGACTGTCGGAGGGCAGTTTGTAATGTGTTTATTTAGGACTGAGTAGGACTGAGTATTTCTTCGTTTTGAAAAGCTGTGTGTGGGGTAACGAACTGCAGCTGCGTAATATAAATCTCGGGATAATGGAAGAAACTGTCAACGGGCATTTGCGACGAAGTTTTGGAACAATGGACAAAGGAAAAGACTGGGGGTATATAAGGGAGAGATAGGCTTTTGAGAGAAGAGATAGAGTTGGTCAGTCGTACGGCGAGGACCGAGACTGGAGGATTTGTTAGTTAGTTATTCTGCGACCACCGAAGAATGACTAAGACAGACATCGTTTAAGGGAGGAGAATGTTTTATAAGTTGCAATCTGCGAGAGAAGTAGCAAAATATTCATCGATAAACATTTTGTATGCTGAAGTCTAATCTAGTCTAATCACAAAATTAGACCACTGTCTTCGATTGTAGGAGACCAGGACACTGCATCCAGCGTCGAGTTGTCTTCAAAACGAGCAAGTGATATGTCCTTCACGAACGGAATACCAGCTTTCGTCAAACCAACAGTGTGTGTTAGATCAGTGTTTAAAACGTCCAGTCTATAAAGTGTGTGTGTACGAACGAGCCAAATTTTCCTGAGTAATCGTAAGTTGAAATTTCATGGTATTCATAGATGTAAACCGAATTAAAAGATACAGTCAGATATCGTTCTTTTCTTTTGTGTTGATAAAATAAACTCTTTAAATCTAAAATCAATCTTGTAGAATAAGTTCGTCGATAATTAATTTCATCTATGTCTAGACGAATAAATATTTCTTTTTAATTTAAAGCTAAATTTTATGTTCTTTGATTATGGTTAAATGTTCTGCCGTTATCAAACCCAGTAAAGACCTTTGAGAGACTGAGATCCTTTTTATATTTGTTTAATTGTATAAATTTTCAAAAATTAAAATTAAATTTTGTTTGTTATAAAGTTAATATTTTTTTCATTTAAAAAGTCCATTATTTGATTATTACAATATATATATATATATATATATATATATATATATTGTAATAAACAATTTAAAGATAGTAATAGTGCCTCTACAGTAACAGGAAACAAACAATGCGGACACCAAATAACGTGGTATTCAATTTCAAGAAATTAACAAAGCCATAATGGTGTGGCCAATTAATGTGATAAATTAATGATTTATAAATGAATTTAAACAATTAACTTTTAAATATAAAACGTTTATTACAATTTCATATTTAGTCTGGATTCTGTACATAAATGCCACAGCTTTAATGAAATTCTTAATTGGGCCTCTAACGGTTACAGTAATCCGCAATTAAAACCGAATCAAATGAAAAAACAATGTTACAAAATAATGAATAAAATTTACAAGATAAATGTTAACATAAAAAAAATCTATAAACACATGAAAGAAATTTAATGAATTCTAAAAACAAATCTAAAGAAATCGTAAATCTAAAGATATTTGACGGTTGGCAATTGTTATACTAGGTTTACAATGGAAATTCTGTATAGATCAATAATCGAAGCTGGTCTCATTTAATTTAAAAGGATTTTATTTAACAGGCCATGGTATTTCACTTTTCACAACCTAAATCAGCACAATAACCAAATTACCACAGATAATGAAGTCCTATAGAATGTTGATCAGTTTTAAATCACCACTGAGTTATATCTCCCTCATCAACTTATAACCACTTTTCAAAACCTTATTCCATTACTTTAGTTTTACTTTGTTAAATTTCCGGCCAACTGACCTCCGAACACGTCGCCAACATTCGTTCTAGAACTATTTCAACCAACATCTACCAGCCGACTTTACTGTCCTGGCTATTAATACGCAGACTCAACACTTTACTATTTCATTTAATACATAGGCTGAACGCGACCACCACTGGCCGGGCTCCCATTACAGACTCGCCATGACCGCCAACTGCTATTACAGACTCGCGACTGTTCTGTTCTCTCGTCCAAGCTTTTCCACATAACAATAATTACTTTCGAGCACTCCGCAACGCTGATTGTTGTCTACAATACCTGGGCCATAATTATTACGGTGACAATACAAATATTAAAGTCATAAAAAAATTATTTCATTACACATTGGTGGTCATCACAATATATATATTGTGATGATATGTCTAGACTATATATATACATATATATATATATATATATATATATATATATATATATATATATATATATATATATATATATTGTGATGACCACCAATGTGTAATGAAATAATTTTGTAATACTCAGGTGATACCAAATTAAAATGGAACAATATTAAATTTCGCCACACGTTGGCACGCCAAAATGTAATAATCTACTTGAAATTAATTAATTAACAGTGCCTCACGTTGAGGTCGCCATAAATGTAATAATCGGAATGAAAACAATATAAAATGAAATTAATATTATAATGGAAAATTATATAATGAAGGAGCATGAATAAGAACATTCGTTGAAACTGACCAAACAATTAATTTCTTATTAGTCAAAATAATTCAAATTATAAAATAATTACTCGCCGACCTTTTACATTTATTTCATACAAACAAATACATTTTCTCTTGATCTCAGGGTCCTTTCTCCTCCTTTAAATAAAAAATATCCAAACAATCAAATTACAAATTAATATTTTACCCAAAAAAATTCGAAATCGAAATCTGACGATGTTTGATCTTTAATCTAACGTTTACAAACTTATTTAAATTTAACTCACAGTTTTTCCTTGATACCTGGGCAATTGGATACTTTCATAGGCACACACACTAAATTTAAAAAAATAATAAAACAGGCCATTCTTACACTGAATTTACACTTCACTTTTAATTTTAAATATTGGCGGCACCTCGTAGACGAACTTTACCATCAATTACTCCAATTTCGCTGTGATACCGAAATACCTCCTCGTAGAATTTTAGGATTGTTTGACGAAACTTGTAACACTCAGAAATCTTTCTGAGTCACCAACTGCGTGAATTTCGTCCAACTTTACTTTTTTTTAAAAAAAGTCTCGTTTTGTTAGGTTACGACCAAATTCTGTCGTTTCCTATTGATGACTGCTTTTTAACTTTACTTTTTAAATATTTTAAATTGTCTCGACTAACACGACCACTCTCTGTCGTTTTTGACCGCTGACTGTCTACTTTACCAACTCACGCGCGCCATGTCTAAACAATACCTTGCCTGTTTCATTATTGTTCATTATTGTGTCTTTTTGTATGTTTGCCGGTAACAATTCCAGTTCAACAGTTTATAATTATTAACTCTTAATTGCCCTTTAATTATTACAATATATATTGTAATGCCAATTAATTAGGCCATTAATTGGTTTTAATAAAATTTAATTGTAGCAGGAGCTTCCAAAGCGGCAATGGAGCCGTGCTCTGTTGCTTTGTCGGAAAGTAAAAAATGGCGTATGCGCGCTAAAACTGGAGAGCACTAAGAGTTAGTTGGTGGCGGGACATTTCAGAGGACGGAACAAATAATACTACAGCAGAGACTAGCCATCGTTAATGTATTATTAAACAAAGTAAAAACATTCACGGAAGTATTACCCCGTAAATATCGCTAAGTTAGCAGTTTTTACGTCTATTAGCAGACAGGAAAGGAGTGCAGTTTTACGTCTGTAGCCAGCTAGGAAATGAAGTCAGTTTAAATCAAAAGTGGTAAAAGACTAACAAATATACGAATCATAAGAGTCGTATAAGGCAAGCAGACATCAGATAGCTGACAAAAAAGAGGATCATTCGAGTTTCTGGGAGCCTATCAATTTTGACTTCAATAGTGTAAAATCTGTGAATCTTAGAATCAGTGTAAAAGTTTCCCATAGTGTATTTCCGAAACCAAAAGGAATGATGGTACCAGGTGGACACTACGTAAGAAACAAAACCAAAACTAATGATTAATTGTAAACGTAATTAAAGGATAGAGTCGGATTTCGTTCTCTTTTAATTGTCAATCAGAGTTAATTTATTTTCTTTTTAATTTATTTCTATCGACGTATTGTTTAGGTAAATGTGAATTATTTGTTAATAAGATTTTTAAATCAATTTGTTGTATCTATTATCAAACCCAGTAGAGGCCCTGACAGAATGAGATCTCAAATTTTGTGTTTGTAATCATCTTTTGTTGCCACAAAATAAATAAATCTTTTGTTTGTTAATTTCGATCTTTTCATTTAATATAAAGCCATACATTTGATTATTACATTTTGGCGCTTCACGTGAGGCAAACTCTTTAAAATTCTTTAAATTAAAATTAAATTAAATAAAGGCGAATTCAGTTGTTTATTACAATATCGACTGGCCAGATTATGACCACCTGAAAAATAACTATGATATCGAGCTGGAGGCCCCGATATAAAAAAGGACCACGTCAGTAGAATTGTTTTGTTTTTGATGGTATGGATTAACATCAATATTTAACATCTTCGGAACGTGGAATGATTGTTGACGTTCGGAGCCATGGGGCGAAAATCAGAGGAACGGCTGTATTCGTTAAATGTTCAAGATCAGCTGCTGTTGGAGTGTTCGAAGACTGGGCTGTCAGTCGGAAAATTGCGAGTTGCGACCTTCATCGACCAGCCGAAACTCGGGCAGAACCGCAGCGTGCGAAGACTAGTAAAAACAACAGAAGGGCAACGGTGAATCAAATTACTGCAGATCTGAATCAGGAATCCTTTCAAATGATCTGTGGACGCACCGTTCATAGTATGGGATATGCCAGAGGAAGGGCTGTTCGAACATCTTTTCTGTCTGCAGAGGAAAAGTCTCCAACAGCACAGGAACATAAGGACTGGACAGTAGAGAATTGGCAAAATATCATGAGGTCCGTTGAATCACGTTTCCAGTTCAATCAATTGATCAGATAGAGAGTAATCGTGGACGCCGCATGCAGGAGTACAACCTTTCAAGCTGGTGCGACTCCGGAGAGAGAGAGAATTTGAAAGTTCCTCCTCGTCTCGACCGATGTAGCGTTGAGAACGTAAAGGGTTTGCTGAACCAATGATGCTAGGCCAAACACACGCACATGTTAAAACCTTTTATTGATTCCTTTAATATCTAATATTCACCTTTCATTCCACACATTCCATCTTCTTTCGCTGTTTTCGTCCACCATTTATTCATCTGAATTCCTCCTCGTCTCGACCGATGTAGCGTTGAGAACGTAAAGGGTTTGCTGAACCAATGATGCTCGGCCAAACACACGCACATGTTAAAACCTTTTATTGATTCCTTTAATATCTAATATTCACCTTTCATTCCACACATTCCATCTTCGTTCGCTGTTTTCGTCCACCATTTATTCATCTGAATTCCTCCTCGTCTCGACCGATGAAGCGTTGAGAACGTAAAGGGTTTGCTGAACCAATGATGCTAGGCCAAACACATGTACATGTTAAAACCTTTTATTGATTCCTTTAATATCTAATATTCACCTTTCATTCCACACATTCCATCTTCTTTCGCTGTTTTCGTCCACCATTTATTCATCTGAATTCCTCCTCGTCTCGACCGATGTAGCGTTGAGAACGTAAAGGGTTTGCTGAACCAATGATGCTAGGCCAAACACACGCACATGTTAAATCCTTTTATTGATTCCTTTAATATCTAATATTCACCTTTCATTCCACACATTCCATCTTTTTCGCTGTTTTCGTCCACCATTTATTCATCTGAATTCCTCCTCGTCTCGACCGATGTAGCGTTGAGAACGTAAAGGGTTTGCTGAACCAATGATGCTAGGCCAAACACACGCACATGTTAAATCCTTTTATTGATTCCTTTAATATCTAATATTCACCTTTCATTCCACACATTCCATCTTCTTTCGCTGTTTTCGTCCACCATTTATTCATCTGAATTCCTACTCGTCTCGACCGATGTAGCGTTGAGAACGTAAAGGGTTTGCTGAACCAATGATGCTAGGCCAAACACATGCACATGTCAAAACCTTTTATTGATTCCTTTAATATCTAATATTCACCTTTCATTCCATACATTCCATCTTCTTTCGCTGTTTTCGTCCACCATTTATTTATCTGAATTCCTCCTCGTCTCGACCGATGTAGCGTTGAGAACGTAAAGGATTTGCTGAACCAATGATGCTAGGCCAAACACATGTACATGTTAAAACCTTTTATTGATTCCTTTAATATCTAATATTCACCTTTCATTCCACACATTCCATCTTCTTTCGCTGTTTTCGTCCACCATTTATTCATCTGAATTCCTCCTCGTCTCGACCGATGTAGCGTTGAGAACGTAAAGGGTTTGCTGAACCAATGATGCTAGGCCAAACACATGCACATGTTAAAACCTTTTATTGATTCCTTTAATATCTAATATTCACCTTTCATTCCACTCATTCTATCTTCTTTCGCTGTTTTTGTCCACCATTTATTCATCTGAATTCGAAAACTGATATATAAAAACAATGAATAAATCCTTGTAATTTTATTAACCGATTTGTTCGTCCTAGCAGGATAAACGTATAATTCGAGCGTGTATTAAGGGCTACAAACCTATAACATCATCTTTCTGTCGGAGGAAGGTCAAATGTCGTTATGCAATATCAGAAAATATTTTATTAGTGCTGTGCTTGTCTAATCCTCTAAAGCATATATTATAAATATTTAATTCTCTACTTTAATAAGTTCTTTTTAGAGCTGTTTTAATCCTTCTACGCAGCACATTTCATATCCCTCACCTACTGGGTGTTTTCTAAACTGCATGGAAAAAATTTCCACGTACTCAGACGATTAGCACATTCGCAAAGCTCTAATTACAAAAATAGCACGTCTTACGATGCCATTCCAACCAACCTCTGGTACTTCGTGAGATTTGTTTGTTTGTTTATGTTATAAGAAAGAGGTTTCAAAAATTGTTTTTTTTCAATATGAATAGGAACGCAGAGAAGTTTATTGCGTTTTGCCTGGACTGTAACAAAAAAAATATCTGCTAGTCATCAAAGTGAGAATCGATTTAGGAGCTTCATATAACAGAGTGACATGGAAGATCGTTCTACCTTGGGAGGTACGGTGAAGGCCAGAGAGCAGAAGCAATCACCGGGAACTTTGTGTGAGGGCAATACAGTGGCTTCTTTCGATGTCAGTTGGCTTGGAAGGTAATTCAATGTTACGTGAGGCTAACCTTGACTCCCGCGTGTACCATACGTGTCTTTCATCTCCGACTTCCTATTTCATGAATGAAATAGTTTGAAGTGCTTCTGAACGTCCAGGAACAGATTATATATTTTTTTTCTTCCTCGTTTCTTTCACTTGCACGTTTCACAAAAATTTCCCTGAAATTATTTTTTTTCCGGTTTATAGATTTAAAAAAATTGCTAATGACCTTTTCCCGTAATTTCCATTATATTACACGGTTATCATTTAAAATTTCGGACACACAACTGAAACACACTCTGATGAGGACATTTATGTACAACTGGAGACAAATAGCCAGTCGTCTCAAAATATGATGAGCAGTCGTCCACTGACCTGGGTTGTAGAGGAAGTAGACCAGAGGTGACTTTAACTACCAACTTGGTAGTGGAAAAGTTAAGAGATGATAAGTAACAGGGCGCGGTAAAAATATCTTGCCGCTGTATATCTCATTCGTATGAATATAACAAATGTTTTTAAGAATTATAGTAGTGTTACGCCATCTTTCCTCCATGCAAAGATGCCCCTCCCTTCTCCTTCTGCGCATTTCGTGCGACTTGCTATATCTCACGACCTGTACACTGGTACACCGCATCAGCTCTGTATATTTAATATACTATGCCAATTATCTTTTAATAAATAAATAAATGATTAGACAATATGTCAGAAAAAATTATGAAACAAACAAAAATTGTTGGAATGCAACGTTTTGTCCACAATTTTGTGATTTTTTCAGGCAATTGAAAACGAATTTAATAAATTTTTCTGTCATATTGGATGTATTTATCTCTGTATAATGCCTTTTCTCCCTCGCCTTCAACACGTGGTCTTTAATTTATTCCTATCCCTCTTTTTACGCCTACTTCTCCAACAAATCAGGCAACGGAACGCCGTCCAAATGATTTCATCTCCAAAAATTAATCCACCAGTCAAAACAAATTCCAGAATCTTTCATACCAGACTATTATTAACATTAATATTTACTTACCCTTGCGGGAATCGAAGAAATACCGTAACGTTACACTAAAGCGTCCCCCCCCCCCCCCCCAACGTGATATCTGTGGAGATGAGTTGGTACCGATCTGAACTTCTTGGACGACATCTGTATTATTTTGTGCGTGTCAGTCCTTTAACATTTCCGATACGAGATTTTAGCCCTCATAATCTGGAATTAATTGTTTCAATGCGAATTTGTTAGGCTTAAAGAGATAGTATTAAAGTTGAAATTGGATGTAGACCATGAATCTCTATAATAAAATTATATTTAAATTAAAGCATTTATTTTCTTATTAATGAAATATCATTCTCACTTTTGGCAGGTGTTTCGACATGGAGACCGATCTCCCACTTGGCTGTACCCGACAGATCCATACAACAGCAAGGAATATTGGCCTGATGGGCTTGGGGCATTGTCCAATGTAAGTATATTCACATAAACGAATAATCCACTCTATAATATATCTTCTAGAATTCCATGTTAATCCCTTGATCATTCACTTGTGCACATACAGGATGTGATAAAGATTGTTTGCGGGAAAATAATAATGGAATCCAATGTAAAAAAAACCCTCTCAAACAAGTAATTGCTAAATGTTATTGTTTAATCACAAACAAGAAAAAATACACGAGATTCTTCTGAGAAATGTGCGTAATCATGTACTACACGGAACCGTTGTATGGCTCATGATAAACACTGCGAACCTTGAAAGCTATTCATCACCCACAGTCTTTTGTTCTGTCATAGCAAAAACCAAGTTTGTGTAGTTCGGTCGTCTCCCTCCTTTCAAGGTCTTCATTGTTTACAATTATCTTTGAGATCTATATTTAGAAAATATCATCATTCAAATGACATAATTTCAAGCCATGTTGCCAACGGAATAGTTTTAAATTCTAACAGTCACGGATTTTCGTTAGTGACGCCTATAAAACGCTTTGAAGAATTATATCCTTTATTCACATTTTTACTTCAATACTGTCAAATTACTAATTTTAAAATAATGAATGTTAGGATTGACGCTACAGATCACATAAAAACAGAAAGCTATTGTTGAATATGACAACATCAATTAATCGTAATTTTCGTCACACGCAAAATGGATGTCTCCGCCATTTTATCACTTGGTGCATTGTATGTATTGTTACTTAGCTCTTGCTGTGTCTGTACTATTGATATACTTTATTTCCAAAATAGATGTTAATAATATTTCATCCACTGAGAAACCCCAATATTAGCATAAAACTAATTAGCTTCGACTTGATTTTTCTGGGTTCCATTTTCTGTTGTCAGTCATCAGTATTTACTCCAAAGTTCAGTCAATGTCAAAACGTACTCCGCGTACATTATCTATTTAATAAGGTATTTTTTTTGTAAATTCGAGTCTCTCTCAAAGACTGGCCTTTTTTTAAAAAATGAAATCCAATAGTTCCTGATGCGCTTCTCAAACAGAGGATTTGGCCAATAACTCATAAATAAAACCTCCAATGAACGAGTTTGACGATAGGAGTTTTTTTTTGTTTTTACATGAAGGTAATCCACGTTGGGCAACTCCCCTTTAATAGAATAGGAAGGGATTTGAAAGGGGGGATGCGGAATGTTAGAGGAAGGTAGCCAAGGGTTAACTATGGCTCCCGGGCTATATTTTAAGGATCCTACCCGGCATTCGCCTAAAGAAATGCAGGGAAAACCCTCGAAAAACCTGCATCAGGTAGGTCGGGCATTGGGTACTTGTCCCACGCCCTTCCGATAGCGGGAGAGGTGTTTGCTGTGGGGACGCAGCATTCCCTTCTCCATGCCTCGACCAGTTTAGGAGGCAGCTTGCCGACTATTCCAATGGGAATAGCGGACAACTCTTACCGTATGCCCAAGGTCTGAGACCCCGGAACATACACCTCTCAAAACATGCCGAGGTGCCTCGGCTTGTGGGAAACTTAGTTCAAAAACGGAGAGGAAAAGGCATCCCCAAAGGTAGCCCCTTCGTATCTCTGCTACAAGGTTCTACCTGCGAGAGAATATCCCTCGCAGGTACTGCCTGTGAGAGAATAGCCCTCGCAGGCCTTGTTGAGACGATAGGAGTTTTTTTTTTTTGGGGGGGGGGGTGGCAACAGGCCACATGAGGGTGATCCACATTGGGCAACTCCCCTTTAATAGCATAGGAAGGGATTTGAAAGGGGGGATGCGGAAGGGTAGAGGAAGGTAGCCAAGGGTTAACTATGGCCCCCGGGCTATATTTTAAGGATCCTACCCGGCATTCGCCTAAAGAAATGCAGGGAAAACCTTAGAAAAACCTGCATCGGGTAGGTCGGGCATTTGGTACTTGTCCCACGCCCTTCCGATGACGGGAGAGGGGTTTGCTGTGGTTCGTGAACATTTCTCTTTCATCTGTTGCTTTGAGAAAATGACAGCGAGCGTTATCTTTCCTCCTAGCTGGCATAAAAAACTCTGGTATTCCTAGAAGTGATATATTACAGTATCTTCTATCCGTTTCACTCATAAACATAGCAACTGAATAAAAACATCATCTCCCACGAACGCCTCCAAAGATCAAAGTCATCTTAGTTTTTATCATACGTGATCTGTTTGTTTATGTGCATTATTCAGTTGTCACAAATTAGCGCTTTCACTTTTACACATACAAATATTCAGCATGAATCTTCATGACGGTGTAAAAAGGTTCCAATCCTATTGACTTGATGAACCAAACGTAACCAAAGTTATGTTGATAAGTAATAAAACGAGATTTTTGTGGCTATTTCTCTTTTTTAAAAAAGAATGTCTCATATGCCATGTAGTCGATAGAAATATTTAAGTCAAAATATAAACTATAAAATAGAAAAAATGAAAACAAATGCTTAATAATAAACTATCAGTTTCACAACAAATTTTCTTCCATATTTTATCAATTAAAAGCAAATTTTAATCAGCAATCCACTTAAAATCAGATTATGTTATCCATCAAGCAATTTATACTTAATGCAATAATAAATATGTTACACATGGCTATATAACACATTATAATATTGCCACTGGTCAGTTTTTACTGGCCCCATCAATATGAAAACGACAAGAGAGATAGGAAAAGGAATGTACTGTCGTCATGTGACAGTCACTGATGAGTTGTGCAGAATATGGGAGTTGTAGGTCACTCCTACAAAACCAGCCATTGTCAGTTAATCAGTATGAGGTATTTCATGTTCAAAATATTTACCATAATTATTACAAAACAAAATGATCTGTATAGATCATATGATATGTAAAGATTGATTTGTGTGCGTACAAAAGTTGAATTACTTCAATTCAGCTTGAAGTGGGACAGACAGAGATAAATATACAAACAAAACCACTTATACTAATAAAATATCACAGAAATAAGGTAATGAAAACAATATTTCATTAACAACCTTAGTAAAAGCTAAATACCTACCAGTCATTACAATGAGCTAGAACGAAACATAATTCAAGCACTAACACATCTTTTTTGATTTTATATTAACTTACCAATAAAATCATTAAAAAGACTTGTTATTCAAACACTTTGACTCTTAAATGTTGTACAACTTAACTCGTAATAAGCTAGTTTTATATACTTCTATTAAAAATTTCAGATGGTACAAAGAAATGTCAGATTGGTTGAAACTGAAGATAAATATCCAACTCCTATCCTTCAAACTCACAATTCATTTAACATGGTCTTATTATGAAATTAAATAACTCAATTCAAATAAATTGTTACAGAAAGGAAAAATGCAAATGTACACACTGGGACAATTTCTCAGAAATAGGTACAGCAGATTGATAAGTGACTATTACCTGCAAAATGAAGTCTACATACAGAGCAGTGCTAATGACCGATGCCTCATGAGTGCCCTTGCATTTTTGGCAGGACTCTATCCTCCTAAGGATTTACAAATATGGAACCCCAATTTGTTATGGCAACCAATTCCAGTCCATTCTGTGCCTAGAAAGTTAGATAAGGTAACTCTACAAATATAATTTCTATCTTATACATAGTAATTAAATATTGACTGTTTAGTAATTGAAATAACCATTTAAACTTTTTCTGCATTTAAATAGTAATATTGTCATGACTGCAGAATATTTTAGCTTTAACATGTGGGATATGAATTTTTTTTATTAATTCATTCACTGAATTAATAAAATTCAAAAATTGACAATGTATTAAATAATATTTAGTTTTAATCAGCTACTATTAACAAGATGAAAATACACAGTCTTATTCAATCAGAGTCTTTGCATAAATCTAAAGGGCCAAGAATGAAAAAACAGTGGCAATATTTTTGGTAACATGCATAATTTAGATTTTCTACAATTTGTTGTCATACAAGGGTGTGCAGAATTCCATTCGGTGGTAAAGACCTAGAGATGAACCTGTCCAATGGTCACATCCTTCAGAGGAGGCCACACTCACATATTATCAATTACGTAGTCATATCCTATGAAACTTCTCTCCTGTGTTACAGCCCGAATACCAATTGTGACTTCTCTCATGGTCACCTGTCAACTGCCATCCTCTGGCAAAATTTTCTTCCCTTTCTTTCTCATCACCAAAGCAGAATTTTGGTGGTTTGTAAAACCACCAGACCTTTCTCACGAGTTTCACGAATTGTAGTTTTAGGGCTTTATCAATTGTCCTCTTCCTTGTAATATTTATTGAAATGTAGTATTCTTTAAAGAAAAACCTTTTCTGTTGGGAATTTACCTGGCTTGAGTGATGCTCAATAACTTGTGGACAATGCTTATAAGTTACGAACGGTAGAGTTTTCTGCTTCTGACAGCATATAACTCCTAGTTAGTGGTTTTGGAGTACAAACAGTGAAGATTCCCACCATGTTCAACATATAATGATTCAAATTCTTTACCTTTACTTCAATTGCTTGCATCACTTTTCTCTGTATCTCCTCCAACTGCCTGCATTACTTTTATTTTGCTTGGGTCAGATTCAGCTGCCTCAATACTTTGTCTGTATACCCTACTGAAAACTCAGACAAGCAACAATGACTCCTCAAATCCTTCTTTCTTAGGTTTCTGTCTGTGGGGAGGAGAGTGTTTAACATTCTGCTCTTCAAATTCTCTCCCATGGGGATCATATGTAGTAATTACACTCCTCTTTACTCTCATGTGCATATTTTTTTTTAACATCAACCTCACAGTTTACATTTCCCTTGTCAAGTGGTGACAGCTCAAGTAAGAAAGATCAATAAACCTTTGGTATCAAAACAATAGTTCCATAAAAGAACTCCACAAGACAGCTGCATACAATGTTATGAGAAGGAAAAGAAACTTTTAGTATAACCACTTCCTTATATTCTTAAGCTACATTTTAAACTGTTATTTGTAAAATGTTCCCTTACTGCAGATGAATCACCTAAAACTATTATGCCTTTTTTAAATATATGACTTAATTTTTCACTAAACCCAACAATTTTTATATCCCTAATTTGTTAATCAACTATATAATAAATAATTATTTGGTATTTATTGAATCTCATTCATATTCAGTAGAAATATTCATACAGATATGCATAACCTCTTTGTATCTTATTATGACATTTTCAAATATCTGGAAAACCTCTGCTCAAAATTAGGAAAAAAGGATTGATAGAAATAGTATAATTTTATAAAAATAGATCTGATGGTTCTGTATTATGAAACAATAAAGAAAAACTTACTAAGCTAAAAAATTGTCACTATATGCATACAAATATTAAATTTATGAGGAGATAGAATGACAACTTATCTATGAAATAATATTCTTAGTGTTATAGTTAAATTATCATCATAAGATTTCAAAAGATGCAGGATATTGTTATTTGTTGGCACGAATTTCCAAATTCACCCTTTCATTATTTACCTAAAACTTATTATTTTCTTTTCCAGCTTATTGTAATGAAGAAACCATGTAAAAAGTATGATATTGAATTTAGAAAAGCTTACAACTCTGAGGAAATGGCAAAGTTTAATGAAGAAAACTCTGATTTATATAAGTATTTAAGTCATCATACAAATTATACAATTAACAACATTACAATTGTTGAAACAATCTTCAATACACTTCAAATTGAGGTAATTTATTTATACGAGATAGGTTTACTTGCATTTTATCATGCATGCATTAGTCCATTAAAATGTATTGAAATAAATGAATAAATTTATTAATATTACTTTAAATAAATCAATCATATTCAATAGACCACCATATAGAGAGACTGAGCTTCAAATGTGTGGAATAAATGAAATAGTCTAATAGTGGTATTTCTAGTAATATGCTAACTCATTATTTAATTAATGTTAAACATTTATATCCTAAAGTGCTGATGAAATAGACTGTTAAAATTTTAAAATATTTCTGCTAAACCATTTTCATTTGTAGGCTATATTTTAACGTTTATACTATTGTATTTTTATTCCCTTCTGAATAAAAATGTTCATTGATATGAATTTTTAATTTTGAGGGTAAATTTAATGTATTTTTACCACTTTTCAGGTTGTTTTCTAGATTTTACTGAGTCAGTTGTATGTTAGTGGTTTAATACAAACAGATTAACAAGAATATTAAGAGCGAGTAACCCAAATCTCTCAACATTTTTAATTATGTTGGTCAAATAGCTATTAGAAGATAGTGGAAATTACTGAGGATTTGGGAATTCCTCCATCCACTTTGAATAGAATTTTTTTGGTGTCAAAACTGATAGAGGACAGTGTACAGGGTTTTTTACCTTTTAAAGAAACTTAGAATTTCTCAAGAGTAATCTCTCGCAGTTGTTGACACATTGTATAGTTGTCAAATTCATATTATGTACAGAAGCAATGTATTTGGGGAATATATTTGTCACTGAAATATTCTGGGTGTAAAAATATCTGTAGAGATAGCTGAGATGTTAATATGAATTCAACGAAGGGATCTAACGTTAGAATTAATCTAAACATAAGCAATATTTACACCAGTCAAACTGGCCATTTTTATAATTTAAATCTAAATAAAACAATAGCATTAGAGGAGATAGTTGTCATGGCAAAAAAAATCCTCAAGTTGTTGGTGACTGCATTATGATGTGCAAATACTGATTGTAGGGAAGAAATTGCCAGCGTTAATAATTGTCAGTGCTTTCAAAACATAGAGCAAGTTTGTAAAATTATTATTATTACTACTAAAGTTGTCTCCAAAATATATACAAAAGACTATTCTTTATCACCTATTCATTCTACATTTTTATTACATTATAACTAATTAAATAAATTTAAAAAATTCTTAAATTGTGTCCTACAGGAAGATAATGGTCTAAATCTTCCAGAATGGTCTAAATCCGTTTATCCAGAAAAAATTTCTAAGTTTCCAGGCTTAAGCTTAGCAATTGGTTCAAAAACAACAACAATGAAAAGGTTAAATGGTGGTACGTAATTAACAAATTTTTTTTTAATAATAGCTTGATAAAATACTATCAATTTTCTCTGTTTTAACAGGTAGTCTTGTGAAACAAATGACAGAACATATGTCTGATAAACGGGATGGAAGTCTTCAACCAGATAGAAATGTTTTTATTTACTCAGCTCATGACGTAACTATAATCAATGTATTACAAACACTTGGCTTTACAGAGTTGCTAAAACCAGATTATGGTGCTGTTGTATTGTTAGAACTTCATAAATCACAATTAAGTAATTATGAAGTTAAGGTATGTAGTAAAATTACTTTTTTTGATTAAACAAAAATGATTTATGACTATCTAAAGTCAATGAAAAAATTAATTATCAGTTATAAAAAGTTTTATTAAAAAAGTTAGTGGTGAAAAAAAAATATTTTTTAGATAAAGAAAAACATTCCAATAATTTATTTTGTGCACAATGTGAAAAATCCCAGATGAATTTTTACACATAAATTTATGGTATTGATTATACTCTAAATTGCTTTGATCCAGAAATTTTCCTGAAGTTGAAAATGTCCTTAAACAACTTTCTTGTTCTCTGAGTGATATTTGTTTCTGCACTTTCTTCAAGTAATTTATTTTATTTTCCTAGAATAAAAGGTTTGACTTAGGGTATATTTTAAAATTCACTTTTTCAACAGATAACTATTTATCAATTATGGAAGCGATAAATAACAAATATTTGAGGTTTCTTGCAGAAGTACCATTATTATAATAGAAATTGGGAATGTTTAATTACTAGACAGTTCACAAATAAGTTATAACTAATTACTTAAAAAGTATAACAATCTTTTACAAAGAATATGTGTATTATTCCTAGGTATTCTACATGAAAAATTCAGAGAGCAGAAATCCAGAAATTCTTAAGGTACCTGGGTGCAGTAGTCCTTGTTTATTTGACGAATTTGTGAAGATTTTAGGGCCAGTGTTGCCTGGTGACTGGGAAAAAGAATGTGAAGCACAAGATATTGAATGAATGTATTAATCATTATTGTAAGTCACAAACAGGAATATACAAATCACCGAGTTATGTATAATCAAGATAAAAAGTGATAGTGGAACTCAATTGAAGTGGATTTTGCAAATAAAATATAAAATGGTTACTAAAAACGAAATTTGTGATCACCAGGATGTGGGAGCATTATGGAGTTACCAATTAAGTATTGATATACTTACAATTACCAGGAACCAAGTTTTTTTGGAAAGAGTGTAGTGTTTGGAGTATACAATGTCAAAAATAATTGCGATATTGGTATGGAAACGAAATAAGATAGGTTGTGGCTTTCAGGTAAGCCGCAACCTATCTCTCTTTTCTTGCCATACCAATATCACAATTATATATATATAATTTTTTTACAGAAATGGTATTTTATTGACATGGTTGTTCATTTATCATATTAACTTAATTTCAATTAATCATACAAATCAGTTCTTGGATATTCTTCACTCACAGTGTGTCACAATTCAACGATATTACTATACATCATTCTGTAGCATTCAGATTAAAGATTGGCATATTATAATAACGTAAAATGACTGTATTGTGTCACTGGTAGGAATTACAATACCATGTAAGTATCGAGAACCTTTAGTTTGTTATATTATTTAAAATGTCCAGGAGACGTCAGCATTATTATGCCATTACCACTTAATAAAAAAAGTAATTTCTATGTGGCCATGTGATTATTAAATACACACCACAGGTTCATTGTAAACATGTACACATTGTGTGCTCTTGTACATGTTATCTATTTGGCATTTAGTGATTAGCTTTCATTGCTCTTTGTACTCCAGTCTGTTAAATGTCAAATTTTGAAGTTTTCAAACAATTCAAATGTAATATCCAAGTTTCAATTGCTCAATTTTCTTATAATTCCTGTGAATAACGTTGCAAAAATTGTTTCAAGTTGGTAATGTTTTTATATGTACATACTAAATATTAATCTAATATTGAAAGTACAATATTACAACATGAAGTCTCATGTAATATAGGTTTTTAATAAATAAATAAAAGGAAACAATGATTCAAAAGATATATTGTGTTTTGATGAATTTGCATCACATTAAACAATGAAGAATTCAGTATAATTTACATTATTATTGCAATATTATCCTATATTTCACAACTAAAATTCACATTAGATTGATTACTAACTATTAAGTTTAATTTCAAAACAAAATCTAATTTCATTTTATACTTTCAATAAAGTATTCTATGGCTTATATGGCAAGTTGTACAAATGGCAATCGGTATATTTAAGAATAGATGGGCTTCGCACATGACCAAGTATAAACTTGCAATTTTACATTAGTTTTCACATACCTTAATGTAAACATCATTTGAAGTTCTTTAAATATCCAAATCAAATAAACATATCTCAAATTAAAATGCATTTACATAAAATGGGTAATAAATTAAGACACAATTATACCCAAACATTCTATAAATCACATATACTCAATTTAGTCCAGCAAGTGTATCATTCCTACTTGATAAAAATTTTCACACAACACGAGATTCAGTAGTCGTATAATATATAAGAATCCAGTAATGTCAAAGTCTTTATATTTTTACATTTTTAGGCACTTCAATGTTATTGCAACATTGAGCAAACTACTGATCTCATGGAAACAATTTATTCACAATAATTGTTTACACATACTGGTCGTAAGTACATATTTGGCACAATGTTTTGAGGAAGAACTTAAACTGGCAATATGAATATTTTCAAAGCAATTACTTTTACTGTTGCCAAAGTTAATAAATAATTCATTTATTTTAAATAAATCTCATATCTTTAACTACAATATATCAGTCCACATTCTATTACAATAAGACAAGGACATCTCAACCCCTTGTATGAAAATGTAAAATAATTGAAATATTATCTGTCAATATCTGTTTATGACAAGACAAAGTAGTAATATTTTTTTAATTTAACATACAGATACAGGTTTGCAAAAGGATATTGCAACTATGGAATGATCCATATATTCAATATGCTAACATAAGTGCAATAATTTAATTGTTTTTTCTTATTCAATGAAACTAAAACACAAAACCCTATTTACTAGGTGGATTAATCTGGGGAAAAAACACAAATACAACTCAAAATTATTTTTATGGAAGAAAAAAGTAGAATATCTATACATCACTCAGACATCCATATTTCCCAACACTTAATATTGTAGAAATACCATGATGTACAAATCTTCATAATTAATCTACCTCAGCAATTGCTAGAGGTATTCAGAAAATCTTCCCTTCTTGAGGAGACTAAGAGGTCTACAAGATATAAAAAAGAATGTCAAGGATGTGAATATTTGTTTCACTAGCTGCATAATATATATATTAAGAAACATAATTATAAATCTTATCTATTTGTAAAATTGCCTCAAATATTCCACTTTTAATTCCTTACATCAAAAGTGCATTTAATTAAAATTAAACTGTTATAACAACAGCAGAAAAATGAATGAAACTCTGTTGAATACATATGTGGGGAAAAAAATCAACACTATGAAATTTGGTTGCTACAATCTAATTATAGATATATTGCACATATAATTCAAAACTAATACCACGGTATTTTTCTTGTGAACACTATACTTGCGTAGCACCTACGTTAAAAAAGTAACTGATTTTATTTGCAACTTATAATTGAGTGTTATGCTTATGGTACATTTATGCTTGAACCTATAATTAAAGAACAGACTTAACATGGACACTTTAGACACACATACAATTCCAAGGAGCCCTCTATCAAATACAACTATGGGATCAAGGCACATAGAACCCTCAACATAGTGTGGGTCATAACTTTTAAACACTCACAATCAAGAAAGTTCCAGTATTTTAACTTATACAATACAATCAAAATAAATAATTGACACATATAGCGTTAAAATGGGGTTAATGCATGAAATGACATTACAATTATAATTACTTTTTGTGTAATGTTGCACATAAATAATTTGCAAACAGTAAATATAAATATTAAAATCATACATATTATACTTAATGTTTATTTTATTGTTACAGAAAACAGGATGAAAATAAAACTCATGAAAAATGATGAGAAATTTATTTTAAAGTTTCAAATCCTTATATTTTTAATAAAAATTAAAATTAAACCAATTAATGGTATCCATATGTTATAAACATGAGTATTGGTTTGAAGAAATTCAAGATTTATATTGAAAAGTTATCAATTCTCTTGAACTAGTACAATATAATGAAATGGCATGTCACAGTCTTCTGCAGTTGCTTTGCTATAAGAACACATTTATTTTTATTTTCCCCCATGGGTTTCGACAAATAGAGAATTAAAAATTTCTAAAATTTTGTGGAGCTTCAAATTAAATATTAAAATATATAAATAGCACCTACAAATATTAAATTACAATATAATAACAGATAACATTTGTTCCAATTTAGTCTACATTAATTTAATACATAACTTTGGCCTTGAAAGATCTATTAAAATAGTAATATAAAAATATTAAAATCAGGTAATGAAAAAATGTTTCTATAGACTAGACATTTCAATGTAAAACTGTATCAAAAAAATAAAGACATCATTAATGATTTTTCTTTGGTCTCCGCCTTTTGAAAACCGTCACTTGTCGTAGGAGTTCAGCATTTTCATCTTCTGTGCTCTGTGATGTTTCTAATAATTTCTTTGGTAGGACTAGCAATCCCAGAAGTGTTAAAGCTGAAATATAATTTTTTGAAGTGAAATATGCAATATTTAATAATTAAGTTATAAATATTGGAGTTTGGTATATGCACTTTGTATACATTGGTAAAAGATTAATCTATTTCAATTCTATTCCAACATATTCAATGTGGTTAATTCAAATTAGGCTACAAACACTTAACCAAGCTATAGAGAATCAGTAAATCTAACATTCTATTACATAATTTAATCGGAGTCTGACTGATTGAATGCCAATTATGAAATTTAAAATAATTTAGTATTAATAAATAAACTTTTATTATAAGATGTTCTAGAGAAACATTGTTTATCATGACATTGGTGGACTTCTTAAAGCTGCTTTCATCAGAGACTGATGAACTGAGGAATGAAGGGAGTGGCACAAGAACTCTATAATATACAAGCTATTTTTTACTTGAACATACTTTTGGAAAAAGGGAGCTATGTCACACAGGTTGTTTACAAATCTCTCTCTCTTACAGCCTGGCATTGTCAGAGCCACATATGTAAGATTTTTATTACTGTATAGATAATTTTCAAAGTAACTTTTAAACTATACCACTAATGTTTTGAAATTAATCTTCAAATTCAACACACATATATCAGTTGCATTTTAAATACAAGCCATATAGACTCATTGGACTATAGACACAACTACCATTAATCATGCCATTCAATCATTGACAGACACACACACATTAAATTTTGAAACCATAGTACCACATCATTCATCACTCCACATGTCACGTGCTATTGAATTGAGTAATATTTGGATATCTATTGTAAGAAAAACACTATATTATTATGATAAATATAATTTTAATTATATATATTTAAATATTAAGTGCTAAAGGGTTTCAGTGGGTAATTTCAAAACTTACCATTCAATACACAAGGAAAAATGATGTAAAATGTAAGATTTGTTGACTGAAAGTAGATAACTTCAGATGTGTACATTAAAATAGTAATTGCTAGTGAACATATTCCCATGCTCACAACCCTGAAATTAAATATGTAAATAAGCTTAAATTGTTTTCCTGCATATGAAAACAAGACAACGTAACACCTGAATTACTTACGGTTTGTAATGAATAAATAAGGTGCAATGTATTAATGCAGCAGCCTTTAATATGGAGTATATTCCCAAGATTCTGGGTAAAAGTGAATCATCTAAAATTCAAGATTATTAAAATTTAAATAACAAATAATTCCAAAGGGAAATAAAACCAAATTTATTTACAACTAAATCAAACTAATTAAAATGTTATAGTAACCCATAAAATGGGATTTAATGGCAGTTTATACCTAGATTTATATTATAATCTTACATTTAATAAATAATTATAGAATAGTCAATAGGCACATTTGCTAACTGCCAGGTAATTAGTGTTTGAAGCCAAAGTTACACTGACTTAAACGCATAACTGATATAAACAGTATCATAAATTTAAACAACTCTACAAAATTTTTGTGTGATGCCATAATATACATTAAAGTAATTACAAACAATATTACTATTGTGGTCCAGAGTAAATGTCTTTGAAAAATCTATTTCCTATTTATATAAAAAATGCATACAATATTGGGACTAATTTTTAAGGAACTAAAGTTCACCTAAATATGATTAACTACTGTCAACTCAAACTGAGTAATGTATTTCTATTACAGGGAAAAAAGTACCGATTTGTACTCCAGCTATTTCTGAAGAAATGTCTCCCAAGAAAGACCGTTTCTCAATGTAACTTCTTACAGCTGTACCCATGTCCATAAAGGCTACAAATGCAATCCAACCACGAAATGCATACAGTAGTTTTTGCTCCATTTTATTTAATAAAACATCGACAAATAAGTTTTTGATGTAACAAATTGGTAATTTCTCATTTGAACTAAAATTTGGTTTGGGTCATCACGATTGTTACTGAATAAATTTCATAAAAGAACGTTTGGAATCAAAATAAATGATTTAGATTTAAAATTCATCTTCCAAGTGACAAGGCTTGCTTCTGCTCTTATATCTAATTCGATATCGACTTCAAGTTATTGATATCGATAAAGTGATATTTAAATCGATTCATTGACTCCGATATCAGATCAACGCCCTGAAATGAAAATATTTTTACATTTACGTTGTTATTAGACTTGTGAATAATGACATAAATATTACCGTTTTCTTTATGTACTATACAGTATATAACCTAGAATTCTAGATCAGCAGACTTGTGATACATAATAATGCAACGGCAAATCTAAATGTAGACATGGACATACGGTAACATGTTTTGGTAACAAATTTAAAACACATCTACATAGCGTAGATATGATGTTCCGTTTAAGGCGATAAAGTCCATATAAAGCATTCTATGCTCCGGTATATCAGTTTTATGTTCTCTTTTCGGAACTGTTTTTAACCTAAGCCAAAAACTATCGTGACGCAACAGCGGTCAGGATTTACACGACTTAAACCTCCACAAAATATCTTCATGTAAAATTCGTATTTCTTACGCTTTGTCATCCATGACTTTTAAAAAATTAGTCAATCTCTGAGTAAAACCAGACACCTAATTTTGAAAAAATCTCCGATTAGTTGAGACTTTAAAACGTTGTAAAGCTAGAAATCATTTGTAGTCGGACCTTGTTTAATGTTGATTTAACAAACCTCGAAACCTTCAACGTTGGATAATTTCGCGAAGAGGAAAGCTTTCCGGGAATACGTGTAATGATGTTATTACGAAACAACTCAAGGCAACACTTCACAAACATCGGAAATGTCGAATTACTGCTAATTACAGTAAAGGTGCATGTATTTCCCCCCCCCTCTCATTACGATTACTTTCAAATGTCGTTCTTATAATATAATTCATTACATATATATTTTCCTGGAGTCAGATTTTACTACTTTACCCTCAGTGAACGTTTTTCAGATACTTTTTCTCATTTTATTAATTAGTGTGCAATTTCCAACAAATAATGCGCCACTTAGCATTAAGATAAAGTTATAAAATTTGTGATATTCGACGCGTAAAATTTTTATGAATGTCTGCAAGTAATAAATTGAATAGTAAAATTCTAATTAATACACCTGATACCTATGTTGTATTAATGCAAAGTGCTGCGATTCTATCATTGAAAATTTATTTTACTTTGCATACTTTCATTGATTATCGACATAGAGTATATTTGTCTAAGGGTACTTAGCCGAGTAATGACAATTTATTGCACGGAAACGAGTCGGTTGCGTTGCCCGGGATGTCTTATATCTTTAACCCCCATTGATTGACTCTCGGTTGTTTTTGTGTTAATTATATGAAACGCCCCTCTACCCCCACCCCTAATAAGAGTGCTCCTCTACCATGCTGAAAGGGGTTAAAATTTTACAAACAACATCGTTAGAAATAATATCAACGTCATTGACCCCCGACAAATATTAATTCCAGGCAAATATCGACCATATGTGAAAAATTATACCCCCGGCCGTGTGGGGGGGGGGGGTTAAATTGCCAATTGAATGTCATAATTAAACTCACCGACATCCATAACCCTGGATTTAACTCCAATCTCAGTTGTATTTGCGTTATTTTCTTGTAACGCCCTTCCACCCTCACCCCTAACGTTTCTCCTTTCCAATACTGTAAGGGTTTGAAATTATACTCATATCACATCTCGTTGACCCCAAAAAAATATTTATGCGACTCAAATATCGACTGTTTTAGCAGGTTTAAATATTTCCACCCCCGCTCCTGGGGGTGGTAGACGCGTCTCACCCCGACAGTGTTTGTTTTCTGAACGTAAAGATCACGTGTACGAAATTTGGTGAATTTTTCTCCACCCGTCTAGATTTGTATAAGGAACATACAAATATATATACATACAAACAAACACTCTGCTTTACTTATTAGATAATCAAACCCCAGAGAACACTAAGCATTTGAAAGAGAATAAAATCAAATTAAATAAACAGCTTCATTAGATTAATGGGCTGACAATGTGATTTATATTAAAATAAAACTCTTAAATTGTCAGCATTTCAGTTTAATCTTCAAACAGGTATTCTAGAATCCTGTACTGTCTCGTTGTGCGCAGCTCAATGACGGAATGACAACTGATGTGAACGCCGACTCAGCAGTACACAAGAAACACGATATCAGCAGTCGCACGTAGCCCATTTTGTTTGTGTACCGTGAAGCGGGCCATTTTAAATAGATTCTTTTGCATTCAAATGGTGCATTTCCGGACATCTGTTCCTAACGTAAACTTTATGAAGTCCGCTCTACAAATCCTAGAAGGCTGTAATAGGAATTCTGAAACAACCTGTATATATAGAAGGTTATTGACTTATACATTGAAAACCATTTATTATAATTTTGTTTTATTGTAATTTAAATTATTGCGACTGTTTAAGTGTCTATTTTCAGGTATGCATAAACATATAAATAATTGTCTTGATAATAATAATAATAATTTAATATATTCCTTAAAAAACCTGCATAATTATGTTGAATAAACTTGACACACAAAACTAATGACTCCTTTTCGACTAATAATTCTTCCTTTCCCTGTAGAATTATCGCAGAAAATAATACCACTGTGAGGCTTCTGCCTTTCATACATATAAACATTTATTTAGAAATTTTGTTCATTATTTGATACGTATGTAATTCCTTTAAATGTTAGTATAGTAATCATTAATCTGTATCGCAACTTCAGGTTAAATTATTATTCCAGTTTGCATAAATGATGTCAGTATGTATTAAGCTTATCTGTTCACAGAAGATTGAAAAGATCGAAGATTTTGCCGGGCCCGTCGTGCAGTATGCAGCACCAACGTTTGCAGTTTGTAAGCGAACCTTATGTAAGCCGATCTGATTTGTGTTATTTAGTAAGGACAAAGAGTAGAACGGCGAGGCGAGAAAGTGTGGAGTGAATCCAGTGAGCGACCCACTTTCGACCAACTTCGCCGCGCCATGGTGAGTCCGTAAACTGTGGAAAGCTTTTAAAGATTCACTCTTCATAGAAAAGTGCACGTCTAGGCAGCAACAACAATTCATCTCTACAATACGTACAACAAGCAACATAAATTTATGCCTCATTTGCAGTCAATTGTAATTTTGTATCTGTGCAACCTACTCGCCGTATTTTCTCTCAGTGTAACCACAAAAACACTCAAAATTTATGCTTATTCAAAAACATATTTATAGTTCTATCCATTCTAAAAAAAATAATTAATGCGGGTGACCGAATTAAACATATTCATACGAGTTTTCAATTGAAATATTATTAATTAGGAGTTTTAATTTTAATACCCCACTATTTTATCATTATCAATTATTAAAATTTTAGATTTCTTCAAAACATTTATTCGGTAGCTTCCGGGCTTTTGCCATCTACAACTTCCAGTCAAATTTTACTAAATATAAATTTCAATCCAGGACGTGCCGACAAATTTATATCAGTTTACGCCTCCATGATTAAGGAACAAATATAAATTTAATAATGAAGGTGTGTAGTCTCGTATAAATATATCATCATAATGCTATTTTTGTAAAAATAATATTATAAATAATTTATAAAAGTTAAATTTGAATGTTACAAACTGTGGAACAAATCATATGTAAATATAGAATTTTCGCCATGACTTAAAGATTATATTTTATAAAATTCGACTAGAAGTTGAAGATTGCTTAAGGTCGAAAGCTAATGAAGAAATATAAAATTCTATTCTCTGATAGAAAAAAAAAGTGGGATTGTTAAAATTAAAATTCCAAATACATTTTTAGATTTAATGATTTCAGTGAACCTAATTTCTTTCACACGAGGCGCATTTTTATGCCATATATTTATTTTAATTTGTCTTGCACGCCAGTCTTTCGAAGCGATTTTAATCATTTGTTTCTAGATCTGTTAAAAATACAAAAAGCAAATATTTGATTCTGCGACAACATTCGACACAATTTTGGGAACAAAAAGGCAATAAACCACTCTTAATTTAATGATAACAGTTACGCTAGTCTACTCAACAGTTGACATGTGATTCAACATCCAATGAACACGATTTTCAAGGACGCTAATGTGGTAATGTGAACTCTCATTGCGCAGTCAGGGAGTATAAAATTTCACGCCATGTTTTAATGAAAGATTAAGGTATCTCTTTTCTTAATTATTACAGTCCACCGTGCGCTTCATTGATTGTCCGTGTGAAAGTTTTAAAATGATAGGCTTTCTCGACGATGGATCGGCCGTACATTGACAAAACGATTCAGTCTTACATCACTTGCCTCCAAGTTTAACGGTCCTCATTTCACGTAATTTTTACTTGTGGGGGGGGGGGCAATAAAAGTCTCAGTTTATGTGCTTCCACGTCCAGCAACAATGATCAATCTTATATGTTTATTATTTTTCAAAATATATAAATGTCAAATCGGATGAAAACACCTTGTATATTCTCTTTGATTTCTATATGGCTACTCAGTGGTCAATCAATCGCACCCTGGTGCCTTGGAGACTATATTTCTCTCCTTTAATTTGCTTTCTTCCCTCCGATGCCGCTCTTACGTCGTCCAGAATTTCTCGAAAAGAGATAATGCTACAGTACGTGATACTCAGAGAAACAAATATTTTGTACGTAGACGTAAACATTTTTAAATTTTCAAACGTTTTGCGCGAGTTTTGGAATTATATTGTGAAGTACATAGCAGTCAATGCTATTTTTTGTGGCCATGGGGGGGGCACTTATTAATTTTTAAGTCAGTTTACAGACGTTAAGTGTTTAATGTTTTGTTATCCTTGTTCAGTGAAAGAGCAGCGAACCTAAAAGATTGCAGACATTTATATGAACGCTTGAACTGTTAAATGCCATTTATAATAATATGCATTATGTAATATTCAGAGAAAGCCCAGATAAGTGGAAAGTAGCAATCTTGTCCAGATCAGGTTCAGATTTCAAACATTAATTGGTAAAAGTGAGTAAAGAAGTTGAAAGGCAACAATTACAGTTCCATGGACTGTGATCAATCCTAGCGGAAATCCTGTTAAAGATAATTGAAAGATTAAACTCAATTTTAAAAAAATATCATGTTTCTAGCACTGTTAAAAATTAAATGAATTTTTTTATTGCAAAAATTTATGGTTAGTTAAAACTGAAGAAGCGACATCCTGTTGATTGCGGAATGTACTCGCTACATAAATGTGACCTTGTTACGTCCGGATTTTATAACCGACTTAAATTTTAGTGCAAAGAGCGTAAACGAATGGTAATAACTAATATTTACTTTACTAAGACACAAAGATTTATATTTTCTTCTAGCCAGAAAACGGACTATTTTTTAGTCGCTTGTCGTATCTGCCAAGGATAATTGCTCGTGTAGAATAAACTTCTTTCCGCTATTTTTATGGAACAATCCTCTACACGTGGAACAGTGAAGCAAAGGGTTTGCCGTAAAATATCATTAAATACTAAAGATGGTCGTTTAAACGTGGCAGAATCCTATATTTGGTATACGCCTTTCAACCCGTCACCAATTATTTTGTGATAATGCCTTGTATTGATAAAGAAGTGCCCTATTGCGATGAGTTCGTACGTGGTCCAAATAATTGGAAGGGTCGTCTTGATGAAATCACAAATCAATCCTTTCAGCCAATGGTTCGTCGTCACGGCATTCTTGATAATGAAAGTTCCAAAAATTGTATAGATAATTTAGAATAATGCGTCCTATCAGCATGTCTTTTAATGACCGTTCACGTGTTACTTCGGTTACAAATCACGTTGAGAGATTACAAAATTAATTATATATCATCATAAGAATTGATTATTTTCAATGAGCTGATTTTTTGATAGTCTGGTGAGTTGTTGATCAGGTTTTGGTTGTCATCTCCGCGCATACGGCTCCTGTTTTCGTGAGTTGATCAGGTTCTCTGGACTGATAACGTTGTTGCAGAAATGGCTGATGTGACGGGGGCTGTTCGTAAATATGTGGGAGTGAGTGAAAGTTGGGAAGCCCGATCTGAAAGGACCATTTGGAGATCTCTTCTGGATGCCACCGCGAGGAGGATGATGGCTGAGCTGGATTTTAGCAGAACCCATTTTCGATTCCAGAGATGGGAGACTGTGGTGAGGGCCAGTTTCCTGTCACATACTGGAATGTGTTGTCGCAATTAGGATGATGGGTAGTGGGGCAGTGTGGCGACTTTTGCAAGATCAGCATGTTATCTGTCATATCAGTACATGACCACGCATTGATTGAGACAGCAAGTTGATAACTTGTGTAAACAATACCGCGGTTGGGAAGCCATGAATTGCAACAAAATTCAAAGTAGAGTACAAATAAAGCTTTACGTACAAGCAGTGGATAATTCGCTGTCCATGCGGTGTTCATGTGAATTTCCAGTTCACCATTACTGATATTGTGATCGCCCAGAATATTCTGGTTATGAAGTTTGCTGAAAAAGTGGTCTTGAGACGTTTGAGAAAGTTCTTATCGTATACTGCATTGCATATATTCTGTGAAATGAATAATGAAGGGACCATGTTTCGAAAAGTGAAGGAAATTTATTATCAGGAAGATACAAATGTATTAATTACAGAAATAAACCTACTTACTTCAATCTATTCCATAGAGTTGACTACACAGACGATATCGGACCAGACTGAATTCAGTAGGTTTATTTCCACGACGAACACAAAAATTTACTGTTGAGAACATCTGATTCTTTCTTCTTCGACTGTAATATAGAAAATATAATACCCGTTATTATCTTTATCATATATCAACCTTTCGTACCGAGTCACCCTAACTATATAAAAAATTATATTACAAGTATTGAATTTATATAAAATATTCACATAACACGTATTTAAAATTATTTTTAAACTGTACATGGGATTTTAAGATAAATTAATATATATATATATATATATATATATATATATATATATTCCTCATTTTATACATTTAAATTTTAATATATATATATTGTAATAAACAATTTAAAATCAATTAATTATGAATGAATTTAAAGTAATTCTGCCTCACATTGGCACCCGAAATGTAATAAACAATATTACAATTAATTGAATTAGATGAATTGCCTCACGTTGGTGAAGCCATTGTATGTAATACACAAAAAGATTAAAGGAATTAAAACAATTAATTTGCCTCTTGTTGGCACGCCAAAATGTAACAGTTAGAAGAAATTAAATAAATCAATGGTTAATTAATGGATGAATTAATTTTTTTATTAAAATTTAAAATGAAAGGATGTTAAATCATTTACAAAATTTAAACCTCAGAAAACAATTAATTTATTTGAAGAAATAATAACAAATTTTCTTATTATGATTGATTTATATTCGTGTCCTTACTATTTTACAAACTTATCTACTCTCATCTCAGGGTCGTTTATTTGGGTCTTTTAAATAAAGAACAAACCTTTCTTACATTCAAATTAACAATCAAATTTTGCAACATTAGAAATAAACAATAAAATGAACGTGAATCCGAAATCTGACGATTTGATCCTTATTTAACGTTTGCAAATAACTTTTATAAAATTTCTCTCTCTACTTACAGTTTCTTTACTGGTACCAGGCATTAGTTTGGGCTCTGATGCACTATACACTATTCACATACAACAGGCCATAATTTCACAGAATTTAATTTGTTTCAATATCATTGTCCAAAACGTTGTATCTATCAACTGGAACCTGTGAACCTCTGCATTAAGTCTCTCTCCCTCTCCA
The DNA here is from genome assembly GCA_037074705.1 of Zhengitettix transpicula. NCBI lineage: Eukaryota > Metazoa > Arthropoda > Insecta > Orthoptera > Tetrigidae > Zhengitettix > Zhengitettix transpicula. Next base: position 22,354,499 of record CM073595.1, on the reverse strand, counting down.
GCAATTTATTGTAGTTCTCGTTCTGATTAATGGTCAACCAGAATGTTATCAACTCCTTCTCGATAAAATTTTGGAACAGTCTTTACTTGTTGAATTTCTAACTGTTGCTTTACTTATTGAAAATTTTCCTGCGACCTTTACTTGATCGAATTCTGTGTCCAAACTTTACTCGATGAAATTCTGTGTGCCACACCACTCTTAATGAAGTCTTGCCTGCCACACTTTATTCGATGAAAATCTGCCCGCGACTGTCTCTGTGAGCACGGAGATTTAAAACGCTTGCCGACAAAGGTCCGCCTGTACATTGTTGTGTTTATATTCTCGCCGATAACAATTTACTACAAGTTTCCAATTATTACTTATCTAATTGCCTCTAATTATTATTACAATATATATATATATATATATATATGGCGTTTAAAGAACAGATTGTTATGATCGAGAAGAACGGAAGTTTTGAAGGAAAATAAATAAATAAAATATTGGGACTGAAATTTTGGTTATTTGCTAATTATAGTAATTTAATATAATCAGTCTAAAGAATATATATTGTAATACCAATTAAACAGGCTATTAATTGTTTTTAATATAATTTAATTGTTGGCGGTACGGGTGTTTAAAGGCGACAATCGCAGCGGGTCTTTCTTTGTAAACAATGGTGACTGGAGGCCGCGTGCTTAGAGAACTCGGTCTACGGCGAGACGCGAAACGAAAAAGTCTGTATCGAGTCTAAGTCGAGAACTGGGACATGGCAGTTCGGTCCACGTAGAGAAATAAAATTAGTATAAGTCTGCGAATCTAGAATTATGAATTAGGCTATCTAGGAAGTCCAACGGCGATATATAATAGTTTACATAAAACGCACGTAAACAGTTTGACGGAGAGACTTTGAGGAGATCTACGTCCGGCAACTGGCTGAGGGTGGGCTAATCCAGGTTCCAATATAGCAGAGATCCAGAGTAATTACCGTGTGTTCAAAATCTAATGAGTAGAATCAGTGTATAATGGCCTGTTTAGTGAGTATTGACTTCAAGATACAAGAGTCCGAACTGGTACCAGTAGCACTGTCGTGAGTACAAAACAATTACTAATAACTGTAAACGATAATTAAAGGGTATAGTCATATTTCGTTCGCGTTTTTCTTTCATTCGTTTTCTTTTATTTCTTGTATTTAATATAGTATTCCGTTAACTTCAAAGAGTTTGGATTGTTAATGTTTTAGTTCATTGTATTTGTTCTTTCTATCAAACCCCGTGATGACCTAGAGATAAAGAGAAATTCGACGTTGTTGATTGTAAAAATATAAAGCTGTATTTTCATAGAACGCCTCGAATTAATTAAATAAAATTGAAATATTTGTTTTTTAATTGATGGAATTCGGCGTGCAAAGTAGGGCTTATAATGTGTAATTATCAACAATAATTTTTTAAATACATGATAATTTTGTTAATTATTCCTATTAATTAAGACCACCTTTTTAATTATTACAATATATTGGACGTTAGAAGTAATAATAATAGACCAATAGCAGATCTCGAGGGAAGAAGTCCCTACTTTTTGAACTTCATCCACAGTTTTCAAATGTATAAATGTAATACTATTTTATCTCTCATAATCCATTCTAACAGTTGATTTTTGCAACTGTATTTGACGTTGCTCCTTGAGAAATTTTTAAAGCATTGCGTAAGTGTAGCTGTTTTATTACTGATTCAAGAATGAGAGTAATTTGAAAAGTTCAATTCCGTAAGACTGGTTATTTGGGCTGGGTGCAAAGATGAAACACGTTAAATTTTACTGTATCTATAATTGATACGAATTATAACAGGAGATAGGTCACACGTGGCTTACCATGTTGTGTGAAAGACGAATACCAAACCGTACAGAATATAGAATTAAATTTTTAGGAGTCACCCATCATACTCAGTTATGACAACCTCATATCTCCCGGTTCACTACTCATATAATTTCATTTTAATTCTTACATTACAAATGGGATTTATTTATTTTTTAATTATTTAAAGTTAAATTTAATTTTACAGTAACACCTTTCTTAGTCGCAAACTTAATCTTAAACACGACAACCAATTTCTACCAAATTTTGTGCACATGTTACTTATGATCCAGGAACAATCACTGGAGCGCAACACGACTAACGTAATTACGCGAGTATTTTTCACTCTCTTTGTGTACCGAGACTATTTTCGAGTCCCTTAATGTACCGCGATAATTTTCGTCGCTTTTAAGGCAGCGGGAATATTTTTGACAATTTTAAGGTACTGAGAGTATTTTTGACACATTTAAGGTACCCAGAAAATTTTTGACTCCCTTGTCTGGGAATATTTTTGTATCTCTTATGATACTGCGAGTATATTTCAGTGTCTTAACATACCGGGAGGATATTTAACTCTCTGGAAATATATTAACTCTACTAAGATACACTGAGGCAACATATTACAACTCAACACAGTTAATAAATAAAAAAGCACCAAATACAATCTTTAAATAAGGAGACTTCTAATTCTTGATCATTCTTTCTGTTAAATTATTACTAGTTTATTACAATATACTCGCTTTCTTCGAGTGTCTTATAGCATGCGAGGGCTATTCTCTCGCTGGCAGAACCTTTTAGGAGAGGCGGAGAGGCCTACCTTTGCGGATGCCTCTTCCTCTCTCCGTTTTTTAAGTGAGGTTACCACAAGCCAAGGCACCTCGGCCTGTTTTGAGAGGTGTATGTTCCGGGGTTCACAGACCTTGGGTCATACGGTAAGAGTTGCTCGCTGTTCCCATTGGAACAGTCGGCCAGCTGCCTCAAAAACTGGTCGAGGCACGTAGAAAGGAATGCTGCGCCCCCACAGCAGAATCCTTTCCCGCCATCGGAAGGGCGTGGAACAAGTACCCAATGCCCGACGTACCTGATGCTGGTTTTCTAGGGTTTGTCCAGCATCACTATTAGGATCCTTACAATATAGCCCGTGGACCCTAGTTAACTCTTGGCTACCTTCCTCTACCCTTCCGCATGCCCCCTTTCAAATCTCTTCCTATGCTATTAAAGGGTAGTTGCCACCACGTGGATTGGCCTCATTTAGCCTGTTACCCCCTAAAAATGAGTATCTTACAATATACAAACGATGGACGATGTGACAAAAAATCGTAATGAACTAATTTTAGTATGTGATTGTGTCACGCCTTCTACGTTCGTAAATTTAACTGGTCATTGTTTCCTCTCCTCGCTCATGGCCACTTATCTGTACCGAATTTGAAAGAGCGACACAAATTAGGGTAATATAATTGATAACATTCTTATCAAACAAAATCCGATAAATTTGTATTTTATTATTAATGAACAAACTGAAATATATACATATAGGCAAATTTTAAATTGATTTTTATGAGAAAGAAATTCACATATCGTGATTATATTACAAGTGTTATTAATTCTCTATTCATAATTGAACATTCTACATACTGTTACAATTTCATTTTATTTCATAGTGTTAATCCCCTTAGACGTTCGGGACGGAAAATCCGTGCAGCCAGTTGCAGCAGGAAAATAAGACCGCTTGGATACTTTCAAAAAATATTTGACATCATCTACCGAGATAACAGAGCTGTGTAATCTATTCCGGATTTCCTTGCAGGACATCTCTTGCGACGCTCGGACGAGACTTTTTAGTTTTGCCCCCCTTATGTACGTAGACCTAATAACGATCTTCATAAATAATTATTAAAAGTGAAGTGCAATTATATTTGAATCCATTATTTGTTGCACAGTGGCATGAAGCAGTGAGTGGTTCTTGCAAAATAACCAACTGACGCTATATAATCGAGATACTGTTGCTGAAGAAATAGAGTTGATAGCGTCAGATAACGTAATACTTGAGTTAGTCTCTGGAACATTGTTACCGGCATTTTTTCCATGTTGCTTGCTGTGTTTATATTAGATATTTCTAAATTAGTTCGGATAATCTGTTACAGAAATGTTTTTTTTCCCTTATGAAGCTAGTACGCGCAAACGTCCACCATAGTCCTGTAAATGAAAAAGTTGAATTCAAAAGTGTCTGCAATACAAATCATGGAATTAAACATCGAATGTAATTGAAATCGTCAACCTTTATAAAACATTCTACATCGACAGATGCTCAATCATTAATCAGAAAGTGTTGAAAAGCTATTATTAAAGTGGACGAACTTTAATATAATACGATCCGATATAATTTAAACAGTTCACAAGACCACGAGAGGATTTGTTTCGGAATCTGCTGTAATAGGATTTGGAGTCTTTACGAAGGCTACGTATAAAAGTAATTTATTTTATTAATGAAAAGTACTGTAATGAATGGCAATGCAGTCTTCTGCCTGCCCACGCGTGCTCAGGTCTAAATTAAAATACTGACCAGATAAATACTGGCGGTACACAAGTTTCGTGGATCTCGCACGATTAAAAAATAACAAATCCACAAGGCAGCGATTGCCTTATTAAGGCGCGCGAGGAGATCGAAGCAGTCAAAACAAGTCGTCGAAATAGAAAAAAAAAAGATACAGTCCAGAGTCGGAGTTTTGAGTCTGGTGCAGTCTACAAGATGCAGCCATTGTCGAGGAAATTCCAATATACGACAACTTTACTGCACTAGTCACAGGCCACGGGAAAACAAAAGCATATATTAAAAGGTTTAAAATTGAAAGAAACTATTTATGTCCCTGCAACTCTGCCAATCAAACCACACAACACATAATATATAATGTAGACCTGAGAAATAAATTAAAAATAAAATTAACACCAAAAGGAGAAAATTGGCCACTACAAAAGTCTGATTTAATAAGAAAACACTTAAGGGAATTCAACGAATTCGTTAACGAAATAAACTTCGAAAAATTACAATAGACATAATAAAAATAAAAGATCCCAAATTACCATGTAATCAATACATGTAGTATTACTATGTAATGGAACATCTGAAGTTCCCCCCCCCCCCAGAAAAAACGGAATCATAAATCATCAAATTCATTTAATGGCCTGTTTATAGAAATTTCTCAGACGCTGAGCCAAACCTGGTAAATTATTATCGGAATCATGGCACTAATTTTTTTTTAATTAATTCAATAGCTTTGTAAATTAATTTGTAATTTAAAAACCTATTACAGAACTTTATTAACATAGTAAAATGAACAAAATAAACAAGGGTTAAATTTTAATAAGAATAAAATAAAAGTTCAGTTTTCGTACCGAGCTGGCGTTTAGTAATTGGCACGTTGTCACCTGAAGTACTCAAACGAAAGCTACAGGAAGGTTTGGCGAATTTAGTAGAGTTCTTGTTAATTCATGACCCATGATAGCGTGCGAATTCAAGCGGCAATAAAATCAGACGTGACCGGAATTAATTAATGCTCCTTGACCTCATTCTTGAAACTTTTATCTTATGACGTAGTGTGTCGTCAGTTATGGGAAAGCAATTTGACAGTTTTTTTCAGTCGAACAAAAGCATAAAGTGCACTAAATTTCTTGTGTGTACATCTTACAATCAATTACAACTAGAATTAGATTTATCCCTCTCCAATTCCCTAGAAATTATTACATACACATTCAAAAAGAACTAATAATACTTGAGTATCAACAAAAAAAATAGGTCACTCTTAATTTCGTATGATATTTCGCTATATATTTATCTAATCAGAATACTTAAATAAAATAAGATAATATTATATTACCAACTTAATCTCTTATATAATTTTATTGCATTTAAACATTGTAACAAATTCATGGTATCTACATCATTGGAGAAATTATTTATATTTATTTGTAGGTACTACACAGACGCTTGATAAAATCAAATCAAACGTTTGTGTAGTACCTACAAATAAATAAAACGTTCAGAGAGTTGGAACATAATCTTTATTTTAGACCATTATCAATATTGAAATATCAAAATGAACATTAAACATTTATAAAGAATTAAAGATAATAAATAACAAAAGAAAAACAAATATATGACAAAATAAGAACGAAAACCAAAAGTTTTCAATTGTTAACATGTCCTTCGACCCCGTTTTAAGGCACGTTACTTTGTGCAATACAACACTGCGCACAATTCTAACAGTCCACTTTATAAATCACATTTTGTGTTTTCCACTTATCCAGAGAGTTAGCTTAAATGTGACATATTGACGTAGAAGGCTGTGACATCACTTCCGTGCCGGAAAAGATAATCCGCGCCGCTTACAAAAACGATGTATTTTTTACCTACAGAATGGATATAGGCAACCCGTAGCAGATTTCCGTGAAATTTTCAGCCCCATTTCTAACAGTTTGTTTAAAAATTCCTGTAACTCCAATTTCAGCCGTGAATTTCGGGACATAATTTGGTATTTACATAAAAAGTAAAAGAAACATATATGAAAAATTTCACGCTTCTAGCTTCAAGAGTTTCGCGTGCGTTGGTATATATATATATATATATATATATATATATATATATATATATATATATATATATTGAAATACTAATTAAACAGGCCATTAATTGTTTTAATATAATTACATTGTTAGCGGTACGAATGCGTAAAGGCGACAATGAAGGCAGGTTTTTTTCCTTTGTTTAACACCGGAGACCGCGCGCTTAGAGAACTGAGTATGCGCTTGGAGAACGGCATCTGGAATCGGCGGTGAAAGCTGAAGGAGTCTTAAATCTGCGTACGATAGATGAAACAGTTAAAAGTTGACGGGGAGATATAATACAGTTCAGTTCACCTAGAGCAACAAACAGTAAATTCTGCAGATATAAAGTACGAATAGCGAGATCCTGTATTTTTACACGAAAGCAAGCAAACATTTTTACGGAGAGATTTACATAATAATTTGCACACGGTGGAGCAAATGGTTGCTTCACGCTGATTGAACAATTTTCACATGGAGGAGACCGGCATCCACTAGCTGACAAAAGGGGGCGGCTCATCCGAGGTTCCAGATAGCAGAGGACGAGTATTTCAATCGTGTGTATTAAAACAATTTTCATGAAGTGTGTAAAAATGGCTTTTTAGTGTGGTAGTTTTCAAGATACAAGAGAGAGATCTGGTACCAGACAGACATTCAGTGAGTAACAAAACTTTTATACAAATTTGTAAAAGATAATTAAAATGTATAGTAAGATTTCGTTCAGTTTTCGTTTCATTTAGTTTTCTTGTGTTTCACTTATCTTCATATTGTTTTAGGTTAACTTTTTATATTTAAATGGTTAATTGTCAGTTTATACATTGCTTTTATCCTAATTATCAAACCCAGTAGTGACCCTGAGATATAGAGATCCGACGTATTTGATTGTAATGATATAAAAATTGTATTTTCATAAATGCCACGAATTAATAAATGAAAAATTAAAGTATTTGTTGTTAACTAGATGAAATTCTGCGTGCAAAATAGATCTTATACAATGTAAATTTATCAACAATAAATTTTTAAATATAAATTAATTTTAGTTAATTGATTCATTAATTAACCCTAACTGTTGTTTATTACATTTATGGCTTCACCAACGTGGGGCAAATTAATCGTGAACCACGGTGTTTATTACAATATATATATATATATATATATATATATATATATATATATATATGTATTTATTACAGTCAATGCCCAAGTGGAGCAGGATTGTAACAGAAGTAAAATGACAAAAGTTTCTAATCATGAATTCTTATATATATTAATATACATTTAAATATATATAATATATATTTTTTAATGACTTTCATGTGTCACTTTATAAATATTCAAGCACATAAATACGTAAAACTCTTAACATAAACCAGTTGCGATATTAGTAACGTATTGTTGAAAACAGACTGATTCAAAATCATTATAAATAATTATTTAAAACAATAATTAACCCCCTTTGAATAAAATTAAACAATAACTCCAATTTTCAAACTAGGACGAGTTTAGTCTGTCATGGTTTCTTACTATATATATATATATATATATATATATATATATATATATATATATAATTGTATATAGATAGATTTAATTATTAAAATTCCTCAATATTCCATAAATTCTTAATCATATATTTTTCATTTCCAGTAATCTATTTTCTTATTATGCGTTTTGTAATTCATAATTGTATTTCTGAATTAGAGTATTATTCATTTTCTCAATCTCATATATACTCATTATTTTCTTCTCATTTATGCATTATATTAATCAGTTAAACATAAAATGTTCCCATTCATATATTTCCAATAGTGACTGCCTTGCATCACAGAGATCCCGGGTTCGAATCCCTGAGAGGGCCTGGATGTTTGTGTGCGTGAGAGAAAACTCTCGTCAATCAGGTCCCCGACATGAAAAAATGACTTCCATTAATTAGTCGCTAATAACCTGAGCTGTTGATGCGACTGTAAAATAAATCAACATAAAAAAGCTTATATTAATCACTTTCAGAATTGACACAAACACTATGTTTTTATAATGATTATTTGTTACAAGTTCGGCGGCATTACATTAAAAGAAACAGCTTCATTACTACGTAATCTAATATCAGATCTATTCTCCGGCAAAATTGTCCCTAACGTAAATTCATGACTTCCGTTTCCCATCAAACTTTTGCTACGTTTTAAAATATTTTTTAACCCTTTTATAAGAAATCATTTAGCTTCACCTTCGGTTTTAAAAACACGTCACGTTAAGATACAAATTTTCCAGTACTAGTTTTTTTTTTTATTTCTTAGGCTCAGTATGTTTCGATTTACTATAGAACTTATTTTCACTGCTGACCTCCTGTGGTGTAGGGGTCAGCGTGACTGCCTCGCATCACAGAGGTCCCGGGTTCGAATCCCGCGCGAGGGCGTGAGAGAAAACTCTCGTCAAATCAGTCTCCCGACAAGAGTTCCCATGATGAGTCGGTAATAATCTCAGCTGTTGATGCCACTGTAAATAATTCAATATTAAAAAATATATTTTTCCAGTCAATTCCTCATAAAAGTACTAATAATACGACGGGATAAACGCACGAAACTGTTGAGAAATATTCTTCACCAATTGGCGTTTAACCTTAACATTCACATCGTAAAATCGAAACGGGTCAAATGTCCAAAGAGCTTGGAATACGAAGTAGTATTTGAATACGTAATAGTCAGAAATGGAAGAAGCCGAAGTGGAAAGATACAAACAGTAATAAATGTAATATATAATGAGGGATTGTGTAAATTATTTATGGCTCTTTTAAGCTTTCACGCTGATGTGACGCCGAGTATAATTCCTTTATGGTAAAAAGGACTGTTGATAACAACATAGTTTTATAGTAGTGACTAAGTACCTATAGGTACTAATACTTTTTAAAGTTAATGTGATTTTAATTATAAGACAAGAAGGATGATTATAACAATGAGTTGAAAGCTTCCGACTATTTATTTAATAAAGTTATAAACTTGCTTTTTTCTACTCATCAATGTTTATCTTCCTTGAACGGCACAAAGATTGACATCTATATGAATTATTGTAATTTAAACGTTTCTTAAATATAAATAAAATTCAACAATATTCATTTTTGAATAGAATAAAAGTAACGTTCCGTGTGTCTTCTCTCCAGGAAGGCGCCATCTTAGATTAAATTCACCTCACCGCTGACAAGAAGAAAATTTCGGCATATGATTGAATGTAAAAAATTATAGGCAAAGAACTTCACCGTAAACAAAAATTTTCAAGTTATGATTACGAATACTGAAACTGAAGTCACATAAATGGGCTCAGATTCCGTTTTCAAAAACATCACAAATTTCGATAGAAGTCAAGTTTAAATTTTGTTTCAAGATGACACAATCACAGCTTTGAAAATTCAATTACAGTATCAGAATAAGATTATATATTGACAATTAGACAGGATACGATTATTTGTGGTAAGTTGGAAAAGAACTCTATAGAAAAAGAAAGTGTGAAGTGAAATCTGTAAAGAGGAAATTTAAGTTGAATAACAGAGAGAATTAATTTTTGGAAAAACCAAATTTCACGAATAGAGAAATTAATGTTTCGCGGGGACGGGGAACTTGATCTGTTAATTTCGAATTAAACGGTGGAAAGTAAACTTAAAGAGGTATTAAATTAAATATTGGAAACTATCGAAAATTTTAATGACATGTGATTAGGACTGCCGATAAGCGGCAAGGTTAAAATGATATATTTCTATTGTAATGAAATACAAAGAGCATATTTAATGTTTTATGCCTTTTACAACGTACAGTTTTGCACCTGAGCTGTGCGATTTATATAATTAGTCTTCGTGTCACAATTCGGCAGTTCTGAAACATAAAAACGACGTAAAATGACGTCACGGTCAGGCTTGAATTCGTTGGGATCAGAAGTCAAGGATCTGTACATGCGGTCGTCGAACTGGAAATTTCCAGTTAGTCACAACATCTGAACGAGAGAAAGCAGCTGCGACCCAAATTACTCCCAAAGAACTCAAACTCAACCGTGGATTTACTAATATGTCACACAAAACCGGCAACAACTGAACTCCCTCACGGTGTAATTAATTCTCTAAGCGATGAGAAGAATTCTGCAAATTAATCTATACTTTGCCAACCTGTTCATCTCCAAGCATCTGTCTCCTTAATGTAGTCCATCTGTTTCATCTGTCACCTGGGTGATGCACCATCGTGTCCTTGTCCCAGTATCAAGCCACGTCTTCCGGTACCCTTTCTCCCCCCTCATCATTTTTCCTGTCCGTTATCCAACTTGGAATGCATATATATTTGATATTCTCGACTCCAGAATTGTACAATTATTTCGGCTATTTTTAAAAATGTTACGGAATTATGTTTTTATACTCTCATGTACTGCCTTGATTTTTCACATTTACCAAATCACTGTAGTTCTTAAAAAGGCTTTATATCTTTTTTTTCATCCCCTAATGTATCAAACTGATAGTGTTTATCCAGAGGCCACGTCTATAGTCCGTCTTAAACTGAAAGTCTCGTGGCGTGTCTGCGAGGAAAGGGGGCGCTGATGCCACGTGCGTCACCCTACTTATACACCTCACTCAAAACATCGCTATTGTTCGCCAACGTTGTTTTATTTCAAGCGCTGATTCAAACACACCACTCGCGGGAAGTAACCGTCATCGGTCTACTAATTTAAAACACACTATAGAAGTCTGGTGCCCTTGGAATTTTTTTTTCTTTCCCTAAACGCAGTCAACTGTTTATCCTCCGACTTATTCCAGAACAATAGCGTGCAAGACTAAAAACAGGTATCACTTGCTCCTGTGACCGCTTTACAGCTGTTTCCAGAATGAGCTTGATTTCCATACAGTACTGGAAGTATGCAAACCATTCCGCCTCACTGAATAAATCAACGAGCAAAACGAACGCACAAGCGAATCTACGTCATGTGTTACAAATTCACTATTACGTTTCTAAAGTGTTGAAGTTGCGTTACTTAATATTAGAATTATTGTATACGGGTTCAGCATTGCGTTTCAAATATATTATACATATTTCTTTATTCCTTCGAATAATATATCTCTAAGACTCTCCCATTTTTTACAGTGTTTCGAAAAAAACTTTGTATGAATTGAAGATGAAAGTGAATTTAATATAATTTGGTTTAAACAAAATTAATCAATAATAAATTATTATCGGTTTCCTACACTCATATATAAATCTCTAAATTTGAAGTTAAGCCGTGGAGCAAGAAAAAAACTTGCCAGTTTCCGACGAAATTCAAACGTTGTCGTTGATCTGTTGTCGCCTGGTCTCCTCGCCGACATTTTTTCAAGTTTTTCCCCTTACTCGGCGAATACCCTCGAGTCCCTCACCCGCCGGTAAGTTCGTCCTCACTCGCCCACAGCTATGCAAGGAACAATCTATTTAATCGACTTCGACAAATTTAGCCGATCTTTCTGGTCAGAAAACTACGTAGCTGACGAAAATTCCGATATCTAGAAAGAGCATTGCTCACCCTTGATCTTTACGACTATGTTTATGGTCACGTACGTGCCTGGCGCTAAATTCCGTAGCTTCACCTGACAATTCAGCGCTATCAAAAACACGACAAATTTTCTATTTTTTTTAATAACAAAAATTATATTATCTAACCCAAAACGTACGTACTTTTCTATCTATGGCACAACAAATACGATCAGGAAGGTATTGTTTCTATGAGTGATCTATACATTGCGTTCAATGAATTTATCTGATTTAATAACAAATGCAGATGCTTCAATTTTTATGAGAAACTACCCGGGATTTCACTTATTTCAAAATAGTACCTTAATTTTTTTTATTAATTCTCACAACAGGAAGAAAATGTTGCATAATAATTTTTCGATACACATTTTTTTTAACAGTGGCTATTACGTTATAAAACCGCGCTAATTGTATTTTCATTCCAAATTTCATTCCAAATTTCATATTCCCTTGCAACACTTAACAGCGACCATCGAATCTTAAGAAAAAAAATTTAATAGCAATATATCGTTATATAATGCGAGAATATTTTACATTATCTACACATAAGCATGATATCAGAAAATATGGGGTGGGAAGGATCACGTTATTTGGCACGAAAGATTTATTATACTCAGTAAGACTCATGCATTGTTTGTTAATTTACTGTCAAATACTTTTCTCAGACGTCGAACCATAGACTGGACATCTCAGTGCCGCAAATAAGTTACAGTTGAATAATAATAATAAAATTAATTCTACACAGAATTCCTACAATACACTTAAAATAAAATAAAATTACAAATCTGTCAGGGATTCGATCTTTGGTATATTTAGTTTAAGTTTCCTGAGTTTACATTCTTAATTTAATCACTTCCAAGTTTCCTACATTTGCAGTCTGTGAAAGACGTTAGAAAATGAATTCCAATATCATGGTGTTAGCTCTACCTAGCAAGGAACGAAAAATATAAATATAGCCTTCTTTTGTTTTATAACTAAACACTTCTGACAGGAAGTAATTTTTATTCGTTTAAACAATTTAACTAATGACTCATTTGCATATAACGTGATTTTCTTGACGATATTTCACTTAATAGTTCAAATAATTTGTTTATAATTTCTTAAATATGATTAATTTAAACTCTGCATACCAATATTATCCAAAATATTTCCTTTTAATAATTTCCAATGGTATTACAATACCATTGCCTGTTAAAGAGAACGATTGTTATGTTGGGGTACATTCACTTGGAAAGAAAATGATTTTACTGATAATTGAACTAGCGAACATCTTTTCTCTCGCTTCAGCCGTTCAACACTACTCGTTAGGAAACATGGGATATGATGAGTTTCTTTGTTTTACACGTTATGAGTAACATAAACGCGTCGAAACAAAGGTGTATTGCTTGTTGCGTTTAGAAATGGTCGCTCAATTTTTCTGACGAGGCGTATGCAGACATCTCACATTTTTCACGTTATCGTGTCGGTTTACTAAGTTACAGCAACACAGACAGACGGAAGAATTTTTTTCAAGAATATAAATTTCCTTTCCACCAATATTCTACAATGGTAAACGAAGTCAGAAAAAATAACTGACGCATATTTCCAATATCGAGAATTTGTGCAAACCTACATTTATAATTGTAGTTTATGCATGCTTTATATTAATGGATATTATTGATAGAGCGAGTACAGCCTAAAAGCGTACACATAGCATGTTTTATATTTCTGTGACGTAAAAAGATTTTTTTTTTCGCAAAGCCAACGGTGATTGTATTCATGTGAACCTGTTAATAACTTCCGGGCATAGTATTGATATTGTGTTCAGAGGTAGAGTGTGCATTACTCTATATTGGCAACGTTTAACAGTCCGTACGAAAACTGGTTGCTTTAAAAGCTTAATACTGTGTTTGATAAAAGATAACTAACGTTGAGGAAAGAAGGTGAGAAAGTGAAAATTAAGAATTGTGTCATGCGTTGATTGTCAAGGAATAGTCATACAGTTTTAAATAGAGATAAACGTCTTGAAATTTAATAAAATAAATATATAATACGACTTTCTTGTAAAGAAACAAAAAAAACCATTGTTACAATGCTTGAAAGAAACACAAATACTTTAACAAATCGTATCTCAACATATAGTGGGCGTAGATAAGTCCACATGCTGATAGAAAATTTTGGTCCAATATTAAATCTAATCCACCACCGATTAAAATTAAATGGCCCTTGGCTATTATTTGCCGCGGGGGATGGGACCTTGAATCCATCAATCAACGCCAAATATGATGTAGCGTTGCCGAACAATCGCACTGGTTTAGTCAGCTGTATATGAAGTCCAAATGCAAGTACGTGTTTGTGGCATCAGAATCTCCCTTAACACGGAAATCCCAAGTGACGTCTAGTATAAATCGCACTATAAGTAAATCCCTTACAACATAAAACATTCTTCTCTCCATAATTATTGATATTAAAGTCAATCGTTGCGGGAACTCCATTACAAGTATTAATACTCGAAATGCAGTTCCCGCAACACCCTTTATGGTAGGTTTCTTGGCTTATATTTCACTTAGGCTTGAGGCTATCTTTAAGGGGTTAACGTTGGACTCTGCGTCTGTTAGTCCAATTCTTCGTCCTGTGTCAAAGAGACAAGACTCCACTTTTGTATTATAAATAATTTTCCCATACATGCAAATGAACGGTATCTGGAGCTCCATGTTCCTGGTTTCTCAACTTTCCGTACTTGCGTATTCTGGTTCCTATCCGTCGGAACTATCATTAATATCTACGTCCATTTTTTGCAGTTCCCGGTCAATATAATCACGTCGATATCCAAAAGCGTCCTGAGAAGTTATGTCGGAAGATTCTTCAGATCCGTGATCTGTAATCAACTGTATGCGCCACGGTCCGAAACTGTTCGTTGTTATGACAATGCCCTGCGAGATTCTTTATTTTTCGCCAGAGAATAACTTTGAGGAGATTATTTGGCCGAATTTTTTGGAAGAACTCAAGTCTTTGTATAACATTCTACGTGGGACCTGTGCCACTCTATTTTCTTATATTTTAATTGTGGATGTAATTTAATCCCATGTATGTGGGTAACGGTCTCATTGCTTTCAGTCGTCATGTGTGGGAGAGGTTGCAAAAGCACCCTCGAACCGTGAAAATAGAACTCTGGTCGAAGAGGCCTTCCCGTGGTTGAGGCACGTGGGAAGGTGAGGAGGAAGGGAGGGCGTGTGGTTCATATGGGGTTTCTGAGAAGCTACCATCCTGTCCAGCCAGGAGGGTGGTGGAGTTTGACTCAAGGCAGTCGTACAATCTTCTGGGGTGTGGAAGGTGTTGGTGGCCCCAGCACCAACCGCACACCGGGTGCTAAGGTGTCGAGTGGTGGGGACTCGTCTCCACCTCTTAGTTATCCGATGATGAAACCACCTTCCTATAATTCTACTAGTAGCAATAGCCTGTTGCTATGTGAGGGAGATAGCTCTAACTTGAGTGCCATTCTGGGAAACTAGAGTGTGCCGACAAGTTTCAATGGCCATCGGACAAGTGCATCTCCACCCTGCGGGGCGACTCTGAGTACTCGTGCTAACGGAGCAATGTGCGCGCCGACCCAAGCCGTCCTTCGGGGAAATTTGGTACCTCCGGGTGCGTCGGGTCCCTGGTCTATTCTCCAGGGTCCCTGTGGCCCAGCTGGGTTTTGGTTTTCCACGTCCCAGGCACGTTGGAGTCGGACTCGAGAGGGTGTGTGGTTTCGCAGGCAAAATCTTTCTTCTGTCCTCCCCTGGGTGCAGGGCCCAACCCTCCGGGATTTAAGTATCAAGGCATTCCCGATCCCTCATCGGAGAGTCAGAAAAAAGGCCGCTAGGAAGCATTTACATATTTGTAATTTAAAGTAATAAACATTCCTTCTTTCTGATGTACTAAAGTCTCAAAAGTTATTCTAGAGTGCTTTGCAGGTCAATAAGATTAGCAGGGAATTCGAGAACCTGCGGGAGCACTGATCGCATGTTCAAATTAAATGCCAAGCAGCAAAAAGCAGATGTTGGATAATATTCATTCGTAAATAGGACAATAAATAACTGGAACAATTTACCTGCAAGAGTTTTCGGAGAAAATCCTCTACCGGAGGAATATAGTGAATATAGGTTACTGTAGTGAAGCGTATTGCAGTAAAGTGAAGTGATAGTGCTCCGTTATAAAATTAAGTAAAATGGTCACATTGCATGTCTCCTTAGATAGTTAAATAGTTAGTTGATCTCTATTTTCAGGTATACTTCCACTGTTCCTCCTTTTCAGGCCAGTGCAATATTAATTATTTCATAAAAATTTTCAAAATTGGTGTTTAATTAATATAATTCTATATACATTTATTTATAGTTGAAATAATGACCCTAAATCTTATATTTCAAATAATTATATTAATTTAATCTAATTTCTCGTATTGTCATTTCTTTTATTTAATTTGTAATGCATCTAGCTTCAGGCATTAAATAAATACATATATGCATTCCGGACTTAAACTTCCGAATATCCGAGGTGGCAGTATAGCCTACCAAAGCCCACATTAAATTCTATTACAATTTTCACGTCATTGATTTGGGTATTTTCCCACACTCCGGGAAACGCTCCGTTCTCAGGCTGACAGGACGGCAGCATCCTCCAAAATATTCCAAGTCCATTGACTGGCCAGGAACGGACTTCCAAAGACCTTGCGGATACCAATAACATTAAATTTATTTATTCACAACATTGCACTGAGGCGCGGTTTTTTCTTCTGAGAAGTTGACCCTCCTCAGAGTAACTAGAAATTGTAGTTCTGGCAACATAACAAAAGATCCATTTTCGGTTTGTTTTTCCCCCCTACGACAAGATTCTGCTTTTTGTTATACATAAGGAAAGCAGTAGTTCCTGGTAACTTGTAATGCGATTCCTACGTAAGACCGCTGCCTCCCCCCCCCCTACCCCTCCATGGTCATCCGGCCGAACTATATCCCCACCAACAGTGAAATAGACGTGCGCGAGTCTCGTGGTTCCTGTAGCACTTTGTTCTCAGTCGCAGCCGAAGCAGCAGCAGCAACTATGGTAAGCTCTCTCTCAACAACAATCAGCATTGCTGCCAACTGCACCACTTAAGCGAGCAGATTTCCCTTTCAGAAAGTCGTGACGTTGAAGTTTGTTAGCGATGACGTAGAATCGTCTGGCAGAGAACAGCGTCAAATTAAGAGGTATAGGAAATATAACCCATCCATTCGCACAGAGGAAATTTTCATTTGCACGGACAAACGGACTACATGAGAATCAGATATAATCATTATCGCGTAAGTTTCCATACTGTCCAAGACTGAATTGAACGAATCTGTAGAACTGTCAGAATTCTCATGCCGCTGCCTTAAGCAGAACAGAAGATTTTCTTCGAAACTATAAACATTATTCTTTATTTCATCTCTCTTTGATATTTTCTATGTTCACTGAAAATGTAAATCCAGATAAAATGCCTACTGATGTCCCTTTCTCGTGTTTAATTTCTTGGGGCTAAATAACGTAGACAAAAATAATTTGTCACTAGCCATATCGATATTGAAGGAAATGCTAAATGGAAAGAAGAAACGTAAATGGAGCCGGCGTTTCGAGACATTAGCTTCTCTTTATTTTTGACAAATTTCAATCGTTGGTAATTAAAATCCCAGTACATTCATCTCCGTTGAATCTCTGAAAATATCCTTACTGTGGATGATTTACTTTTTTTTTTGCCTCACAGTATTTTCTTCTTGGGTACTTCAAATTAGAAATGTCTTTCAAGGTGAGAAAACGAGCGTTGCGAATTATATGCGAGGTCAACTGGCGAAACTTGTGAATGAAACTTCGCAAATAGCAGTACATTTAATGGTCAGCGGCAATTTACAAATTCGCGGAGATAATTCGCTATTCGAAATAGGCATTGACAATTGAGTTATCCTCGACGGGAATGTAGTAACGAATTCAATCAAATACTTCTGTAAAATTGTTAGGTATAGGAATAATAGTTTACATTAGCTATAAAATATAGATAGGCACATTAATTAATATTTTTGAAATTCCCATCCAATGCTGTCTACGATCGACTTCGCAACATCGACTCAGTTCTCAGACACAACTACGTTCGAAACTAAGAAACATGCTTAGATTGCAGACAATATTTCTAAACTATGAAATACCCTAATCAACCGTGATTCTCGATTCTTCGAGAGAGTTGGTGACTCCTAGTAGTCCAGCCAGTGTCCTTTACCTTTCATTATTAAATCTTTTTAACTCTTCAATAAGTCTTAACGGACTAAAATATATTCCAATCACCATGCCTAGATTCATCCAGTTGATAAACGAACCCCATGATACCAATTTCCCCTATCTCATCCTTCACTCGAGGTGAACGGGTCTATAGCTTCGTGGACGAACGGACTTTTCGTCATAACATGTACGTGAAAAATATTACAACAATGCTGAGTTTAACTGTGAAGAAACAACACCGAGAGTATGGTTTTCAATTTTCAAATCAAGAACGGAGAGTAAGTTTTCACAATCTCAGCCATAGAGGCCATGAAATTGAGTATCAGGATGGTAAAATGTCGACCGGGCCAGGAATCGAACCCGGGACCTTTGCTTACCAGGCGCAAGCTCTACCCCAACTGAGCTATCCGGGTCGACTCCTGTTCCTCTATCCCTGTGGAATTTAATTCAATTTAATTTCATGGCCTCTATGGATGAGCTTATGAAAGCTTTCACTCCATTCTTGAATTGAAAAAAACTACGATGTATTTTTCAGTGTAATCTTTTCTTCTTCTAAATAGGTTTCACTCTATTTATCTCTGACTGAAGAATATTTATTAATTTCTTTGCTGGTCATTTTTAAGTTTTAACTGATAGAGTGTAGAATAAACGTGTCTGCAGTTTCAACGTCGCTTAAAATTCTGGTGAAGACTGAAAGAAACCAGTAAATGTGAATGGTCCCGACGAGGCAGTTGTTCTCTCTGCCCTGATCTGCAACAAGTGACATTATCAGCTGAAGATCTGAAAAAAAAATACCCTTAGCAGAGTTTCTGTACTGTACGATACTTGGTTTCTCTCGAATGTATCCAGGAAAATGGGGATCTATCACAATGAGCATTTATAACCCAAGTCTCAGCTAATTACCCATGACCCTATTACTGTAGTCATGTAAGTGAAGAGAGTTGGCCAATCCACGTTTAATAACCGTTTGGGTAATCACGTGTCGTAAGGATTCCAAGAATGATTTGGGATAGACCCACGGTTCTCTGCTTCTGCGGCCTCGTTCCGGATACTCTAGGTATCAATCCAAAACTCATGGAACCAGGCTTCTTCATGACACGTTTAATTTGAACTCAATCCGTATTCGTTTAACAGATTCCTTTCTATTCATTTATTTTGTCTATACTTCTCTTGAAGATATATTAAACGTGTTTCCTAATCACAGTGTTATGTAATAGCAATAGGAAAGAAATTACCAATTATTTGTTTGTCAGCCCTTCTTGACCATTAGCGCATCATTAGGAAGGAGGAAAATTTTTAGTAGGATTTGGGAAGAAAATTAACTAATATTGACACTTTGAACCACTAGTCTAGATGAAGGAGAAATCCAACAAAATTGGAAATGAGGATGGTCAAGATTTACTCCAGATTGCTCCTAACAAGTTGCACAGGTTTACACAAGGCCACCTCATTAACGTTTATTATATACATATAATTCGTGTATCAGGGTGTGCTATTTAATCTACAAATTACAGATTCTGGGGATAACTGATAACATACACACGTTATTAATTGAATTGTCGGGTAATGATCGCAGTGAACTGGTAAAATGAAGAAAAGATTAAGAGTATATACGACTCATAGTTGCGTATAATTCAGAATATTTGCTAGATCTTCAAATCAAGTACTGTATATTCATTTAACTGTCTGCAAACACCAAACTGATTTTAATCTTTGTGGTAGTTTAATGCTTCGTCCGGTATCTTTTTTTAATATTCTTAAACACGTTAGCGACCAGTATGTAATTATGCATTTCAGCGCACGTGTTGAGATACAATAGCTAAAACGGTAACATAGTACAGTGTTGAGAATAAATGACATGATTTGGCAGAAATTTCGTGAATAATCCGTGAAGTCTCGATTTGGTTACATTTGCCGTGTCATGCCGAGTCACCGTGGCTTGTCAATGGAGAACTGTGATAAATAACAGTCATCTATCTATAGCTGATAAATTCAGTTTCTAAATTTAAAGCGGAACTATCATGTGGTTGGACTAACGCCAATTAAAAAACTTCACGTTTATCCAATAACCTTTGTCATTAATATTTAAAGAAGCATTCGACCGTGTTTGTAGGTCATAATCATTTAAATCAATAAAAAGAACCAATACACAATTAAAAGAAATGTTACTCAATAAAATTAAGTCGTTTACAATTTTTAAAAATAAATCTTTCATGCATAGCTTTCACAGTGTCTACCGACACCAAAACGTTGTACAGTTTAATCAAATTCGCGCCTTTTAATTCCTCCCTTTCAAAACAAGGACCCAATCAAAATTTATTCAAACAATATTTTGCCACATTTTTTGACACCTTTACTATACGATGGTTTTATACAGGTGTAATTTCTAACAATTAATAATATAATTTTTTATTTCATCGTATATACAACAAAAAAAGTCCTCTCCTAGCGAAGAAAATCGTAACCCTACATATAAAGAAAACCTCACCAATTATGTATGCCTTAATACATCAGCATAAATTTTACGCAATATTTCCATTTCGACATATTTTGTTTTTAATATTATCCTCATTTAAATAAATATACATACCTTCAATTCTCGGTCTTTTGAGTCTACGTCTCTCGTTATGCAAAATCATTACATTATCACAGTTTACAATGTACGAACAATTCAGTATTTGTTTTATTTATGTCTCAAGTTACTTTGATGGTGCTAAATCCTTTTTGATACGGTTGTGCCAGTAAGACGCAGGCTATAGGCCAATGTATCCACATTCGCTTCATAAAACTAATACACAATTTTCGAAGAAACGCCCTCTAATTTTACAGACATTAAAATATTTCATTACAGGAAATGAACACATGCTCTGTTTCTAGTTTGAGATTGGTGATATACAATTGATGTTTTACAAAGATATTCTCATAAATATTATACCTTGAAATCTGAATATATTTGGATGCGTCTGTACAATAACGTTATTATATATGGATAATTCATCTTCGACTTGATGTACTGCTGATTAGTCGAAGTTGATTTTTAATAGATCTTCCAAGTTTGTAATGAGTAACAGAAGTAACATCTCTCCCTGGAACTAATTTTGTCAGATTTATATAATTACCTTTCCCATTGGCAATGAATTCACGTGCCTCAGAATAAGGGGCACGTAGCGTTCCTATGTTGAAAGGGAAATTTTCCATTACATGCTCAGACAAGAGCTCGTTCTAGACAACCAATTACTTAGGAATTGTCACGATTACTAAATAACGTTTTTGTGTCTGAGCTCGGAACGCGTATAACAGTGAAATTAAGAAAATCTGCAGTGATAGTTTTTCCCTGAGCTGAATAAATCGAACATCTGAATCAACACGCAAATATATGCAATACAATAAAAACAATTGCATCACGCCATTTTATTGTTATATAATTTTAAGTCGTATCGAACGATTGGATATTAAAAGGAATTATTAGTTCAAGTTATTAACTAAGTGGCCCTCCATCCTTCATGGGAGGGAAAAAAAAGAACTTACATATAGAATAATGGAATTACAAACGGATATACAGTCTCCAGACAAGAATTAAACTACATGTCACGGATAAGGTAGCTTATTCAAAGCGCAACTTCAAAATAACAGCACGCTGTTTTGAGTTAGAAAGCCAATATCTTCTTTAATTGTACGCGGATGGAAATGCTTCGGGAAGTCGCGTACAAAAATATACAAGAAGCCAAAGTTTTCTGTTTGTAGTTCAGCAAGTAAATGATCTTGGGGGATAGGCCAGCAAACTGGTTCGGTGTTTGTGGTATAAAAGTCATCCAAAAGCCACTCGGTGTTTATATTGGTCAGATGGTCTTCAGCACAACGTGCTTTGTTTAAGTTTTGCATATTCTCAGAGAATTCAGTGTACGTTTTCCATTGAATACAATGGCTGATTTTCTGTCTTCCTTTGATATAAGAAGTTATGCTAGATCACCCACTTGACTGCGTACTTTATTTTCTTCAAGATCATGCGAGTCACGCGCAAAGTACTAAAAATAAAAACACTATATTTAAAATCGAATTGTATAAATCCAACGAAACGAAATTGGTACTCTTATAGAAATGTAAAATTATTCTCTGTGAATAAATTTTTTTTTGTATTAAGATCGCTGACTGCACTTGTTCTGACCTTCCTTCAGTATGAGTCAAAGATATTGACAAGGTAAGGTGCACATCAGTAGAGTAAGATCAGCTGTTCGTATTAAGAATACTTAATTAACAAATATTTTGTTCGTTTTCACTTTGTTTAATGTTCCGTATTCAAGAAGGGATATATAGTCATCATTTTCTTGTCAGATTGCGAAAATCTGGTTTGGTGTGCGAATATAGTCATTAACCTGAAAATCAATTCTCAATTTTGATTTATTACAATTTGATCGCAATATAAATGTCAACAATGTAAACTTTTCTTGTCAAACGATTATATATGTAATATAGTAGTGTGTTCCGTAATGAAATTTAAAGCAATTATTGGACTGAAGAATCACAGTATTCATTTCATATTTTTATTAATTATTTTACTATCGAGAGCTGAAATAAAATTGTAACACGAAGAGGGTTCTACCATCCTACTTTGTTCAATCCTCCTTTAATCGGTGTCCTATTTTTGCATTTTTTATATTATTTCTTTACCACAAGTTTTACATACTTTTAAAAATTAGTTTTAAAATGTTTGATAGGCATGAAATATTTGATGTAATAACCTATAATGGACTTTCAAGTGTATTAATTTCCCGGGTTATGTCATGTCTTTGATTATTAAAATTAATGAAATGTCATTAATTTTAACAGGGGAGTAATTCTTATCCTGTATTGTAATTATCTGCGTATAGTTTTTCTGACAAATGTTAGTATGAATTCATGAAACTTAATTTGTTTTTCTAATATTTATATAATATATGAAATTTATTCTACTGTCCTATATGTGAATGTATCCAACTCCTAAGGTTCCTCTTCACGTTCTAAGCAATCTGCAATTTAATGCCTTAAATATAATTATAACTGTTGCTACTCTATTATGGGTATGCTATAAAAACTTTGTATGACTCACAAATTTGAGAAGTTAGCTTTTCAGTTTTCATACAGTGGAGTTTAATAGGGTGCACTCCAACTTTGTCTAACAGTTCTGCATATGACAAGTATAAACAAGACATTGCAGAAAAAAGTTGACATTGTAATTTACTACATAAAAATAAATTTTGTGAGCAAAAATATGATTAGGTGGGGAAGTACAAAACATTTACTTTTCATAATTTACAATTATCATAAATCATGTATAATTTAACATGTTTCATAATGAGTAGTATTTAAGTATAATTATGAATTCCCTAAACTCATATAATACAAGAAATCAATACGTAAATGTGACAAGTATTTGTGATGTAATCATTTGGATTTAGATTTGTTTTCCATTAGTCTTAGAAATAGGAAATATGATACAGCAATATATAATATATATAACAAATTCATTAAATTAAGTTTATAATAGAATACATGTTGATCTAATTAATGTTCAACCTGGAAATTAATGTATGGGTAATACACCTTGGTTGTGTATAAGGATCAGTAATTCTTATTGAAAACGTAACATTCTTTGGAATTAATTCTGATTGAAAATGTTAATATTTTTGATTTTATTTTTACTCATTAGATTAGGTCTGAGAAAGAAAAAAATTACACATACTTATTCCTATTTTCTCATGCTTGTTTTTGGTACATTTCTTTTGTTGATTATATTTATTTAGTAGTATTCAAGATTAGATAATTATAGCCTTCTATATCTGTGTTCCATATTCCACATATATGATATGGACATAGTTGTACCTTACTATTCCTATAAAGTTTACTATAATTTACTTTCATTCTAAACTCTTGTTTTTTCTTTTCACAGCTTGTCAGACAAAGCAGATCATTTCTAAAATCTATAAATTCACCACCATCTTCCAATTTGACATTTTGCAAAGGTCAGTTAACATAAATCACATTACATATTTATTATATATATATATATATATATATATATATATATATATATATATATATATATTTCCAAGAAATATTCATAAGTTTTTCAAAGGATAATGTTATTAATTATTTGTTTTTAAAATTTGTATACATGTTAGAGATTCTGAATAAATATTGATAGCAAATTTTAATTATTAATTGTTTAATATAATTGTAAAGAGCATATTTGTTTTTAGGAAGCAAGATGCCTTGTCCTTTCATGAGTCGTCTTTCACCATCATTTGTTCAAAATTATGGAGCAAATTTAGTTAAGACATACAGCAAGTATTGTCCTGTCATGGCACGTTTTTCAAGCTCTCTCACATCAGCAAGTTCTAAGGAGGAAGGTATTATTACATTAATCCAATAATATTATTTATAAATTTTAGCATAATATTTTTTCTTTATTTAGAAATTAACTAAATAAAGCAATTTTCCAGAAAGTCATACTTTCTTTGTAGTAGTGATTATTTTCTGTATTGAAAGGATTTTTCATAATTTATACATGGTACAATCTAAATAATATCAAGATCTCATCATTGGTACATGTAGTTTCACATTATTTTCTGATTTATTTTTATCTTTTGCTTTACATCCAATTATTTGTTTCACATCAGATTACAGTTTTTCAATATTGGAATGAAATACAGTTATTTTAACTATACTCTCGTACTTTACTGGGACAAATCTATGTGTTTTTCCATTGCATATTTAGATTTTTCAATGAACTCAACAATTGAATAATAAGTGATTTGTTCCTCTATAAAACTTCCTTAAAGAATGCTCTCACATCTCAGAAGTTTTAATATTTTGAAAAATAATTTTTAATAAAATCTTTGGGTACAACGCCAGTTGTCATATGTCATATGTTGTTCTTCTAAAAGTACATCAAAACCAAGGAGATAAGTGTAAGTCTCAATGTATAACTGAAAATTCTAAACTATTATTTAATAAATAAATAACAAGAAATTTTACAAATAAATACATTTATATAAGTTCAGTCATTAACTATTTCTTGCTGACTCCGTGTGTGTGCAGTAATTGATTTAAAATTTCATGAATAATGCCATTTGTAGAATGAACAATTTATTTATAACAAATTACAGCTTCATTAAATTTTACTAGAATTTTGTCAGTTTCTACATCCGTATCACTTTTGTTAAGAAACTGCCACTGAATTCAGAAATGGTCATTTTTATGAACTTGTGTAATTTGTATCTTTGGTACCCTCAAGATCTTTACTGGGTTGATAAGGAAAAGGAACAAAATGTTACAATTAAACGAATACAGTTAAAATAAGTGAAAAACGAAATGAAATGATTGAAACAAAATCCTTGAAATGAATGAAACAAAAGTAACGAAATCTGACACTTTTTACCCTTTATTAGCAATTTACAATTATTAATTCAGAAAAATAAACTTACACGCTCTGTGGTCCACACACTCACTTCATACAGACTTAAAAGGCACCAGGTTGCGCTCACCATCAGCTTTCACAACCACCTCTTCTTGACGACGTCACCCTCACGACAAATTCAAACACCTCTGCTTTCGGACAGACCTCCACGATGAAACTCCCACCAACTGTTGACGACTGATGTCCAGCTGATTACTCTCGGCCACCTAGCTTGGCCTACCATCCAATGATCTCTCCTTAATACAAACTCTGAACTGTTCATAACAATTGTTTCGGCCACTTCAACTTGGCCCCGCGGACCTGCATCACCGCTCTCCCCGCTCACACGTCCGTCTCCAGTCCACACGAAATGGTAATGAAGCCTCTGAACTGTCCAACTGCCCTCTTATCTTGCTATATCTTGGCTCCAGAATCTTCCCTTGTTTTCACAGTTTTTTGCATTTTCACTTTCGCCAAACAAACACCATCTGTTGCCGTTCCCCGAGAGCCACTCAATCAATTAAATTAAACGTTTCCTTTTAATATAATTGTGTCATCCATCTGTTATGATGCCTTTCAGGGTTCCATCGGTCACAACCATTTAGCCCTAAGAGCCGCAAAATGCCCCAATTATTAGACCTCCCAGTCTCTAAAAGTCACTTATCCGTCATTTTATCATTATTTTTTGTATGTTAAAACCACTCAAGGATCCCCAGTCTGAGTTCGTAAACAAATCTGACAAAAATAAGAACAGAATTCCTGTCCTGAGCTGGTTATTACAATATATTTAATTTATTTTGAGTCATGAATTAAAGTTTTAAGAATTTGTGCTTTCTTTATTTTACAGTTTTGGATCCTGTGAAAAAATGTCCATTCCTTGCTAATATTAACCCTGTTGTGAAGGAGGCTAGTAAGGAAATGGAAGATGATATCATTGATTTGTCTCCACTTTCACATAAAGGTTAGTTTATTTATTTTAAATATTAATTTAAAATTATTATAATATTGCCAGTGAAATATTAAATGTAGATATGTTTAAACTGTATGCTCAAATGATGAAAATGGTTAAACTGCACATCTTAAACTTTGTTATTTCCTCACTTCAGAAAAAGGAATCTATTAATTTATATAGAAAATGGATGATAAAACAGTTGTTGTAACAATGTCTCCTAACTACTAATTTTTTTTTTCTATGTGAAAATTTTTCAGTCTTTAGTTTTAGCAACCATTACATATACAAATAAAATTGTTAATAGTTTGAATATGTTAAATGTAATAGTAAAATTTTGTATCTGGAAAAGAGGATCAGAAACACAAGTGTTTATTATTATAATTTCTCTGAGAATGTAAATTATTTAAAAGTATATTAAATAATTGATAACAGGGTTTGCAAATATATATGAAATGTGTAACTGTTATAATTTTGATAGTTTAATGTAAATTAGTAATACAGAAATCTATATCATAAGGTGAACTCTATATATTAAATTATTTGTTTTAGTGGTTGAAGTAAATGAAATACCACAACAAGTTTCTAATATTGACACAATTATAGATGAGAATAAGATGAAAAGTGACAAGGGAAAGATTAAAGGTATGTAAATAAAATATCTGTAATGAATGTCCTGAATTGTTAAGTAGTACACCACACCTACTATTGGTACATTTGCTATTACTTTACCCAATCAGTTTTAATCCTTTGTAGGTAGCACATTTGAATATGAGGAATTCTTTCATGAACAAATCATGAAGAAGAAGAAAGATCATTCTTACCGTATATTCAAAAAAGTTAACAGACTGGCTTCTTCATTTCCATCTGCATATGAATACACATGGGGTGAAAGCCCGATTACTGTTTGGTGTTCCAATGACTATTTGGGAATGTCATGTCACCCCAAGGTTAAGGAAGCTGTGAGGTAAATAAATATTCTCTTTTTTACCACTGAAAGTTCAGCTGCGTAATGAGTTAAATGAGGTGAACAATTAAAAAAGTATCTGAATACATCTATCCATTATTGCAGGCATGCTCTGGAAAAACATGGAGCTGGTGCTGGGGGTACACGCAATATATCTGGAAACACAATGTACCATGAAAAGTTGGAAGCAGAGTTAGCATCTTTACATCAAAAGGATGCTGCTTTACTTTTCACATCGTGTTTCGTAGCCAATGATTCTACTTTGTTCACTCTCGCCAAAGCTTTACCTGGTAATTAACAAATGGGTATTACTAGTGGGCAGGAGCAAGCTCAATATTCAAACGTCAAAATCTATTGTAAATTGTGATTTATTGGTTTTTATTGTGAAATTTATTAAATGAATTTTTCTAGGCTGTCATATATTTTCTGATGCTGGAAATCATGCTTCGATGATTCAGGGGATACGTAATAGCCATGTTCCTAAACATGTATTCAGGCACAATGATGCTAATCATTTAGAAGAGGAACTGTCCAAAGTACCTCATAGCATTCCAAAAATAGTAGCATTTGAAACTGTTCATTCAATGTCTGGTGCTATATGTCCATTAGAAGAAATGTGTTATGTAGCTCATAAACATGGTGCTATAACATTTGTTGATGAAGTTCATGCAGTTGGATTGTATGGTGATCATGGGGCCGGAATTGGAGAACGTGATGGTCAACTTCATAATATGGACATCATTTCGGGAACTCTAGGTGAAGTAAATGAATCTGTATGCATAATGACATTTTGCTGTGGTAAAATATGTAAAATGTTAGCCATTCCTACACAAAATTTCAAATTAGCCAGTTGTAACAATAAATCAGGAAATGAAATACAAATTCTCATATAAAGGGCGAAACATTACTCTAAATTATAAATTTAAACAGTTTGCATACATTACTTAGTTATGGAGACATTAAAATAATTATATCTAAATTTTGGGGTACATTATATGTCCTGATAATTTATTTTGGGATTTACATACTTTGTTAATTATCAAAGATACTTTTTTAATTAATTAATTTACAATTAAAATGTGCCATAATATTTTCCATGAACCTGAGTAGCTGAATAACATTGGGAAAGGAAATCATGACAGGATAATAAGTAATCATTTTTTAAGTGTTCTGTCACTAAATCCTCAGATTGAAATATCTTAACATTTAGTACTGTGTCATGTTAAAACTCATACTTCAAAATGAATATGACAATTCTTGAACCTCTGTATTTATTTATAGGTCCTCAAGGAAAATACATGAAGTTTAATTTTTCCATAAATTTATTTTTGCTTGTAATTAAACAAAATTCACAATTATTGTTTTTTTTTACTTTGGTTTGTATCAGCAATTGGCATATATAAGAAAGATTAACAAAATTTGTAGTACCTAAAATCATTACTGATACAGTACATTGTCCTGTGCTGTTTGAGGCAGAATAATTTTGTGTGGACATAAAATTTAATATAAACTTAAGAAATGACGGTAAATGAATATTATGAAATGAAAATCATATAATTATTTTGTCTTTCTCTGATGGCTTGTGTTTCAAAATAAATAATTTGGAAATTGATTTTGATTTCTGTGTTGGATAAGTAACATTCTCTTTTCAGGAATGCCAATTAATGTACAGTGATTTAGAAGAAAAATTTCTAAATAAACTTCATTTTATATATATTTTTTTATTCACATTTGTATTTTCTTTCAGGGAAAGCATTTGGAAATATAGGTGGTTATATTGCATCATCAGCAAATTTGGTGGACATGATCAGAAGCTATGCAGCTGGGTTTATTTTCACTACATCATTACCTCCTACTGTATTGGCTGGAGCATTAACTGCCGTAAAAATTCTTCGGTCAGAAGAAGGTAAAATGTTGAGAAGCAAACACCAACAAAATGTAGAATACCTGCGAGCAAAATTATTGCAACATGGCTTCCCAGTAGAAAATGCACCTTCACACATCATTCCCATAAAGGTAAAAGATTGCCCAACTTATTGAAAATTGCATTTTGTAACAAGTTTTCGGTAAATGATTACTTTGACCTACACTTCCCTGTGTCTACCTTAATATAGTTCATAGTTGTAGTGTACTGCTTCTTTTATACAAGTTTTTGTGTCATTTTAAAAAAAGGGATTGATATTGATCATATTGATGCAGATAAATTTCAACTGTTTTATATATTTTTAGATTGGAGATCCATGGTTTTGCAGCCAGATTTCAGATAAATTATTAAAAGAGAAAGGTCATTACATCCAGAGCATCAATTATCCAACTGTGATGAAAGGACATGAAAAACTTCGCCTTGCCCCCACGCCTCATCACACCACTTCTATGATGGATAAACTTGTCAGTGATCTACGAGAAGTGTGGCAAGATGTAGCCATGCCACTTGCTTTTTAAGATGTAAGTTTTCCAAAGACCATTTGTATTCATTTTATAAGTAACATACATGAGCAGTATCAAATTATCAACTTTTGAAATTGGTCTGCATCTCAAGAACTTTGCAAATCATTGGGCCCATGGGTTATGAATGTAATTCATTCCTGGACTCTGGTTCTACCCAAATTGTTCGTAACTAGAATCTATTTTCTCCATTGAAATACATGTGAACACAATGTGCAAGTCTCAGAAACATGGAACCTACTTTTGTTTAGTGATTATTTTGTTGGATAACGTCTTTTCAATTATAAACAAGAAAATATTAAGAATTAGTTTTTTATTCTATTTTATGGTTATTTGAACTGGGTTTTCCCAGACCAGAAAATGATCTAAGTCTGTTGTTTTTGCAAAATATTCTTGAAGTTGAGCATCACATTAGATTTCAAAATGTTAATCACCATATTGATCACAACATTGTTAGGGTGGTTGTTCTCAATAAATTCCTGCACATCACTCCACTGGATCTTTAATCTGAGTAACTAACATACTGTTTTGCGTAGTAGGAATTTTACTGTGTGCGGCCAATTTCTCAAACTTACTTAAAGAAAATGTTACCAATTTTTTTCTCTGTATAGCATAGACGGTTAAGTGATGGGGAGGGGAGGGGGGGGGGGCGATCCTGGAGGATGGACAAATACTGTTGAAAGTAGGCAGGAATTTAAGAACAGAGTTTGCAGTGTGTGTTCATGAGTTGAAGTTGTATTTGTAACTACAGGGTTCACTGTATTGATGCTAAACATTTATTTACATTGTTATTTATATACACACAGGAATATTACATGCATTTATTTGTTTCAGTAGCAACATTTTTCTTTGCTTTAACAAAAAGCAGTACCTTCTGGTGACTTCATGAGGAGGAATCAAAGTACAACTTTATAAAATCTTCCAAAAGAAAACCAAGAATGTGACCAAACTTCAGTTATTAATTGTGTCCTGAATAAAATTGTAAATAGGTTCAAAGCTCTGTGTATGCCAGTTTAAGAATTCAAAAACTCAAAGCCTAGGTTGTGGATGCCCTTGCATATCTGTACATGTTTTCTATTTAGTCAAATTAATATTGTGAAAAGGTTTACACATTAAAATTGTATGCAAGGATAGATGCTTGATGTTTAGATGTGTCTCCCTATTTAAGTAACAGTAGCATTATCGTCATGTAATGACATTCCAGGTAGATACTGCCATGTAAAACATCTCTTTAATTACCATAGGCTGCATAAATGGAGAACTGATATATTTGGTGATGCACACTATTGGATCAAGGTGCTTTGGTTTGGGTTCATTGATGTGCCGTAATAGGTAGTATCATTTGCACAATCTTCAATTTTAATTTATTTTGTGCCTTGTATTTTTTAAATGTTTACAAATGACAAATACTGCCTTAAACTGTGCATTTTAATGGGAATATTTCAATCCTTTTGTTATAATTTTTGATATATAGTTATTATAAAGTACTAATACAATGTTATTTACAATCATTGTTTATTTTCCTTTACTTGTATCATTCAACAATCATTGAGAAACCATCCTATGTGATAATCTTTTCTACATTGGAATGTTAAATTTCCTCGAAGAAAGATCCATATTAAATGTTGTAATAGTATATGTAAAAGGTAAGTATTCACTTCAAAAAATTTTAAGAAAGTTGAGTGGGCAGTCTGTGAGTGAAAACAAAAATCAGATGAATGTACCTGAAGTCTCTCTTAAAGGTTTTGTCCCATTTAATTACAGCATTAGAATCTATTTGCAAAATTACTGTTATGACACTATTTTTTTTAAAAAAAGGAATAGATTTAGAAAAGACTGATGTAATTATTTTCTAGTGCGTTATTTTAGAGTTCATATGGGAAATTTTATGTTGGGTTTTATATCATTAAACGGTTCTGAAACCCTTAAAAAAACATTAGGAAATATAATTTTCAAAGATTATAGATTATATGTGCACATGATTTTAAAATAGTGTCCTCAAACAACACATCCCTTTCCAGCCACACTAAAAACTTAAAAACACAGAATCAACATTAATTGGCCTTGACTGATGTTCAACCATGCATTACTAAGGAACTATAAACTGCATTAATATTATACTCAATACAACTAATTTTATATGTCAACTTGCAGACAAAACCTCTCAATTGTTTTAATGTCTAAATCTTACAATATGAAATTCCCAACATAGATATGTATATTTGCTTTCCATTTTTAGTGTGACCAGTTGTTCAATCTGAATATAACCAGTGTGTATTATTTGGATAAACATTGACCTTACAATGGAATTATTTCTGAATTGACACAGAAAAAATTGCCCTTAGACATATATATATATATAGAGAGAGAGAGGGGGGGTCTGATATTAATCAATTTATAATGTCTCTCTCATATTTTTGTGACTTCATAGAAATCTATTGATTTAATAAATTTTACATAATTCATATAGAGAAACTAATATAATTTTGTAAAGAGGAGAATATTAAATTTGATGACCAGTATTATAACCATGTTTTCATTTTTTTTATTACAGTTTATTGTCACAATTAACCTTTTGGTCATTAGCGACTTACATCAGTTAAGTTCTACATTTGTCTAACATTTAAATTACATTACACAACTCAGTTTTCTTCGTAAAGTCATTGAGGTTGTTTATTTCTGTTGAGTTGCAAATCTCCATCATTGAATGGGTGGCTATAGTTGATCTTATCTCGCTATATTTGGGGCAGTCAAAGAGGACATGAGGAATTGTTGTGGGCTCCTTGCATGAGCTGCATGCTGGCTGCGGAGATCTGGAAATCAAGACTGAGTGAGTGAAACTGGAGTGCAATGTTCTTATTCTGGCCAGGAAACCCTGTTGCCTTCGAGATAGTTCTTTCATGTTGAATGAGTGAAATAGATTAGATTTAATTTATTTCAATTTGTGACAACAATTAATCAATTTTTATGTATTAGCAATTATATTGTTTATCAATAAATTCATTACAACAAACATTATTGGTATCAGAAACTATTAAAGGTGGAATTGAATAATAGTTATACATATATGTACATTCAACTGATGTTGAATTCAGAGTTTTAGGGTTCATTGTTTACAGTGTCGTGTGAGATGCAAATTCTCGGCCCTGTTGCCACTCATGTCACGTGGAGTTATTCGTAACATATTCGGCATGACCAGTACATTAAAGTCGAATTATCGTTTCCGGTCTAATATAAATAAATACCCGGATAACGACGAGGTTTCAGCTTGCGTGAATAATAAAGAGAAGCAACAAAGTACTAGACACGCAGGGAACATTGAAATGCCTTCATTTGTAATGGACCATAGACCTTGGTCGTCAACCTCTTTCACGACTTGCCATGAGAGATTGAACTCCATCTTGTGATCAAAGGAAGCGAACGAAACGCCAAGATATCATCATCACGGAAGTGATTTTTTACACCATGGTTGTAAACATTGTTTCGTTCAGCTGACAACAAAGTTGTCCGTAAGACTCCTGTTATCGTGTTCCGGGCGACGCTTTTATTGTCAGTGTGCCATTTTCAACGTAACTGTGTTAAATGGGTGTAAATAAGAAGTTAAAGACGACCTAACGTATGGTTTCCTTTCCTTACTGCTATCTTTTGGAAAGATTAGCTTCACGCCTAATACAAACCTTCCACACGGAGCTTAAGGGAAGATAAACATGTTCTGTGAAAGCCCGAATGCGTCCTCAAACGATAAATGGTAAAGAAAGGTGACGTGACTCGTGACGGATTAGTTATTTGTCAAGCCATGCCAGATAGAACAATCCGTTTCCTGCCGGTCTCTCAGATTAAATTTTTAGAAATGAGATAGCACGTTCTCGACTCGTGAGCTCGTGTTCTGGGGTTCCATTCGGAAGTCGACCCTAACCTTGGTGAAGAACGCCTTCTCTCAACCCACCGTGGTCTCTTGGCCTCAGTCCAGGGCTGGAGAGTTATGACACGCAAACATATGATCATAACATCAAGGATTTCCTGTCCGAATACAGAAAATATGGACTAAAGCTGTAGTGAACATTAAAGATTTAAAAATTAAGGGGCCAAAAATAAGATCATACGGTTTGCAAAAATATTAAATCGTGGGGCTGGCAAATAATTTCGAGGGCAATTATGAATATTTGCAGCGTATACGCTAATTTTATTTTGCATCCGATGGTCTCTAAATATAATTTTTCGAGGCCAGCAAAAATTCCATGAAATCTGTATCTTGAACTCGACAGGGGTGTGAACAAGGATTAAGCAAGTTACTACGTAATCTATCTATCTATATATATAAAAATGAATTGCTGTTCGTTAGTCTCACTAAAACTCGAGAACGGCTGAACGGATTTATCTTATCTTAGTCTTGAAATGTTCGTGGAGGTCTAGGGAAGGTTTAAAAGGCGAGAAAAAATCGAATAATTTCCGGGAAAACCCTAAAAACAGCCCTTTTCTATTTCCCATACAAACGTTTTCTAAATAAAATACAAATCTACACCAGTCGAGCAATTTTCACCAAATTTCGTACACGTGTTCTTTGCGACCAGGAAACAAACACTGTTGGGGTGAGACGCGTCTTCCACCCCCAGAAGCGGGGGTGGAAATATTTAAACATACTAAAACAGCCGATATTTGAGTCGGATAAATATTTTTAGGGGTCAAAGATATTGATAGTGTTTCTACCAATGTTATCTGAATAAAATTTTCATCCCCTACGCCCTGTGAAAAGGACACCCTTCGGGTTTGGGGTGGAGATGCTTTACAGTAAAATAACGCGAATACAACCGAGATTGGAGTCAAATCAAAGGTTATGGAAGTCACTGTGTTTAGTTACGACATTCAAATTGGCATTTACCCCTCAGATGCAGGGGTAGCGGGGTGCATATTTTGGAACATGCAAACACGGCAGATATTTGCGTTGAAGAAATATTTTTCATAGTTAATTATAATGATTAGGGTTCGAGTAGCGTTACATAAAAATTGCGCAAAAGTAGCCGAAATTGGAGTCATATCGGGGGTTATAGATAAATGACATCTCGGGCAACGCCGGGCACCCAGCTAGTACACAATAAATGGATGTTGAAGATTAAGATTATATGCAATAAGTTCATTAAACTTAATAAATGCACATCTTAGATTTTCACACTATTACACCTAAAAATTATTAACTAATCTAATCTTAACATGAATAGCATCACGGTACAGAATGAATGAAGTACAATAACCAATTGTATTTTAACATCAATACTGAAACTTATGTTGGTTGTTCTCTTACATTAAGTGACGAAATGCTACAGCAAAGCCAAAAAATAAGACTCAGATTCTTACGAATAATAAAATTCTGCATACTTAAATGAAAAATTGAATCCATTTATTCATTCTATCATATAATTACCGTGCTTGGGTTGTACTGTATTGTAATGGATTATTACGTGCCATTTAAAATACTTTCAGATGCCCGCATCAGATACCGTTTTAAAAATTACTGTTGTGAAACAAATAATATACGTAAATAGCAACAAAAAAAAGTAATAAACATTTCTTCATTAATTACAAATATTCGGCCGTAGCTCCTTTAATACAAATTTGTAAAAAAAATAATTGTTACTATTCCTAACTGACTCCATATAATACGCCGTTATATTCATAAATAGGCGGAGTTGTGCGGGGTTTACTTCAAACTGAAATTTGAGTCAATATTACAATGGTGCGAGCAATCAAGAGAAATGGATTTACGAGTAGTTTTAACGCTCTCGGCAGTCAGGCGGAGGATTCTGTTGTCTGGACGTGTCTCTGGATTTTTCTAGAGCCGTAATATGCTACATTTCTGATTCTGTCTACACACTTTCTAATAGTGTCTAAGTTTTAAAAGCGGAATAATTTAGCATCAAGTTGAAACTAATTTCTAACTCGAAATATTTTTTCCTCCGTACGGATTTTAAATAAAGTTAATTTTTGGGAGCCGTGTAATAGATTTTCTCAGTATGATGCAAGTCTTCAAAATGCCGTCCCTTAAATATTTTACTGTTTAAAATAAACTTTGATTGTGATTTGTGAAAAAAATAATACGCAAAATTTACGAATAATCTTTATGTTTTGGAAATATAAAGTACTCCAAAATAAGATTTTTAATTACTGAATGGTTCAAATTTAATTTGATTTCGCCTCTCTGATTGTATGTTCTAAGGGGGGGGGGGGGGGGGTGAAACGGAATACTGAGCATGCGCATTTCTTATTCCAGCCGCGGTTAGCACAGAGACAGGGGCGATTGTGTCTAAGGAGGGAAGTTTAAAATATTAGAAATCGAAGCACAGTTAAACGCACTATTATTATAGAGATTCTTAGAATTAAAAACAAAAGAAACTTCCTAAAATTAATTATGTGCTGTAGTGCATATGCGAGAGCCGCGACTGGTTATGTTAAAATTGATATATTATTAATCTATCTCATGGTTAGGAAGTTATTTAAATAATGGAAATTACTAAGATTGAAACCTTTCCCGGTGCAGTTGTTCAATATATTGTTCTCGGAGCTCAACCGGGTTTTGCATAATTGTACAACGCAACGTTTCGACGACTAAAAGCTCTGTCGTCATCTTCTAGGCGAAGTGTCGGAACCATTCTATTGCATATTATATATATCCTCCACTGAATCATCACGCTGTGAGAGCCAATCAGCGCTCAGTCAACAGTCCGCCTCCGCCATGTCAGCATCAGTCAAAAGGCCGGCCACTCGCCGAGGTACATTACCCTCAGCAACCCCAGCCACAATAGAGCTCCGGACCCCTTGTCTTAACAGGAGACTAAGTCCATTTGTTGGAAAATGTGAACATCATATCAAAAACTCAGCACATTTCATTGAGCTGCTGAAACACATCAAGTTAGATGCTGACGACCTTCTTGTTAGCTTTGATGTTGTTTCATTGTTCACGCGTGTACCTATTGAGGATGCACTAAAACATCTGGAGATGCATTTCTCCCCGGGAATAACCGATCTGTTTAGACATGTATTGACGACCACATACTTCCAGTATGATGGAAAATTCTATGAACAGGTCGATGTAGTAGCCATAGGGTCACCTCTTTCCCCGGCCATTGCCAATTATTACATGGAACACTTTGAGGATAAGGCTCTGGATAGTGCACCATTACGTCCGAAACATTTCTTTAGATATGTTGATGACACTTTTGTCGTATGGCCGCATGGAGCGGAGAAACTGCAGATGTTTTTTGAACACCTCAACAGTCTGCATTCTAACATCAAATTTACAATGGAGGTGGAGAAGAATGGGTGCCTTCCCTTCCTAGATGTTCTAATCCGGAGGAAACAAGATGGTGGACTTGGCCATTCCGTTTATCGGAAAGCCACACATACAGATCGGTATTTACATGCCAGCAGCTTCCACCATCCGTCACAGAAGAGTGGAGTTCTCTCAACCTTGGTCCATAGGGCCAGGATGGTATCAGAGACAATCTAGCTGGTGAATTAGAACATCTTAAAACCGTTTTCCGCCAGAACGGATACAATCCCGGCCAGATAACGAGGGCACTTGCGCTCCGAAGGGAGAAAACAGCAGAGGAAAAGGAAATTGCAGTCAACCACGCTTACATTCCTTTCGCCGGTAACATCAGCAACCGTATAGGACGGCTACTGGCCAAGCATAACATTGAGACGGTCTTCTATCCACAAAAGAAATGCTTGGCTCGGTTAAAGACCGTATAGGACTTCGTACACCTGGGGTCTACAGCATACCGTGCGAATGTGGCAAGAAGTACATCGGCCAAACTATTCGCACGGTAATGGACAGATGCACAGAACATCAAAGACATCTGAAACTAAAACAACCAAATAAGTCAGCGGTTGCAGAACATGCCATAGAATCCGGCCATGACATAAAGTTCAATGAAACCAAAATCTTGGATCGTGTCAATGGTTTCTGGAGCAGCATAGCAAAGAGGCCATACATATTAGGACACAAGACAACCTGCTAAACCGGGACACCGGGTTTCAATTGAGCAAGACTTGGGACCCAGCCATAACATTGTTAAGACAAGGGGTCCGGAGCTCTATTGTGGCTGGGGTTGCTGAGGGTAATGTACCTCGGCGAGTGGCCGGCCTTTTGACTGATGCTGACATGGCGGAGGCGGACTGTTGACTGAGCGCTGCTGATTGGCTCTCACAGCGTGATGATTCAGTGGAGGATATATATAATATGCAATAGAATGGTTCCGACACTTCGCCTAGAAGATGACGACAGAGCTTTTAGTCGTCGAAACGTTGCGTTCTACAATTATGCAAAACCCGGTTGAGCTCCGAGAACAATATATTGAATGGAAATTACTGTTTTGAAGAAATATAATTTCTAAAGTGACCTTTTTTTAAAAAAATAATCCCAATTGAAAATTACCCACATAAGCAAAATGTATGATTCAGAATTCCCTCATTCACGAGCCACACATTACAGTGTAGAAACTGTATAGTTTTATTTTATCAGTAGAGTAATGAAAGAAATAAAGAAATACTATATTTGTACAAGTACAAACCGATGAGTTCCGACAATGTGTATTATATCTTCGCTTTAATTTGCAGGGAATCAGACGGTTAATTGGAAAAGAGATAATTAATGAGGTTGATGCAGCTGCGACTGTTGTTGGTACATTCCAGGTGGTAATAACTCAATCAACAGCCTTAGTTTTGATCTGTGTAGCTATTATCGAATATGTCACCGTATGCAAATCAGAGTAAGCTCCTGTACATTAATTTTTCGATGCGGAACGTAATATTTTCCTTGCAACACCACAGCCTAGGTGCCCCAAACATTCTGGAGGAACCAAAGTCTTGAAAAAGGATTTTGCGTTTACGTTCTTTAGTTTATGAAATATTCAGGTCAAAGTTGATACAGTCTCCAATACTTTAACGTGACGCATTGTAATGTATTTGGACTGCAACTTGTACGAGCCCAGGTGAAACTGTCGCTCTTTCTGTATCGAGTTGTGGTAACTCAATGCCAAGGGTGAATGCCCGCTATCACAAAAAAAAATCTCGGGTGGATTAATAATGAACGAACCTCACGTGTCACGTTGTCTCTCCGTAAACATGTATTGAGATTAATTCCTGGTAGACGCCATTTTCTCATGAATGTTGGAGTGGAAACTTTCAGATCACGTCATGGAGATGTCAGGCGACTATTTCAGCGATTTCAAGATAAAATGGGGATTCTTTGTGTGAAATCAAAAATGTTGTATTTGTTATAAAAATACCCTGCCTATTCTATCCAGCCCAGGATGTGCATTTTAATATTTAATACCAGCTGGGTGCCCGGCGTTGCCCGTGTACTTATTTATATAAACCTAAAAAGTATTTAATTCTATATTAATCTTTAGTCAAGAAGTGATTTAACCTAAATCTAACTCTTCCTAGTTCCGTACATACTTTCGACCGATAGTGCATTAATTGAACAGCTATAAAATACATAGAATTTTATTGCATCAATCCCAACAAACATACCTCCGAATTTATTCTTAAATATACTCCTTGAGTATTGCAGGATATAATTGTCCATCAGTCTTCAGACATTACGAAAGATTAAATTGTATCTAGATTCGTAATGTCAACAATTGTTCGCCATATTGGTGTCACTAATATGGCACGAAAATTAACTTGCATTTCCCGCAAGGATTGCAAAGTATTTCGTATTGTTTTTTATTATCATTCTATGGGATATTTGTGGATAAAATTTTACTTCTTCTTCAATGAAAATATTTATGCTTTATTTCATTACGGAAATTGGAACTATTTCCTTTGTTCGTCGCGTAGAGTAACGTCTCTCTCTCTCGCGTGACGTCACGGTCTTTCGGCGCGCAGTAATTTAACTCAAAATGATCACATTTTTTAATTATAATTCCTTCTACCTTTACGTTAGACATTGCTCAACCCCGCTGTACCGTTTCTCGTGTTTTGAAGAATATGTGTAACAATCTGTCCACGCGTTTAAATAAGTATAGACATTGACGTAAATACATACATACATACAAATAACAGTCCTTTATTTTATTTTACATAAGATAAAAGACTTAATAACAATAAATTCGTGTTAATTCTTTTATTTATATTCCTGTCCTACTTTTATTTCATTATTAATGTAGCAGCAGCTGATAAAACCAATTCAGGTGTATTCGCCCCCAACAGCTGCTATTATCGTGAGTTGTATGGTATAGGTTTTATTATTATAGTGCTTTTAGAACAAGCAGGGACTTGGCTTTTATTTCCCGCGTGTTGTGTGATATTGATTCAACCAATCAGAACAATTAAAAAGAAGGGCGGGACAAGCAGCGTTGCCGAACAATAGCAGTGAGCTGTACGCGAAGTCGTGCAATGTATGTTTGCCGTTCAACTGCTTCTTTATAATTATGTCACGATTTCCATACAAGTTTAGATAACAACTAAGTGGCACACTGAAATATGTGCCAGTGTCGTACTGTCAGTGTAAAATTTTTTGAATATGGATGTACGGACATGCTAACTTCGTAATCTCATGAAGATTTTAAAGGCCATCTTGGGAAATAGACGATTCGCTCCGCTCTGATAAAAGTGTTTGCATCAAGCGAAAACCTGGCTTACATAACAGGAGTCTCCTCCTCACCTTGATAGCTTAGATAAGCCCCCGAGAAAGCGGAACTCCTATCTGGAGGTTGGAGATGCAATTTAAATGTTTGCTTCGTTAGAAAGTGCCTTTCCCGCGCGGACTCGAGTCTTTTTGCCTGGAAGATTGGAATACAAGTTTACTTTTTCCCCATTACAGCGCAAAAAAAGCATCACTTTTATGACGTCAAAGTTGTGCTAATTTTTGGTGCGACGTTTCCAGAAATTATCGCCTACTTGTCGATAACATTTATTCGGCCTATAAATTTCCATTTCTTTGAAATATTTTCGCATTGAGAATTAAGTATACCACTGTGATCAAAAAGTAAGGTGAAATTGTCATTTAAAACTCACGGGTATTAGGAAGGCACATAATTTTTTTTTCCTAGGTTGGTAGGACTGTCTATAATATTTGCCAAGCGTCTGTTTGTTAAAAGGTTCAATTATCTCCGAGTTACACGTGTTTTTGTAAACAACCAAAAGTGAATTTTTCGATTTTTGTAATGGGTGATTTTGTTGAGCAAAGGACTTGCATCAAATTTTGTTTGCGGAACGAATATTCTTGTGCGGACACGTTGAAAATGTTGCTGAAGACCTTTGGTGATCAAACTATGGCACAAAAAAACGTTTATAAGTGGTACAACGAGTTCAAAGAGGGCCGAGAACGTGTTGAAGACGAACCGCGCTCTGGACGACCATCAACGTCTACCGACGAGGGCCACGTCCAAAAAATCAAAGATTTGCTGCTTGAAAATCGTCGATGGACAATTAGAGATCCCGCTGATAGTGTTGGAATATCGTTTGGCTCAGCCCAAACCATTTTGAAGAATGTTTTGTGTCTCAAACGCGTCAAGTCTCGATTGGTGCCAAAATCGCTTAATTATTTTTTGGAAAAAAGAGCGTCGCGTTGATGTGTGTGAAACTTTGCTCTCTGACTATCAGGACCACTTTAAATGCATCATTACTGGAGACGGGACTTGGATTTACGCATACGACCCTGAAACCACCGACCAATCCAGCGAATATCGTGCAAAAGGTGAAGCAAGACCGAAAAGACCACGGCAAAGTCGATCGAAAATCAAGGTCATGTTGACAGTTTTCTTTGATTATCGTGGTGTGGTGCACTATGAATTCCTTCCGCCGCGCCAAACTGTCAACAAAGAATATTATTTGAGCGTTATGCGTTGTTTGCGTGAAGCTATTCGTCTGAAACGGCCGGAATTATGGGCGAACAACTGTTGGTTCCTTCATCACGATAATGCACCATGTCAGACTGCATTGGTTCTTCGCGACTTTTTTGCCGAAAACTCGACTCATATCGTTCCGCAACCACCGTATTCGCCTTATTATCAACTCCGTGCGACTTCTGGCTATTCAGAAATCTCAAAATGCCAATGCGGGGACGCCGTTTTGACACGATTGAGGAGATAAAAACCGAATCGAAGAAGGTCTTGAAGGCTATACCGGAAAAAGACTATTCCGACTGTTTCGAGGACTGGAAAAAGCGTTGGAAAAAGTGCGTTTTATCGGACGGGGATTACTTTGAAGGGGATGAAATTGATTTGGAAGAATAAAAAAAGAATTTATATTTTATAAATAAATTCACCTTACTTTTTGTTCACAGTGATAGATACATAAATAGAGAACAACACTGAAGAAATGCTTTACGGCTGATTAAGTTGAGTGGCAGTAAAAACAAGCAGAAAAACAACATGAGAGGACAAAGGAGAGCATTCTTGTAAAAGCTGAGAGCAACACGTGCAAATATGTCGCTCGTGTAGGCGTTAAATAACGAACCACTGTCCCCGTCCGTCACATACCTCCGCCATAGTCGAGGTGGAACTGGCAAATTAGAATCACAAATCTTCATGACAGTCCATTCGACGGCGTTTCATTGCATCATCGCTGTGTATAGACGTGAAATTCCTACGATCCTAATCTGCAACCAAATCTACAAACATTTAATTTGACAGATTACAACCTGACGCCATCATTAAAACTGAAGTCCAATATAAACTGGACAAAAAAAAAGAAGCGAGTAAACTAGGAGTCGTAGGCATAACAAATTTATTATTATTAAGTTACTATTGGTCATTTGCCCGGTGTTAGATCTATCTGCAAAAATAACAATAGAAATTTGACATATATACAAGTATAACATATATAAAATCATATGGGTAACATAAACCAACTGTCTTTGTAAAGTTTATTATTATTTACCTGAAAAAAAAGAAACACGTTCCACCCCCCTTTTCTTTTCACTGCACTTCACTTTTTTATTTGATATTTATTTTCTCCTAAATCACTTCACTGATTACTGCGGTGACCAGATAGAGATTAATAAGTGTAATAATAAAAGTATATATTGTAATACCAATTAAACAGGCCATTAATTGTTTTAATATAATTAAATTGTTAGCGGTACGAATGCGTAAAGGCGACAATGAAGGCGGTTTTTTTTTCTTTGTTTAACAATGGAGACCGCGCGCTTAGAGAACTAAGCATGCGCTTGGAGAACGGCAGTCTGGAATCGGCGATGAAAGGTGAAGGAGTCTAAAATCTGCGTACGAGAGATTAAACTGTTAAAAGTCGACGGGGAGATATAATACAGTTCAGTTCACCTTGAGCAACAAACAGTAAAGTCTGCAGATATAAAGTACGAATGGCGAGATCCTGCATTTTTACATGAAAGCAAGCAAACATTTTTACGGAGAGATTTACATAATAATTTGCACACGGGGAAGCAAATGGTTGCTTTACGCTGATTGAACAATTGTCTCATAGAGGAGACCGGCATTCATAGCTGACCAAAGGGGGTGGCTCATCCGAGGTTCCAGATAGCAGAGGACGAGTAGTCCAATCGTGTGTATTAAAAAATTACAATGAAGTGTAGAGTCTGTGTAAAAATAGCTTTTTAGTGTGGTAGTTTTCAAGCTACAAGAGAGATCTGATACCAGACAGACATTCCGTGAGTAACAAAACTTTTATACAAATTTGTAAACGATAATTAAAAGGGTATAGTTAGATTTCGTTCAGTTTTCGTTTCATTCAGTTTTATTTTCACTTGTCTTCATATTGTTTTAGGTTAACTTTTTATATTTGAATTGTTAATTGTCAGTTTATACATTGCTTTTGTTCTAATTATCAAACCCAGTAGTGACCCTGAGATATAGAGATCCGACGTATTTGATTGTAATGATATAAGAACTGTATTTTCATAAATGCCACGAATTAATAAATGAAAAATTAAAGTATTTGTTGTTAACTGGATGAAATTCGGCGTGCAAAATAGGTGTCATACTATGTAAATTTATCAACGATAAATTTTTAAATATCAATATATTTTCGTTAATTGATTCATTAATTAACCCTAACTAGGTGTTTATTACAATATATATAATGCCACATGATTATTGTAGTTTTCTTAGCCTACCTGTATCTAAACTGATGAGCGCTATTCGGAAAAGTCGTCAGTAATTCTGCAGGCAATGAATTGCAGTCGCGAATTGATCTATTAACAAATGAATATTTTAGAACGTCTGTGCGTTGCCAATTTTCTTTAATTCTGAATGGGTGATCATTTCTAGGAATATAAGTTGGCGCCAAGAGATGATTTTTAATTTC
Source organism: Zhengitettix transpicula (assembly GCA_037074705.1). Classification (NCBI taxonomy): domain Eukaryota; kingdom Metazoa; phylum Arthropoda; class Insecta; order Orthoptera; family Tetrigidae; genus Zhengitettix; species Zhengitettix transpicula. The sequence goes on along the minus strand of CM073595.1, from coordinate 22,310,210 downwards.
TTTCTCAGGTTTGTTGACCTGTACGAGCTTTGCACATTGCGTGTTTCCTCCTACTGCTTAGTGACTTTAAATGCTCACCAGGATTTTTCTTTAATCGACCTACTAAACATCTTTTCAACCCGTTTTTCAATCTTGTCCGACGCTAGTGTGTGTACATTTCTATATGAATCCCAACAAGTTGTCCCATATTCTGAAATGGACCTGACCAGCGATCTCCTTGGTTTTCCTGGAAACCCTATTTACATTTTTTTGGGATTCAATGTAAAAATATTCTACTGAAAGGCGCGTTTTACTCAGTACAGGAATTTCTAGATCGTCCCCCCCCCCAAAAAAAAAAAAATATTAAATTTTTAAAAATCTGCAAAAGTGTTCACTGGGTTGCTAATAAAACCACTTCTTTCATAACTTGCTTATTCTCTTTCGGTCTTTTCTGCTCTTTTGTTTGTTTCATGTACGGCATGGAGTTTGCAGCTTCCTCGTCGCTCTGTTTCGTGAAGTGACTTGTCCGTAGTTTGTGTTTCCCCCTAGTGTGCGTGTGTCAACTTTTGTGTTTATTTCTATGTGATGTGTAAATTCTATATTTTATGATAGTACATTCGCGAATCATTAATCATTTACTATTATATATTGTAATAAACAAATAGAAGCTAATTTTAATTAATTTAAATAATTAACTTCTCGTTGAAGCGCCATTTATGTAATAATTAAATGGAAGGCTTTTTATTAAATGAAAAGATCGAAATTAACAAACAAATTATTTATTTATTTTGTGGCAATAACTCAAAAACAATTACACTTTAAAATATTAATTTCTCAGGGCCTTCACTGGGTTTGATAATGGACACAACAAATTGATTTTAAAATCTTATTAACAAACAGTTCACATTTACCTAAACAATACGTTGATAGAAATAAATTAAAAATAAAAGAAATTAACTTTGATTGACGATTAAAAGAGAACGAAATCTGACTCTATCCTTTAATTACGTTTACATTTAATCATTAGTTTTGGTTTTGTTACTTACGTAGTGTCCAGCTGGTTCCAGCATTCTTTTTGGTTTCAGAAGTACACTATTGCAAAATTTTACACTCATTCTAAGATTCACAGATTTTACACTATTGAAGTCAAAATTAATGGGCTCCCAGGAGCTCGAATGATCCTCTTTTTTGTCAGATATCTGATGTCTGTTTGCCTTATACGAATCCTATGATTCGTAGATTTGTTAGTCTTTTACCTCTTTGGACTTAAACTGACTTTCTTTCCTGGCTGCTACAGACGTAAAACTGCACTCCTTTCCTGGCTGCTGATAGACGTAAAAACTGCTAACTTAGCGATATTTACGGGGTAATACTTCCGTGAATGTTTTTACTTTGTCTTAAATTCACAACTTTGTTTAATAATTCATTAACGATGTCTAATTTCTGCTCTAATATTATTCGTTCCGTCCTCTGAAATATCCCGCCACTAACTGCTCTCCACTTTTAGCGCGCATACGCCATTTTTGACTTTCCGACAAAGCAACAGAGCTCGGCTCCATTATCGCTTTGGAAGATCCTGTCGCTACAATTAAATTTTATTAAAACCATTTAATGGCCTAATTGATTGGCATTACAATATTAAATATTTTTACTAGAATTGTAAATATGCTATTATACCCTTAGTATAGTGAAAGGATTATTATTTTTGTTATTATTCATATCATTTTACTTATGTTGGACAGGGAAATTTGTGTTCCCGAATTTTAGTATTTTTATGTTAACTTCTAATTATTTATAATTGTAGCATTCAATATTTATATTGTAATTTTATATATTGACGTCTCTTATTTATTCATACGAGGACTAATGGAATAAGATAAAAAAAATAAAATGCGACTTATCTGACTTGATTTCCTCACTTTAGATCCTTACTAATCGTGATTCCAACTGTTGGATTCCGTCACAACTTCATTCCCCATTTTATACCTAACTGGAGGAACATTTTTATTTTTTCTAAAGACAATTGCCTTATTCTTCGTTGAATTTACTTGCATTTTATTTCTAACTGACCAGCCTGAAGAGTTCGAGCATCCTCCGCGCTTCCCATGCAATCGTCGGCAAACAGTTTAGTATTTGAAGTTATACCAATGGGTAGATCGTTTATGAAGGCATGGAACATGAGTGGACCGATGACACTCCCTTGCGGGACCCCTCACGTAATTTTAACCGAGTCGGTCAATTTGTCATTTACACGAACTGTGAGTGTTCGTTTTAGTACCCGAATATCTATACCTGATTCTTTTAACTTACTTAATAATAGATCATGCGGGACAACGTACAATTCTTCAGAAAAGTCAACAATTATTCCGTCTATTCTCTGTCCCTTACCGACCGTGTCCGAAAGATTTTGGCAGAGAATCCAGGTCTGAAGCCGTGTTGCCCGCTGCGAATCCAACCCTTTTCATCCCAATGCCATCGCAAATACTCGGCTATTATTCAGATACCGTACCCACAGAACTGTTGATATTCAAAACGAAATGGGAAGTTATTCGCGTTTAAGCCTCGCGGTTTAGCTGGTTCAGTTTGTAGCGCGATAGTTTTATTATTGATATGTTTCATTTTAATATAATTATATATTAGCAAGGGTTGAGAGCTTGGTAAGTTGTAATTTGAGCAGGCGCCGCCGAGACGGGGAGATAATCCTTTCAGTCTGGAATTGGACACGTATGATGTTGACCCTCGGAAGTTACCTGGACTGTCACACCTTGGGAAACGTCTCTCTGAAAATCCCAGAAATTTGAGTTAACACGTGACTGCCTGAACCAATGACATTTCTGACAGGTTCAGGAAAGATCGATCGATTTTTGCCATCCAGCGAGGGGGCTAAAAAGAAAGTATTGACAGAGGGACAAACCGTCGCCAGCGACGGACGTGCAGCCCCAACATGCAGTTTCGAGAGGACACTTGCAGTTTCGAGAGAACCCGGAGAGATCGAGGGTGCCACACGATAACGGTCAGACATCAACGAAGGTAACTGCCAAGTATCTCAATCCTTGACGCGCCTGGGGGAATTACCGTAGACCATGTTTAACTGAGATTAAGGGATGAGATTGTTTTGTCAGTCTAACTGAACACTGTATTTTTTATTTTTTTTCTATTTTCAGATAACTGTAAAATATCCTCTTAATTTATCATTTAAAAACATACCACTACAAGTTTTCTTGGAATTCCGAAAGTCAAAAAACAAATAACGTTGTAAAGGATTCGCCATTTTCCTCTCTTCCTTTTTACCAAAGTGACAGGCAGAACTCCTCCGAGTCACCATCCGCGAATAACTTCAAAATAATCCGCGTAAAATACCGTTATTACAAGGTGCTATGGAGTACTAGCATATACTATGGGGTTATTGAGAAATTCGTGGTTCTCCTCCTACAACCGTAGAGGGGAAAACTTTTCACTCTGTACATTAATATATTTAAAAATAAAATGAAAAATTTACGTCTGGTTGAAAATAATGAATAAGAAAGATGGCCAATACAGACAAAAAATGTAATATAAATACCACACAACGTAACTGGGATCCTTCTGCCTTTCGTCAGGTGCTAAGAAGAGCCTAGAGATTTTTGAGTGTTGTCGACTGAATTTTGAGTGTTGTCAACTGACCAGTGCAGATGTGTTTCTCTAGGCTCTTCTTAGCACTTGACGAATGGCACAAGGATCCCAGAAACGTTGTCTGGTATTTATATTACCTTTTTTGTCTGTTTTGGTTATCTTTCTTATTCAATATTTAAAAATAAATTATGATTATACTGTTAGAAGCGCAGTTAAAAATTTGTTTACTGTAATTGGTGTAAAACGTACCAGGGAGCGTTGCTTTATATTTATTTGTACTTATATTTAGGTAAATATTGAGACGAAAATTGGTCCCATCGGGGATAGATGAACTTTTGAGAATTTTGGAAAGTTATACAGCCGTCTTTACTCGAAGCTGGGCCAGTTCAGGCCGGCGACAATAAAGGGCTGCCGCCACCAGGAATAAAAACTGTCCTTGGCAAAATTTAGCCTGTCAGAAAAATCCGTGGAGTTGAGGACAGGGCGAGAAGGCAAAACTCCTATTGGTCGAAATCCTTAGACAGAGGAGTTGGTGTTAAGTCACGAGTTTTTGAAAGGTGAGGCATAGCAAGTAGTTTTGTCAGTTATAATTATTATGATGCATGCTTACCATTCGTTTGGACTTGTGGAGGTTTGTTGGAAGTGATTTGAAGGGGAGACTGACATTTGCAGAGCAGCTGGTTATGGCGTCGAGACTGATATGTCTTTGTTTCCGTTGCTCAGATATGACCACCAAACTCACGGATACTCCGCGTTAAACAATTGCATGACATTTTTAATACGTTAACTTAAATCAGCATAATTTAATAATCACTAAATTGGCGCCCAGCATTATTATATTGAAGTGGTAGGTTTATTAAATGATAAAGTAAAGGAATATTTTCCAGAATTTATTAATTATTTAACTGAACATGAAACAAATAAAAATAATACAAATTATGCGTGTTCAGCTATCCGGAAAAAACAATCGTATCCCTTAATCCCAAGTTAAACCATGGTTTACGGTAATTTCCCCAGGCGCGTCAAGGATTGAGACACTTGGCAGTTACCTCGCGTTGATCTCTGGCCGTGATCAAGTGGCACCCTCGATCTCTCCGAGTCCTCTGGATGATGCACGTTTGGGGCTGTATGTCCGTCCCTGGTCGAGGAGTCTTTCTACAGTTTCTTTAAAGCCCTTTCGTTGGATGTAAAATATCGATGGTCTCGATCATCTTTGGATCGATCTTTCCTGAACCAAGAAATGTGATTGGTTCAGGCAGTCACCTGTTAATTTAATTTATGGGATTTTTGGAGAGACGTTTCCCACGGTGTGACAGTCCAGGTAACTTCCGAGGGTCAACAGTCTACGTGTCTAAGTCCAAACCATAGGGAATATCTAACCACCACGGCGGCGCCTGGTCAAATTCCAACTTGGCAAGCTCTCAACCCTTGCTAATATTTAATTACATTAAAATAAAATATATATGCAATTATATAACTATCGCGCTACAATATATTTATTGTAATTGTAACTTAGTAAAATATTTCAAAACTTTTATAATAAAATACGTTTATTATCCCATTCAAAATAAAAACAATAAATATAAACACAAAAACAGTACAAACTTGCCCCCCCCCCTTTAATTGTGGGGTACTTGTTATTACGATTAAACATTTACATACGGAAAAAAACTTATTTTGACTGAGGGAGTCGCCTATATATTTTAAAATGGATGAAATTTTCACTTTATTCAAAAGAATACACTTTAATGAGAAAAATAACTATGAAATGAGAAATTATAATTTGACGTCGTGACTTTATGTAAAACAAAAGATTATTACAATTACAAGGAATACGGATTCAAATATTTTTAAACTAACAATTTATTTCAGATCTGTTAATAATTGGGCACTGATTTTGCATGAGATGTTCCTATTTCATCTTCAGAAAGAATAATTATGTGGAAATAAATGATAAGACGGTTTAAATTAACGACCCCTTTTTTTGCAATATCTACTGCAACTTTCGTATACATTTTAAACGTTTTTATGGTTAGCGATACAAAAATCTAATTTAAAAGCATATTTTTTATCCAAAATACAGAATAAAGACAAGTTACAAGTGCCAATTTGAATCTAAAATTAATTCTTCCATTATATATATATATATATATATATATATATATATATATATATACATATATTGTAATAACTAGCTCAGAAGGACAGGAATTCCGTTCTTATTTTTGTCAGACTGGGTGGTTGGTACATTAAAAAAAATAATGATAAAATGATGGGTTAGTGACTTTTAGAGAGCGGAAGGACTAATAATTGGGGCGTTTTGCAGCTCTTAGGGCTAATTGGTTATGAGCAACATATGGACGACGGAATCCTAATGACATAAATGACAGAAGGTTGTTGGACGATGTAATTATATTAAAAGTAAACGTTTAATTTAATTGATTGAGTGGCTCTCGGAGCGGGAGAACGGCAACAGATGGTGTTTCTTTGGCGAAAGTGGAAATGCAAAAAACTGTGAAAACAAGGGAAGATTCTGGAGCCGGGATATAAATAAGAGTGCAGTTGGACAGTTTAGAAGCTTCTTTATCATTTCGTGAGGACGGGAGACGGACGTGTTAGTGGGAGAGAGCGGTGTGCAGGTCCGCAGGGACGGACGCGGGGCCAAGTTAAAGTGGCCGAAACAATTGTTATGAACAGTTGGACGTTTGCAAAAAGGAGAGATCATCGGATGCTAGGCCAAGCCAGGCGGCCGAGAGTAATTAGTTGGACATCAGTCGTCAACAGTCGATGGGAGTTTCATCGTGGAGGTCTGTCTGCCAGCAGAGGTGTTTGAATTCGTCGTGAGGGTTACGTGGTCAAGAAGAGGTGGCTGTGAAAGCTGATGGTGATCGCAACCTGGTGCCTTTTAAGCCTGTATGAAGTGAGTGTGTGGACCAGAGAGCGTGTAAGTTTATTTTTCTGAATTAATAATTGTAAATTGCTAATTATTTCGTTTCATTCGTTTCAATCGTTTCATTTGTTTTACTCGTTTCAATCATTTCAATTATTTCGTTTCAATCATTTCGTTTTTCATTCATTGTACCTGTATTTGTTTAGTTGTAACATTTTGTTCCGTTTCCTTATCAACCCAGTAAAGACCCTGAGGGTACCGAGCCCAATTATTTAAAATGTATTCTAGGTAAATAAAATTGTTTTGATTTATAAAATTTCATCAGATTTGTGTAATTGAAAATTGTGGCTTAATAAATGATAATTGTTTGTTTAAATTGATAGTTTTATTTTATTTGAGATATTACAATATACATTGTAATACTAATTCAGGAGGCCATTATTAGTTGATTTATAATAATTTTTTTGGCGGCGCCGATATCAAAGAACGACAGTGACGGCGGGCTCTTATTGATATTAAACAAGGAAGACCATGGATTGTTTGGTTTACAATGTTTTGTTTGGCGGCGCCAATCTCAAAGAACGGAGTGACGGCGGGATCTTATTGGTATTAAATTAGAGAGACCATGGATTGTTGATTTTAAAATATTTTGTTTGGCGGCACCAATCTCAAAGAATGACAGTGACGGCGGGCTTCTTTGTCGCCGAGATTTGGTGTGAACTGTGAGCGTGAGAACTGCGAGCGTGGGAACTACGAGTGTGAGAAATGTGAGCGTTGTCCGGACTTCAGTTGGTAACACTCTGGCGAAGAGAGTTAGCTGGTTGGTGTTCGTCGATAAGAGAGACAGCTTTGGGGCGACAGGAAAGATCGGTCAAGGAAGTGAAGAATTCAGTAAAATGGTTCTAAATATTTGATATTCATTGTTAAACCTTGAAATAATTACAATGCTGCGGAGATTGTATGTTTAAAAGAATTGAACTCTGTTATTGGTGTTCGTTTCAGTTTCTGTAACATTTTTGAATAGACTGGTGACTACGGTCCAACTATTTTGTAATCTGTATATAATTGGGGTCACATTAACACTGACAGGTTTCCAAGATCAGAACATCTTGGCGTTGGCGATAGTACAGGATAATTGACTGGTGGCCGCGGGCGAAACATCTTCGGTCCGTACGAGGGATCCTTTTGTTTGAAGCTGTGAAAATATTGAACCGTATGTCTTGTTCAAGTGTAGAGTCTGTGAATAATGACCTTTTTAGTGAAGTGTGTTCCCACGCTCTGAAAACGTTAAATCTGGTACCAGAAAGAAAGTTGTAAGTACAAATAAAAATAATAAATGTGTGTTAACGGTAATTAAGTGTATTGTCAAATTTCGTTTCTTGTCATTTCATATTCCGTTAGTGTCAATTTCTTTGAATTGTAAAAATTTCAATTTTATTCTTGATTGTTTTGTAATATAATAGTCTACACGTGCCCTCTCATCATAACGTCTCTTCAGCATAGCGGACCTAAGAGGGCGCAGCTGCAAGAACGCTGATGCAGTTAAAGACATCTCTTTAGATATAGCGAGTAACTAAACACAACAACAACATAAATATTCACCCCTTCCGCCTAGGCAGCTGTGATAACGCTGCATCTAGAAGTCAGCACTTTAAGTACCTTATGCAGACATGCACACGGCAGCAGAAATCTTCCACCCTGTAAGAATTCTTCTCATTGGAGACTTAAAATCATCAGGGAGGGGGAAAGGAGTCTTCGAATTGTTCAGAGCTTCTTGGGAACGACAGTCGTGATCCAACCTCCAGACGGGTTGGTTGCTCCTGGTGCTATCCACCAGTTTGTCTTACTTTATTTTATTTCTAACTATTAAATCTCTTTATTCTTCATCAACTCCTATTTGACTGAAGTGCAGCGACACACCAACCACTACGCCTAGGTTCAATTAGTTGAACCCGAACCCTCACGTTACCGACTTTCCTATTTCCTGTTCTTAATTCTTCCTTTATCCTCTAGATCGGTAGCCAGGTGAGCTAACGGAGGTATAGCTCGGTTGGTGAACGATCTATCTGGACTTCCCATTTCCAACTGCTGGAATGTTACATGTTCACAGTGGTGGAGTGTTACATGATGGCAGGCGGGATGTTACATGGCGGCAGCGGTTGGAAGTATGTTACAGTTTGTTAGTTATGAAACCCAGTAAAGACCCTGAGAAGAAGAGTTATTTAGATTGATTTGTTTTGTAAAATATAAAAGTTTGTATTTTCTTTAAATGCCACAAATTATAAAAAGAATAACTAATTGATTTGTAAATTTTGATTGAATGTGGCTTATTAAAGAAACGCAAATAATTTGTACCTTTAATGAATAATTTTTTTTTAATAATTATTAATTTTTTAAATTAATTAGTTCCCGTTCATTACATTTTTGACGACCTCAAAGTGGAGCAATGCAGATTAATATTATTAATTTTTTTAAAAATTAACTATTCCTTTAATTATTACAATATATAAAATAGAAAAAACCATAATACGAGCTTTCACAGATATAAATATTTTCTTTGTCGGAACGTTACATTGTTCTATCTGAAAATAATGCAAAAAGCTAGTTGAATTTTTGCCCGACACACAACGCGATTCTTCTCGTCACTCTGATTACTTTACTCCCACATTCACTCTCAATGGATTCATTAGAACTAATTTCACCCATTCAGTGCTCCAATTAATGCGACAACGTATTGAAACAGAATCAATGGCTACATCCCGGTCAAGATTGTACAACATACTATTGCAGTGAAAACACAGTTTTTTACACTGAAAAATAATTGCAAGTCCGCTTAACCGTAAAGTTTACAAAATACGAATTATTTTCAATAGCGCAGGAGTTAGTATGTCTTTTATAATATGAAAAAAGCTCCAAAAATTGAGCCTTGGGATTTGAAAATACGACGAAACTAGGGAAATAAACGCAATGCGGAGTTCCAAATGTGATTACTCGATTGTAAACCTCTATTTCCATAGGTTATTAAGTTAAACTTGTTTTATTGGCTGCTAGAATTAATTTTTTGAAGTTTGAAGTAGCAACGTTTTTCATTGTTTTGTTAACTATATACGCCGATGTGGTATGTGTATTTATATTTCAGCGTCCATCCCCACCGCTATGGGTAGTAGTCGTGTTTTACCCCCACAGTGTTTGTTTCCGGTGAGATGGCAACATGTGTACAAAAATTTGGTAGAATTTTCTCCACGCGTGTAGATTTGTATGCGGAACATACACACAAATAAAATTGGCTGTGTGTGTTCGTATATTAGATTTGTATAGTTAATTTTCTGATTTTTAAAAAGGTGCACCATATAAGTTCTATTAAAATCCTTTACTCAATTCGTTCAGCGGTTGAAGATGTATGTATATTAGTAACTGCGATTGGGATCGTTCCCGGTGGCAGTCTAAAACAAATATATAAACAAAAGTATAACAAATAAACCAATATTGAAAGAATAAGGAATAATAATAATAAAATAAGCCTTAGAAATTTGTCCTGAAAATTTTTTTCAATCCCTCGACACTTCACTAAAGAAAAATATAAACATAAACGTATTTAAATTATATAATTAAAAAAAATACACTTCACTAATTCATTTATATTATTTTAACCTTCTTATTGGAAGATTCTCCTCAAACACTGCTGCAGGTAATTTGTTCCAGTCGCCTATCGATCTGTTTAGGAATGAGAATTTCCATACGTCTGCTTTTTTTTGCGGTCTGGTTTTGATTTTAAATTTGTGATCACCTATGCCGATGTACGTTGGTTTCTCGATCTTATCCCGTATGACTTTCCACGCTTTGTTACCGGCATATGATTTTAAAAAGTGCGCAAAGTCTTTCTTCCGTCTGGTTGCCAAAGATTCCCATCCTAATTTCTTTACCTTTTCTCGCCCGTGACCAAGTCCCCCGTATTACAAATTTTGCTGCCCCCTTCTGAAGTTTTTCTCGGCCTTCTATGCAGTGTTTTCTATAAGGGTCCCAACAACTTGCACCATGCTCTACTTATTATCAAGTATTTTTGATTTGACACTCCCCTTTTTTAATATTCTCATTACAAAATGTAAATATTTCCAAGCTTTCCCAGGCGCAGAATTTACTTGTTCTTCCTACCCTAGATTTGAGTTCAAAATGATTCCTAAATAATTTCCAGCAATTTATCTGAGGTATTTTCTCCCCATTTATATTATAACCCAATCGTATTTATTTAATGTAACTGATTGGTTTTTTTCACTATTTATCTTCATTTTATTTGTTTCAGCCCAACAATTTAGCCCAAATAACTCGTTTCGTAAACCGCATTCATCTTTCTATAGAGGATACAATCATCAGCAACAAGTCTAATTTTTTGAACCGATTTTAAATGGTAGATCATTAATATATATCTGGAACAATAAAGGCCCGATTACTGATCCTTGAGGCACACCCGAAGTTACATTTTGTTCTACCGACAGAAGTCCATCAATTTTTACCCTTTGAGTTCGCCGGTTGAGAAATTCCTTGACCCAAAGCACAACTCGTGTGTCTTGTCTAGTTTATGTATAAAAAATGTCATGTGAAACGACGTCAAATACTTTAGCGAAATCTATGACGATAGCTTCTACTCTCCCACCTTCGTCTATTTCGTCGGATAGTTCTTGAAATAAGGTGATCACTTGGCTCTCACACGATGATTTCGGTCATGGCCATATTCAGCTCTAAAATTACGTTAACATTCATTCTTTTAGAAACCTAAATGCTTGTAATTTTGTACAACACTTCTGCTCCGGTTATACAACGCTAACATATACACATCACTTTCCTTTTAAACATAGTATTTGATTAAAATGTTATTTTCGCTTTTATTATTAAATTGCTTTTTTCTATAAACAAAATTTTTTATTTTACTTTAACACATTTATTTTTGCATTCCCAGCGATTACTAATTAATGTTAATTAATCTTTCTCTTATTCTAGTACATTTTATATACTAATTAACAATCATTCCATTTAATTTATTTTTTAATTACATTTCATTTTACAAACATTTAATTTTTCTTCATTATACGCACTTTAATGTCTGTATATATATATATATATATATATATATATAGTTGAACAGAAGAATGTGGCAATAATGCCACATGTTTGGGGTATTGTGTGCCACTCGTCGTGGAAGTACAGCTGTTAACAGACTAGAAGTAAAATATCCAGAAAGTATCTGGATATTTGTAGTACAACAGCTAAAACAATTAGAACTGTTTTTTTTACAATTTGCAGTCTGCGACATAAATACGTAAATATTCAACGTTAAACATTTAAAGCGCAGCGTCTAAACTATTATATTCGTGTTTTAGACCATTGTCTTCGATTTGGGAGCCAGGCAACTGCATCCAGCAGTTAATAATATTTGTAACGAGCATATTTCCTAAACGAAAATTGAGCCAAATTTTGTTGTTAGAATCAGTGTTATAAAAATGACCTGTCTATAAAAACAATAAATGTGTGTGTATACGAACGAGCCAAATTGCCTTGAGTACCAGAGACCGTAAGTTAAAATTTCACTGAATTCATATTTGTAAACCCATAAGTAAATGTAATTATCTTCAAATTTCGAATTTCGGTGAGAATTTAAAGTCATATTTTGTTTTTTACATTGTAATAATATATTGATGAAGTAAGTCCATGATAACTTGATAAAACTTCAATTGTTAACAATTATTTTTTTATTAAAGGCCCAGTAAACGACCCTGAGAAAGAGTAAAAATGTTTATTGTCGAATATTAATTAATAATGTAAATTGAAGTTAATTTCTTAATAACTATTGTAAATTAATTTGATAACTTATGAAAATTTAAATGTTTGTGTGTTAATAAATTAATTTGTTTGGATATTTTAAAATCTTGATTAATATTAGAACATTCTACTATTTTAATATTTAAATTAATCGCATTAACATGGCGATTTAACTTTCATTAATTGGTGATTACTACAAATTAGCGTTATCAACGTGGTGGCACATTTTAACTTTGTTTTATTTAATTTTATTTCATTTGTAAACACCACAATATATATATATATATATATATATATATATATATATTCTATTCGCAATCAGACAAACTAACCATTCAGATGAACTTATAAAAATAAAAAAATAAAATAAAAAAATAATAATATAAAACACCACATAGAAGGCTTAGAAAAATTTCAGAAGGGGGCAGAAAACTTGTAATACAGGGACCTGGTCACGGGCGAGAAAAAGTAGAAAAATGAGGGTGGGAATCTTTTTATATATAACGAGCTTCTTTTATATAGGGATTTTTGTGTGTGTAGTGCCTTACCCTGCTTCCATTCCCTCTTTATGTTCTGCTTCTTTAAGTTGTAGTGACTATGATATATTTGTTTTTGTATTATTAATGAGGTGGTACATTATCTTTTCAATGTTCATGCTACTCATGCTAAAATACTCCATATCACAGTTTTTACAATTCACTTTTTAAACACAATTTTTCATGTCATCCGTAAATGTGAGTGAAATGTAATATGTTCAAAGGTGTGTCCACCATCGTCAGACATTCGTTGTGTGAATTTGGCACGAAGTGGGACAAAACGGAGGACCACGTCCATCCAGATAGGGGCCTTGTAACCATGTAAATAATATCCGAAGAAACACGTATGTCAAACCATAAAGTCTGTTCACGCGCATTAAATTTGCAAGTTAGTCAAACGGCTGATAATGCCACTTGTTTTTAAGATAATGTCCTTTAAACTGCAAACAATTACGGGTAATGAAGAAATATGCACCAATTATGTCATTATGATTACTGCAAGTGAACTCACACGTAAATCAATATTCGGCGCACTGTCCCTTGTTATACGACATAAGATCTACTCGGCTACTGCTGAATCTCTGACAGTCGGAGTGATATTTTAACTTGTCTTTAACATGGCTAAGAATCTCCATTATGTCGCAAAATAGTAGAACTCTTCACTTTATTGCGTTTTTACTGATAATTTATGCTTAGAAAGCCTTAGGATATTTTTCGACGGGAGTCTTGAAAATAGATTTACATTTGTGTAATCGATATTAGCCAGAATAAGAACTGAACCAAACAAAAAATTTCCATAAAACTGTGTGTTTCGTATATAAAAAATCGATGTTTAATTTTTGCCTGAAATGAGCAAAAGAAAATAATATCGTCAGACTTTTCCGTTAATATTTTTACCACCCGCCTTACATATGCAATATTAAATACATATTATTATAGTACGTTTCAAATAAGAAGTCTGATGGCGTGTCCGCGTTGGACTCACGACTTATACAGCTCACTGAAAACGGTTGTTCGGCAACGCTGCGTTGTGATTGGTTGATTCATGGTCGCACTCCTCGCAATATTAACCACCATAAGTCATCTAATTTAAAACAGACTTAAGCTTTGTAATACATTTTTAATATTCCAGCATATATATGGCCCATTTTACCTTTTGGATGGCCTTTAGAATAGATACATAAAAACAATTGTTCACCAATTAACATTCTAACACCTCTCCTTACAGACCAAAAATAAATAAACAGTGATCAACAGTAGTAACTTGATTATAAGCAAACACAGCACTACCAAATACAGTACTATTAATAATCTCTTCTTGTTAAATATCATCAACTTTGTTTAATTGAGGAGTATTCTTAGAACGTAATATATATATTTGATCATGTATATTACCAGCAACTTGGTCTCCAGACCCATAACCAACATTAGAATTAATAATTAAACCTTTAACAACACAATATTCAAGTGCAGTAAATAGCTGGAATATGTGCCAGCCATCATTAGGTATTAAACATTCAATGGGTTACCCATAGACTTGATTTAAGTTCAGGAAGTTTATGAATAATCAGAAGTTAGCGGGAGAGCTAAGAAATGGTTAAGACGGGGAAAATAGGACAATGACAAAAATATAGCAAGAAAAATTAGGAAACCAGCGGTTCGAAAAGTAAGAAATCGAAGATATAGCATTAAACCGTTCTAGAAAATGGAAATCCCGACATTAATATCTACTGTTTCCACGCCTCAATATATCAATTCCAATTAAAATACAGGTTTTCTTTTTTAAAAAAACATGTTAATTAACTGTTTGTTAAGATATAGTTATTTACGGGGTCATGGAATTGCATGTCTTCGCGATCATATTCGAACTATTTAATTATCTAACATAATTTATACGTGAAAAGCAAACGCGCACGTCTAGCGCCAGTAGACTAATTTCGTGAAACGTAACACTGTTAAGTTGCGAGATTGCATATCCCTAGTATTAGAGGGAAAGCTGGTCGATATCCAAGTTGTCACCACGAACCCTACAATTAGGAACAGATAAACACCCTTTAATCGTCAAAATGACGGTCTGACGTGTACTTCCTGCGACGAGTTCATCTGAATGCTTAGTTTGTCTGCTTGTGAGTAGATTAGAATGCTTTTTTGACACCTGTTGTTCCCTATCACCAAGTCAGTAAGACCGATAGCATTATTCTAGGAATTGTCCAATTGCTAGATTAACAATTACACAACAGTTTCCAACCGTAAAAATCAGGGATACGAAACCTGGATCACACAAACAACGACCTTATTCTATACGAGCAAAGCTTCCCTTAATCATTTATTACCTTTATAACAGCCTTTCTGTAAGCTTAAAGATCATCAGAATCATTAACAAATTTGTCAGCGGTGATTATTATTCTATTCGCAACTTTATTAAAATCGGGCTGAAACGTTTCAGTTTCCTTGCCTATAAAGATGTTACATTTATATGACATATTTGTTTTAGTCTGTAAGAATTCAAAAAGCAGAAAGTCCAAAAAAAATTTTTGTATTCAGTTTGTGCTCTGATAATTGTTATCTTTGGTTAACCTCTCCATCTGGTGCCAATAATTAAAAAATTGTAGTTCGGAGAGCAACAAAGATACATAATTTGACTGACGGAGTCACGTGTATATTTTCTTTTTGAGAACAACGAAGAAACATGTTTTTGACTGAGGGAGTCGTGTATATACATGATGGCTCCAGCGCTGTGTTAAAAATCTCAGTTATCTTTCTCACTTTCAGTTGTGCGTATGAGCGATTTCAGTGTCCAGCAGCGTAATTAACAACAGCCAGAATAGACTTTGATCATCTTGATTTTTGTGGTATTTTTCTTGCCTTTTCTGAGCCCACGTTGTCAACCCACCTGGACCGTCATTTTTTTAACATTTCTGTTAGCAAGCTGTGATGTTAAAAAAAATATTTTTTCGTGTTTGTACTGTGACAATCACCGAAAGACTCACAATATAACCCTGAGATACGATTTGTGTTGATATCAAGCTTTAAAAAAATAAAATTGTATTTATTCTTTGTTCCTTTACTTAATTAATTTTTCAATACTAAAAACAGGGAAAATATATCATGTGAGAAAAACAACTCAATGAAGTCATAGAATCACAAACGTACCGATCGAATATTATAAAATTTATTAAAGTAATAAATGATTACATTTACATTTTTTTTTAAAAAAAATGTTAAATCAAAGATACATAAGCGAAAATGAAATAATGTAACTGAAAGTATGAGTGAGTGTAAATATCTTAAAAATAGCATGTAATTAACATAATTTTATAAAAGTTTGCAAGTTGTATAGTCACTAAATAACAAATTTATTTTTCAATAATACAAGATAATATACATTGTGACGAATCCTATTTCATCACTTGTAAAGTAACGGGAAAATAAATCTAATCTCTTTGTGTTGGAAAGTGTGAGATTGTTGCAACTGTATTCCATAAATTATCGCCATTCATTCTTTTACAGTATCGGGACATGAAATCTCTTTTGAATAATCAATTACATGGTTCGGTAAGTTCTATAAAATTTACCTCACAAATATTGACTGCTGTATTTGTAATAAATACGAAGGCCTCCATAAATTAATATCGAAGGTGACCTTTTAAAATTAAAGCCACCATACACTTTTGTTGAGTCGTTATAGAAATATGAAAGAAGAGAAACAAATTGAATTGGAAGAAAAGCTCAGGAACGAAACCAAAATTGTGGTATTGTTAAAGTAAAAAATTCGAATCCTATCGCACTTCATTTTTTATTGACGAATGGATAACACAATACGAAATGATCTCTCTGTCCCTACAACGTATATATTTAATACCTGTGTAATAATATAGGTGGGAAATGGCTCAGTAAATTTTCTTTAAGTCTCAGCATAATTAAGAAGTGTCTGGTGTAGGTTTAAAAGTAATAATATACACAGTTTTCATGAAAGACAATCCCGTTAGCAGTGTTAGATTGAAAACGACTTATCGCAGGACAAATAAAGGAAGACGTTTATTTATTTGGGCATGAATACTGTTATTTAAGCTGAAAAGGAACTGAGGTCAACTGTGGTCTGAAATAATTTTTATTAATCCTTCAGTTAAAATTAATTATCCGTAAGAGTAATTTTTCTTTACGATGACGGTACCAATTTGGTCATTACGGACACAGACTCGAAAAAATTGAAGGCGTAAATCGACACAGCAACGAGCAACCTAAATTTGTAGTCCTCTGCAAATAGACTGTGTGTTCATCCAGAGGAAATTAAAAATGATTAAACGTCTCTACAGTTTCTACAAACCTCAATTCCTGCCTTTCCTGGAGTTTGGAGGTAGATGAAAAATTAAAATGAAACGTACAAATCATTAAACTTTAGGATAAACTCAGCTTAATCTGCTATACCGTGGCAGTATTACCGCAAAAATAGTATACCACGATTATTTCTTACGGATCAGCGAACTGGGGTCGTTCACGTCACGGGATGCAAATATTCCAACTACAGACGCGAGCCGTATGAATAATAATTTCTGCGGATTGGAAAGGAAGCTGTAAATGTTGGTTCCGAAACCTAGGTATTGTAAACCTTACCCAGTTCTTATTTACTCGAAATGTTAAAGTTTGTTTGGCGTAACATCGGTACATTTGCAATAAACGACCACAAATCATCTCCTCGACTAAGCTACGAATGGAAAAATAATCTTCCAATCCTTCTTCCCCTCCCCAATGGTGCTGAAACTAATGTCGGGATGTTCTATACAATAAAAAAGGAATGTATGTATTTACGTTAATTTCTATATAATTTTAAACGCGTGGACAGATTGCAAACAAAAATGGGTACATATATTCTTCAAACCACGAGAAACTGTACTGTGGGGTTGAGAAACTCCTAGCATAAATGTGGAAATAATTTAAAAACGTGATCGTTAAGTGTTAAACTACTGCGCGCCATGAGACCATGACGTCACATCACAGGCGAGAGAGAGAGAGAGAGAGAGAGAGAGAGAGAGAGAGAGACGTTAATACGCGACGGACTGCACAAGAAAGGAAATAGTTCCTTTTTTGTAATTAAATAAAGCCGAAATATTTTGATTGAGAAAAAGTATATCCAGCAAGACATGATATCTAAGCTATATATAGGAAAGTCCACTAATCCCAGAAAGTGTAGAGGAATACCTGAAGATGACGTCCACACAGAAGTTGGAGGCAATATTGTATTCGAAGGTGATGGCCACGGAGCATAAACCGGATAAAATGCATGCCATAATTCTGGACGCTGTTGCAAGTTTAAATACAGATGAGAACCTAATAGGATTAGCTAATATTATTGACCCCTTTAGAATTAAGTACATCTCTAAAATAGCCAATTCCAGAATATGCGCATTTCTAACATCTAAGGAGGATGTCGAAAGCCTAATAAATTAAAAATCAATAACAATAAAGGGTGAGATGGTTAATATAAGACCTTTAATGCAAAAATACTGCCGTGTAATCTTGTCAAATGTATGTCCAGTTATCCCTAACGAGATTCTTGTGCTAGAACTAGAAAAGCTAAATATAATTCCGGACTCTAAAATATCGTATATTAGAAGTTAATTAAACATTAAAAGTTTCAGAAGACAATTCTTCATTAACCCAGATAAGCTAAATTCCCTTCCGGATTCGATACTGGTGCAATATGAAGAAACTAGCTGTAGGGTGCATCTAGCAGCGGAGAACCAAAACTGCTATCATTGTAAAAGTCCCGGCCATATCGCGATAAATTGTCCTAATAGAGATGCAATACTAAAGAATAATCTGACTGCAAATGAAAATTATGACAAAATTCAGTGTAAGAACTCGGCACATGCAAATAATTAACCCTCAAAAAATGGACATGGATAATTCCCAACTAATAAACACAAAAAATAACTGCATCTACGAGCTCGACGAGCCAAGCTGATGAGAAAGACGACAGTAATCCTGAACATAAGACAAGCACTAATCCACCCAAGAAAACAAAACAAAACATTCAGGATCATAAATATAAGGCGCTTAGTCAATCATTAGGTCCACTAAAAATATTATATGGAGAAGAAAGCAGTGCTCCACCTATCCCTTTGGAACAGTTAAAGATTCTTATATTAAATGCTACGGACTCAAAGAAACCAAGAACCATTATTAGAGATTACCAAATATCCTCTACATCATTCATAAATGTATTGGACTCTTTTTACCCACACTTAAATGATAAAACGGCAAAAAGTAGAATAAAAAGGCTCATAAATTTAGTCAAGAAACAAGAGAGTGATTCATATTCAGAAGCAGACGCCTCTTCCTAATAAAAACAAACTATGACTACAGTACAGTGGAATTTACAACAGTCGCAGCTTCAAATAAGTTAATATAATTAATTATCCTATTATTATGATAAATAATTAACAAATGCGAATTGTAAAATATAAATGTAAGAAACCCACATTTGAAATGTATAATTAATTTTTCAAACTGTTCAATTGAATGTATATTATTGGAATCAATGTGAATCGCAGCATACAAGCACTATTTGTAACTTATTTGGTCGCCAATGACCGAGTTGTTAACGCGACCATTATAAACTTTTAATAATAATAATAAAAAAGACTCCACCGATTGATAATAAAAAACAATATGAAATTCTTTACTATCCTTTCGCAAAATGTAAGTTAATTTTCGAGACACATTAGTTCTCCAATATGGCGACCATTTCTTTACACTGTGAATCTAGCTACGAATTTCTTCAATTTAATCTTTCGTAATGTTTGAATACTGAGGGACAATTATATCCTGCAATACTCAAGGAGTTTTCTATTCGTAAAGAAACAGATGTTAAATTAATGCACCATCGGTCGAAAGTATGTACGGAACTAGGAACGTTTACAAAGAATTAAAAGTACAATTTTACATAAATACACAGACATCAATTGAATTTTAACACCTCAACATCGTTAAATGCTAACGCAGTTAGTGTGGTAAAAATCAGAGTCAATACACTTCTTAAAATCTTCATATATCGTTAGATACTGTGCTAGTACTGGTTACGAAATACTTCTAATGCCTTTGCAAAGTTATAACTATTCCGCTTTATAAAAATGAAGTCGTTGCTTAAAGAAACCTTAGCCAAAAGGACGGAGCTCGTGGTTCAGGAAGTGGACAAGAATCAACAACTAATTACCACAGCCTTGAGAGGGCAGATTCTCAAATCTTATCGTGAACATTGAAACGTAATTGAAAATCCTTGTCCCAGAAACGTGCGTTAGAAAGTGCCAAATTAAAACAATCCGAAAACGGACACACGTAACGAAGAACATGATCTCTCATTCCAAGAATTGTGTAATGACAGAAACAATTATTTCAAGTATTATCTGTGCGTTTTCATGGAAATCACATTTTCTTCGGGAGCTTTCGATAGAATCCATCAGAGTCATCTACATCCTTATAAGAAAATATTTTCCCTTCGTAATGCCCAATTTGTATCATCTGCGGTCGTCGGCAATGTCACTGCTCATTTCAGCAACACCCAAATCTATATTTTCGGCAGTAATACGATCAGTTTTTAACCATTCTTACCCAATGTCACATTATTTATTACAATTCATTTCAGAAAAAAAATATATTAACCACTGATTAATATCAATACAAGATCTCTGGAAACTAATGTATAATATCTGTAAAATAAAATTATATGAGTTGATATAAAATCTTCACATGGCGATGTTTAAATAGTACAAAATATTTCAAAGTAATTTAAAATATTAAAATAAATATATATATAAAATATACGCACTTATACTGTATAAAAATATTATGCTGTAAATACTTACGATGGAATGTTTGGAAAGAAAATATATAAATAAAATATTGAAACTGAAAATTGGTGTTTGTTAATTATAAAATTTCGTTTATGACTAATAACAGATAAATTTATTCGAAAAATTCAGTTAAAAATAACGTTTCGGTACTTATTTGTACCTTCTTCAAAGGTGCGACTTGACTAAAAAATTAGATTGTTTGATGTTCTGTATTCGGGGAAAACAGACAAGCATTATTCATAACCTGACTGAAAGAACGTTTATAATTTCAAGTTTTACTACATACGTTTCAGTCATGTCACACCCTGGAGAAGGTACAAATAGGTACCGAAACGTTATTTAGAACTTTTATTAAATAGTTTTTTTAATTTTGTAAATAAAATGAATGCGGAGTAAATAGTAGCTTTATTTTTAGCTCATAAATAAAACAATATTCACGGAAATCTCAGCTTTGTTTATTAAATATAACGTTTAAAATAATTTTCGTTACTTATTTGTACCTTCTTAAGGGTATGAAGGGGTAAAAAGTTAGCTTGTTTGATTTTTTTAGGGTAACCGGCTACATGAGGGTAATCCACATGGTGGCAACTCCCCTTTAATAGCATAGGAAGGGATTTGCAAGGGGGGATGCGGAAGGGTAGAGGAAGGTAGCCAATGGTTAACTAGAGCCCCCGGGCTATAGTTTAAGGATCCTACCCGACATTCGCCTAAAAGTAATTCACAACTAACCCTAGAAAACCTGCATTGGGTACTTGTCCCACGCCCTTCCGAAAGCGGGAGTGGGGTTTGCTGTGGGGACGCAGCATTCCCTTCTCCGTGCCTCGACCAGTTTAGGAGGCAGCTGGCCGACTGTTCCAATGGGAACAGCAAACAACTCTTACCGTATGCCCAAGGTCTGCGACCCCGGAACATACACCTCTCAAAACAGGTCGAGGTGCCTCGGTATGTGGGAACCTTAGTTAAAAAAAAACAGAGATATGTGAAGGCTGCTCCTGTTTTGTATTCGGGGATGACAAACAATCATTCTTCATAACCCGACTGAGAGAACGTTTATAATTTCTAGTTTTACTAATTTTACTACGTAATTTTCACCTGAAGAAGGTACAAATAGGTACCGAAACGTTATTTAGAACTGTTTATTTAATATTTTTTATAATTTGTAAATAAAATGCGGTGTAAATCGTGGCTTTATTTTTAGCTCATAAATAAACCAGTATTCCCGGAAATCTCGGCTTTGTTTATTAAATATAACGTTTAAAATAATTTTCGTTACTTCTTTGTACCTTCTTGAGGATGTGACTTGACTAAAATTTGAGCTTGTTTGATGAGCTGTAATCGGGTAAAACAACCTGACTGAGAGAACGTTTATAATTTCAAGTTTTACGAATTTTACTAAATAATTTTCAGTCATGTCAAAACCTGAAGAAGGTACAATCAGGTTCCGAAACGTTATTTAGAACTGTTTATTTAATATTTTTTATAATTTGTAAATAAAATACGCAGTAAATCGTGGCTTTATAAACCAGTATTCCCAGAAATCTCGGCTTTGTTTATTAAATATAACGTTTAAAATAATTTTCGTTACTTATTTGTACCTTCTTCAGGACGTGACTTCACTAAAACGTCAGCTTGTGTGATGAGAGAAGTTTATAATTTCAAGTTTTACGAATTTTACTAAATAATTTTCAGTCATGTCAAAACCTGAAGAAGGTACCGAAACGTTATTTAGAACTATTTATTTCTTATTTTTTATAATTTCTAACTAAAATGCGGTGTAAATCGTAGCTTTATTTTTAGCTCGTAAATAAACCAGTTTTCACGGTAATCTCAGCACTGGTTACTAAATAAAAGATTATTTACGGTGAAAACAACAACGCAATGTTAATTTGTTTCGTATTCTCCTATATTTGTGTTTTATTTTTACGAGCGTGACCGGAAGAAATATCGGTTTTATCGATGTCATATCGCAACTTGTAACAATTTTATATTTACTAACCCGCGGAAACCATTTGCTAGTTTTAATTACACAATTGCAGCTAGAAAGCAATTTACTGTTGATGTAAACACGTAACACTCCCTTCCTGTTTACTTAGATGACTAAAACAGTGGGTGGTTCATTGCATAGTTCCACTTTGCATATGCTAATCTCCACTGTTGAAAGGAAAAAAGCGCACAACGAATGTCTTCCTGCTGCGTAAGAGTCAATAGTACGAGAGCAAATCGTGGTAAGGAGAATAGCTGGAGAAGCTGTATCTACATTTTGGCCCTTATTCTGGTTTGTGTTTTTAACAGTTGTTTATTTTCCCAGATGCAAAATGATCTTGATAATTTAACATCTGTTTGGACTATAAGATACGGACCGTGCTTGGCTGAACCGAGTAGGTCTGTGACGTGTTTCGAAACGTATGTCACACCCGTAGACGTCAAATTCTGATGGTCCTGTCTCACGTTCGTTAATTTTGATGATTGCCTGTACCGCTTTCAGCGCCCAAACGTCTACAAATCACTGTCCATTTCTTATGATCTCTCAAGGAAGCGAAATAATATTTTTTTCCGTTTCCTTTCTGTGACGTTTTTGAAAGAAATTAGTAAAAACTGAGGCAGTTTGGGAAGAAACTAATATTTCCTGAAGGAGGCGCGAGTCCTGTGAACCTGCTGGAAATTATGCGTCACGATTTTTTAGTGGAAATCGTAGATCGTGCTGACGGTAGAGAAGTCTATTGAATATGAGCTCACTTATGAGATTGTTTTGAAAAGCGAAGAGGAATTGTGAAATTATCTTTAGTCACTCCGGTGTTATGCGGATGATTCATATTGACGCGTTTCAACAATCCGACATTATCTCGAAATTGAGGCTTTTCGGCGAACTGGTGTATAATTTATTGAAAGATAAAAAGTAGATTTATTGACGTCACAAAATGACTCAGATTAATGAAGTAGGCCGACCTAGATCAGAAACGGAAATAATGCTTTAATACGGAAGAATTGGCGTTCCCTTTGTCGAAGAGAATTAGGAACACGTTTCAACACAAGGCTGTTCAAAGAAAACCGGATCTGCATCGTCGGATAACGGTCAAACAGTCAGAATTGGTTTATTAATTAGCAACGTAATTGGTTCAGATGAGAAGAAGCTTCAATCAATGCTCGGCTACATAGGCCATGAAATTGAATTCAAGTATCAGGAAGCCGGGCTCCGGCCATAATGGACGGGCGAGTCTCGCACGGGGCCTGGAGTCGACACGGATAGTTAAATCACCACGCGTAGTAGGCCAGGGTTCGACCCCGGTCCGTTCCAGATTTTTCCATCCTTAAAACAATTATCACTACGTTTCGTCCCTAATTTCGTACTTCATCAGGTGAACAATGATTTGTTAATATCCTAATTTAATATTTCTTCAAAGATCGTGAGCATTCTTATAGAAAATTACGAAAAAAATATTCTGACATGCGTTGAAAATATTTGTTACTTTAAATCATATAAACCAAATTCAGACTTACAATTTGATTCTATGTTTTCCAATAAATAGATTCGACAATTTTTTTTATATTATATAAATAAACTTTGAAATCTTGGTGTCGCGGCCAAGCCGGTTGTAATTTGAACAAGTAAATATTCACTGAATACATTTGAAATGAAAAATACATGTCCCAGATGTTCCGAAGGTCAGATCACATATTTAAATAAAGAGGAAAAATTGGAAGAATTTTTTGTTTCCTTTAACAAGAGCCTAAACAAGTTAGAAAGTGGAAGGAGGCTATTATAGGAATTTATAAGTGGAATTGAAGCAAATATTCAGCAATGTAATAAAGTGAGCACAAATATACTTTATAAAATAAGGGACGCTTAAACTTACAGATACAATTATCACTACGTTTCGTCCCTAATTTCGTACTTCATGAGGTGAACAATGATTTGTTAATATCCTAATTTAATATTTTTTCAAAGATCGTGAGCATTCTTATAGAAAATTACGAAAAAAAACATTCTGACATGCGTTGAAAATATTTGTTACTTTAAATCATATAAACCAAATTCAGACTTACAATTTGATTCTAAGTTTTCCAATAAATAGATTCGACAAGTTTTTTTATATTATATAAATAAATTTTGAAATCTTGGTGTCGCGGCCAAGCCGGTTGTAATTTGAACACGTAAATATTCACTGAATACATTTGAAATGAAAAATACATGTCCCCGATGTTCCGAAGGTCAGATCACATATTTAAATAAAGAGGAAAAATTGGAAGAATTTTTTGTTTCCTTTAACAAGAGCATAAACAAGTTAGAAAGTGGAAGGAGGCTATTATAGGAATTTATAAGTGGAATTGAAGCAAATATTCAGCAATGTAATAAAGTGAGCACAAATATACTTTTTGCAAATAAAAATAAGGGACGCTTAAACATACAGATATCATTTTAAAAGTTACTGATTTATTTTAGGGAATTTACAACCGTGTTAAATACGTTCGTCCATGTGTTTTAATGTAACCGTTATCAAATCAGAATTGAAGATAATTTTTGCGACGTTCACACTTTCGGTTTCCGAAATTAATTCATCTTATATACATATATATATATATATATATATGTAGCGAATTTTTAAAACTTCTTGATGCTCGAAGATTCTTCTCAAGTTTTTATCTATCTATTTAAAACTGTCAGTTTTCTTGTGATCTACCATCGATTTTATGATTCCGTCTCCCTGTATACGTCGTTTTTTTTCTATCTCATCTGTATGTTTTTCCAATAATTTTCCCTTACACGATTTAAATACAGCGCAAAGGCTATCGTTCAGTCTTCGACTTGCCATAGAATTCCAGTTTAATGCTTCTTCCTTACCTCGTCCGTACCAGGTTTTGACACGTATCAAAAAAACAGTGCACTATACTCCAGTGTACGACAAAGACAGAAAATTTCTGGTATTTACGCAGCCTTTTTATTTTAAAATGAGGATTTTCCATGCGTAGGAGAGACAAAATTTACGTGCTCTTCCCACCATTACCGGTGGTTACTTAAGGTAATTTCCCCCCGTTTATATTGAAATCTACTCGTATTTATTTACGTGATTTATTTACGTGATTTATTGAATTTTGCTGTTTATCCTCAACTTGCTCTAGCTAAATTATTAAAGTCGTTTTGCAATTTCCAAACGAATGAAACGGTTTGAGTAGTTCTACTGACGTAATCAAAAAATCAAAATTTTCGAACGATTGTTTATTTTGCTAAAAATCAACTACATTTTGCGAATTTACTGAGACTGACTTTTTTAGGTAAATTTTTAATTTTTTTTGTCGGTCACGGAAACCGATAGATTTTAAAAAGAAACAGGGACCATGTTCCAGAAATATTTCCGGACGGTGTAACATAATTGCCTAGTCTTCAGGGATTCCGTAGAGAGGTAATTAATAATACATCCTGGATACACCGAACGTGTTTGGTTCGAAATGGCTGACCAAACGTCGTTTTAGGTACGTATGCGTTATAATATTAGATTATATATGAGTCAACTGTGGAATTTTATACAGAAAAAGTTTCAGAATATGATGATAGCCAACGTCGAAAGCTTTTCAACATTGAAGACATTTCGTGACTGATGGGGCTATATGATTAAGAAAAATTAATGTTTACTGGTAGAGAGGAAGAAGTAAAGGCCCCGTTACTGATCCTTGCGGCATCCATCGTTCTTTAAATTTGTTAACCGTAACGGAAATTTATTCTCTAAATGAAGAATTGGTGCACGACGTTCGAGACCAGTCCTGAGAAATCTATTATTTGGAATTAATAAATTTGGGAGGATGTGTTTAGAATAAGGTTTTTTTTTTACAGGAATAAAATTAATAAGGACTTTATCAAAATCTCCGCTGGAGCTTCGTAAATGACACTTATATTGTGAACAATTTAAGGTCATTTGTCTTTTTTTATGCGAGTATTTTATTGGTATTTGTTAGAACCGTGGCCTAGAAGAGTTACTCCATGGTTACAATCGTAGAGGAACTGGAACATCGCGGAAGAAAGTGTATTTTTGCGGACGACGTTATCGTTCGCTTTCCCCTTTTGTGTTGGTGGTGGGAGTCTCTAGTTCTGCATTGGACGGAACCTGGAGCCAATCAGCTCCTCATCTCCTCGTTACTGTTGTTGGTTACCGTAAAGCCGACAGGCCCGTACAATGTCAGTATCGAGGCGGCACACACGCGACGCGGACATGTGGAAGCTCTTGCTGTGTTTCCTGGGAACTGTGATCCTGCACGTCAGGTATTCCCCCCGCCCCCGGCCCCTAAACGTATTCAACTTCACCAAACAAAAAATTACATTGTGTATCAATTATAATTTTACTTGACTTTCAGGGGGGTGACACGAAACTGCTTGAAACATACGAAATGAAAAATAACCCTCGAATTTGTTGTACTTAAATAAAAAAATAATAAAAAAAATTCTATCTTGGTAGCTAGATTCAGATATTTTTACAGGTTTCATGCTATTACGAATTACATTAAAAAACAACTTTCGCATAAATATATCGAAATCACACGTCTGGTATTTTTTAGGTAAAATTTGGAAATATTGATTTTAGTAGGATACAGAGTAACAATATTCGTGAGGAACAAACATGAACTGCAAAACGTAAATAACATAACGTAAAAATTATTTACTGTTGTCAACAAAAACGCTGAATTATTAATTAAACACCAAATGGTAAAAGGGATAGAAATTTATGATGTTTCGATTACGATTATAATTATTGGTAATTTCTAACCACCACAACTATCTGTGAGTTATAAATTTATGGTCCTTTTTTTTAGCTATAAACTACCTTGGCGAATTTCATTGCAAAATTTTGAGTATTTACGGAATTAGGACGTAGAAATAAATCGAGTGGCGAGGAATTGGTACAAAAAGAAATTTTCTGGCTCTTACGCAGTCTTTGTTGTTCTAAAAGAAATTCTCACTACAAAACGACGAATTTCCTCCTTTAAGAGACGTAAAATTTACGTTCTAAATTTGAGTTTATAAACGGGAAGAAAATACGTTACGTAACTACCGTTAACTATGTAAGAATTATTTTAATGTAACGTATTGAACGTTACTGTTTTTTGTTGTTTATATTTAATTTTCTTTAGCTAAATTATTTATGACGATATAACTAATTACATTGATATAAAATTTAATGATTCGTATATTACATACCAGTTTTAGTGCAAAAATTTTATTTTGTCAAGGTTCCAAAATAACAGGTCCTATTTTGTCAATGGTCGACTTATTCAGGAAATCTTTTTAAGATACATTAATGACAGTTTAGGTCTGGATGATTGACGAACAAAATGAATGTAATAATAGAGATGTGCATAAACTAATATGATATATTATAATGAAGTTATTTTTATTTTAAAAAAAGTATATAGAATGTATATATAAATTTAAATTTCAAATTATGATATAATATATACATGAATTGTAAATCTCGCTTAGAGGCCCTTATTTATATTTTAAAAAATTTAGACTAGAAGTTGAAAATGGCTAGTATTAATAGAATTTTGGATGTCTTCAAAACAATTAAAATGGGACTGATAAAGTGGATTATTAAAATTATAATTTAACAAAATATCAATCTTCATAATATTAGAACTGAATATTTATATTAATAATAAAAAACGTGGCTTTAAAAGACCTTTGAGTGGTTAAATATTAATGGCAATTTATAAATAGAATTTTAAACCCCGACGAATCATTGAATAGTAGATATAGTTTATTATAACTGCTCTGTGGCAGGAGAGCAACGAATTGTTTTAATTATCATACTAAATAAAAAAAAACAAATGTGAAATAAACCCACGTATCCAGTCTCTATACCATTTATATAGACCTCCTCTTAAGTATTCATTGGGGCTTTCGTCCTAACACGGTTAATGAAACAATCATCATAATAAAACGTCTAAAATATATTTTGGCAATTAATATAACGTCTGTTTTAGTTATAATAAGATATATTTAATAGACATTTTTATAATTAACAAAAATAACTTTCTTAATTTCAGAGAATTACGTTTCGGTCCTTTTTTGTACCGTCTTCAGGCTGTGATCCGACTGTCTTTTCCCCCCAGCTTCATTCTTAAAATTATAATATACATTATAATACCATTTATTATTTGGAGTCAAATAATGATTGGACTGAAGAAACGTTTATAACATTTACACAAACCTTACAGCCTGAAGAAGGTACAAATAAGTACCGAAACGTGGCGCTGTTAAAGAAAAATAATTTTGTAATAAGTAATTTTTTAAATATGAACAGTGAGTGTTAGTAGGTCTTTAAATAAACATTATTATGCTCCGGGAAAGATATTCTCAATTATACGTATTGACGTCCTATTTTGTACCCTGATCAAAATTACCGGAGAGTTTCGCAATTCACAAAGGATTTTTAATGTCGTCGTAAGATTTTAGTATTACGTAAGAATACAGAGAGAGGTTTTTAGATTTTTTCAGCCCTTTCATTACATGCAAAATTAACAATGAATTTGATTTTGAAGATATTAAATTACTTCATACCATGTTCTTTGCTCCTTTTTTAGACTTGTGTTCTCAGCAATATTGACCCTTTTAATAAATGATTCTCGGTTTATCAACCAGGGTGAAATGTTGGTCAGGACACAACGTTTCAGCGATTATCATCAGGTTGTCTACCTGACGACGGTGGTGATGATAATAATTTGATCCGGCTGATAATCCAAGAATCATTTCTTAAACTATTATTATTGACTTTCTTGCATATAGGAATTCATAGATAAATAATACGAAACAATTGCTTTTTAGCAATTTATTTTTGTGTTTTGTAACCAGTACGTCTCCCAGGAAAAAAAAATCTCCCCAGAGTATAAGGTATTTTGTAGCCTCAATCCAACACTGATATTTCTATCAGCGAGTTTACTAATACTCGTTGCCACAGCTGTCTGGTTCTGTTTATCATTTTCAAAACACTTCCCAAGCCTTTTGAAACTACTGCTTTCTGCTTATCGTTTCAGTCAGCTTAATTTCCACATCTATTTCCTTCAGCTCGACATATCAAACTCTCCCTTCGGACTTTGTCCGTGTAATTATATTCACGTTCTCCTCACAAAGAAGGCTGTCGTGGTTATAATTTAAAAAATAATAATAAAAAGTGTTGATACACTTTTCGAATCCTTTAATTAACAACCTTATTTCTGTCCTCTGCACTTCGACAATATTCGTCCGCAACTGTTCACTAAAGGACTTCCCACGGCGTCTAAACAAAATTTAACGTTGTTCATAAAAAATTACAACTTGTGAGCTCGCGTACGTTGTGGTTTATTCGCCTTTTGATATCTTTAATCCCATATCTGGAAAGGAAGGTGTAGCGGTTGACTGCGGTAATGAATACAGAGTTGAGGTTTTAATCAACTGTCCACATCCTTTGCCTTTATTAATTAAGGTTCGAACATGTAAATAGAACACTAAGAAATTTGTTATTATTTGTTTTGGTAATTGAAATTGAAAATTTAAAGTTTGTCTTTCAAACTTAACTAAATTTAATTTAATGACAAAACAAACATCATACGCTTCTATTGTTTGCAATATAATTAAAACAAATCTTTTAAATTATGTTACATGGTTTAAGGTGACCCTTATGGTATAATAAATATTTTATTACCGGTTTTTCTTGGACTTTTCTCCGAGTCAGACTGGATGTTGTGCTCGTTTCGTCTCACGAGGAAACGCCAAAATCTACAACCATCTACAAAAATATATTTTCGACTTTCTAAAACCTCTTAATAACACTCACTCCCTTCCTTGGTCTGTCTGTTTCTGTCTACTTACAGCTTAACAACGTTTCTACCTGTCTCGGAATTTAAATTACTCCATCATCCTTGCTGTTGCATTCATGAAGCTGTTACAGACTTTTTTATTCGTTTCTTTTTTTGGTCATCTGCAACGTCATGACATTCATCACTGCGACTAGTTGGACAATTTATCGTCGTTTGCTTTTTTTCTATGTCGATGCGACGCCAGACTCCCGTGATACAAATTTTACAATATCGACGTCAGACGTTGGCACTTGTACAAGTTGGACTGACTAGTGCCTGTATTATATAATTGTATAATAATGACCTCTAATCTTATAAATAAAAAAGAGTGTATGTATGTTTGTTTGTATGTTTGTTTGTATGTTTGTATGTTTGTATGTTTGTTTGTTTGTATATTTGTATGTTCGTTATACAAATCTACACCGGTAGAGTAAATTTCACCAAATTTCGTACACGTGTTCTTTACGACCAGGAAACAAACACTGTCGGGGTGAGACATGTCTACCACCCCCAGAAGCGGGGGTGCACGGGGGTTGAAATATTTAAACAAGCTAAAACAGCCGATATTTTAGTCGGATAATAATTTTTAGGGGTCCAAGATATTTATGGTGTTTCTACCGATGTTTTCTGAATATAATTTTCATCCCCTACACCCTGGGAAAAGGGCACCCTTAGGGTTTGGGGTGGAGAATACAAATCTATACCGGTGCATCAAATTTCACGAATATTCGTACACAGGTTCTTTGCGACCAGGAAAACAACACTGTCGGGGTGAGACGCGCCTACCACCCCCTGAAGCGGGGGTGGACAGGGGTGGAAATATTTGAACATGCTAAAACAGTCGATATTTCAGTCGGAGAAATATTTTTAGGGGTCAAAGATATTTATAGTCTTTTCACTGATGATATCTAAATATAATTTTCAACCTCTACAGCCTGGGGAAAGAGCACCCCTAGCGTTTGGGGTGGAGAGTACAAATCTACACCGCTGGAGCAAATTTCACGAAATTTCGTACACAGGTTCTTTGCGACCCGGAAAACAACACTGTCGGGGTGAGACGCGTCTACCAACCCCAGAAGCGGGGGTGGACGGGGGTTGAAATACTTAAACATACTGAAACAGCAGGTATTAGATTTGGATAAATATTTTTGGGGTCAAAGATATTGATAGTGTTTCTACCGATGTTATCTGAATATAATATTCATCTCCTACGCCCTGGGAAAAGGGCACCCTTAGGGTTTGGGGTGGAGTTGCTTTACAGAAAAATAACGCGAATACAACCGAGTTTGGAGTCAAATCGAAGGTTATGTATGTCAGTGAGTATACTTCGGATAAATATTTTTAATTGCCCATTTAACCCGAAAGGGTGGGGGTTGGAAGGGGAGATAAATAGTCAGTTCTTGCGCGTTCTTGGAGGAGAATTACGTGAATACTATTTCAACGGATGTTGTTGAAAATATAAATCCCTTTAGACATTAGGGGTGAGCTTGCTTAGGGCTGGGGGTGAGAATTGTCTATTATTCTAAAACTGCCAAAATGTTATGTGTTTATGGGTATAGTGTTTCTACCGATGTGATATGAGTAAAAATTCAACCCTTTCCACCACGGGAAGGTAGCAGATTTAGGGGTGGTGTTGTTCATACTATTTTAACCGATGTTGTTTCCATTAATAACGACGTTTAATCAAAAATAAAAGTGTTTCAGAACCATTGCTTTTTATACTCTTTTAAAAAGTTTTTATATTATAAATTGTTATAAACATAATTTTACATTTATTCCGTAATTGAAGTTGTATTATTGAGAAGAAACAAAGCAACAAATAATCACGCACAAATACATGTAACAAAAACTCTACATGCTAACATAGTTTATAATTTAGTTTACTACAACTTCAATGAAAATATTATCCACGTAATCTACATTATTAGAACAATTTTTCTCAAAATCACGTGTTCAAATCGAAGGTAATGGATGTCCCTGAATTTATTTGACAATCTGGACAACGCGCGTGTATCGGCTGGGTTGGGATGAGTTGACCGGCTGTTTTTTGCGTTGATTAAATATATTACGGGATGAATTACATTAATAAAATTTCCCTACATGTTCTCTGTGTATAATTACAACCCCTTTCGGACTCATAAGGGTGCACATTTAAGGGTGGGCGTGAAGTAGCATTACATAAAAAGAGACCAGAATCTATCGGGATTGTCACTGAGTTTAATTAATTTCCTTGAAAATAACGGTAAAACAACCTAGATTCGAGTCAAATCGAAGGTAATGGATGTCGCTGAATTTATTTATGACAATCTGGACAACGCGCGGGTATCGGCTGGGTTGGGATGAGTTGACCGGCTGTTTTTTGCGTCAATTAAATATATATCGGGATGAATTACAGTAATAAAATTTCCCTACATGTTCTCTGTGTATAATTTCAACCCCTTTCGGACTCATAAGGGTGCACCCTTAAGGATGGGCGTGAAGTAGCATTACATAAAAAGAAACCAGAAGCTATCGGGATTGTTACTGAGTTTAATTAATTTCCTTGAAAATAACGGTAAAACAACCGACATTCGAGTCAAATCGAAGGTAATGGATGTTGCTGAATTTATTTATGAAAATCTGGACAACGCGCGGGTATCGGCTGGGTTGGGATGAGTTGACCGGCATTTTTTTCGTCAATTAAATATATTTCGGGATGAATTAGATTAATAAAATTTCCCTACATGTTCTCTGTGTGTAATTTCAACCCCTTTCGGACTCGGAAGGGTGCACCCTTAAGGGTTGGCGTGGAAGTAGCATTACATAAAAAGAAACCAGAAACTATCAGGATTGTCACTGAGTTTAATTATGACATTAAACTTGACCGTTTAAGTCCCCGAAGCGGGAATGGTCGGGGGTGAAAAATTTCAAACATGTTAAACGGTCGATATTTGCGATAATTATTTCCTGGGATTAATTACTTTGATGGTATTTATACCGATGTTGTTTGTGTATAATTTAACCCCTGTGAGGGGAGCAAGCTTAGGGGTGGGGTGGAGGTACGTTAAATAAAATTCCGCAAAAACAACCGAGAATCGAATCAATTCCGAGACTATGAATGTCGCTGAATCTAATTGTGACAACCTGGGTAACGCGACGGGTTTGGGAGGTGTTGGGCGGGGGAATAAATTTTCAGACAATGTAATCGGCCGATTTTTGCGTGGAATACATTATTTTTCAATATCGCATATTTGTGGGGGTGGTCATCTTCTAACATGTAAAAACGGCCGATATATTTAGTCAATGACTTCATCCCCCTTCGGCATGGAAGGTGGGGAACATTTAGGGATAGGGTTCGAGGAGCTTTACATAAAAATAGCGCAAAAGTAACCAAAAATGGTTATAGATAAATGACATCTCGGGCAACGCCGGGCACCCAGCTATCTTATAAATAAAAAAGAGTGTATGTATGTTTGTATGTTTGTATGTTTGTATATTTGTATGTTCGTTATACAAATCTACACCGGTAGAGCAAATTTCACCAAATTTCGAACACGTGTTCTTTACGACCAGGAAACAAACATTGTCGGGGTGAGACATGTCTACCACCCCCAGAAGCGGCGGTGCACAGGGGTTGAAATATTTAAACATGCTAAAACAGCCGATATTTTAGTCGGATAATAATTTTTAGGGGTCCAAGATATTTATGGTGTTTCTACCGATGTTTTCTGAATATAATTTTCATCCCCTACACCCTGGGAAAAGGGCACCCTTAGGGTTTGGGGTGGAGAATACAAATCTATACCGGTGGATCAAATTTCACCAAATTTCGTACACGTGTTCTTTGCGGCCAACGAAAACAACACTGTCGGGGTGAGACGCACCTACCACCCCCAGAAGCGGGGGTGGACGTGGTTGGAAATATTTGAACATGCTAAATCAGTCGATATTTCAGTCGGATAAATATTTTTAGGGGTCAAAGATATTTATAGTCTTTCCACTGATGATATCTGAATATAATTTTCAACCTCTACAGCCTGGGGAAAGAGCACCCCTACCGTTTGGGGTGGAGAATACAAATCTACACCGCTGGAGCAAATTTCACCAAATTTCGTACACGGGTTCTTTGCGACTAGGAAAACAACACTGTCGGGGCGAGACGCGTCTACCAACCCCAGAAGCGGGGGTGGACGGGGGTTGAAATACTTAAACATGCTAAAACAGCAGGTATTAGATTTGGATAAATATTTTCGGGGTCAAAGATATTGATTGTGTTTCTACCGATGTTATCTGAATATAATATTCATCTCCTACGCCCTGGAAAAAGGGCACCGTTAGGGTTTGGGGTGGAGATGCTTTACAGAAAAATAACGCGAATACAACCGAGTTTGGATTCAAATCGAAGGTTATGGATGTCAGTGAGTTTACTTCGGATAAATATTTTTAATTGCCCATTTAACCCGAAAGGGTGGGGGTTGGAAGGGAAGATAAATAGTCAGTTCTTGCGCGTTCTTGGAGGTGAATTACGTGAATACTATTTCAACGGATGCTGTTGAAAATATAAATCCCTTTAGACATTAGTGGTGAGCTTGCTTAGGGCTGGGGGCGAGAATTGTCTATTATTCTAAAACTGCCAAAATGTTATGTGTTTATGGGTAAACTAGATTGATAGTGTTTCTACCGATGTGATATGAGTAAACCCTTTCCACCACGGGAAAGTAGCAGATTTAGGGGTGGTGTTGTTCATACTATTTTAACCGATGTTGTTTCCATTAATAACGACGTTTAATCAAAAATAAAAGTGTTTCAGAACCATTGCTTTTTATACTCTTTTAAAAAGGTTTTATATTGTCTTATAAATAAAAATGAGTGTATGTATGTATGTATGTTGTAAGTTTGTATATTTGTATGTTCGTTATACAAATCTACCCCGGAAGCGGGGGTGGAAATATTTAAACATGCTAAAACAGTCGATATTTCAGTCGGATAAATATTTTTAGGGGTCACAGATATTGATAATGTTTCTACCGACTGTTGGGGTGAGACGCGTCTACCACCCCCAGAAGCGGGTCGGGATTATCAGTAGAGCACTTTTAGGTGTTGGGTGGAGGAACGCTGCAACAAAATAACGCGAATACAACCAAGATTGGAGTCAAATCCAAGGTTATGGATGTCGTCCAGTTCAATTATAGCATCAAATTGGCCATTTAGCCCCAAGGGGCGGGAGTGAATGGGATGGAAATTTTCTAACATGTTAAATCATCGATATTAGCGTGGAATAAATAAATGCCGGGACGATTGACGTTGATAGTATTTCTACCGATGTTGTTAATAGGCAAGATAGGGGTGGGGCTGGAGAGGATTTCCTTGAAAATAACGGGAAAACAACCGAGATTCGAGTTAAATCGAAGGTAATGGATGTTGCTGAATTTATTTATGACAATCTGGACAACGCGCGGGTATCGGCTGGGTTGGGATGAGTTGACCGGCTGTTTTTTTGTCAATTAAATATATTTCGGGATGAATTAGATTAATAAAATTTCCCTACATGTTCTCTGTGAATAATTTCAACCCCTTTCGGACTCAAAAGGGTGCACCCTTAATGGTTGGCGTGGATGTAGCATTACATAAAAAGAAACCAGAAACTATCGGGATTGTCACTGAGTTTAATTATGACATTAAACTTGACCGTTTAAGTTCCCGAAGCGGGAGTGGTCGGGGGTGAAAATTTTCAAACATGTTAAACGGTCGATATTTGCGATTATTATTTCCTGGAGTTAATTACTTTGATGGTATTTATACCGATGTTGTTTGTGTATAATTTAACCCCTGTGAGGGGAGCAAGCTTAGGGGTGGCGTGGAGGTACGTTAAATAAAATCCCAGAAAAACAACCGAGATTCGAATCAATTCCGAGACTATGAATGTCTCTGAATCTAAATGTGACAACCTGGGTAACGCGACGGGTTTTGGAGGTGTTGGGCGGGGGAATAAATTTTCAGACAATGTAATCGGCCGATTTTTGCGTGGAATACATTCTTTTTCATTATCGCATATTTGTGGGGGTGGTCATCTTCTAACATGTAAAAACGGCCGATATATTTAGTCAATGACTTCATCCCCCTTCGGCATGGGAGGTGAGCACATTTAGGGATAGGGTTCGAGGGCTTTACATAAAAATAGCGCAAAAGTAACGAAAATTGTAGTCTTATGGATGGTTATAGATAAATGACATCTCGGGCAACGCCGGGCACCCAGCTATCTATATAATAAAATAGCGTGTATATTTGTATGTATGTATGTTTGTATTTACGTTGTTCTTTATACAAATTTTATCGCGTGGACAGAATGCAACAAAAATTGTAAACGTATTCTGCCAAAATCGAGAACCGGTACTGTGGGGGTGAGAAACCCCTAGAATAAACGTGGAAATAATTATAATTAAAAACCGTGATCATTAAATATTAAATTACTGCGCGCCAAGAGACAATGACGTCACGCGAGAGAAAGACGTTACTACGCAACGAACAAAGGAAATATCTCCTTTATTAGGAATGAACTAAAGCAGAAATATTTTATTTAAATAAAAAGTATTATTTTATACAGAAATATTCCATCGAATGGTAATAAAGAAGAATACGAATTACTTTACCATCCTTGGGGAAAATGTAAGTTAATTTTCGCGCTGTATTAGTTGTGAGTCTAGCTAACAATTTCATCAATGTAATATTTCGTAATGTATGAAGACTGAGTGACGATTATATCCTGAAATACTCAAGGAATATATTTAAGAATTCAATTAAATACTTTTTCGAGTTTATATAAATAAGTACACGAGCAACGCCGGGCACCCAGCTAGTTTTTATATAAAAATGCAAGTGTTCTACTGTAATTGAAAATGGTTAAAGATTAATTTTAAACACCTCCGTTTTAAAAGGTATATACGAGCTTAATAATTGTAATAATTAATAAAAACAATTGATGACCTTACACACACACATTTTATTTTTTATATTACGACGATGTTTCGATACCTTATTGTATCTTCTTCAGGTATTGACCAAATACTTGCTTCAATCTTGTTAGCGTCAAGTAAATAGTCTGCCTCGAATCACCTTTCAAAACTGTGTAAATTTAACGTTTTACTGTGTTAATTTGGTCAATGCCTGAAGAAAATACAAAAAGGTATCGAAACGTCGTCATAATATAAAAAATAAAAAGTCTTTATAAGGTCAAAAATGGTTTTATTAATTCAAAACAGACGTTAAATTAAAAAAATTGTAAGAATTTTTTCATGCATCTTTTTTTTTAGGGTAACAGATTCATGAGCTTAATCCACATGGTGACAACTCCCCTTTAATAGCATAGGAAGGGATTTGAAAGGGAGGATGCGGAAGGGTAGAGGAAGGTATCCAAGGGTTAACTAGGGCCCCTCGGGCTATATTTTAAGGATCCTACCCGGTATTCGCCTAAACGTAATGCTGGAAAAAGCCTAGAAAAATCTGCATCAGGTAGGTCGGGCATTGGGTACTTGTCCCACGCCCTTCCGATAGCGGGAGAGGAGTTTGCTGTGGGGACGCAGCATACCGTTCTCCTTGCTCAACCAGTTTAGGAGGCAGCTGGCCAACTATTTCAATGGGAATAGCGAACAACTCTTACCGTATGCTCAAGGTCTGTGACCCCGGAACTTACACCTCTTAGAACAGGCTGAGGTGCCTCGGCTTGTGGGAACCTTAGTTCAAAAACGGAGAGCAACATGCATCCCGAAAGGTAGCCCCTTCGTATCTCTTCTACAAGGTTCTGCCTGCGAGAGAACATCCCTCGCAGGTATTGCCTGCGAGAGAATAGCTCTCGCAGACTCTGACTCGGATTTGAAATGTTTTTTTTAGGGCAACAGGCTACTTTAATAGCATAGGAAGGGATTTGAAATGGGGGATGCGGAAGGGTAGAGGAAGGTAGCCAAGGGTTAACTAGGGCCCCCGGGCTATATTTTAAGGATCCTACCCGGTATTCGGCTAAAGAAATTCAGGGAAAACCCTAGACAAACCTGCATCAGGTGCTTGTCCCACGCCTTTCCGATAGCGGGAGAGGAGTTTGCTGTGGGGACGCAGCATTCTCTTCTCAGTGCCTCGACCAGTTTAGGAGGCAGCTGGCCGACTATTCCAATGGGAATAGCGGACATCTCTTACCGTATGCCCAAGGTCTGTGACCCCGGAACATACACCTCTCAGAAATCGGCTTGTGGGAACCTTAGTTCAAACACGGAGAGCGGATTTGAAAGGATGAATTTTTTCCTCATATATACTTTACTTCACACAATGACTGCGACATAAGTCGAAAGTGCTCTATGTGAAGCTATAAATAATTCGGAGACTATAAAAGTATTTATTATCAATAAATATTATAAACAGTCTAATATTACTTAATGGAATGCTTATTATTACGACTTCTTTTCGTTTAGGACTTTTCACACATGATAAATTACACGCCGAACTTTTATATAAATTTTTATAAACTTGTAGGTAGACTTGTTCATTTTAAGTTGAGAAATATAGAAAAGAGAGTAATTTAAATTAACTATTTTCAAAACTAATTGTAGATTAACGCTATAGTTCTAGAAAGTTGAATATCTAATGGCTAATTATTTGTTTTATTGCATAATGTTATCATGCCGCTGTTTGCAAACAAATTTTATCAAATATAGACTTTTATCGCTAGAACGGCGTATTCGACTATAGTCCGTTTTAAATAAGAAGTCTCCTGCCGTGACCCCGACACTGATGCGACACACGACTTATGCACTTCACTGAAAACAGTATGAAAACACCGCTATTGTTCGGCAAGCGTTGCGATTGGTTAAGGTTACAACTCTCGTCGCAACTAACAGCCATCGTTCTTATAATTTAAAACAGACAATAACTTCCTCTGGAGGTGTTTCCACGAAACCTGAATAGTTCTTCACTTATTTCGTATTTAGTTTGGTGGCCGGCGTTGCCAAGGTTGTCATATACCCATAACCCTTGAGTTGACTCCAATCACGGTTGTTTTTGCGTTATAATCATGTAACACCCTCCACCCAAAC
This sequence comes from Zhengitettix transpicula, assembly GCA_037074705.1. Lineage (NCBI taxonomy): Eukaryota > Metazoa > Arthropoda > Insecta > Orthoptera > Tetrigidae > Zhengitettix > Zhengitettix transpicula. The sequence goes on along the minus strand of CM073595.1, from coordinate 22,270,645 downwards.
CCCTAAGCGTGATCCCCTACCTTGCCGAAATTGTTTGAAATTATACACGGACAACACGTATAGAAATATTATGAATCGCATTGATTTGTGGATTTGTATAAGGAACATACATACAAACTCTATTTAAATTAATATAAGGAGGATATAGAGCCATAAGTATAAAAATATGTCGTATTCGTATTTATTCCTAGGTTCGTGTACACCGGAATCATATCTTAAGAATATGAAGTATACTAGAAAATATCTAATGAAAGGATTGCGTCCTACACAAATGAATACACTTCTAAGAGAGAATAATTTCGAATGTATGTATGTAAATTACACAACCTCGTTTCTGTCCTGAAGTCATCGACTCGCGGAATCACAGCATGTTTACTGCTGCTTTTGTAATGTAAAGATAAAATCACCAGGCCGCGCCACGCCGTGTGTAGAAGGTTGTTTCAGTCTCAACTGATAGTGTTATCGAAGACTCATTTATGCCGGGAAATACCTTTTCTTCGCAGGGAGTTTTATGAAGTCAGGAAATTTGGTTTTAGTAGACTGAAAGATAATTTTCTTCTTTGTTCAACAACGTGATGTATGCAAATGGAGAAATATGGTGCAAGCGCCAACCAGCAACCTATATATGGGTTTTAATACCTACAAGTCATTTGTCTTTAATAGCCAAAATCATAGTTTTTACTAGATTAATGAAAATGAATAGTTACCTTCGATTTTCAATATTCGCTAAAGTAGTTTCATAACTCTTTGAAGTTCGGACATCATGATTTTTGTCAATGCAGGATATAATTTAAATAGAAAGCTACAACATTGAGACAAATGCCAACGAAACTAAGCTTCATGGAGATTAGTGTCCCCTGACCAAAATTTGACATTTTAAAATTGTTAAATCAAAAATAAATTAAAACCATACAACGTTTTATTTCAGTTTTCCGTAGACATTATCGTGAACAACGTTTCCACGATTCTAAACATACAGAGCCTTAATATATCATTTTTACATTCCCCAAAGATGTTCATGATATTAATAGAATTAGTATCACTTTATGCTTTTTATAGGATGAATATCAAAATTTTGCCCATCACACTGGGTTTATTTCGGAAATGATACATATTAAATTAAATTATAATTGAATTACTAGACATATAATGTTTTTCTATACAAATAAATATTTATCAACCGAAATTTTGAGTTTTTTAAAAAATATAATTTTAATTCAGATGACAGCAGAGCAATGAGGAGTCTAGAGTCAAGTATATGAGCCAATTATGGTTATTTTTTGGATATTCCTTCCGAACATATGTTATTTCAATATAATAAATTTACTATAAAACTAGTTACGTGATAATGAATTCTATCTCGATGAACTCCGAAGTTTCTCAAATAACTTGACTATAAACCGTTTTAAATTAGAAGTCTCCTGGCTTATCCGCGGGGAGGGAAGCACTGAAGCCACGGACGACGCACGACTTACACAGCTCACTGAAAACATCCCTATTGTTCGGCAATGCTGCTTTATTTCAAGCGTTGTGATTGGTTGATTGAAGTTCACACCCCTCGAGGGAACTAACCGATAACGGTTTTTTAATTTAAAACAGAATATAGTTCAATTGCGTTTTAGTCGCAATTAAAACTTTGTCGATCAAATTTATTTATAGAGCAATCTGTTATCCTGAGTTTGAAATGGAGCACGAAATAATTTCTAGTTATGAACGTAGGCTATCTGACGATGATGGTAGACGTTGTATTGAAAAAAAATTTGACCCGGTTGAGAAGCTGAGAATAATTTATATTTTCTAAATTGTGCTCCATTTCACAATACAATTTGAGGATCTTTTTAAAATTGTTCGATACTGTGAACTAAGGAATCAGCAAGGTAGAATTTGGATAGAAGAGTTTTGCGGAAGTGACAAAGAAATAGGTAAGAGATGAGGTGACATCATTGAGATTGTGAGTCAGGTGCACAAGTGGGGAAGGTGGCGTCGGTTAACGTGAAATGGCGTGGGATGTGGTTTGTCTGTTTTCAGCAGAAATAATTACCGAGGACACTGAACTTATAAAAGGGTAAAATTTATATATGTGGAATACGGGACATGAAATAGCTACTCAGAACACGAGAAAAAGTTCTGATGTGGTGGAAGAGAACACCGATAAAGGAGGAAACGAGCGAATAATGATCAGAAAGAAGTAATAAAGTGCAAGCGAGGCCAGTTACAGTGTAGGAAAATGGATTTAAGAGTTATCGGCGACCATTATGAGTTATAAAGGCAGGTAGAAAGATCTATAACGTATGCAACTGAGAGAGAGAGAGAGAGAGAGAGAGAGAGAGAGAGAGAGAGAAGGGGGGAGACAATCCTAAATTAAATTGATTTCACCACATCAGAAAAATCAGAACACCAGACAACAAATTAGCAAGATGAATTAGATGACATCCGCGACAACGCGCGCAGCATTCATCACCGTCAAATGCTTACGCGAGTAATAAAATTCATATCCATGGTTTAAAATTTCCATTTTATTTAAAATAGGTTTATATATGTAAACCGTTTTTAACTCTTACAAATTCTCTAATCTATTTATCACATGCCTATAGCCACGAGAAAATGAGTTATATTTTTTTTTATATAATTGAATTGGATGAATTGACTATTTATTTATTTTATATACGTATAAATTAAATGTTATTATATATTTTGATTAAAATATTTGTTTATTTTATTACAAATGTAGTTTTCACGAAACAGAAAGATAAGATGTTGATGAGATCAGATCATTAATTCCGCTTCAGGAAATTAATTCGTGCAATGTTCAAATTGCTTTCATTTGATCCCAGGAGACTGAACGAAGATTCTAGCAGTTATAGCAATAATTTTGATGTCCCAGATACGACGTACAATAGAACTTGATTAAGCCAGTCATCATACATTCATACTGGTAATTGTCCCATGAAAACTCTGACAAAGAAATGGCTGATACGTAAATAGGATGTAAATTGTTCATTCTCTAAATTAAGTTTCTTTAGAATGGCGATTGCAAAAAGTACTCCACAGGAAGTAGTGAAAAAATCACTGCATCAAATTATTCTTTGATAAATGGAATATAAACTTCCAGTACAATGTCGGTACTTTCTTTAAAGTACATTAATATGAATTGATTGGATCAAAACTTGAAAAACTTCAACAGATTCATGTAAACCAATATTCCAAAAAAATAAAATACTGTGTATTGTCTATATATCTTTAAAAATACTATGATGGTAAAGAAATGGAAAAAATAATTTCCGAGGTCTAAACAGACTTTTATAATACAAGGGCAACTGCTGACTATTTTAAAGGGAGGACTAATACAAAAAAATCTGAGCATGACACTTTTCCTAAAGGAATTATATTTTATAACTAGCTGGGTGCCGGCATACTTATTTATATAAAGGTGAAAAAGTATTTAATTCTATATTAATCTTTAGTCAAGAAGTGTTTTAACCTAAATCTAAACATTCCTAGTTCTGCACATATAGTGCACCGGGAGTGCATTAATTGAACAGCTATAAAATACATTCAACTTGTTTTGCCAAAAAACATATTTTCGTATTTCTTTACGAATAGAATACTTAAATATACTCCTTGAGTAGTGCAGGATATAATTGTCCCTCAGTCTTCAGACATACGAAAGATTAAACTGATGAAATAGTTAGCTAGATTCATAATATAAACAAATGGTCGCCATATTAGAGTCACTAATATGGCACGTAAATTAACTTACATTTTCCGCAAGGATCGGAAAGTATTTTGTATTGTTTTTTTATCATTCTATGGAGTGTTGCTGAATAAAATTATACTTTTTATTCAAAAAAATATTTCTGCTCTACTTCATTACGAAAAACGGAACTATTTACATCGTTGTGCAGTATCGTCGCGTAGTAACGTCTCTCTCGCGTGTGCTGTGACGTCACGGTCTCTAGGCACGCGGTAATTTAACAATAATGTTCACGTTTTTTAATTATAATTCTTTCCACCTTTATGCTAGAGATTACTCAGTACCGTTTCTCGTGATTCGAAGAATATGTGTACCAATTTTTGTTGCAATCAGTCCACGCGTTTAAATATGTATAGAGATTAACGTAAATACATACATACATACAAAAATATTTTTTTATATTATATAGACTAGCTAGGTGCCCGGCGTTGCTCGTGTACTTATTTATATAAACTCGAAAAAGTATTTAATTGAATACTTAAATATATTCCTCGAGTATTTCAGGATATAATCGTCACTCAGTCTTCATACATTACGAAATATTACATTGATGAAATTGTTAGCTAGACTCACAACTAATACAGCGCGAAAATTAACTTACATTTTCCCCCAAGGATGGTAAAGTAATTCGTATTCTTCTTTATTATCATTCGATGGAATATTGCTGTATAAAATTATACTTTTTAATTAAAAAAAATATTTCTGCTTTATTTCATTTCTAATAAAGGAGATATTTCCTTTGTTCGTTGCGTAGTAACGTCTTTCTCTCGCGTGACGTCATTGTCTCTTGGCGCGCAGTAATTTAATATTTAATGATCACGATTTTTAATTATAATTCTTTCCACATGTATGCTAGGCGTTTCTCACCCTCACAGTACCGTTTCTCGTGTTTTGAAGAATTTGTGTACCAATTTTTGTTGCAATCTATCCACGCTTTTAAATTTGTATAAAGAACAACGTAAATACATACATACATACATACATACATCCTTTTTTATTATATAGACTAGCTAGGTGCCCGGCGTTGCTCGTGTACTTATTTATATAAACTCGAAAAAGTATTTAATTGAATACTTAAATATATTCCTTGAGTATTTCAGGATATAATCGTCACTCAGTCTTCATACATTACGAAATATTACATTGATGAAATTGTTAGCTAGACTCACAACTAATACAGCGCGAAAATTAACTTACATTTTCCCCAAGGATGGTAAAGTAATTAGTATTCTTCTTTATTATCATTCGATGAAATATTGCTGTATAAAATTATACTTTTTATTAAAAAAAAAATTCTGCTTTATTTCATTCCCAATAAAGGAGATATTTCCTTTGTTCGTTGCGTAGTAACGTCTTTCTCTCGCGTGACGTTATTGTCTCTTGGTGCGCAGTAATTTAATATTTAATGATGACGGTTTTTAATTATAATTCTTTCCACCTTTATGCTATGGGTTTGTCACCCCCACAGTACCGGTTCTCGATTTTGGCAGAATACGTATACCAATTTTTGTTGCATTCTGTCCACGCGATAAAATTTGTATAAAGAACAACGTAAATACATACGTACATACATACAAATATACATCCTTTTTTATTATATAGACAAACTACCACTGTACATAAAAGAATTGCAAGGCAAGCACTTTGAAAGAACTCTGAAAGAGTATTTAGTAAATAATTTAATATATAAGATACTTTATACTGACGATTTAAATATTTATTTTTGTTTTGTATTTTTATATTAAAGATAACGTTTTCCCATATTGTACGTATGTAATTATATTAAAATAAAGTTTATATTATTATTAGAAATGAATGTAAGCTTTCGCGGTGTAAATTATTAATAAATTTTTCGCGGTTGATCACCAGGTTCAGATTTATCGATGCCAACGTTTCTGCAATCATTCTCTACCACTGCCTTCAAATTATATATTATTATTACTAATGTTCATAAGTAGCTGATGATACAGGAGACGTTGACCAGTAGATCTTTCAAGAGTTGTTATTCCATCGAACGTTTCGCTCGTAATAATATGACATTATCAAGGTTGGACGAAGATCAAAATATTTGCGTTCGAATCTCATTTCTGTGTGTCCTGCAATTATTTCTGGAATGAAGTAATAAATTACGTCAACGGATACTCTAAGTATTTAAAATAAAATGTGCCTTTACGTGAGTAACTTTTGATTAGTTTTTTACGAGAGAAAACCGCGTGTAATTTCGCCTGTCAATTACAAAAAAAAATTATATACTTTCCATCTCCGGAAAAAAAAATTAATTTTCTTATCTTTACGTCGGGCTTTACATACAGCCAACTTTCACATCTTTACGATCACTAACGCAAATTTTATTCGTTCATTATCCATTTTATTAAAACTGCTAACGAACTATTGTTATCGTCTGTGGGTTCACTAACACCAGTTCAGTGGAGTCAGAGAAACAAATTTCACAAACACAACGTAATTCAGGTTCAGCATTGGAGTGAACATAAAATAGTAAGGTGGGATATTTACAGTTGCACGTTAGATGTGTAAGAAAAATGTAATGTCTCGGTGCGGTTTCTTCTCTCTGCTGAGAGGAAATTAGAGAAATCACCGATTTCTATTCTCCTCTCTATAGTGATTTTATCTGGTGGGATGTGACCTTCTTCACTCTTGCTTATCCCCCTTAACATGAAATAAATTTCCTTGCGCCTTCTTTCTGCTCGTTTCCTTAACCTGGTTGTCGCAGTTTACGACAAAGCATTCTATTTCGTTTCAGAATCAAATTGAAAACTTACTCGTTAATTATTCGATACTTTTTCGTGTTTTTATGTAATTCAGGGCTGCCCTGTTCCAGAAACGTCATCTTTTTCCCTATAGGGCTTTCTAAACTTTTTTAACAAAATGCTTCAACATGGAACAACTTCGTACACGTGTCAATGCTTGACCTTGTCCCTAAAAGTCTAATTTTACAATTAGCCGCATATATAGATCGTAATCTGGGAAAAATGATGCCGGCATCATGGGAAAAGGGAGTGCCCAAGGGCACTGTCTTCGTGCGTTCGCATAACGAGCCGTGGATAGGGGCACAAGGCCTTGACATTGAAGCGCCAGTGTTCGGGGCTAAAACGATTTTCCTCAAATTGGAGACCTCCACACCTTAAATCACACAGATCCGTGCCATTGAACGCTAAAGTGGCGGAAGTAAAAATAAATATCTGACCCAATATGTAGATTAACGTAGACGAGGGTGAAAATGACTCCCAATCCTTCAGCCATTTCACAACAATTATTTGGAATGTATGTTTCTATATATTTTTCTACGAATGAGCTAGATCCAGGGGGACGTCTGAGAAAGAAACACATAAGCAATTATGTAAACAAAGTACTAAAACAATTTTTAAATTGAAAAAGGAGTCTTACATGTCCGATTAATTTTCCACAATTCTAAAACACTTTCCTAAAACAAAAGAAGTTATTCAATTAATGTTGAAAATAGATGCACAAAATTTAAATTCTATTTATGATTCAGCGTTATTATGATTTAAAATAATGTATTATAGTGTGTAAAAATGTTCAGTTGTAACTTCTTTAAAAAAAAAGGTGGAAAACTGTCAAAATAATTCAGACGTTGGAATCAATTATAATTGGAGTAATGCAGAGAATGGCTTCCCTATACAATCAATTACCACCTCAAATAGAGTTATTCCACTTAAATTCCGTGTAAACTATTTCTTATCCATTCAAGGAGAAGCAAGAGAGGATATGTATTTATCAAGTTAGAATACCGAAATAAAATAAGGTTCTGATGTATAATAAGTAATCTGACAAAAATTGTATTAGTTGTATATACTATGTACTATGTAGCAATGGCTCATTGCATTGTACATGAATATGTAAATAGTGTATAGTATCTACGTAATTGCACATACGTCTGTGCAGTCTTAACAAATAAGTTTGAGCCTTTTAGAGTTAGTCTATAGATGCGAGTGTATATATAATTAGATGTTCTAATAATAAATACAAAAAAAAGCAATAAAAACAAAAACAAAAAATGTGATAATATAAAATATTATTTGGTCATATTTTAACCAATTTTGGATGAAAATTATATATTGGGTACGAAAACTATTATATTAAATTTCATTGCAAGAATTGGAATATTTACTTGCTGAGGCCATAGAAATATATTATTGATTAAAAATTTTAATTTAGGATTAAACGTTTTTTGTCTTTAAGAATAAAGGCATGATGGATGCCGCGTACATTGAAGAATAAACGCAACAGTCCGTACATAACTGCAGATGAGATCCATCACTACTTTACAGAGAAAAACAACAACAATATAAACGGTGGGTTTATGCAATTAAACAGACTCCTGAGAGGTCGAAGTCTACGAAACCCACCGAGTAGGTGTTCGTCACGGTTTTTTTTTCCAAGCTGATTGTATACACGACGAACGATAAATGTAGACTTATGAGTCGTTTTTGGACCACCAGGGCCAAGAAATAAAGTAATCCACATTTGGTCATGAATAAATCTTTTTCCATTAACATATCACAGCGGAAATTGGTGAGTTGAAGGTGAAACAGTTGCTGCAACCGCAGTGTTCACAAAATTTGGTCCATAACCTCAATAAACGGCTCACAATTTGAGAGGACCCCGAAAGTTTGTTTTTGGATGGATTTAAAAATATGGACAACTTTCAAACTGTATCCGGCTGAAGGGGGATTTTATTGAGAAATAAAAGCGAATCAACCAAGAACAATGTATTTTTTCTACTTATGATCTACTCTGGTATTAAACCAAACAAAATATTGACGATATCTAGAGAATACATAGAGATTTGGAATAGCTTGATTACTAAAAAAATTGTTGACAATATTTTTCCTTTGTATATCTAATGTTGTCAGTCCATATAGAACGTTATAAGAGTGAAAATTAATTACTTTGACTCATAAATTATCTGTCGCTAAACGAATAGTTTATAAAAAGCAATAAAGTAACCATATAATTAATATTTATGGGTCATTGTGCGTAAATAATGCAATCATTACGGCGGGCTGTTATTTGTTGGCTTTCACGATTTTATTGGTGTAATTTCCTGTTTATTTCCTGGATGAATTTCAAATCATGGAAGAACGAAAGGCCAATGTTAATATCGTTCAAACGGTAATGACATGAAAGGATTTTGCAATTACTGAATTATTTTCTCCTGGACGAGTATTTCTCACCATCGAAACACTGTTTCCACATGCCGAATGTGAATTCGTTTATCTACCAGTTGAATTAGAGTTTTACAACGACATGACTTAAATGTGAAGTGAAATATCCAAATTTGTGTCCGTGACCTTCTCAGGAGTTCTTTTGGATTACGTAGAGCAATAATTTTATTTTAAGAGACATCTAATAATAAATTGCGAGTCCAACAAACGTATACGTCAGGGAAATTTTAATTTTTTAGAGCTGGCTGTTTTGGTGTTGATGTTTCTGAAATGGAAGTTGCTGGAACACGTGCTTTTTAGGTCTTTGTCAGGAAACTTGCCCCGACGTGACTAGATTTCACATCGCTCACTTACTGAAACTCGTATTTCCTAAAACCTCGAACTGTTTCGTATCGTAAAATTGATTCAAAATTCGTTACTCGTTGTTCTCGAACATTGCGTCATTAATTAAATAAAAATTTATAATCGTCAGCAGGCGCCCATGAAATTAAAATTTTCTCAGTTAAACCCATAACTTCCGTGTTCGCACATAAAACTGACAGCGATGATCCATCATTATCTATAATGATGTTACGATTATGGAGTAACGAAAGAGCTTGTTAATTTTTCTGAAGGGAAACCATGAACTTGGTCTCGTAACGCAAAATACGGCTAATTTCCCCGGATAAAAAACAGGTCCATTCCTGTATTACACCAATTTTATAGTACTTTAATATGACAGCAGTATTAAGAATTCGTCATTCGCATAATAGTCCCAAAATCTTTTGTTTACTTCTTTGTTTTCTTGTTTGTTCACTAAAATCCTTTCTGCTTCTCTGAAAACCCGCCTTGATAAGAACGACGTACCTGGTTCTGTTATAAAAGGAGAGATTGTGTACTTATATGGTCTTTGCATATTCTTAAAGTTACAAATGGTTTGAATATAACAGGACAATAAATTCTCTACAACAAGTTATTAAGATTCCAGTGTTAATTTATCAGGAAGTAAACAGCCATAATCGTCCATTCCTCCTTTTGGTGGGTAATATAAGTATTTTCACGAATAGAGTCGACGTTTTGCGACATGTTTGCAAATTTAAAACAAAACGACGTCATTTTTTTATTACTGAATTTCTAGACTTATTTCTTGAACGTACATAAATTCAGTGAACGTTAAAGAAACAAGAACGGACCATTAAAAAATAAACTTAAAAGTAGTAGGTCCATATTATACCAGACACTATGACTGTAATAAGCACGTGGAGATGTTTGCACAAAATAGGACAAGATGGCGGAACACAATGAAATTCACATTTAATAACCACTATGGAGCAGATAATGGAAACCGAGGCGCCTGCTTCGTCACAAAATGTCGTAAAGTGATTATTCAAAGATGTTATTAAATTGAGAAACTGACACATAATTCGTGAGATTTATTCAGAATGAATCTCGACATGTAGATTTTCAGCAGTGCTAGTGAATGTGGAAATTACCACATCTTCTATTCACACACACACACACACACACACATATATATATATATATAGATATATATATTGTAATAATTAAAAACGGAGATGAATTAAATTTGCCCCACGTTGTTGGGCCATTTATGTAATAATTAAAAAAGTTTTTTATTAAAAGAAATTCTTAAACAAAAAGAATTAATTAAAATTGGGATGATAGTTAGCCACACGTTGAAGACGACAATTTATATAATAATTTAAAAGGTGGTCTTAATTAAATAGGAATAATTAGCAAAATTATTATGATTTAAAATTTATTGTTGATAATTACACATTATAAGCCCTGCTTTGCACGCCGATTCCATCAATTTGACAAACAAATATTTCAATTTTATTTCATTTTATTAATTCTTGGCGTTCTATGGAAATACAGCATTATATTTTTACAATCAACTACGTCGAATTTCTCTTTATCTCAGGGTCATCACTTGGTTTGATAGTAAGAACAAATACAATCTAATGAACTAAAACATTAACTATCCAAACTCATTGAAGTTAACGGAATACAATATTAAATACAAGAAATAAAAGAAAACGAATGAAAAGAAAAACGCGAACGAAATCTGACTATACCCTTTAATTATCGTTTACAGTTATTAATAATTGTTTTGTACTCACGACAGTGCTATTGGTACCAGTTCGGACTATTGTAGCTTGAAGTCAACACCCATTAAACAGGCCATTATTCACTGATTCTACACTTTTCAATTTCGACACACGCGGTCGTTTCTCTCGATCTCTGCTATCCTGGAACCTGGATTAGCCGCCCCTCAGTCAGCCCTCGGACGTAGGTCTCCTTGAAGTCTCTCTATGCGAAAATTAGTTCAGTTTTTGGAGCAAAACTTCTGCTTCTAAATTGCGATTTTATGAGTCTATACGTCAAAACGGTTTACTTGCGTTTTATGTAAACTATTATATCTCGCCGTTGGACTTCCTGGATAGCCCTATTCATGCTTTTAGATTAACAAACTTTACTGTGTTGTATCTCTCGCAGACAGTTTTATGTATCCTTTCTCGACCCAGGCTCGACGTAGACTCGACGCAGACTGAGTTCTCTAAGCGCGCGGTCTCCAGTCTCCATTGTTAACAAAGAAACACCCGCTGCGATTGTCGTCTTTAAGCACCCGTACCGCCAACAATTCAATTATATTAAAAACAATTAATAGCCTGTTTTATTGGTATTACAATATATATATATATATATATATATATATATATATATATATATATATATATATATACACTGATATATATCGATTAGAAACGCTCGTGACATTTGTAGGAACCCTTTATCTATTTTCTAACCTGAAAGAAAAAAATAAAATAATGTTTTCTCCGAAATCCCTATTTAATTTCAATTCATACAATTATGTAGGAATGTTAAATATTTTTATTTTATAACCGTATGTAAAAAGAGGCTATATCTAAGAAGCGATCCTTTGATCGTTGGCTTTATATAATTTGTAAGTAATCTTAATAAGCTATTTTCGAAGTCCCAAAAATATAGTTTCAATTTAACGGATGTTTAGTTTCATCCTATTTCTTTATTTACTTCACACTTGTAGAGTATTCGTTGCAATGCAGCCTAGAGATTTGATTTTAATTTCGAATGTTGAAGCAGTAATTACACATACTTGAGCGTAAAGTTTATATTTTTAAAGGTCTATTTAATTAATAACCGAAGATTCGTAATGTAAGGACAAAACGTCGTCTAACAAATTTGTACGAAGAATTTGTCCATTAAACATTTTATTTTCACTTATTTCGCCATTAACACTCTGTAGTTTGACGTCGTAAAAAATAATAAATTAATATATTCGAAGACTTTCCAGGTGGTCATTTTAAATTAACTAATTGATTAGAGATAAATAAAATTTTAATTGAAACAGCACACTTCCTTCTCGCGGAAGGAATAACACCTACCGATATTTTTTCGCGAATGAAAACGGTTTACGGCGAAGGTGTTAAGAACAGAACGAGTGTGTTGAAAAGAATTCCCCATCGGCTAAAAAATTCAGAACCACAATTTCAGGCAAAAAAAAATGGCCTCAGTGTTTTGGGACCGAAAAGGTATCTATTTTGGTCACATTTTTGACTGAGGGGGAGACCATCAATGCACAACTATATTGTGACACCCTAAAAAAAAACTTAAGGCAACATTAAAACTGTTTATTATATATACCAAACATGTACTGCGATAGTTTTGCGACTCAAGGAAGAGCTTGGATTCGGTCTGTAATATTGCGTACCTGCTAAAACTTAGAGATCGAAATAAGAAGGATGTAGGGAATTTTAGTTCTAGCAGAGTAGCGGAAATGAACAGGCTGAGGAAGGTCAGGTTGGAGAAAAATCCAGCGCCGTATCTTCTTCAGTGTCGAAAGGAAGACTTCAGAAACGGAAAATAGGAAAATCGATAACATCGGGTTCTTGGTATCTAATTACCGTCCAGAGACATGGACATAAAACAGAAAGCGCTTTGAAGTTAAAGACAAAGTTTATTAGAAAAAGAAGTAGACTGAGTATAAAGTACCCGGGAGCCTCCCTCACTCGATGATGGTTGTATCAAGACTGTATATTAAGAGTGGTTTCGCCGACATTGGACAGGAAAAATCCACTTGCTGAAAATCAAAGCTTTAGACCAGACCACGTGATCTGTTCAGGGGCCCCTCCAAAACAGGTTCAAAAGGGGTTTTGACCGAGGCAGCATCGTAACACTACACCACCAATTTTCTGCGGACCTAGCGTCGCCACTTGAAACCCACGCATCCTCTCTAGCCTAAGTTGAAAGAAATTTCTCACAGGTGTGTGGTAACCGGAATTAATAACGAAGTTAGTTAGGATAGTAGAAGGGGCGAGGAGGTGGAACTTATTTGGTCTGTATTAGTTAGATATCTATCTGATTATTAAATTTGCAAAACAGACAGCTTATATCTTCATTCTAAAATTACGTATAATAGGAATCTCATAACAAAAAAATAATTAATTCTTTATTAGGTAAAAATATTTTTAGAATTCAGCGAACTCTAATTTGGAACAAAAATAAAGATTTTTAGTGAAAAATATTTTTATTTGGTAGAATAAATGACTGAAGTGACATATCGTGAATAATTATTTTTTTGGAAACATTTCTAAAGCGTTACTCCGCCTCAATTCCCAGCAACTCTGCCCCTATAATTTCTCCGACCCCGAGGGGACGGACGGTTGGGAGAAACTCGGAGCCGAGGGAAAATGAAAGTAGGTTGCTAGAGGAATTGTTTCGGAGTAAGGACCTCGCCAGCATTCGAACCCAGACCAGCTACGCACAAAATGGTTGCGTTACAATGACCTGAACTCAAACAACTGAGCCACTAAGTGAGGCGGAGGTTGGAAGTTTTAATCTCCTTTAAGAGTCGCAAACCTAGACCGTTATGGGTAAATAAATACCTATAAGAAGAAGAAAAATATTATTGCTCTGAGTGAGGCTCGAACACGGAACCTTCAGATCCGCGTGACCACGCTTTAACAACCTCAGTAAAGTACAGGTTCCAAGGAATCAACCCAATCCAGATTTGACTCAAATCACGGTTGATTTAGCGTTATTTTAATGTATTGCCGGTCCCCTCCCAAGCCTAAAGGGGTGAAACATACAAACAACATCGGTAGAAATAAAATCATTATAACGAATCATGAAAAATATTTATTCGTCACAAATATCGACCGTGATTTCATGTTCCAAAATTTCCACCCTTATCCTCCCCCAACCCTCAGGGTTAAATGGCAGGTTGAATATCATAATTAACTCAGTGAATTGGATTTGACTCCAATCTCCGTTTATTTTCCGTTAAAGCATCTCCACCCCCACCCCTCAGGGTGCTCCTTTCCACTGCTGGTAGGGGGTTGAAACAAGACACGGATAACCTCGGTAGAAACACTATAAATCTCTTTGAGCTCCAATAATATTTATCAGACTTAAATATCAGCCCTATTAGGTTGTTTTTATCCCCGTTACTTGGGGCGGTAGACGTGTCTCAACCCGACCGTGTTTGATTCCTTGTCGCAAAGAACACGTGTACGGGGTTTGGTGAAATTTGCATCACGAATGTAGATTTGTATTAGGAACATACATACAAACATTCTATTTTAATTAATAGAAGAAGGATATAGAGCCATAAGTATAAAAATATGTCGTATTCGTATTTAGGTTCGTGTACACCGGAATCATATCTTAAGAATATGAATTATACTAGAAAATATCTAATGAAAGGATTGCGTCCTACACAAATGAATACACTTCTAAGAGAGAATAATTTCGAATGTATGTATGTAAATTACACAACCTCGTTTCTATCCCGAAGTCATCGACTCGCGGAATCACAGCATGTTTACTGCTGCTTTTGTAATGTAAAGATAAAATCACCAGGCCGCGCCACGCCGTGTGTAGAAGGTTGTTTCAGTCTCAACTGATAGTGTTATCGAAGACTCATTTATACCTTTTCTACGCTGGGAGTTTTATGAAGTCAGGAAATTTGGTTTTAGTGGAAAGATAATTTTCTTTTTTGTTCAACAACGTGATGTATGCAAATGGAGAAATATGGTGCAAGCGCCAACCAGCAACCTATATATGGGTTATAATACCTAATAGCCAAAATCATAGTTTTTACTAGATTAATGAAAATGAATAGTTACCTTCCATTTTCAATATTTGGTAAAGTAGTTTCATAAGTCTTTGAAGTTCAGACATCATGATTTTTGTCAATGCAGGATATAATTTAAATAGAAAGCTACAACATTGAGACAAACGCCAACGAAACTAAGCTTCATGCAGATTAGTGTCCCCTGACCAAAATTTGACATTTTAAAATTGTTAAATCAAAAATAAATTAAATCCAAACAACGTTTTTTTCTGTTTCCCGTAGATATTATCGTGAACAACGTATCCACGATTCTAAACATACAGAGCCTTAATATACCATTTTTACATTCCCCAAAGATGTTCGGATAAAATAGAGTCACTCATGGTATTCATAGAATTAGTATGACTTTATGCTTTTTATTGGATGAATATCAAAATTTTGGCCATCACACTGGGTTTATTTCGGAAATGATACATATTAAATTAAATTATAATTGAATTACTAGACATATAATGTTTTTCTATACTAATAAATATTTATCAACCGAAAGTTTGAGTTTTTTTAAAAATATAATTTTAATCAGATGATAGCAGAGCAATGAGGAGTCTCGAGTCAAGTATATGTGCCAATTATGGTTATTTTTTGGATTTTCCTTCCGAACATATGTTATTTCAATATAATAAATTTACTATAAAACTAGTGACGTGATAATAAATTCTACCTGGATGGACTCTGAAGTTTCTCAAATAACTTGACTATAAACCGTTTTAAATTAGAAGTCTCCTGGCTTATCCGCGGGGAGGGAAGCACTGAAGCCACGGACGACGCACGACTTACACGGCTCACTGAAAACAGTAGAATAACATCCCTATTGTTCGGCAATGTTGCTTTATTTCAAGCGTTGTGTTGAAAAAAATTTGATCTTGTTGAAAAGCCGAGAATCATTTATATTTTCTAATGTTCAAGCAGTAATTGCACATACTTGAGTGAAAGTTTTACATTTTTAAAGGTTTATTGAATTAATACCCAAAGGGTCCTAACGTAAGGACAAAACTTCGTCTATCAAATATGTACGCAGAATTTGTTTATTAAACTTTTTATTTTGTCTTCTTTGGCCATTCACACTCAGTAGTTTTAGCACGTAAAAACGAATAAATTAATATATTCGAAGATAAAGACTTTCCAGCTGGTCATTTTAAATAAATTATTTCATTGGTGATAATTATAATTTTAATTGAAACAGCACGCTTCCTTGCGGAATTAATAACACCTACCGAAATTATTTCCCGAATCAAAACGGTTTAGGGCCAAGGTGTTAAAAAAATAATGAGTGTGTTTAACACTCCACATCGTCCAAAAATTTCAGAACTACAACTTCATGCAAAAATAATCATGGTCTCAATGTTTTGGGACCGAAAAGTTATAATTTTGGTCGAATTTCTACCTGAAGGGGAGACCATCAATGCAAAACGAAATTATGAGTCTCTAAAAAACTTAAAAGGAATATTCAAAACATAAGAAGGGACATGCTGACGAGAGGAGTGTGCTTGTTGCACGACAACGCCTGTACGTACAGAGCCTTAGCCACCAAGGTGCTCTTGGACTCAATTGGTTGGGATTTTCTGAACCACCCCTCGTGTTCCCTTCACTTGGTGCCTTCAGATTATCATCTTTTCACCTCCTTGAAGGCATGGACGAAGATAAATTTTCAACTGACGAGCAGCTGCAGAGAGAGGATCTAAATGTGGGAAGTAGTTGGTGGGAGAGTTATTCGAGGAGGGTATCAAGAAGAATAGGCAACAAATATGTAAACAATATCGTGTACTTTTAAATACACTTTTTTCTAAAAATAATATAAAAATCTAGTTCACTTACTTTCTGAACATGCCTCGTATTATACTAACTTTCGTTGAGTTCCGTTTGTTTAATTCTAATCCTAAGTCTTGTATGATACAGATGCACCGACGGAGCTTTTTCTGTGATCTGGAACGTGCCGTCGTTTATGTGTCGTCGCCATCGCACTCCGTTCCCGGAGTTGGCCGCCAAATGGGGAATCCAGCAGAACAAGGGCGACGAGTTCCGCGGGGAGAAGATCGCGATCCTGTACGACCCCGGAGACTTCCCAGCTCTGCTTAAGAACCGCGGCGTGGTCACTGTGCGCAATGGCGGCGTTCCTCAAGCTGGGAACCTATCCAAGCACCTCCAGGCCTTCGCGGACGAGCTGGACCGCCTCGTTCCCGATCCAAACTTCTCTGGTCAGTACTTCAGGTTTCTTCAGTCCGCGGAGACCGACAACTTACAACGCGGAGATACAACTGCCCCCCTGGCGATGGCTTCGTTCCCACTACTCTGATTTCCATTTAAACCATTTCATTACATGTCGCGAAAGTCACAAAATCCATTCATCAACACCTAAATCGCCAAACACTAGGCTGGTTCGGAGGAGCACTCAACGACAGACGAACAAATATTCTAATAAACTTGTTGCCAAGTTAGATGCAGCTACAGCTAAAGCTGCATTGTCCATGACCACACCGAATGTGAAGGATTGGGTTTACTGACAGACAGATCTGACTTTTCTCACGATAGAACACTTGAGGCCATTACCAGTCTTTAGCCTTTGTATATGACAAACTAGTCGGATTCTCTGAACTTATTCGATGGCAGAGCTGCCACCGCAGTGAGGCGTTTCGAAATATTCATAGATTCATTCACCGATACCATGAGACGAAGTCAAGCGACCAACAAAATGCCAAGCATGCGGGGAACAGACCAACGAACCAAACACTGTGCGACTGCGTCAAGGCGTTTTTTATTATTATTCATAAAAACTTTTATCTTTCTATTATACAGTTTCCATTTACTAATATTTACAAAAATTATGGTAAATAAGTTACATGTTAACTTGTGTAGGCGGAGAGTCCAGTGACTTTCCAGCCCTTGAGTTCTTTATTTGTAGTTCTGAGGGGTTTCGGGTGAAGGATGAGATGCGTGTTTTGTTATTACTGTAAAGGTTTGGAGTGTTGGGTAGAGAGTGGCATAGGTGGGTTATCGGACAGGGAGTTGATGGAAAGAGGATTTGTCAGTAAGTGCCTGACTGTTGGCGGGGAGTTATGAAGTCTTTTGGGAGTTTGCGTCTCAGACGACGGTTTGAGGGTGGCGGGGTACGATGGCTATGTATGTATGGTCGGATTTGAGTGATTTAGGGTACTTTTGATTAGAGTTGATATGGATTTGTTGATGATAGGGATTTGGATGTCTTTGTGGATTGTAGAGTTTCTTAGGAACCACGGAGCATTGGTAATGGAGCGAAGGATTTTGTTTTGGGTTATTTGGAGCTTTTGTGAGTTGGTTTTGGCGATGGAGTCCCAGATAGGGCAGGCGTAGGACCAGATGGGTTGGATGAGGGAGAGATAGAGTAGTGCGTCAAGGCGTCTAACTGGAAGTTTTGAGACCCCGCACAGCAACAACCAGCTAAACAGCAAAATAATGAACTTGGCAACAGTCAGACCCTAACTAAACACAACAGACAATACTACTAAACCGCTTTCAACTTCGTTATCTTGACTTATCTGAACGAGCTATTTAATGCTCTCGATGAGTATTATGAAGCTCGGAGATGTTTTGACTTACCACAGTAAAATAAATAGAAACTTTATAATGAAATAAACGACGAAATGTGTGAAACAATAAATGTGTAATTTTAATCCATCCACGCAGAAGTTATCGAGAGAAAGTATCCTTGCATTACCGAAATGAGGTAAGAAAATTAAAGAACGTTACAAATTGGTCGCACAACCAAGGGTACTTCAAGTACGTAGTTCTGATGGCGTTGTTCGACTGCACACATAAGAAGTGTTTACGGATTATTTGACTATGAGGGCTACGTAGTACTATGATATTAACTAAGGAATAACACGTAATAATAGGTAGCTATCCCGTGTCTGATGTGATTTTTAAAATGTTATGAAAATTGTAAATACTGATGTTTTATATTTTACAGAAGTAATATGGTATGTAAGCCGAGCGCTCCTGCTTTATAACGAATTAATATATAGAAAGGATTAAATATTGATGACATTGTTTTTTATCAATATCAATATAAATTAAATTTTATGAACCTAGCTGGGGCTAGGAAACGTTACAATTTTCACATATTTAAAAATACTAATCGTACTGTCTTTCACGGATTTTCTTGGTTCATTTCTTTTAGCAACTGAAAAGTTTCCTTGTTAGTATACAAATAGTTTCAGTTCTCAATATCTCTGATATTTCATGGCATCCACTCTCAGTTCAGCATCACTTCTATATAATATTTTAACACATTTAAATTTTTTTCTTCTTTTACTAATGATTTGAAATCACTTCCTCGTTCAGTGTTCTTCATTCACAAATATATTGACAAATTCTGATATTAGGCAGACACGACGTATTCAATTGGCTCCAACCGACGCCAGCAGCTCGCCGCTCAACAGGAAGCAAGTCTCGTAAGCTTAGTTTTCGATAACTCTCATTTCTCCCAGTTTCGTCATCAAGATAAGACTGCCTGCGGCGCCTTCAACTTAACAGCTCTCTTGCTCGCTTTACGTGCAAAATTTATAATGCAAGTGCACAAAAACAGGCTGAACAGACCGGAGCCGCGGACACTTGTGTCAAAAACGTCAGGTGAGCTTCAAAAATGCTTCTCCGCTTCCCCAAAAACAATTCTTAGCTTCAGAGACAAAACGCACCTGTCTCAATGTAACTCCTAATTCGGCGCTACGATTGATGCAAGAGAATCATCGAAGTGAAACGATGCCAATTTCGCCATATGGAGACTTAATATAACCATTGATTTGAATACCGGCCTCAGAAAATGATTCTGAATCATGCTAGAACATCGAGACACCTAACTTTACTCTTCAGATACCCTCTGAATGACAATATAGCGAGATAGATAGTCGTTCCCATTGCTGAGGAGCGGAAACGGCGACATCAATAAAGAACCTTCTAGAAGGACCGGAGGTTTCCCGTTCGGAAACAGTGCTGGTTGTACATCTTCGCAAGTAGTTCTGAGCTGTTTTTTAAAATTTAAATAAATAAACAGAATAAGGATCGAAATAAAGACCGAGCTCGTTAAAATATAATTTCAAGCGAGGTGCAAAGCCGAGATGGTCTGTTATATTCTTCCACGGTTCCACACTAAATTTCTCTGTAAAATATTTGAACTTTGACCGATGTCTTCTTAATGACTTGTAAAGGAAATATGGCCTTTTATTTCAATATCATAAACGACGCAAAATACGAACTGTCTTCCCAGTTAACGAACAATGAAAAGTGATCGGCTTTCTAACATCATCATCATCATCATCGGCGATAAAACACGTAATAAATCGAAAGCATAGAATTTTTACAAAACAACAACGGCGAAACATTATTATTGACATGTTTCACTTCGTCCATGACTTATGGAAGAAAATTTACGGAACGGTTTAAATTTCAGGTATAGGCGTCATCGATATGGAGTCCTGGCGTCCTAAATGGCAGCAGCTTTTTGGTTCATACGCTCATTACCAAGATTATTCAAGGAAAATTGAGCGGAATTTGCATCCTGTTTCGTCAAAGGCGATCATTGAGAAACAGGTTAGCAGTTACTGAGCTTTCATTTAATTCTAGAGCAGTTGTTGAACATCTTTTTTTTATTTTAAATTTTATTCACTGCGTTTCTTAATCTTAAAGTTTGTGAAACATCTTTCTGGTTAAATCATTAAAATCATTTGTTTAAATTCACGCCATTTACAATACCTAAATATTATAATGTACTGACTACTAAATTAAACTTAGTATCAAATTAAAGTCAGGCGTAATGTATGACTTAATTTGGATCCAATATTTAAATTTAAAATATTTAAGAATTGTATAGATTAATTATTATTGTAGTTACGTTGGATGATCAAAAACTAAGGTTACAAAGCCTGCAGTGAAACACGTACATTTTATTTCATACAACCAATACAGCCAACAGATAGTATGTTATTTTTCGACATAGTCTCCATATTGGTTTAGGTACTTGTCGCTACGTGGGATGAGTTTGAATATTCCCTCCTGTCCTTACGTGTTCAGCCACGTTGTCGCGAAGTGTTTCACCTCCTCGCCTGAAGCGAATTTTAGATCTCCCTGGTGCTCCTTCAAGTGAGGAAAAACAGGTGGAAGTCTCTCTTCCTTCACGACAATGCGCGACCTCATACATCCCAGAAGAATACCAAGCTGTTGAAGCAGTTTCGCTGGGACCTCGTCGACCACCCGCCCTACAGCCCTAACCTCGCTCCAACCTATATTGGTTGTGTGGAATAAAATGTACACGTTTCACTGCAGGCTTCGTAACCTTAGTTTCTGGTCACCCCTCATATATATATATATATATATATATATATATATATATATATATATATATAAGCATATATGTTTATTGTGTGAACGTGTTTGTTAATTTACATCGTTCCCGAAAGTATTATCACCGTTTCCACCTCTTTCTTCCCAAGAATACTATATTTATAAAGAGATTTTGTGTCACGTATTCACTAAACACACTATGCAAACAAAAGCAATTTTCAGTAATTAAATTTCTAAGGTTCGATTTATTAAAAAGAAACACCAAATCCGAATAGTTTCTTTAGGCAAAGCTTATATTTTTTATAACATCAGCTTCGTAATGAATAAGGGGTGAAAGTGCACATACTCGCAACAATAACTGAGATTGAGTAACGCCTGTTAAGAAGTACAGAGTCAGAGGAATCCGCTTTTCTTGTCACGACCTTGTACCAAGCTAGGTGACGTCTACAGGATCACTTTAACATAATTTGCTTTCAAAGCTCTGGATTGTAATTTGGTACTAAATCAGTGACATTTCCACAAATACAATTTCGATTCATTGAAGGAACGCCCGGTTTTTTCAATAAATCGAACCGCAAATATTTAATGTGTTGAAGAAAAGATGAAATGTTTTATGGGTGCACATACGGACGGATTGAAGTATAACTAATCAAACCTCACAATAACACAGAAATTCCATCACATATAAATGATAACAAAAAAAAATCTATGAAAACATTCCGTTAATACAGCGTGAGAAAGCTGAATAAAAACATTCAACATAAGCAGAGTCTCGATTCTAAAACAAAATAATGACAAAGTTATTTCTATTTAAATATTCGTCCTTAAAGAAGCCCCAAGTCACTAATATTTTGCATCTTCTTGTCAGGACAGTTCGTTATACGGAAAATGGAAATTAAAATCACTACATCAGTCCATTTGGCCTCCTATAATGAAATTGGAAACATCACGTTCTTACGAAATGTATGTGGACTACTTACCTATTAGTTGCGGTATCTTTCATCAACACTCGGTATTTGAATGGCGTGAGGCAATCTTCATCGGTTGCGGAATAGAAATGTCAGACATTAAAAATACGGAGTGAAAGTAACTTAATAACATAAAGGAGACGGGTGAAAGACGGAAGTCCAGATGTACTCTATTGTCCTGAAAATGGCTTCATTTGTAATAGACGTCTGTATAATACTGCTGCAGACACATGGTAGAAAATTGATCTTTTAGAACGGTAACAGGATAGAATCTGTGAGAGAATGACAAAAACTGTTCATCACTGACTTGGTACTTAACTTCTGACCTCACAGTAAGTACGTGAACCATCGACAAAAAATGTATGGAAGTGTCATGTTAGATCTGTTACATTCGAGCATGTCATTTCGACTGAAAAGGAGAATATTTTCAAATACTCGCAGTGTTTCGATTTACAATAAATAATATAGACATAATGGCTTGAAATAGAGGAATGGAAAACATAAGAGCATTTATGCATATTTTATGCCAGGTTAAAATTTTACTTCACGATAGGAAATCGGGATATTAGATGTTACAAACTTCGTGGAATTCTTTTAAGGATTTTCTCCCACACATATTATTATGAATGTTGTAACCTTATCCTTATTTTGAGGTTCTACGCTCTCTAGTATAAACTAATGTCTGACAATGCAGTCAAGACTATTGGTTATTAGCCCCCAGAATTATGAGAGACAACTCTCATGTAATTTAAAAACGTCTGATTGTAAAATATAAATAATATATAATTTTTGAATCATCGTACATAAATAATAGTTTTCAACAAGTCCAACAATGTACATCCACTGAACAATTAATTATTTTTATCTGGGATTATCATCTGGTTCTCCAATTATGTTTACTTATTTCATACCCCAGCATAATTATTTATGAAGCTTCCCAGTTGATTTTAGGCTGAGAAGAATTTTGAAGAGGGCGCACGAGAATTTATGGAGACCACCTTGGAACTTGCAAGACAAAAACGACCTCATGGCAAGTGGGGATACTATGCTTTCCCATATTGTTTCAACTATCAGAACATGAATTGTTCCAAAACAGTTGAACAGCAGAATGACAAGTGAGTGAATAATAAGTACAATTCCAAAATTAATACACAGAGAACACACCACCTTATACTATATACATTTCACTGAAACAGTTTAACAAAAGTAGTAACATTTATCAATGGATTAATGAATTTCATTTATTTTTCAGAATACAGTGGCTCTTTGACGAGAGCACAGCAGTATTTCCGTCACTATATTTAGGGAAGAAAATGCCACCTATTGGACGGCAACTAAATTTTATGACAGGAAGGTTAATTGAAGCTAAACGTGTTGCCGAAAATGTTCCAAGCATATCACGTCCACCAATTTACCCTTATATACGGTATAAATATCATGATTCACCAGACTTATTGTCTCATGTAAGTAAATTAAATCAAGATTGACTGAATTTAAAATTTTACAATTTTATAATATGTAAAAATTAATTACTCTAATTATTTTACTTTTAAGACAATATCTGTTTGTTGTCTCAATAGTGGATTCAGTAAATTTCTTTCATTTTCTTACTTTACATCAAAAAGTAATTTGGAGTGAAGAGAGGAGCAAAGAAAAGAATGAAAATTGAATAATCATAAATTATGAAATATTTAGAATGTCAACAAAGGGTCCATACCGCTGTGTAGCTGTGAACATAATGCATTCAGTCCGGCCCCAGAAATACAGCTATCCAATTTTTGTTAACAATTGACTAGATGAACTTGTACTAGCAATTTTAATGAAGGTTTCGTAGGTATTAGGGGAACACTGGGTTCATCATTCCTGTACAAGTACAAGTACAAGTTTATTTATAAAATGAAACTTCTTATTAACTGATTTGTTTCTGTTTTCCAGGATGACTTATATAATTCACTCACGATAGTCAAAGACATGCAATTAAATGGAGCAATAATCTGGGGAAGCTCTAAAGATCTTAACACCAAAGCAAAATGTGATGCATTAGCTGATTATGTAGATAATGAGTTGGGACCACTCGTGAAAAATTTAACTGAAATAAGTAATTTGCCATGAAAAAATAAACAATCCTGAAGCTCATAACTTTAAAAAGTGCAGTATAAATTGTTATGAGGAAAGTATTAACTACGATGTTCAATATATCATGCATTAACAAGTTTGTGATCAAAATCTTTATACATTACTGAAGATTTTTCAGTTTATTCACTACACATTAATGTATTGCATGAAAAAAAAAGAATAATTGAAACATTTAACAAAGACTATGAAGCTAAAATTAGAGACTGTCAAAAAATTTTTGTAATTCAATGACAGCATTACTTAATTAATAACACATTAAAATCAATTCTACCATCAGTAAATGCATTATTGCACTTACACTTATTGTTTTAGTTGGAAACATTTATAATAATGAAATGTTCTATTCAAGTAATATTGTTCAGTTCAGCTACTGTATTCAATAATAATAATAATAATAATAATGCTTGTAAAGATAGTACTGATATATACTGATTATTATGGTAAAAATAATGTATGTATATATATATATATATATATATATACAATTAATTGTGATAAGTATGTAAAAAAGAGCCACTCATAATTGTAAAGGCTCTTCTAATAAATGATTAAATTTATAATGAAAGCAATATGTTGTTTTCTTTTCCGAATAGTTCAAAATGGGAGTTTTTAATAATACTTTCTTTGCCTTTATTCCAATATGTACCATACGTAATGGAAAAATAATTATATCTTAATCCTAGATATAGTTTCTAAACAGTAAGTGTATTTGTTTATAAAGTAAGATGTAGCAGTTATCAATTATAAATATCTATTCAGTATTCATCATCTTACTTTTATTCCAACTTTCTTGCACTTTATCTGATTTAATTATATACATATCCATAATCAGAGCTGTATGTTGAACAAGACACAAATTGATAAAATCTCTTTACTAATTCTTGAATGTAGGACTCCTGATGTTCCCAAAACTAGAAAATTTCTGTAAAAATATTTTATCTGGGAATACTTTAGTACACTTTAACCACAGTGAGAAATAGTTTTATGAAGGTCAAACAAATACAACTAACACATTTTGAATTATATATTAATGCAAATTACAAGTATATAAATACATTTAGGTTGAAGCTCAATAAAAGTGCAGTACAATATTTATAGGATTGATTTCAAAAGATGTATCATATTTAAAATAAATCTGAAATTATGTTTTAACATAGTTACTGCAATTGATATAACTCATAATAAATTATATCTAAAGCTTATATTTTAATTTTTTAAAAGACTTCTCAGGTAAAAGCAGACTGTTTTTACATAATGTAGATTATTTGTATTCTATTTTGGTACCACTAATGTCATTCATCATTTTTGGTAAAGATAAGTTAAAAAACAAAGTTGAACAAAATATTAGTAATCAGTTATCAAGAATATGTATACCTAAATATTTGGGGTTAATGACACATTGAAACAAATATTTTTTTGTATGATATTTTTAACACTTATAATTATTTGTATGATTCTGTTTCAGGTAATTTCATTATATGTTGTATTAAAAATTCCAATATGCATTTTCATCAAGTTAAATTTATTTATGAAACATAAAATAAGGAAATGTCATGTAAATTATAACTGTACACATTATTTTACATCATCAACACACAGTACAAATATGGCATCTAGGCCTGAAATGATTGCAGGTTTTGTGCTGGTTTGATTAACATCACTTAAACCCACTTGATGACAATATATTTGAAAACCAGAAACACATAGCATTTTAACTACAATTGATTATCAAAATTTATATACAGTTTACCGGATACTATGATTTCCCAGTAGTGAGTAAGATTTATCAGAGCCATTATATATATATATATATATATATATATATATATATAATAAGGAAATGTGACGATCAAATTGATGACCTCAGTTCGATAGGAAATGTCTATCACATTTGGATAGACAGAGGGCAGTTGACTTACCTTAAATTGACAGGTGATATTGTCAGCAAGGATGAAATAAAATTTCAAATTTTCCAGAGCCTGTGTCCCTTTCTTCAGTTCAGACTTACTGTCATGAAGAACGGGGCTCAGGCCCTTGTTTATTTTGACCCTGCTGACTACATTATCTGTTGATTTAACGTAAGTCAACTGCCCTCTTTCTCTCTTTCCTATCCAAATGAGGAATATTTTAATTAGAATTGAATAGTCACTTCCCATAAATCCTTATAAGCAAGGCTTTAAGGATTTGGAAAGAATCAAATAATATTACACAAGTAAAAAAATCACTGAAAGTAAAAAGGCTCCAAACATCCTTCAGAGAATATATTATTAATTTATTTAACAATTTACTTTTCTTTTTCTTTCGGTGTTATATAAACTCAATAATTGCATATGATTACAATATTTAAAGAACAATTGTACTTGTATATATATAAAAAAAAGCAGCTGTAAGGTAGCAAAGGCAAAATATTTTCTTTAACATACATTTTAAATACAAAATTTTACCATTAAGCTAATATTTAAATACAAAGCCCATACAATTCTTAAACTAAATTTTTTTAATTAAAATACATATATTTGAAGAGTAAACATTAGTAATTCAAAATAGCATTGAGAAGTTAAATGTCAATGTATTTTATGAAAACTACTAATGTCTAAAATTAACTTAAAAATATAATTCAAAACTGTAAGTACTAGGGCAACCAGACTTTTGAGTAAGAATAGAATTCATGTTTTGATAATAATTAGAGAGAGAATTATTCAAATATATGTGTAGCATTAATGTCTTTTGCATATGATTCACATAATATTTTAATTCACTTGTATACTATTAATTATAGATTTTGCTGTTGTAGACTGGTTATCCCTTGTTACAAAATACAGTTACTAAAATTATTTAAAATATTTATGTAAGAAAGTTACTAAAATGTTAATCTATATTTTACTTGTTTCATGTGATTAATTTTTTTAAGTATGGTATAAAAATTCAGCCAACACTTCCTAACTTTCGATGTAATTTTTAGCTCTAAGCACACTCAAAATATATAGAATTTACATCCATTCAGAATATGTATTTTGTAAATCACTTTAAAGCTTTAATTGGCATAATTAACTCATGCATCCGTCCTTAATATAAAACATTGGAAATAAAAATACAATGATATGAATTTACATTTGTGGCTGTTGATTAAACAAATGTGTAATAGAACAATGTCTACGCTGCATTGTTATTTGTAGACCTAGATTCAGAGATAAGATTTCAGTCCTCAATTGGCAAATAGTAAAAGGTCTTATTTTTCTATGTTTTTTAGTCACTAAATATCATTTTTACATTATATGCTCATTAAGCTCAACATATATAAAGGGATAGGCTGGATGCTATATGTTCACCTCAATAAATATCACAAATGACCACACTTCAGTACAGTAGTTTATTTAGCACATACTGAGCAGGGAAGAAGCTCTAAGATCATCAAAATTATATGAATCCTCAAGTATATTTACAAAATTTAATTTGAAGCTAAAAAAAGTTCATTTTAACTTAACTTTTCATTAAATCATTATAAACAGTTGAAACAAACACCGAAACTACATCATCTAAAGTATTAATATAACCCATTTAATAAGGAATGTATCAATTTTAAAGTTTATTTTCATTCATTTGATTACGATTAGGATTTTTAAGTCTTATGTTTTCCCCAGAGATATACCATGCCTCTGATATAATGATAAATCATAAGTATATTCATTAAATAAAACTTATGTAAGAATAAGTTCTTTTTTGCTTTAATGATATAACAATTAGTATTATTAAATAGCTAATGGGATTATCCACTTCTGATACATTTTCATTTATGTAATGTTCTGTTGAATAAACAGTGTGATTCAAATAAGAAATATTTGAGATATTGAAATTAACATTGATGCCCTTCCTAAGTTAGATGATATGAATTATTGCAGTCATAAACTAATTCATACTTTGATTAAACTTTTAAAATTGGAGAGGTGGCATGAATTTCCTCTTAGCAAGAAATGAAACCTTTTTTAAAACAAAATAATCCCTATGATTAAGTTAAGTGACTTCCACAATGAATTTTGTAAAAATCTGTGCAAATATTTTACTAAAATAATTATACAAATTACAATGAGTATAGTTATTTCTGCCTATAGCCAAGAGGAAGACAAATTCAAAACAAACATGTTTGATTTCAGTTTTTTCAATATTACATATTGTGTTTATGTTCAAATATCTGTTAATATGAATTATACTTTTGAAAACTTGATGTATTAAATTTCTTTTTGTAACTTGGGTAATTTATAATGACTATTGAATATTGGGATAAATTTACAATTGAATTATGGTCAAAATCTTGAATTCCAAATGCTACCAATAAGGTTGTTTCACAGTTAAGAATTAATAGGTCATGTTACCTTCATCATGACATTTTGGGTCTGAGTCTCCAGTATTTCATATAATAATTAAATTTTTATA
Organism: Zhengitettix transpicula; assembly: GCA_037074705.1. NCBI lineage: Eukaryota > Metazoa > Arthropoda > Insecta > Orthoptera > Tetrigidae > Zhengitettix > Zhengitettix transpicula. Next base: position 22,241,659 of record CM073595.1, on the reverse strand, counting down.
ATAAATTATTCATAAAATATTGTTCACAATAAATCTTTGTACACACAGTTTGTGCCATTTTATTGAAAAATTCATTTATAATACAGTAAAAATTAAAAGAAACAATGAGAAATATAAAAATAAACTAATATGGTTAAACATTTATTAATATTATTCTTATAATTTTACCATAAAAGAAATAAAAATATATTATTTATTCTCAATAAATTTTGATGCTCATATTAACAAGACAATAATTTATCCCAATTTAATAAATGTTAGAAAGTCCATCATTACAATCCTCACTCATCATAAGAGGTGACATTAATAATGAAATACTAGTAATGAATGTTAAATCCAAAAAAATTAATACATATTTAAAAATTAGTATTATATATTGAACCAATATGCAATAAGTGTTATTTGGAGTAAAAGACATGTGTGCCTTTCCAGTTTCTTATTAACTACTGATAAATTTATAACTTAAACAGTTTAAAATTTTATACCCTGGTATCCCTGTAATGCAAAATTTCTTATTACAATTGAAGTGAAAATGAGATTAACTTGTAGTATAATTTTCAACTAATTACATAATTTTGCAAGATATGTATTTAGTTGAGATGTTTTGTTGAGAAGGATATCATTGAAGCATAACATAATTTATTGGAAGAAACTACGTTTGAAGGTCATCAGGGTATTATTATTATTTGCTGAAGGAATAATAAGATAATAGTAAAACTGTATTTTCTTAAAGGAAAACAGATTTTCTGACTTTCCAGTAATGAAAACCAATCCTTATTTTAGATAGCATTACTATAAAAACAGTTTAAATATGCCAAAAGCTCCACATATTTAATAAGTATGTGAAGAATAAAGCACAATTTCAATTAAGGATGTAGTTGTTGAATTTTCTATTATTGTCAAAATGACTGGTTTTGTTTTCATATATATATATATATGTATATAGATGAAACAACATTATCTTTAATATTTCACTGTGTGTAAAATAGATAAGTACATTAAACATATATGCATATATCACTCTTGTAAAACATGCCTAAGGAGTTACATTATTAATCTCTAGCACCTAAATATAATCTGTTCCCATTTCATTCACCATTGGTTAAATTAGATACTCAAAGAAATGAAAAATAATTTTCATCTCACACAACCATCTTAGATTATTATAAAGAAGAAGATGAAAAAATAGATACCAAGATTTCAGATATAAAGGGTGAGGGATGACTATTAAACCACTTTGAATGTATTAAAAAATAATATTAGGTGTGTAAAACAAAATTTATACTTAATGTTACTGACTTCATTTATCACGGTAATTTCTATTTGCATCAATCCTGTAATCAAAACCTTAATGGCAGAAAGTTATTGATGGAAACACACAAAATTATTTTTGTGATTAAACAATTTAAATTATTACCACTTCAGAAATATTTATCATCATATAACCCTCTCATATTTAATTTTAACATTATCCTCTTTGGAGGAAATAAAGTCTCTTATATTTGTTCTATTTAAGGCTAGTACATGAAATATGGCCATATTAACTTTAATTTATGGTTGTGATCATTTTAAAAATTCAACAATTTTAGATCTTTAACTCACATTTTATACACCGTAAATGTCCCTAATCATGAATGTTATCCAGACTTTCCCTCATCATACTTCTTTACATATAAATACAAATTGATATGTGTGGATACTTCTTCAAACTGGAATGCCACATAATATTTACAAGTTTTCTGAAAGACTGTAAGTTAGCAATCTAATAAAAATGAGTAAAACACTCAATAAGTTATGAGCGCACAAATAAGATGGCACATATATCATGATTAAAAGTTTGAAGACATTTGAAGTATGGTAAATTTTAAGTGCCATACTGATGTAAATTTCAACCATGTCTTACTTTTGAAGTTTGCCTCTTTTCCCCCATTTGATATCAATCACCATGCATTCTGAATCCACTTCACTTCATAAGCATGAGTTTATTAAAGCTACCAGTATGTATGGAACAGCCTACAGATCAGGAGCAGGACAAGAGTGAAATTGTGGAAGATGCAGTCATCATCATTTATAATTCAATGATTCAACAACCCAATCAATGCACATGATATAAAATGGAAGCTGTCCTTAGCTATATCTTCAAACTTTATGTGAAATTGCTCTAGATTTACCTGGGTTTGAAAAGGGAAGGTAGAAAATTATTGATATTTCATAAAGGAAATTACAACAATTTAAGGCCATGAAACAGACATGACAAAGTTGGGGCATGCTAGTTGTGGTTGTCAGATGTCGTGCTGCGACCTGTAGTACTACTGCTTGTGCTGCTGAGGGCCATTCTTTGCATCTGACGGATCACTGTGGCTGCATGGTATGCTTGCTGTAACATGATATGTTTAACTATTATTTTCTAATCAGTGCATATAAATAACTCTAAATATTGGCATAAAGTAGTGTTGTTGGAAATGCTAGGGAAAATTATTTAATTGTTTTTCTAAAGTGAAATTCAATTATATTGAAGTTCTATAATTCTCTCAATGAGGAGCCTGTTTATTCAGTGTGTACATGCATGTTTGTTGTAAATATTGAATGGTATTCTATTTGTTGTCCAGAAGTCACATTGATTAAATCTTGCTACATTTTAAAGTAAAATTATTCTCAGTGACATACAGAAGTACATAAACTGTGAATTGAAATCGTCGATGAAGAATAAAACTAACTGCAAAATTGTTAGACAAATACTGTTATGAGGGTCATATATCAAAATATTTTATAGGTGGAGTCCCACCTTTTTTAAACTGAGTGTCTTACCTGATCCAGCAAAATTATTAACACAATATTCAATTTCATCAATTTATGCACATTCATTTTTTATACAAATTAAGCAAAATAATGTAATAACTGTCTGTGAGTAAAATTTGAAAGCTGGGAAATTGCACCCATCTAAAGTTCTTTTGTGTACGATTATTCCATCTCCATCAAGATACACATTATTATTATTATTAAGGTTTGAAGTTTTTTGTCAGTGAATTACATGAATGAATTCCTCTCAGATTTCAGTTTGAAGAAGATGACTGTCCCAGTCACCAAAATGTCACTAATTACATGGACAACATGGTTGGAAACCCAAGAGATATTCATTCATTATTTTTATATTTATCAACTGAGCTGACAAATTGTATTTTCTTAGGTTCCATATTCTGGATTTTGGGAGCCACATGGTCAGTTATACTCCTCATTCTTATTATATATTTACAAACAAAAACATTATAAATCTGCTACCTTAATACTGAAAAGTGTGAGTAAAAAGTTAATTTAAAAACTATTATGGCATAAATTACAAAAATTGGGAAAGAACTACATTCAATTTCATATAAATTATATTACATACCTCAATAACTTAAAATTAAATATTATATGGTTTCTATAATGTTACGTTCTATTAATAGGTATAGTAATCATGACTTATTAATTAAATGTTAAATGAACCATTTCATAAATGGAAATGTACAGAGAAATACGTATGTATGACACGGCATAAATGTACATAAAGTGTCACACAAATTCTCCTCAGTAATATTTCCTTCAATAATGCTGAATATAATGGTGGTAAATCAAATTGAAGAAACAATGAGTGTGGAAGATAGTTTTTATAATTTTTTTTATAAATTCTGAAGGAAATACCATTTAACACATTTTTACTTTTATTTTGCCTCTGCACCATATGATGAATCATATAAGCAGTCAAATCTCAAAATTACATCTCTGTAGAACAAGTTTTCTCCTCTTGAAAACCATAGATTGACTCATGTTCACAGAAAAAAATTGATTTTGTACTAAATTAATCAGATTTTCTTATAATTTGTTCTGAGACTGATGCATCATTCTGTATGTAAGTTTCAGCCTTCTATGCTGAATATGTTTTAGCCAACATAGAGCTGCATTTTCAACATTTTCTGCTTCTAAAGTATTTTGTCTGCACGGTTTTCGGTTCTGGAATTATCTCAGTAGCAATTAAAAATGTCCTATACATTCTAAAAAATAGCACACACACATAATATAATCAAAGGCACTTTTATAAAGTCAGTTGATGTAACTTATTTATGTTTTCCATCTTCGAAGACTTAACAGTCACTATATTTATTAATAATGCTAATTTACATTCACAAGAAAACTGTTAATATTCTTCACTATATTTTGATTATGATATATTGCTCTGTAGGTGCCATCTATTATACAAATAAAGACTTCACTCTCATTAATGAAGTATACTATAGCACATGTGGAGAAAATATGCAACTAGGAAAAATCATTTTTATTAGGCGAATATATCAGACACACTGTGCAAATATTTCTTATCATACTTGTTCTTCTCTGTGGAGTGTAACACTCAGAACATGAAGTTGATAATTTACTAAATAGTTATATGTAGTCTAAGAATCAGTTTTGAGTTATGCTTTAAAATATATTATGATTCCCATAACTTTATCTTTTATTTTTATCTGAGATAAAAATCCAAAATTGATCAATTGAAATATCAGTAATGTTGTTTAACTTGCACAGGTTTTCCTGGTGAACTAGTTGTTGAAAGAGTTCTTGGGTTTCCAACCGGTTGGAACTCTTTCAACAGTAATGTTGTTAATAGTGGCTAGTTAGTGAGGTGGTTGCCACCATGTCTTGATCAAGATAACTATTTATATAAACAATTTTACTTTAAGGTATAAATTGATATTCAATCCACATGAAAATTTAAAATGTGAATTAACTGTAGGTAAAAGTAAATAGTTTTTCCATATAATGTAACTTCTCATGTTTGACACAAAAAGAAAAGCAGTTTAAGGAGCACTTTCAACGATTACTTCATTTTAGTTGAATAATGGCCCACCAAAGTAAAGGTATCATGTTTCACATGTTAAACATATTCTACAATTTTCTTATATGATAAATAATAACATAGTAGTGAGTTTTGCACTGGAATCTGACACATACAAGACAGCACACTCCAATTGTATTTAGATTTAATGCACGTGACAAATATTGCTACATAACATATTTTAAAGGATAGGATTCAGTTTATGAAAACTAAAACAGAAAATATTGACAAGCTGACATTTGAAACTATTTGGAAGGTGAAAATTGGGAGAGGAAAATATAATCTGACATTTAAGATCAGAAAAATTGGTAAATTTCAAAAGTAATTCTTCAATTAAAATTAAAATGATGAAAGATTCATTGTCCAACACTATGCAATTTTAATATATGTTGTATTATATATAACAAAAATGTATTAACTTCAGAATTAACACACTGGACAACAATTTCAGGCAGTTTGTTAAACTGTCAAAGAAAGTAAAATATTTGATAATACTACATAGAACATGACAAGTTGTATTTATTTTTATAAATTTTAGGGAAGAAAAACATTTAATAATCATTATAAACTATGTGTTATTCAATGCAAAATATTTATACATTTAATTGATACTATTGTGGGAATACATTTTCCAAAGGATTTAAGAGTATTAATTATTATTTATATAGATTGAATTTTTAGCAGTTATGACTACAATCTATGATTCAAGCACATCAAACACAGTATATTTGGAACACCAATCTTGAAGCACATGAAGACAGACTCATCAATTCATAATGAACTTTGCACTATTTTCAACCAATAAAATTCATATTACCCTACTCTACTACAATATGGGTTATTTAAACAAAAAGGATCAATTAAAATAATTCAATACTACAGTTGACAACTTGTGATATGATGAGCCAACAAAATACTTTCTGCACAGCTACTAATACATTGTCAAAACAACACCTACAATTACATGCAATCCATGCAAATTTAATTTTAAGTGCCAATACCAGCATATCTGATGAAATGTAGAATTAAATTTGTTGTACTATCTTACTAACAATTTTGATTTTGTAATGTTGCACCATTTGTATGACCATAATTCACTAGTTATTGGAGTACCAGTCACATGACTGATTTGCCGATGTTCTCCAACTTATTTTATTCAGTTATTACCAAATTTATTTACTTATGTCATAATAAAACTGAATCAATTTTATATGTATTTCTTAAAATTTCTATTAAGTATATCTCATTCATATTGCAATTTAATGCAGTGATCTCATCACATTTTTTTTCTGCAATGAGCAAAATAAAATATTGTGAATGTGGAGTTCTTGTGTTGTAACACAGGCTACCAATTGTGTGAAACACAATGATTCTGCAGTTATAAATGCCATAATCATCAGTTGACTGTACTCTAATGCTGATAGCAGTATGCTCTACACAAACAATAGCTGGGGTTCAAACACAAGAACTCTATATTCATCTTATTCACCAAGAAATTTGCTACCAACACATTTTTATGATTTATAAATTAATAAAAATTAAACATGAATTTGTAATCTATTCACGTTTACAAACTGATAATTACTAAGTTCCTTAGTTGGAAAATAAAAAGTGGAAATATAAATTCAAAGATAGAAATAAGTAAGTATTCATAATTAAACTAAATACACTTGAAAGAATTAAGTGTGTTTTTCATAGTCATCAGTATCAACTCTTCAGCTGATATTCCAAACTTTTGCATCACTGATTTTTACTTTTTGCCTTTTTATATTTAAACTTTCATTCATTTTTTTATAAATTCCTTCATTCTAAAGAAAATGCATTGAATTTAACAGTTTCAAAATGAAACTTTCACATTCTCTCCATAGGATTAAGGGACAACGAGGAATTAAAAATTTAATAAACCATTTAAGAAAATGCAAAGAAAAAATCATTCAATTAAAAGCATACAATAATACATGGATGATTAACATACTAATAAAATTCTAAATGCTGAACCATTGTATGAACATGAAGTAAATAATTTATTTATATACTGAATTTGATATCGGTGTTCTGGCCAAAGGTAACGTCAATGCATCAGTAATGTTAGGGCAAAACAACAACTCATTTCAACTAAAGCAAATTCTATCATAATTAGTGAAAATACGTTAAACATATCAAAAATAGCAGTCAATTGTATGCAAGTCCACTGACGGCAAGAATAGAGCATAGTGTAATCCATTTCAACAGCCATAAAAATGAAATTAGAAAGCTTGAAACATCCAGAGCACCAAGTACCTTCCTCCTCCCCCTCGACTTCCTCCTCTATTGTTGTGCATTTGTGACCTTCATCAACTTCCATGCTACTAGTATTATTGAGAGCTAGTCTCTGCATCTTGTGGACCATTGCTATAGCGTTCATCAATTGCTGTGAAAAAAACACATTTAATTTGTCTTTCTTAACAACTAACCTTTATGTCTTCCCATTTTTGCTGGAAGAGCTCAACTGTCAAATTAGACATTTGGAACACATATTGTCATAAATATGCTATATTTATACAGTTTCAGTATATATATATATATATATATATATATATATATATATATATATATATATATAGTGTATTTTGTTTCTGATATATCCATGTTGGAAGGATTGCATACATTGTAAGTGAGATACAAGAAATTTGAAATATGGAAATAGAATAGGAATTTTGGAAAGGAAGGAAATAAATGAAAGATGGCTTGTCTTGTATCCCAGTACATGCATGCTCTTAGCAAATATAGAGGTAAATGTCATAGTTTGTATATTTGTGAAAATATTGTAATAACACATTTCAAACTATCATAATATGATGTTAATTATGCACAAAAAAATTAAACTGACCTTAAAATGTCACCATATTAATGATTTTATGCATCATAATGTTTACTTGACTTTTTAAGTTAGATGATACACTAACTAAAAATAAGACAGTTTATTTCAATCATAAAGAGTAACAAAATTACATCAACACAAGAATAAGTAAGAAAATTGTATAGCTTCCTAATATTTTAGCTTAATGTATTTATGAAATATCTAACACTAAGAAACAATAATATAAATTATGTTTCTTCGTTAGCATATAAAAGATTTATTTACTAGGATTTAACATTTTACTCATTACGGTAACCAGTGCACAAAATTTCATTTATTGAATACAAATTCCTATTAAGGTAGCCAAATGTTTCGGGATAAGAAAAACTGTACTGGAAAAGAGCATCTAAATTCAAATCATTTCCATGTAAAATTGTTACAAAAGTGTGTACAAAAATTTAAAGTGTTTTAAAAAAATAAAAGAATCTTAGGTAAATGTACATAAATTAATAGCTGAAAATATTTTTGCACATTCATTGCAGATATTTTACAATGGAAATGTTTAGTTTAGCACTAGATAAATATTTTAGGCTATATTCAACTTGTAGTATATTTTTAAAATTTCTTGAATGTAATAATACAATTCATCCTTCACCCTACTTACATTATGCCTATTTATTAAATTATGAAATAAATAATAGTTAAAACTGATTGAATGCATGTATAAGCAATTTCAGGCTGTATTCTATTCTACATTTAAACTATGAAAACAAACCTTAATTATATACAATACTTTTACATTATTTTATAAAAATACATATATTTACACAAATTTACAAGCATAAATACCGCACAAAAGTATTATCAGTACTCAAGCATATATGTATTAACTATTTTTTTTACTAACCTTCCATCGTGATTTTGCAAAATTTTTCTTAAGTTGTTCAGAAACAGTTCCATGAATATTCTTATTGCTAGCAGCATTTCCAGATATCCTGAAATATGAACCAATTGATGACTATATGTAAGAAAATAATGATTTAATTTATCTTATGACACTTGAAAAAAAAATCAGGAAATATTATTAATATTGAACCTCACACTTCTGGGTCTCCTTATTATATAACAGGTGACAATCAGTAATGCTGAAGAATTAATATTTCTGTGAACCTTTCATTCTGATTGTTCTGATTGTTAGTTCTACAAGATTCTACTCTGGGCCCATTACTCTTTAAAATATATGATTTTTGCAAGATTAAATGTTTGTCAATTAATGTAGCATTTTAATAAAGAATAGTCATGAGAACTTGGAAAAATTAACTGATGATGCATTTTCTGCATTGTTTTTCAGTTTGTGGGAAACACATGTTATACATTGTTAAACTAATAATTTGGAACTGAATTCTGCAGCATTAGGATACAAAATCACATAATTTATTTCAGTTCAAAATTCTTAGGATTACCTGTGGATAATAAATTAACTTAGAAAATAAAGAGTGGTTCACTTGATAACAAATTAAGATCAGATAACTATGCTGTTACAATAATGTCAAAGTTTAGAGATGTGAATGTAAGAAAATTAGAATGCTTTCACTCCTTATTGACAAATGGTATAATTCTCTGGGGTAATTCTAAAGATACAGAGACAATTTTTAATCTTCAAAAAATAGTTGCTAGATTTGTGTGTCATGTTTCTTCAAGAGGTTGCAAGGAGCTTAAAAATATTGGGCATTCTTACTTAAACCTGTTAGCACAGAAAATCATTAATGATATTTGTCATGAATAATAGTCCTCTATTGACAATGCAGATGTAAAAATATACATATAATATGTATCTGAACAACTTTAACTAATTTTTAATTTCTGTACTTTAAAATCAACATATTTTAAGGATTTCTTTAGTTGAAGAAGTAGTAAAGTTTTTTATGCTTTAATCCTTCTCTTAAGATGAGTAAGCATTACCTTAAAACCAGTTTGGCTGAGTAGTTTTCTTTGAATTGAGATAAGGCAATATTTGACAATGGTATTTGACCCAAGTATAAAAATGATTTTAAGGCTTTAATTTGAGATGCTTTCATTTTGAAACAATTTTGTTTGTGAACATACAAATAATGCATTGACCATAATATACATACATCCATTAGCAACATTTCATTCTTTTATTTTTTAAAAAAGTCCAATTTTGGTGAAGTTCTTTTGGAAGGAATTTATTGGAGTCTCATACACATAATACATATGTGTAATTTTCAATGTGTATTTATTAAGTATTATTGTTTCTAAGGAATAAAATAAAAATGTTTCTGAAGCAGGATGGCTTTGATATTTTCCTTCATTCTCATTCCTGACTAAATAATGTTATTAAAGGAAGACTTCATTACATGAAAGAATCTCTCTCAGGTTTGCAACCAGGTTGTACATGTAATCAGTGGCGTTTCTACGACTGTCACCATGGTCTCTGGTCGACCACGACAATACACCTGCCAACTAATACCAGTCTGAAGAAGACGATGGTGCCAGTCGTCGAAACATCACCGATTAGACTTACAGGTAGGGAACCCGAGAGGAATTCATTCTTGTAGCAATGTAGTTAATAAACATTGTGGTGTTTCAAGTATAATTTTGGGGCCCAACTCTTGCTTGGGTGAGATATAGTGAATTTTCAACAGACAATGACGGAATGTATTAGTATTATTTCATTCGGCTATTTATATAGTAGTTAATATATATTTTTAAGGCAATAAATAAAATGAAAGGGACACTTGCCAGGGGTGTGCCAGAGCCTGTCTGCAGGTGTACCTCTTCTCGACGTCGACACACATCAGCTGCCTGATGAAATCCTTGGCTGAATCACTTATATCGTCCCAATACGGTGAATCGAATTCAAATTCACCTGTGAGCAACATCAAATCGTTAAAGTGTCATATCGGAGAACAAGCGGTCGAGTAATAAAAGAATACGGTACCTTTCAGGATTTGCGCGAAGAGGTTAGCGTCGTTCTCGTCGTAAAATGGAGGGTAACCACAAAGCAGAATGTACGATATAACTCCTATGCTCCACACATCTACGGCCTTCCCGTAAGGTTTCTGCGCCAGGACTTCTGGAGCTGTAAGGAAGCCATTCACCAAATTAGCACCGAAAATATAAATATATTTTAGAGCTCCATTAATAAATACAATGTTGAGCAGCAGAAGCGCAGCTGAGCATTTCCTTGTTCTCATGAGGTTTTATAGGTGAGGTAACGCAACTATTCTAATCAACCAGAGCCAAGCACTACTGTGTGCCAAAGTCGCTAGAATTATATCAGTTCGTAATGCACCAGAAATGTTTGCATTTATAAATTAATTATAATTTTCGTAGCAAATTTTTACATTAGTCCGGTGGACCGAAAATTTACTAGCCCACATTTATGATTGTCTGTGTTGGAAAGAAAAATATCATTTTGAAGTTTTATAATGCGACGAGGCATATAAATAAGAAAAAAAACTCTTTTTTCCCCATTCAGTGCGTACATCATCTACAACAATACCCGTATTATTTTTAATACTAGCACCATAATGAAATACGCCGGTTGAGGTATTGAAGACCAGGCAAGGGCAACATGCGCTATTCGGCGAATATATAACGGATATAACAACTCTATTTGCGAGCGTTACAACACAGACTGAACGGGGATAATGGAAACAGTTAAAGCGTAATGCCGTCAACAATACTCTCGCAGATTGTGCCCGGAACTCGAGCAAGTCCAGCCGCTCGAAACACGAGACAAATCGAGCCTCAACCCCAGGTAATAAACTACTTGAAAACAAGCTTCCAATCCTATTACCGCGTTTTCAGAATTTTTTTTTTCTTCACACCAGCGAACTAATTAGACGCTAGAATTTCGCTTTCCTTCTTTTGTACAGTAAATACACGAAAGATTTAATACTTATTACGAGGTAGGAAGCTTGTGGGAGTATTTATCTCGAGCGAGTTATGATAAACATTTTGCAATGCTACACACGACAACGGAACAATAAGCAATCTTCCACAGATGAGAAAATAAGATCTGAAACCAATTATGTCATACAAGGAGGGAATTTTTCCTCTGTCAAAGTACATGTAAGCCGCTTATTCTCTGCTATTTTATTGCGAGAGAAAAAGTTCGCTAAGCGATTTTATGTATCCTTTAGAGGAACGTATAGTCACGGAGCGATTCAGCGACTTAATTAAAAGTTACGCGTAAGAAATTATACGCAGTAAATTAAATTAAAATCCTAATGAAATTTCTTCATTTCCTGTAATGCATTGTAAATTAAATTTAAGAGTTCTATTCTGTTGAAAATTACTGTACAGCAATTTACATCAAACATTTATATATATCGGATATAAGGAGTATAATAATTGGAAAAAACACATTTTTAAGCACTATTTCTTGCCATTTAAATATTGAAACGATTATCAGGCGTAATAATGATTTATTTAACAAAAATATTTCTTCGAATTTTGGAACAAAACATTTTGAGCAGCTATTTTGTTTGTATTAGATGCAATATTCAGCCACAATTGTACTTAGAACATGGCTCTAACAAATATATTTACCTACATATCCTGGAGTTCCACAAGCCGTTGCCATTATACCTGAATCTTCCATTTTGGAAAGACCAAAATCCGAAATCATGATTTTGCTATCTTCATCTGGACTATAGTAAAGGAGATTTTCGGGCTGAAACATTTAATGGATAAATATTAGATGTTCTGTTGCACATAATTAGACATATTATATAAATTATTTGGTAAACAAGGTAATATCGACAAATAAATTAAAATTAAATTTACTATTAATAACAAAAAAAAGCTATTACTTTCCCGTGACGAGCTTTTTCCTGGAACTAATTTTGCGATTGCAGGCAGCGTTTTGTATTTTCGATTGCATGGAATCACAGTTAACTGAATGTAATTGAAAAGAGTGTAGCGGCGCATACGAGGTCATATTCAAATGGGTGCGTTTTGTCTGTCTCCCCAAAACAATTCTGCTACTTAGGCAGATTAGCACTTTGAGGTTCATCTGACCCTGATTCCAGTCAGTTCTTTTGTGCACTTGCAGCATATATAAATTTCGCACGCTAAGCGAACAGGGAGAGTGGTAATCTCAGTGGCGCCGCGAACAGTTATGTATAGGTGACGGAACTAGGTGGAATGAGAGTGATGGGAAGTTAAACGTCAATCAATAAATTGACTTCTTCCTTTGAACCGGTAAGAAATTGAAAAATCGTTAACAAATGTAGAAATAAATTGTGAAGAGTTACAATAAAGTTGTGCTACATGTTGTAATTATTCATTACCGCAGGGCTTTTTAGTACTTTAATTTCTAAATGAGGTAATGACTTAATAAATAAAATTATTAAGTTTATGCGCCGGTTCAATAGCTGACAAGTACGACGAATAATAATTCGTGGTATAACCCCCGTCGCAAAATATCTACATCAGCTAAATTTTTATTTTACTATTGTTCAAATTTACTTCGTTAATAGCCTTAAAATTAATAACACTCGGTTATGGTGCAAAACAGCAACTGTTTTCGATAGAACGTAAATTTAATTTTATTCTTATTTCAAACCTCACTTTTCGCATATTCTCAGATCCTATTTGATATCATTATTTTATTTTAACTACTGTCCAAAGCTAATTTAAGCCCCGAAACCGTTATAAAGATTAAAAATACTTTCAGGAAAATGTGGTGAACACAATTTTAAGACTTTCGAGCTTACCTTAAGATCTCTGTGCACAACTCCCTGCTCGTGCATATAATCTACTGCTTCCAAAACTTGGCGAATTAAATCAGATGCATCTTTTTCAGTGTAGGACCCTTTCTCAACGATGCGGTCAAACAATTCACCTCCGGTAACTCTGTCAACAGAAAATTAACGGAATAATATATCACAGGGGGATCTGAAAAAATTAACAGAATAATATATCAAAGGAGGATCTGAATTAAAAAACAAAGTGTCAAGGTAGCAGACGCATTTTCACTCATTGAAATACAATTTTTCTCAAAATACTTTATTATAATAAATATATATTTTACCCCATGGTTTTGCATCAGCCAACAAATATTGACTAATTCATAATTTAGTAACCGTTCCGAAATTACCATAGTCGTATACAAATTGTCAAAATATTTGTTCATTGATATTTTTAATTTATTTATTGTATTTAAATCCAATAAATAAAATAGTCTTGTTTTTGCAATTACCATAGTTGTCTACAAATTGTCATTGATATTTTTAATTTGTTTATTGTATTTAAATCGATTAAATAAAACAGACTTGATTTTGTAGGTGAGCCTGCATCAGGCGTAATGGATTAACGAGTTTTGCACCGGATTTGGAGTCGACACGGGTAGCTCAGTTGGTCGTGCTTCCGCCCGGTAAACGGAGGTCCAGTGTTCGATTCATGGTGCGGACGATATTTTTACATCCTGATGCTTTACTTGTATATATAAATTGTAAATCTCGATTTAGGTCCTGACATAGAAATTATATTTTATATATTTTGACTGGAAGTTGAAGGTACTTAATAAACGTTTTGAAGAAATATGAAATTCTATTAATTGGAACTCACAAAAATGTGGAATTATAAAATTAACATTTCATACTATACATTTTTTGTTTTTCGTAATTTACGAAGGTGTACAAGGTCGACAAAATGTTATTCTAATTTCAGATCATGTCTTCAACAACCGCCAAAGTGAATACCACTTAAGGATTCGGAAATTTAAAGGACTGACCTTCAGTCTCCCTGACGTTCCCTTCCGTTCTGCACAAAATCAGACTGACAACTGTTTTACACGGCACATGGCATTGGATTTGTAGTGTAAGCCATTTTCTGATGAAATTGGGAAGATTGAGGCCAAGGCCCTGAATCAGAGCTGAGAATTTTCCTGATTGATTCCGGGGAACCACGGAAGTCCCAAATCATGATAAACTCACGGTCCCGGTCCTCCTTCCCCCAATTACGTATTCTAATTTAAAAGTCATGCCATGAAGTGATTCAAGATGCTAGGCCCGCCGCCGTAAATTATAGCTGAAAGCGATCCATAAATCCGTGCAGAAAGTGACACAACAGAACATTACTTCTGACAGATATTTTGAGATATCACTAAATTTTAAGATGTTTCTTTAACCCATAGATAAAATTACTGTATAACTCTAAGAATTTTTTTTATCTTTCCTAAATGAAGCGGAACCATGGTACCAAATGCATTAATTCCAATGCTCCAAACGTGTAATGTACGATAATGTCAACAACGTAAAACATTTTAAATTGAAAAAAAAAATGGGGTTGCTCAATTACGGAAGGAGAACAGACTTCTTCGATCTGCCGTCAGGAATGACAAATCGACAGGGTAAGAATGTCGATATTATGCGTGGCCTCTCCAACAAACACACGAATCTACCGACGCAAATCAAAGAGACGCTGCTTTTGGCAGCAACGACGGATCTCACGTTCGAAACGACAGGGATTTGATATAATTTCATACGACGTGACGTGTGTTGACTATCAACGAGCTCTTATGTAAACTGTTGCTTTAAAAATTATTGTGACCGCGTCATTTTCTTTGAATAAGTATTTCTTTCAGCTCATTTATGAAAGTATCAATTTCTTTAATTTAATACTGCAGTAAATCAGTCACGTAAGAAAGAAAAAATTACTTCCTTAAAAACATTTATTTAAATTTGTAGTTGAATTCGCCTTCGGCATATCATAATAGTTTTTCATTACGTCGTAATATATACATATATATTGTAATTCCAATTAATTAGGCCATTAATTGTTTAGACATAAAATTTGAATTGTTTGAAAAATCCATTATAGCGGTCTGATCGAACAAAGCGACAATGGAAAAGCGAGCTCACTTGCTTTGTCGAAAAGTAAAAAAGAGCGTATACTCGGGAGAACTAGGAGTCAGTTTGCGGAAAAACATCGTGAGGAGCAGAACAAGTAATATAACTGTTGGTTAGCGGAGAAAGATTGTTAGGAGCTGGTGGCGGAAATACATTATGAGGAGCAGAACAAGAAATATAATTTTTGCAGAGACTAGACATCGTCAATGTATAACTAGTTAAAGTTGTAAATTAATACGAAGAAAACATTCACGCCGCAAGTATTGCAGCGTAAATAGTGGAAAGTAAGAGCAGTTTACGTCTACAGAAAGGAGCTAAAGAAAAGTTAGTTCGCTCCGAAAAAATAAACAGTTAAAACAAATCTTCAAGGAGCTGCGTTGCAGTTTACGTCCAATTCGGTAAAAGACTAATAAATCTAAGAATCATAGGGTTCCGGTAAGGCAAGCAGACATCAGATAGCTGACATTCAGGAGGATCGTCCGAGTTCCTGGGAGCCTAACAATTTTAACTTCAATAGTGTAAAATCTTTGAGTCAATATTCAGAATCAGTGTAAAAGTTTGCCATAGTGTACTTCCGAAACCAAAAAGAATGCTGGTACCAGCTGGACACTACGTAAGTAACAAAACCAAAACTAATGATTAATTGTAAACTTTAATTAAAGGATAAAGTCAGATTTCGATCTCTTTAAAGTTTCAATCAGAGTTAATTTCTTTATTTTTAAATTTCTTTCTATCGACATATTGTTTAGGTAAAATGTGAGCTGTTTGTTAATAAGATCTTTAAATCAATTTGTTGTGTCCATTATCAAACCCAGTAGAAACCCTGAGAGAGAGAAAGATCTCAAATTTTGTTGTAATTATCTTTATTGCCACAAAATAAATAAACATTTTGTTTGTTAATTTTTGATTATTAATTCTTTAAATTAAAAAGCCTTCCATTATTGTTTATTACATAATGTCACCACAACGTGGGGCAAATTAAATTAAAATTAAATTAAATAAAAACTTCCATGATTGTTTATTACAATAAATAAATAAATAAATAACTATATATATATATATATATATATAAATTAAGTTGAAACCTGAAAATAAAAAATACAATAAGTAGATCAACTTTTCATCTAAATTAGAACAGATATATTTATTACATAATTGTTAAATATCTTAAAGTCAATAGGAATTCAAGAATGACGGATATTGACAAAAAATGACCTAATTATATCAGAAAATAGTTGAAAATAGAAATAAAACCTATTTTGACGGTGAATTGTTTCAAATCAATTAACTTGTTGGTAACTATCTGCAAATAACGTGGCACAATCATCCGAAGATATTTAAAATATAAAAACTAAAGACAATTTGAATATTTTTGTTAATACGAAGTACACTGTACAGATTGTTTTTAGTCTTTGTATTTTAAATATCTTAGCTTGATTATGGCACGTTACTTGTTAAAAGCTAACAACAAATATATAGATTTTAAACGAGTGACCGCCAAATTAGATTTTATTTCTACTTTCAACAGTCAACATTTAACGTTCAATGAACCCAATGCACAGAAAATAGTTTGAAAATTCAGTTTTAGTCACTGTCCGAATAATTAAATTTCTTCACTCACGTTATAACACACACACACACATACATGAAGAGTAATTTAATTCAAGACTATATACTGTTTTAAATTAGAAGACCGATGTGGATAGCTCCCGCGAGGGGCGTAATCTTGAATCAACCAATCACAACGCTTGAACAACAGCAGTGTTACTCTAATGTTTTCAGCGAGATTTATAAGTCGTGTGTCGCACGTGGCAACAGTCTCTCTGTCCGCATGAAGACTTCTAATTTAAAAAGGACTATATATTTTTTTTCAAAAACAATAATACTGTTTTACTTTGGAAGAGGAACATTTTAGCATGACGTTTCGCTAATTACGCTCTATCTTTCCTGGTAATCGTACGCTTTTCTTTATTTTTATAGATATAAATTAGTTATAATAATTTTATTTTGATCTTATTAGGATGCTTATTTTTTTTTGTTTAAATTTGAATGGTGTACGGATAAAGCAGTGTTCGTTTTTGTGATATCTTCAGTATTTATTTTTGTAAATGTATAGCTTTTGATTGATCTTCTGCAGTTTGTTTTGTAAATTAAATTTTCCGGAAGGGCTGTATTGACAACAACGTGAATTGTAATATCACAGGTCCAGATACGATATCTGAATTTTCAATCGCGTGGATTGTAGGGGTCAACAATTCTAGATTTAGACTGCTGCTGCCTCGAGAAACAATTGAGTAACGGAGGACATCCAGAATGATATTGGAATGCAGCACAAAAAAAAATAATTCAACGTTTTTCGTAGCTGGGGAAATTCATATTCAAGTATTAATTATAAATGAAATGCTGGATAAACTGCAGATAAACATACGTCTGCTCTATATGACCCATATTATATATATTTGAGCCGGAATAAATATATAGATTTCACAACAGCGTCCTTGGACAATTAAATGTACGTAGTGAAGTGGAACAATGGTCTAGGAGCAGCGTGTTTCGTAAGCAACACTTCTCTATTCCTCGAAAGGCCTACAAGAGCTATTTCTGCTGGTGAGACATGTTTCTACTAACTCGTGAATAGACAATGCCGTAATCAGTCACAAGCCTTTATGGCTTTGATTTTTACCCGAAATGAAGTTACTGAACGGCACTACAACGTGTCAAACGAAGTGCCAGTTGAACTCTTCATTTAACATCGAATAGCGTTGCTAAACGCATTAGGAAATCAGGAAATTCTTACGAACCCATATTAAATATTTGCTTCAATATTAATTAAGAAATTTAATATTATTGTATTGCTTAGAGCATCTGCAATAGGCTATCACTTTTGATGCTATCGTGTCCTTCATCAATTTATTAATACTATAGCACGCGCCAGGAGCGACGGTGAGAGGTGTCCGACGTTGCCACGATGCGACACAGACACAAACAAAATTTTGAGTTTCTATTATTGGTTCCGTTTACGACTTCTATTTATAAGATGATTGCTTATCGACATATGTTTAACAAATGTAATTTTTAAAAAAAGTTCCACCGTCAAGGATAACACTGAATTATGATGGTGTTGAAACACGATTATTTTAGGATAAAATTTTCTCGGGATTCCAACCGGGTAGCGTCGTTTAATTTCCACAACGTTTCGATGGCTTGCACCGCCATCGTCTTCACCTGAAGAAGCCATCGAAACGTTGTGGAAATTAAACGACGCTACCCGGTTGGAATCCCGAGAAAACTTTATCCAGGAGTTACACTGGGAAAACCTACTTTCCTTAACGATTCTTTTACTTGTACGGAACTGAAACAGGATTTCAGTGTCAGTACTTCATCAGAGAGAAACGAAACAATGGTAATTTCTTTGGAAATACGTCAACAGATTTGATTACACTAGAGTTATTTTCTAATACAATAAATAAAAAGACAGTTGAATAAAGGCTTTTCCCAAATTTTATCCTTGAATTCTATTGGTTTTTAAAATTCCAGGGAATAAGTAGACTTCCTCAATGAATCGAT